>CM039719.1:41162923-42366673 GCA_022539455.1 Dendrobium nobile
TTCTCGTTTTTCTCCCTCCTGGAGAAGGCAGAGTACCTCGAGGTCACGGATGTAGAAGAGCCTTTCCCCTTGGAGATCCTCCCACAAATTCTTCTAGGGCCATAAGAGGAGCAAGATACTGCAAGTTCGGAGCAACCGTGTGATCTCCCTTACACCTCTTCTCCCTCACAACACTCACCTTCTCCTTCTTCTCTCAAACCCTAAAGAACTTCTCAAGAGCTCTCTCCCTCGGAATCCCTCTCTAACCACGTTCTCCTCTTCTGATTCAAACCCCAAAATATGACAAGTTTTACCCATAAAATGGGCTCCAAAATCCCTGAGATTTCAAAAGTAGCCGTTACTATCGTACAGCACGGTTTCTAGTCGTACAGTACAATATGTATAAACAGACTTCGTCCTGGTATGAAGTAGTATGAACAGTTCAAAAATATTCATACAGTACGATATTAAATCGTACAGGACGATCCACAACAACTCTGTTCGTACAGGACGATAGCCGGGACGATCAAGCATCGTCTCTGTTCATCGTATGGTATGATGTACTTCGTGCAGTACGATGAGACAAAATCCAAGAGATCGTCCAGTATGATCTTTGGGACTATTATAATTCATCTCTATTCATCGTATGGTACAAATTGGTTCATAGAGTATGATGTTCAAATTATAATTAAGCCCGGATTTATTGCACTAATTATGGGTTAAATTAAGTAAGTATTTAAAATAAATCGTACAGTACGAATGTGTTCGTACAGCATGAGCGGCGCAAAATAAATTTTTTAAGTTAAAACAATGGCTAGGGTTTTTGATTTGAACGTATCATACAGTGCGATTATATTCGTACGGTACGATCTATTCACAGAATCGTCCAACAAAGCTCTGATCGTACTGTACGAAATAATATCATATAGTACGATATACAAAGAAAGAAAAACTCTAAATTTTTCATTTAAAAACACTCTCTCCCTATTTGTGTGCATGGTTGCTCAGACTTTTATGCATTTTGTGGCCAGACTCAAGAAAATAAAAATAAAATAAACAATGGAATACATTGCAGACTCATACTCCTAATCTACCCAATCTTGAGTCTTCCTGTCGTCTTGAGTTGCTTTTGATCTTTCCTGAAATGTTAGTACTCACGGACAATAGCAAATAATATTCAATGAATCTCAAGATAATTCAAACGATATTATTTGTCATCATTAAAATCTCAAACTCGGGGTCTCGGCGTCATCAGTTGCAACTAAGATCACTTCTAACCAAGAACGAACTCATCTCCCTTGAGCCTTTAGAGAATCTAAAAGGACTTCCCCCTCTCGTATCTTCCTTAGACAAAATATAATTGAAATCACCCCCCACTACAGAAGGATAACTTTTAGTACCAAATTCCATCAACTTGTCCCAAGGTAGTTTTCTATGAACTGCCTCTTTACCACCATATATCGTGGCTATTCTCTACCTCCCCATATTCATAACATCAAGATCTCCTATAATAACTTGATTTGAAGAAAATAAGCAAGAAAAGGATACTATTTTGAACATATATAGGATGCAAATACCACCAGAAAGCCCTACAGTAGGTACTTGAACAAAATCCCATTCATTTCCAATAAGAGCATCAATTTCAGATCTATTGAAATTTGACACTTTAGTTTCCAAGAGTCCCAAAAAAATACTGAAAGTTCGTTCGGGATGTTAAGCCCTATGAACTTAGTGCCAAGCTAACCAAGAGGGGGGGGGGTGAATTGGTATTTTAAAAATTCTTAAGACAAAGAAATAAATTCACAAACCAAATCACACCACAAAACCAAATGCGGAATTTAAAAGTGCGGAAGCAAAAATAAGAACACAAGATTTATAGTGGTTCGGTCGACTCGACCTACGTCCACTCCTTGGAGGCACCCTCCAAGTATTGCACTACAAAACGTGACTCTCCTTTAGCCCCCACAGCTAGGCGGAGAAGCCCTCACAAGAAACTCCTTTTTGCCATCCCGGCAAGGCAAAGAACCTACCTCCTTTTGCTTCCTCCTGAAGCTGGCTGAGAACCACAACCAAAGGCAAAACTCCTTACCTCTACCGACCCTTCCACGGACGAGAAACTCCAGACGAAAGACAAGCAGAGCGATCCTTGAGCAACCCTTGTGAATCCCCTCACAAGCTCCCCCTCACAAGATCCTCTCTCTCTCCCTCTCTCTCTTTCTCTCCTCAAGGTCTTCTCAGGTCAAGGCAGCAGCCAAAGGTCTTTTAAAAACGTTGAAGAAGAGCTCTTTAAATAGAAGAGCTCAAGAGGAGCTCATTAATTGCAAGTAGCCGACTTTATCGTCCAGGCCGATATGGACATCGGCCTGGCCGATTAGTACAAATCAAGGAAGATCGGCCAGAGCACAGCTCTGGGAACAGTCCTGGATGATTGAAATTTGGCTTGATCGTCCAGGCCGATCTCACGATCGTCCTGGCCGATTAGTTCAAATCAGAGGTAAATCATCCTGAGCACAGCCCTGGGAACAGTCCTGGCCGATTGAAATTTGGCTTGATCGCCCTGGCCGATCTCACGATCGTCCTGGCCGATATGATCGTATCAATCCTCCTTAATTACTCCCTTGATTTCCTGATCAATTAAGGCATAATTTGAAAATTTCGTCCAGGCCGATCCTGGAATCGTCCTGGCCGATAATTTAAAATTCAGTATGCCTAAACTGTCTAAGGCGGCTATCTCTTTCTATTTTGAGCTTATCGTCCTGGCCGATACACGTATCGTCCAGGCCGATATGTTAATGTCGGCTGCCTTAATTAAGAATCCTTAATTAGACTTTCTATTTTAAGCTGATCGTCCCGGACGATATAAATATTGGTCGGGCCGATGTGGGCAAAAACAGAATTTCTAAGCCTCTCAAGTGTGTGTGTGAAGGGTTACTTAGCATCAGTCTTTTTGATTATTACAAGTAGACTCAAAAGGTGAAAAATAAAATTACAGACTGACTCAACCCTAAGCCTACGCGATCCTAGACTTGGCTTCCTCTTGATCGTCCGATCTTCGATTCCTGAAAAGTTAGAAGCGACAAGTAGTCCAAGAGAGATAGTGTTTGTCAATCATCAAAACATAAGCCATGAAAAAGTAGATTTGCAACAATCTCCCCCTTTTTGTTGATGGCAAACACAAGTAGGAAAATTTCATTAAAACACCGCAAGGTTACAAAATTCAAGACCAAACAGCTTTTTCCTACACCCTACTCCCCCTTTTGTCATCACAAAAAGAGGGTCTAGAAACACAAGAAAAAGACTAACAAGCACACAAAAAAGACAGGAAACAAACAACACAAAATACAGACTAAAATAATGAGGGATCCAGATCATCAGATGGAGGTGGTGGAGGTGGCTGCTGAAAGTAGGTGGCAAGTGTGGTGAACTGAGCATTGAACCAGGCGATGTCCTGGTCATGCTGCTGCTGCTGCTGAGTAACGAAACTGTCAAATCGGGCTAAATTCTCAGTGCGGTAATGCTCGTAGCGGGCAATGTCCTCTGAGTGTTGCTGCTCCTGAGCAACAACGTAGGCGTCAAACCGAGTCTCCCAACGATCAAATCTCTCAATCAACTGATCAAAGGGTGAGTGCTGGTGGAGAGGGACAGGATCCGGAATGGGAGCGGGAGCGGGAGCCTCCTCCTCTCTAGCCCCCCGACCTTCCCCATCTCCTGGGTGAAGATGAGTACTATGAAGTGCAGTGAAGAAATTGTTTGAGTAGTAGGTAGGGTGAAGGTCAGGATGATTAGGGTATTGGAGATTGTATTTGGTTTCAAGGACATAGGCAATGATGTGTCCTAAGGCTAGATTGGGCTTTCTCTTATGGCCTGGGTCGCGAATTGTAGTTAGGTGATCGATGTAGCGAAAGAGTAGATTAGCGGCATTGAATTCTCTTTGGGCCATAATGTAGAACATAGTGAGGGACAGTAGAGGGGTGATGTTAATCCAGTCCCCGGCTTTTGGGATTATGGATGTGCGAAGGTTATGTTGGATTGTCCTAGCATCTTTGACCAAAGAGCTAGTCTCTCCAACAAGGAAATGTGTATTGGTCTGACGAAGGAAGTGATTCATCGTAGACCAGTCAAAATCAGGATCAGTGGCTATTTGGTGCAGCTTATCCCCAGTGGTGGATAGCTGTAGAAGATCAACACAGTCCTGATATGTGATTTCGACAGGGCGTCGATTCACATAGGAGGTCATGACTGTGAAGGTGTGGTTAATGCGTAGGTTAGCAAAAAATTCAGCGAGAAGTTCGAAAGAGAAAGGGAAGGCGAGAGTGAGTATAAAACAAAGAGAGGTGTGGGCAAAAAGGTCCATTACCGGGTATGAGAGATATGCTGGATTGATTATCCGGGACAGGGTGATGCCACTCTCCTTGTAGCGATGATAGGCAGCCTGATCTTCTGCCTCCCTGAATCGAGGGTCTAGAGTCGCCCTCGAAGAACTCCCGGATGCCTGACGAATACGTTTCCCACCAGCCATTTGAGAGAGGTAGCAAGAAAACACAAAAGAGTTGAAGGAAGAGGGTGAGAAAAAAGGCTGGAATTGGCCTGAATTTAAAGAAACGGCCCTATCATCCTGGCCGATCGCAAAATCGTCCAGGCCGATAGGGTACAATAATTGCGTACAGGCCGATTGGTCAAAAAGGCGGTCCGATCGGCTGGGCCGATCAGATATCGGCCAGGCCGAATAGACACAGGCGATCGGCCCGAGGAGTCAGGCCGGACGACCGTTGAAAAAGCAGATCGTCCGGGCCGATTAGGTGTATCGTCCGGGACGATGCACAATAATTAATCGTACCGGCCGAAGTTAAAACGTTTAAAATGCTTGCCACGTGTATCGTCCAGGACGAACAGTGGATCGGCCCGGCCGATTGTCCAATAATGGATCGTCCGGGGCCGAATTTAAAGATCAAAACGTACTGACACGTGGATCGTCCAGAACGATCCAGTGTATCAGCCAGGAAGATGCACATAAAATGCATCGGCCAGACAAAATATACTATCAGCCAGGACTATCACCAATAGTTCGATCAAATCGTCCAGGACGATGTGGGATCGTCCGGGACGATGAGTTAGGGTTTTCAAACGAAAAGGTCAGCAGATGGATTTTGAACAGAATTTGTCATATCGTCCAGGACGATAAGGGGATCGGCCAGGACGATGTAACTAGGAGTTGAATTCAAAGAAAAGATGGTGATGATCAAGACCCTCAAAAAAATAAAGAAAACAGTCAAAACACAGAAAAATAAAAAACAAGGAACACATGAAAACAATTTTTTTTTTAATTTATTTATGGAGGCATCATATGAGAATTATTTTCAAAAAGTTAAGCCTTTTAAAGTTCCAAGAGATCAATAAGTTTAACAAATCTCAATTAGAAGAAGGTAGAATATCTGATTTTGTTAACCCTTGATCAGACATCCTTCAGGGTACAAAAATTCTTTTGGAAACCAAAAATCCAGCTTAGAATAACTAATAGGGATAATAATATCCATTCAAAGCTTGTTTACAAAGAAAATATCTCATATTTAATAAACCAAAGTAATTTTTCTCAATCATGGAAATTGAAATCAAGTCTTTGAAAACATCACATAATTAATGAATTTTCTAAGTTTTAAGAGTTTTACCAAAGAGAGAATAGCTTGCATTTAGTGGGCTCATTTTATGCCTCTTGTCATTTGATTTGCTCTTTTGAGCATCTTTTGATTCTTTGATACACTTTTGTGTATATAGAATTCTTTTCAATTTTGGCTTCATTGGCCTCTTTCCTTTTTAACTTTTGCAAGCTAGAAATTCTTTAATATACTCTTAAAAAAAACTTAATTGTGAGTATATCCTCCAAATATTAGAGAATAGGGGCTCTCTCTCTAACATAGGGAAGAACAATCCACAACACTAAATCAAAATCATGTGATAAATGCAATGGCAAGATTTCAAAAGCTTGAATGATAACTAAAAACTTGGGCTATTATGCATAAGATAAATTATTGTAGCAAGATAAGAAAAAGATCTTAATTAACAGGCCATTGGTTAAACCGAGTTTAGACTTTTATTTTAGAGAAGAAAAATCATACCACTAAATAAAGTCTGAAGGAGGGAAAACATCAACAGAAAACTCCCTTTAACCAAATTTGAAAAGCTAAATCACTATCTCCAAAAACTCCAAAATCTAAAAGTTTGAAAGGACTAATCATATGGAAGGCCAAAATTAAAGAGCAACGAGTAAACAAAACAAAACAAAACAAAACAAATGAAAAATAAAGCAAACTAAAATCAATACAAAGTGAGCACACAAACTACAAGAAAAAGTAAAATAAAAAGACACACAAAACTAATGTTTCAAGCAAGTGATAAAGCAGCGAGTTTAAGCAATTTTTGAGCTGCAAGCCTCCTTATGTCCAGTTATCCTATGCTCCCACGAGGGTTTTGGTGAGAGCACACCTGCAAAATTCAACAACAGTCAGATTTAGGAACCCAAACAGGTTTGGGATCCTTCTTAGAAAAAGTAGAATGTAATGCAGGTAAGGTATGCTGTGAATCATGCATCTTAGGTCTCCACACCCAATGAGTACTACGATGAACGGTGCAAGTGTGTGAGATGTGTCCTAGCATGCCACATGAGAAACATCTAATTCCAGGAAAGGGATTTCTTACATGATTTGAGTTATAATGCCTTTTCCTAGGTTTTGGCTTAAGATCAACAGTGGAAGTCTTCCGATTTTTCTCACATGTATCAAAATCATTTTGAATCCTCAAATTTGTCCTCAAATTTGTTCTCTTTAATGCATCAATCTCAATCCTCAAATTTTTCTCAAGATCTTTAGATTTCTTAAGATCAAAACTAAGTGAGGTGTGTGAAACTTTTAATGCATTATGTTCAACAATTAATTCCAAATGCTTTTTGTTCAACTCATCAAATTCATCAAGGAGAGCCATCTGATTTGAATCAATCGTTGCATGATCTTTGAGAAACACTTCATGCTCTTTTTGTAGATTTGAATGTTCTAATTTTAGGCTAGCATGAGTTTTCTTAAGTTTTTTGTATGATGCATGGATTTTTTCACAAATTTCAAACAATTCATCATAGGTTGGTTTACATACCTCTTCTTCATCACTTTGATTTTCTCCCATGAAACACAAATTCGTAGTCTCTTCCTCTGGTTCAGTCTCAAAGGAATCAGTACCAGATTCTGCCCAAAATCCTCTTTGGATTTTCTTCTTGTCCTTCCTTGACTTGGCTTTCTCCTCACCTTTTTCCTTTTCTTTGCTTGATTGATCTTGAAGTGTAGGGCAATCGGCTCTCACATGTCCAGGTTTCCTACATTCAAAACAAACAACATCAGAAGATCCTTTAACATATTTGTGATCCTTACCTTTCCTCCAATTTTGATGATGTCTTTATTTCTTCCTTAGAAAGCTTTTGAATTGCCTTGTGATGAAGGCAATTTCATCGCTCTCAGACCCGGAAGATTCAGAATCCGATTTGTGTGCTTTCGGTGTGATTGTTTTCTCCTTTTTCTTCTCACCTGCATCAAGATTTCTTTGATTCACACCTTGCTCGTAAGCAATGAGTGAGCCAAGTAAGTTATCAATGGAATAAGTATTCAAATCTTTTGATTCAGTGATTGCAGTTATTTTTGCATCATAAGACGAAGGCAAGCATCTCAAAATCTTGTTAACTTTTTCATAATTTGAAAGCTCTTTTCCTAGTGCATGCAATGAAGTAACAATCTGAGTAAACCTAGTGTACATGTCAGAAATCGATTCATGAGGTTTCATACGAAAAAGTTCGTAGTCATGCAAGAGAAAGTTCAAACGGGATTGCTTAACTTCATTAGTACCTTCATAGGTGATGCATAATTTATCCCAAATCTCTTTACCAGTTTTGCAAGTTGAAACACGCATGTAATCTTCAGATTTCAAAGCACAGAAAAAACAGTTCAAATATTTTACATTTAACTGAGCCAAATCACGTTCATCGAAAGTCCATTCAGTAAAAGCAACTTCAGTTTTAATACCATTAATTTCACGAGAAGGTGGAGAATAACCTTCTTGAATAAGCTTCCACATGCGATAATCAGTAGATTGTAAAAACGTTGACATGCGGGTTTTCCAAAAATCAAAAGGTAAGTTGTCAAATAGAGGAGGTCTTGTAATTGAATAACCTTCAGTAGTGTTTCTATTTCCTACGTTAGCCATGGATCAAATTCAAAAAGTTTTCAAACTTAATTTTTCGAATCCCGCTCTGATACCACTTGAAAGTTTGTTCGGGATGTTAAGCCCTATGAACTTAGTCCCAAGCTAACCAAGAGGGGGGGTGAATTGGTATTTTAAAAATTCTTAAGACAAAGAAATAAATTCACAAACCAAATCACACCACAAAACCAAATGCGGAATTTAAAAGTGCGGAAGCAAAAATAAGAACACAAGATTTATAGTGGTTCGGTCGACTCGACCTACGTCCACTCCTTGGAGGCACCCTCCAAGTATTGCACTACAAAACGTGACTCTGCTTTAGCCCCCACAGCTAGGCGGAGAAGCCCTCACAAGAAACTCCTTTTTGCCACCCCGGCAAGGCAGAGAACCTATCTCCTTTTGCTTCCTCCTGAAGCTGGCAGAGAACCACAACCAAAGGCAAAACTCCTTACCTCTACCGACCCTTCCATGGACGAGAAACTCCAAACGAAAGACAAGCAGAGCGATCCTTGAGCAACCCTTGTGAATCCCCTCACAAGCTCCCCCTCACAAGATCCTCACTCTCTCCCTCTCTCTCTTTCTCTCCTCAAGGTCTTCTCAGGTCAAGGCAGCAGCCAAAGGTCTTTTAAAAACATTGAAGAAGAGCTCTTTAAATAGAAGAGCTCAAGAGGAGCTCATTAATTGCAAGTAGCCGACTTTATCATCCAGACCGATATGGACATCGGCCTGGCCGATATGGACATCGGCCTGGCCGATATGGACATCGGCCTGGCCGATTAGTACAAATCAAGGAAGATCGGCCAGAGCACAGCTCTGGGAACAGTCCTGGACGATTGAAATTTGGCTTGATCGTCCAGGCCGATCTCACGATCGTCCTGGCCGATTAGTTCAAATCAGAGGTAAATCGTCCTGAGCACATCCCTGGGAACAGTCCTGGCCGATTGAAATTTGGTTTGATCGTCCAGGCCGATCTCACGATCGTCCTGGCCGATATGATCGTATCAATCCTCCTTAATTACTCCCTTGATTTCCTGATCAATTAAGGCATAATTTGGTAATTTCGTCCAGGCTGATCCTGGAATCGTCCTGGCCGATAATTTAAAATTTAGTATGCCAAAACTGTCTAAGGCGGCTATCTCTTTCTATTTTGAGCTTATCGTTCTGGCCGATACACGTATCGTCCAGGCCGATATGTTAATGTCGGCTGCCTTAATTAAGAATCCTTAATTAGACTTTCTATTTTAAGCTGATCGTCCCGGACGATATAAATATCGGCCGGGCCGATGTGGGCAAAAACAGAATTTCTAAGCCTCTCAAGTGTGTGTGTGAAGGGTTACTTAGCATCAGTCTTTTTGATTATTACAAGTAGACTCAAAAGGTGAAAAATAAAATTACAGACTGGCTCAACCCTAAGCCTACGCGATCCTGGACTTAGCTTCCTCTTGATCGTCCGATCTTCGATTCCTGAAAAGTTAGAAGCAACAAGTTGTCCAAGAGAGATAGTGTTTGTCAATCATCAAAACATAAGCCATGAAAAAGTAGATTTGCAACAAATACCTTGTTGTCTTTTACCACCTTCTTTAAATATAGAGAAGCTTGTTTTTTCCTTGCTCCTCTATAATTCTAATGCAGAATTGATGCCAATATAGAACAAAAGAGGAAGAGTTCCCTGCATTCTCCTTCACCTCATTTTCCAATTTCCTTCCTTTAGGCAACAATTTCATAGGACCAAGACTTCTGAAGACCTTGGCAAGCTTGATCTTGATGTTACAAGAACTACCTTCTTAGAACTCCTCCATCACAATCCCTTCAAATGCCTTAGGAGAGCAGCCTTCTTTTCCCACTGATCTCACTACATCAGAATTAACAACTTATGCATTATCTATAACTTCTTGACCAGTAGTTCCTTCTTTACCAATATCAACAACCTACAGCTCCCCTTCCTCGACCATATTGCTAAGCACAGAGAACTTGTTAACTTCTAAAATAACTTCAGGAGTAACTCCAGATTCATTCATCTTCAAAGACTTGTTCATTTCTTATTTTGAAATCTCCATAGCAACAGATTCTACCACCTTATTGCTGTGAACCTTTCCAGAACCATTATAATTCTTCTCTTTGAATTCCTTCCTTGGCCACTTATTAACATTGTTTTTTCTTGAATTTCTATCTCCACCAACCTTCTTACCAAGAAAACCATTCCACTTAATTTTTTTCCTTCCATAATTGACATGAATCCATAGTCATATCTTCAACTTTGGCATCTACAGATTTTTTCTCTCTAACTGATTCAACACACGATTCCTTCACATAGTAGTTCACCTCCCCCAAATCTTTAGCTAACATTACAATAATCTTCTCAGGACAACTGCTTTGATCATGACCAATTTTACCTCAACCAAAACAAATGTTAGGAATCCTTTCATATTCGATTTTTTGAAAAAATCTTCCTGATTTTCCTTCAACCCAAACTCCGAGTGGAAGAGATTCTTCAAGGTGGATGTGTACACAAATTCTAGCAAATTCACGTCTTCCCCATTGAATCATATTCTCATCTATTAAGTAAGGTTTCCCTATCTTTGAGGCAATCCTATAAACATATGTAGGATCCCAATAATGAAGAGGCAAATTAGGCATTCTTAGCCATATAGGTGCTGTCAAGCCCTTCAAAGAATTCGAAGAGAATGCTTTACTCCACTTATCCATACCAATAATGTTCCCCTTCACATACTAAGGACCGTTAGCTAGAATCGTATCCATTGCTTCTTCATCTTCAAATAAACACAAGCTCCACCCCTTACCAAGCCAAGTTAAATTAAACTTACCAATCTAAGACCACTGCCTTTTGTGTTTAGCATTGACAATGAAATGTGGTATGTTTTCTCCAAATACTTTGACCACCAACACATTCTGCAATGCTTTGGTGTTCTCTGAAACCTTCTCCTTGCATAATTGGACTATCTTCCCATCTTCAGAAAAGTAATTCCTAAAATCCTAATTTGAATCAGGAATTCTTTTGTGGGATTTTTTCTGCCAAACATTAAGCAACCCATTCCCAAAATTATTCGTTAGTAGAAATATCTCCAGCTTCTATAACTTCCGCAATAATAGGATCTCTTTCACACGATACACAATGTCGAAACATGCTCAAGTCTTCAATTACAGCAAGCTTCTCGTTTCCAACATTGTTATTAACATTACTGTCTTTATAAGACTTATCCTTGATTTTCGCATTCTTCAATCTGTTCTTCATCGATTCAGCCACAACAGCAGGGATGATGTTATGAAATTTGTGAGTTTTCTCATTCTTTGTGACTTCTTACGATATCACCAAACCTTTACCTTTCTCCATTACAGGCGCATATTTGACATTTAGAAGGCCACCTTCATTGATAATCAAAGGTTTGGCATAAATAAATCAATACCATGCTTCATTGCTTCCAGTTTTAGACAAAACCCCTATATTTGAATCTCCAAAAATAGGAGGTGATTTATTATTCAGAAATATTTTTTGTATCTCCACAGATGATTGACGACCTCCTTTAGGACAACCACCGGCATTAGGCCATCGATCATCCCCCACCATCGGTGGCTACTTCTCCGACTTCCAAGTGAATATTTGAAAATCAGCTTTCTCTCACTAAAATCCCACACCTTCTCTCACTAGATTATAGCACTTTTTGACATGTGTTGATGGGAGCAATTCCACTAATAGTGTTTCCTTAATTTTCTTAATTACTCTCTTAATAATCATCAAATCATTTTGAAATTTAATAGTATAGTTCATCTTGTTGATTCTTGCCCATAGTGAAATTTTTTTTAAAAAAATGACTTAATATTTTAATATTGGTTAATTTTACAATAATATAAGTCATAATTAATCATAATTGACCTTATATTTTGAAAATTTCATTATGAGTTAATCTTTTTTGTATTCCACTCAACCAAACCATCTATTGAGATCATTAAATTGAGCTTAATTATAGATGAAGTGAAACTAATCAAATTTGATGTAAGTGTTAAGAGATAACTACATGCGATCCTTTACTTTATCTTACATGATCATCCCATAGGAACATTTTGTCATGCATTTGAGTTTGGTTAATGAATGTTATGGTACGTGTCATCATTACGATAACATTTCAGGGTTAATGGGGGGGGGGGGGGGAGAGTTTTCCTTTGGTGATTGATTAATTATTTGGGCTATAGGCTAACCCAAATACTTGAAAATTCACCCATTTGAATGCACCTAGATTTAGGTCAAATGATTGGCATTGTGTGAATATTCATATATAAGTCTCAGGGTTAGATGACCCAATTCTTTAATATATATGACTTACTATCACTTAAGGATAAAAATTAAGGGTAATGTTTAAGAATTTAGAAAAATCATATAAATAAATTTACACCTAATAGGGGTGAAACTCAAGAACTATGAATTTAGTGACATTATAAGTTTAAGTTTAATTGGATTTGGAGTCCATTAAGCCATAAATTTAATTAAGTAAAATATCAGCCCTTTAATGAAGCCTAAAAAATTAAAAGAACATAATTAATTAAAATTAAATCTTAAAAATACAAATAATATATCAAATTGCTCTTAATTGAACCGTCTATCTAGGAAAATTAAAAACCTCGTCACTAGACCTCTAATTTGAGCATAACTTAATTTTTAATAAAAATTAATAATTCATTAAATTAAATAATTAAAATTACTAAAAATACCAAATAAATTCCAAAATATTGAAAACACCCCTATAGGCCATCCCTGACCTTTGGAAGTGATTTCAAGAAGTTTGGTGAAAAATCATCAAAACCCTCTTCATTAAATAATTAATTATTTCACTTAAATGCCAAAACTTCAAAAGTTCATAGTTAATTCTATAAACCTCTAAATTGAACAAACTATAAGGAATTAGACTTCTTTAAGGGTCTAATATTCCTTAAATATATCAAGCATCTAGAATTTAGTCAAAATAAAATAGTTAACCATTTGGTCAACTTTAGTACAAATGCACACAAAAAATTTAAAAATCATAACTTAATCTAAGGAAATCTAAATCCAGCAAACTTGGTGTTCTTTACTAACGTTAGGGCCTTATATTTAGGAAAAATATTAAAGTTCTAGAATTTCAACTTAAATTAAAAAATAAAATTTGGACCCATTAATTTATTTAATTAAATAATTCATAAAATTCCAAAATTTTAATGATTGAATAAATTCCATCAAACATCAACTTTATCTTTAAAATCTATTAACCAACCATCAAATACACAAAAAAAACACTTTAAAGATGAAGTTTTTTTTTATCGACTACCTTCAACTATAGGGCTACCTATCTTCAAGAGGTCTAGTTCCACGAACCCACTACGATAATGCCATAAAAAAGTTCAATTGAATGAAAAACCTTAAAATTTTTTGACTAATTGATTAATTAATTATTCATTACTTAACTAAAATTGAATATTTAACTCAACTAAATTAACTTGGTTTTTTAGGATGGACTCAGTTGAGTTGTGAGGCTATGCGTCCTAAGGATGCCTAATTCCTTAAGCCCACTATGATAGCACCACAAGCCGGTTGATGATTAATTCAATTAATCATCAAATCATAAACTAATCAATTAACTTAAAAATTATCATTCCTTAATTCTAATTATTTAATTTAATTAAGTAATTTTTCTTACTACTAGGTAAACCTGATCCTACAAAGCTATTAACATAGCCCCAAGAAGTAAAATAAACTTCACGGACCTAGTGTAAACAAAATCCATAATCACTCAGTACTTAAAATGTATCTTAAAATCAATATTAAAATACTAACATTTAAACTCAAATTAAAAAACCCCTTTGACCTACAACACCCTAGACAACTTTGACAACTACCCATCCTAGGGCATATCAAAGCCACATAGCCTGATGCACACACTTTTAATGCTTTGCTGGGAAAACCATGTCTAATTTTAGGCTAAGTTAGTGATTTCCTTTTTTGTTATTTGTATGTCAATGTTTTTATTGGATTTCATTACAAGTTGATTGTAATTGATTGATGTGATGCTTTATGATGTGTTAATTTTTATTATGCTATCTATAAATTGATGTGATATGCACTAGATTAATCCTAGGTTAAGAATGGTCTAGATGCACACAAAGTTTTTTACATATTGCCATGCTCATGTAGGGCTAAAATAAATGAGACTAATTAAATTTAATTAACATATTTTTTGTAGGTGCTAAATATGCTAACCCCCCTTAAAATTAAAAGAGCATAACCAAGTGTGATTATGCTATGATTTGAGCAATTTAATTATAAAACTTCCTAATAAGATGTTAATGATTTTGATTATAATTACGTAGGATAACCATGCAGATTGTATGGAGTCTCTATTTTATTTTATAAATGTAAATTAATTTAAAGTGCTAAGAAAGTTTAATTTTATGATGGGATATTAACCATCCAACTTGAAGTTGAAAGAGAAAGAAAACATCTCTTAGGGGAGAGTTCCTTTTATTTGAATATTCAAGTTAGGATTATTTAAAAATCCAAAGAGAAGAGAAACACCCCTTCATGGAGGGGTTCTTTCCATTTTAATACTTAGACCCAATGAATCCAAGGAGCTTGCATAAGGCAAGAAGACGAAGAAGTGAATGCGTCAAAAATATCCCTTTCTTAAAATCATTTGCATCATTTCTAAGACTTCACCTTGTGTTATAATTAAGGGGCATTTTCTACATGAACTTTTACACTTATTAGATTCATTTTAATTACATGATTTGATTAATGTGTTTATTTTTGTGCAGTAGAAATTTTGTAATGTTTATAAGTTTCTTACTCATGCATGTCACTTTTAATTTTTCCTAGAAGCATTTATGCTCTTTATGGATAAAACATTTTCTAGTTATAATTCAAAAAATATTTTTAGGCCAACATTGAAATTTAAATAATCTTAAGAAGTAAGCTCGGGTTTGTCGAAGGTCCATACACGCATATTAAAACCTTTTCTTCCTTATTAGGCACCTTGCAGCCTACGAGTTATGGAAGACCACTTGGCTTATTAAGGTGCAGTTTTGTGTAAGAGATGTTGTGCAATCTCTAAGGAATAATCTATATTCTAACCCAAAATTTTAAATTACTTCAAATTAGTTTTCTTTATAAGTTGATCCACATGCATTGTATTAGAGACTAATTAAATCAAAAAATATTTAATTGCATTCAAGGCATATTAACTCTATATAAGGGGCTAATTAGGACATTCTCTAAACTTCGTCCCCAAATTTCTCAAAAATTTAATCAAAGTTCTTACCCATCTTTCATAAAAGATAGGATTCTTGGTTTTGAAGCATTAGGTTGTTAGTTGGCTCATCAATCGAGGCCAGGATAGTTCCAAATTTGCATATCATTAGTTAGGCTTGGGCCACTAAGGTATAGTGCCCAAAATAGACTTAGGATCCATAGCACACAAAAAATCATAAGACCCCACCTTTAGGAATATAATCCCAACATTTAAATAAATAGACAACTAAAATTAAAATATATATTGATCCAAAAATTAAAGACAAACACATATGATATATTGAGGCATATCTAAATTATTTCGGAATCCTAAATGCCTCCTACTCCTTCTCCATTGGCCTCCAAAATAACTGCTCAAATTTGATCCAATCCTATTTGAAATTTGAACCTCAATCCTTTGATATCAATCATTGAAATCTCAAAAATAAGATATCTACCATTTTATAAATGGAGAGTATTCGTAGGAGTCTCAAGTTTCCTATAATGTAATTACCTACAAGGGTATTCCCTCGTAAAAGATTTAAGACCTCATATAAATTTTAAAATTTAACTATTTCTCTTTGGAGAAATTAATAAAATTAATGACTATCATTATTATCATATTCGAGTAGTTAAAAAGAAATGGTACTTGGTTCCCTTGGGAAGATATATCATTTATTAATATGACCTCAGATACTAAATTAATGACAACACATCCAAATTATCATATCTAAATATTTGATCGAACATCATTTTAATCATTCAGGGTCATATGTAGTTCCTTCCTAATTTTGGCTATGATATTAAAGATAGAATTTATAACTATAAATTTTAACCCATTAAGAAATTATATTTTCTCCTTCCAAGGTAATATATTATTTTTAATGGTAAGTTCAAATTCAGAATTAAAATTTAAAAGTTAATTTCAAGTTTCTCAAAGAATTTAAATTTTTGATTACTTTTGATCTTTCGAAAGCAAATCTTTATAAAATAGATGCTGGCGGGTATAGTTGATGGCTGCTCGATGACTGAGAAGTCAATCAACTCCATCCATTGAGAGGCAGATCAAAAGGTTAGAGAGTCAAATATCTTCTATCTAGCCAAGTTGGCTACTTGTGTAGAATGGGAAAGGAGAATATGAGCATGAGGGAGTACCTAATCAGAGGTATGGAGAGGGAGACTGGGGGGCTTTTACCTTAATTTTTTGTGATTCTTCTTAAACTGAAGAAGAGGGAGTCAAGTGAGAGAGCCAGATTCGTAGGTCCCTATAAAAGAGGCATTCTCCTATTTCTTGTAATCATGAAAAAAGCTCTACTCATTCTGCCTCATAAAGAATCACTTTAAATACATCTCAAATAAGGATAACGGGCGACTGAGTAACTGAACCACGGTAGAATCAAGCTCTTGATAAAATCGGAGCTATAAGTATTAATTAATTAATATAGAAGTTGCTCCAAATACTTGGGAAAGTTGCATGGAAATTAACTTGGGCTAATAAGTCTCATATATGAACATCTTGGGCTAAGGTTATGTCTAAATTAGGCTCCATTTTGCTCTATTTGAGTTAATTTATGGGAAGTAGACCTTAATTTATGTTGATTCGAGTCATTACAGGAAAACTAGTGAATTATGGCTGATTTGCGGTGGGCTTTGGGAAGAAAAAAAATTTTGAAAAAATTGTGGTGAATTTATCGAGAAAATTTCTATTAAAAAATTTGTAACAGAATTATGGCGAATTTGCAGCATAAAATCCATCACAGATTTGTGATGAATTTTTCATCACAAATCTACCTTAATTCCATCATAAATCCATCGTAAATCCCTAACAAAAAAGTGTATATAAATTGATATCTAGCTCATTTCTTTCATTCACTAATCCTAGCTTCGGTTTCTTAATCACTGACATTCCTTGCTTGGGAGTTTTCACCAACATTCGCTCACTTTTTTAACTACCCCTATTGCTAATATTCTTCATATCCTTTATCTATTTTTGAATTGATTCCTTAAATGATGTCCTTCCTGTTGGATCAGGATTGAAAGCAACAACTGGAGCTCACTCGATGTGAAGGCAATATTCCTTTCCCACATCTTCTGCCAAATCCCTTAAATCTGCCAAACTAAATGTTTATTAAATCAATGATTTAGGTCAAAAAGAGGGAAATGGATGTTTTATTTGATTGAAATAAACAACTGAAGTTCTTTTGCTGTGAAGGTAACCATGGTTCAAACTTGATATAACTAAAGCAAACACTATTTTTGATAACTTGATCACACAATTCCAATATCTCACCACTAGATCTTTATTAATAAAATTACACTATATGTATTAAGTTTTAGATCTATTAAAACCAAAAAATTTTAGAATCTATGCCTGACCTCCATAATTTAAAATTTTCAATGACTCCCAGTCTAGTTTTATCATTAAGAAGAATATCATTAGCAAAAGTTTACGTCATGATACATTCTCTTGCAAATGTCTTATAAGAACATCCATGACTAAAGCCAAAATATATAGGCTTAAAGTTTATCCTTGAAGTTATCCAACGGAAATAGGAAAATACATTGTCAAACCATCGTGTGTTTTTCTAAAACTTTCCATAGCACTTCTTTTTAAACTTTTATGCTTGCTCTAAATCCATAAATATCACATGTAGATCCTCTATACTTTCTTTGTACTTCTCCCTTAAACCTCTAAGCAATTATATAGCTTCCATAATAGACCTAGCAGCATGAATCCAAACTAATTTTGAGAAAAATTTATAGCACATAGTTGCCTAGGCATTTCCACACTTATTTTAAAATATCTTCATGAGGTCCTACTACTTTTACATATTACATTTTCCATAAAAGCCTCTCCAACTTCTAAAAGAGAAAAGAGAGGGAATACTAAAAATAGGGAGAAAGTAGGATGTCTTATCCAATGTTTTAATTTGGTAGAGTACATCCAATACCAATGATGAACTTATTTGAGCATTATTATGGTGTTGATTTCTATAAATACTTTGTAGTGGGAGCTAGGCAGGAGGAAGAATTAATGTCTAGGTTCTAATTAGTTGAAGAGGCTTTATGAACTTTGATTTTAGCAAATATATAATCAAATTGAATGTCTCAAAAAGATGAACCCAATGACACCTAATTCAGCCAAATCAAAGACCCAAAGCACATTTGGAATGTAGATGCATGAATGAGCAACATAACTATCCATGAAAACTTCTGAAATCATCACCATTGCACATTATTTTAATTTTTTTAAATTGATACAAATCTCTTAGTTTTATTGTAGGAATTTATAGCATAAATCTGCTATGGATATTCTAAAGTATAGAAGTTGTACGTATAATTGGTTATTTCCTAGACACAAAATAATTATAGATGAATTTATACATATAGAGAGTTATTTCATTTAAGCAGTCTGTCAATTACCATCATATTAGAGGGAACGATTTATTGTTCATGTTCCAAACAAAAAAATCAAGCCTACCTCACCCCATATAAGGTTACTATTGATCCATATCGTAGACGATTTATGCGAGAATATTGGTATTAGACTTCACATGGTTAGTATGTGCCTCATTTTGACTCTCAGTTTGGTTCATCTATAAATGCAAATAAAGTTGAGGAAAATGGAGTTAGAATATTTGAGGATTTAGTTTATAATGCAACTGAGGTACAATTTTAATAATTTATAGAAGAATCTTTAAATAAAGTGGCATAAAACCTCTATTATTTATTGCGCTCTGTGTAACAACCAATTAGGAATGGGTGCACTACTCACTCAAAGTTATCTATTATTATAAATATGTTAAGCATTAAGACAAAATATAATATATCCAAAGAATACTTTAATCAATTATTTGGCCTACTTAAGAAGACTAATCTGATAGATAATTTAATTTTAACAGACTTATATTAGATTATTTCTAAACATGGTTTGATAGTTATGAAATTAAATTACTATGTTAATGGATGTTTGTTTTACTATGGGGGTAATTTGTCAAATATTTCATGTCATCACTGTTGCAACTCAAGAATTAAGATTGAGATTGTGATTTTTTATGATAGCAAAATATTATTGTTCTGAAGATTTTATTATTTATCCTTGAATATATTAGATATTGTTGCGTATCTATTTTTTGAAATAGAATTTTGATGATTGCAAACACTTTTGTTTTACTTTAACTGCGTTGCCGACTAACATTTCAGGTCCACAAGATCAAGACTGCAATTTGAACCAGCTCAAGATTATGTAGATTAGGTCTGAGTCAGTTTATAATGTATTTTTTTCCTTTCTTGTGTTAATTGTAATCTTTGTGGTGCCTGATGCTAAGTAACCTAGCAAACACACTTGAGTGATTATTTTTTTCTATATGAATTAGAGTTTTCTATTTTTGCTCCAATCGTCCGGGATGATCCCAAAATCATCCTGGACGATCGGTCAAAAATAGAAACCCTAATTAGGGCATCCTGGTTAAGGAAGACATCATCAAGCATATTGTCCTCGATGAATTTTGTATCGTCCTAGATGATAGGCTTAAATAAAAATAAATCAGACGCTAGATCAATTTAGATAGCTTTATTTTTTTAATTATTATCTAGGACATCAACCTAGACAATACAGTACAATTATGCCTAAATTGATCTGGAGATTAATAAAAGTAATTAAGGTTGATTGATACGATCATATCATCCTAGACGATCGCTGGATCGGCTAGGACGATCAGTTCAAAAACCTTGATTTCTCTTGGATGACCAACGTCTGTTCAGAGCGATGTTCTGGATGATTTCAGCAAATTTTAAACTAATTGGCCAGGATAAATAATATATCGGCTTGGACAATCAAGTCATTTTATTTTCGTTCAGACTCCCATTCAGAGTGATGGTTTAGACGATATACCTCAATTTGAACTAATCGTACAGGACAATATAATATCGCCCTGGATGATAGGCACAAAAATCTTCTAATTTTCCTAAGTCATCTGGGCTGATTGAGCTTAATTTATACTGATAGTATAGGATGATAGGAATATCATTCTAGTTGATAAAGTTGGTTCTTAAAAATCTATTTAAAGGACTCGTGTTTTCTCAAGTCCAAGTATCTTTTGCTAATGTTTTGACCTGAGCCGAAATTCTGCTTTTGCATTCATCTAAGTGCTATTACAACCAAAAAGTCAAAGGGCTAACTGCCCTTATCAAAACAAAAGCTACTATCCTCTTCAAGAATATTTAAAAATTCTTGAGGAGTACCCTTATTACATTCACCAGTATCCCAAACAAAAGAACTATCTATAGCACTATGTGCACAAAAGTGTGCAGCCATGTTGAACCTCCTATGTGTATGTATAAAAAGAACTTGTTGGAATTGCTTAATCCAATCACAGCAAGCCCATTCTTCTGTATTCCATTTCCACCTATCCCTGTATTTGAAGTCCATCATGTATTTGATTACACTAGCATTATCACCTTCCACAATTATCCCTTTAAGGTCAAACATCCAATCAGCAATGAGTTTACCAATGAATTGAACGGCCATAAGCTCAACTTTTGTGCTGTCCCAATGGCACAACCTCCATCCAGCAGCCACAACAAGATTTCCATGGCAGTTCCGAATGACAATTCCAACTCCTCCAGCATTAGATTTGAACAGAGCTCCATCCACATTGATCTTTAACCAACCTGTAGGGGGGGGACACCAAAACAAAGGTTGAAACAATCCAAAGGATTGAATAGCATCCCGTTGCTGCAAGTGAGTTGACCGACCATCCTGCTTCAGGATTCCCATAATGTTTGCTGCTATGTAACCCGGTGTGAATCTCTCCTTGCCATGCTTTATAGCATTTCTATTCACCCAATTATGGTACAATGAAAGACAATACAATCTGATTCCAATGCTATGCCCGTCCTTCTTCAAAGCCATCTGGAATTCAGCAGTGTTGTTGAACCGAGGAGTTTGAAAGCCCCACCCATCTATTGTATCCAGAATACCCAAAAGCTGCTTGCAACCAGCACCAATATGATCCAAATCCTCCACCATACCGCATCCAATTGGGCAAAATAAATCAACTTCAAACCCCCGTGAATACAGCCAATCATTTGTAGGGATAATGTTCTTAAAAATTCTCCACAAAAACAAACTCTCCCGAGGTCTTAATCCACACTTCCAAGCAATGTAACTTGGGTCTTCCTCTTCCGCAAACTTGCTGTTGTAGACCATTGCAGAGACAGAAGATCCAAGAGGGATCTTCATTAGCTCAAGTTCATCCTCTACCAACTCACCCCAGATTTTAATCTCTAGAATCTTCTCCATAAAAATAGCTCCGAAGCAAAGCAGGAGTTTATCTTCATCCCAGCTACCATTCGGGTCCAGGAGATCTGAAACCATAAGATCTTCAATAGTTGCTATATCACAGAAAGTTGGCCACTTAGCTATGAGCCTATCCCATATCCAAACATGATTCAATACCTCAATATTGCGGCCATTACAAATCTTCCATCTCACACAACAGTCCAAGTACTCAGCCCCATTGCATATCAGTTTCCACACACCTGAATCTCCATCTCTCACTCCATTCACCCATGGCAAACTTCCATATTTCTGTACCAAACATTTATGGAGAAGGGACTCCTTATTACTGATAAATTCCCAAGCTATCCTGGCTCGAAGGGGTCCAACCCAGTTTCTGCAGGCATGGAACCCCAATCCCCCCTTCATTCTTGGTCTAGCAATACTATCCCAAGCCAAATAATGAATGCTCCTGTGCTGAGCATCCAAATCCCAAAGGAAACTCCTGCAAACCTTCTCAATATCATAGAGAACAGATTTTGGTACATATGAATGTGTGACAAGATAAACTGAGGAGGGGATCAATTCAGAGTTTATCAAAGTAACTCTACCTGCCATTGAGAGATGCCTCATTCCCCATGTCACCGTTTTGGCACAAGCTTGTTGCACCAAATGAGCATAGTCTTTCTTCACCATTCTTCGCAAAGCCAATCTAATTCCCAGATACTCCATTTCCTCCACCTTTTTGCAACCCGTGAGCTTAGCCAGCCGAGCCTTAGTTGAAGAAGAGGTCAATTTACTGAACAGGATGGCTGATTTCCCTCTATTAACTCTTTGGCCAGTCCACGAACAGTAGCTTTCCAAGATAAAGTAATCTTCTTGACATTAGGAATACTAGCCCCTGCAAAAAACAAAACATCGTCAGCATAAAGAAGGTGGGAGACCAAAGGTCCCCCCCCCTTTGACAGGAACTCCCAGCTCCTTAAAATTCTGATGAAAGTTGGCCGACAGCAACTCCGAGCAAAGGATAAATAAGTATGGAGACAGAGGACATCCTTGACGGAATCCACATTCTGCTATAATGTCTTCAGAAAGTTGTCCATTAATAAGAACAGAAAACCTTGGCCCTTGGACACAATTCAGCACCCATGAACTGAATCTAGCAGGAAACCCCATACGTTCCAAAACAAGTTCCAACGTCTTCCAACTCATCTTGTCATAAGCCTGTTCCATATCTACTTTAAATGCAAGAAATCCCTTAGCTGCTTTAGAAGTCTTGAATTTGTGCATTAACTCTTGACCCAAAAGGCAGTGATTAGAGATGGACTTCCCTTGGACAAAGGCAGCCTGCTCCTCAGAGATCAGCCTAGGCAAAATCCCTTTAAACCGGTTTAGCAAAACCTTTGCAACAATCTTGTAAAAAGTTTGACACAAGCTGATTGGTCTAAATTTAGCAGGATGATCCGGATTTGCAACTTTGGGAATTAACACCACCACAGTCTTCTTCCACATTGGATCCATAATCCCAGTCAAAAAGAATTCCAAGCATGCCAAAATGACTTGATCCCCAACAATTTCCCAAAACAATTTAAAAAATGAGGCAGTCACCCCGTCTCTCCCCGGTGCTCTGTTCCAGCCAAGAGAAGAAACAACATCCCACACTTCTTCCTTGGTGACGTCCCGATCCAGAATACCAGTAAATTGGGCTAAACAATTCCTTTGATCTTCTAATGAAGGCCAACCCTGCTCCTCAATAAGATGTCCTTGCTATTTCCTCTCAAAAAACTCAAAAAACACCTTAGAGATATCCTTTTGCTCTGTCACCACCGTCCCATCTTCTTGTTTAATAGCATCAATGCATTTGGCTCTTCTCCTTGCTGAAGCCATAGAATGGAAAAATCATGTATTTCCATCACCTTCCTCGATCCACTTCACCTTAGCTCGCTGTCTCCACCAAGTCATAATCCGGGCTAGAGTATTGTTCAGCAGTTGCACCTTGAATCCCAAAGTCTCGACCTGAGTTTCAGATAACCCATTTGGAGAACACTCCACTTCCTGCAGAAACTTGATCTCCCTATCAAGGTCTTCCTTCAACTGGGTAAGCTCTTTGATCTTGTTCTTGCTCCAAAAAAATAGAGCCTTAAGAGTTCTCTGACATTTCTTCTGGAGTTTAACAGATTCTGTACCCACATCATTAACCTGCCACTTTTGTTTCACCAACTGCCAAGCCATGGGATAGCTAGCCCATACATCTTCAAACTTTATCCAATGAGAGTAGACCCTCTTCACTTCCCCAAGAAAACTACACAAAATGGGACAATGGTCGGATGCAAGTCTAGTCAGATGCTTAACCTTCAGCCCCTGAAAGGAGTCAAGAATGGAGGAGGACAGTAAAAACCGGTCCAATCTTGAAAAGATCCGACTTCTAGTATCCTTGTTATTGCTCCATGTGAAAGACGGACCAATGTAACCAGGGTCAACCAAATCATTAGCCAACATGAACGAGGCCATATCATTAGCAGCCGGATTGAAGTGAAATGCCTTGCCCCCCTTCTTTTCTTCCTTAGCCATAATGCAATTAAAATCTCCCCCAACCACCAAAGGCACATCTCTTGAATGGTGTTTAGATATATCCTCCCAAACTGCCATCCTGGCATATCTATCCTTGTCTGCATACACAACTGCAATTTCCCAAACCATATCCTCTGCAATCTTCAAACTTCCCATAATATATTGCTTAGCCTTAAACAAGACCTGGAAAGAAATAAGAGAATTCTTCCATAATACCAAAATACCACCAGCATTGCCAATGGAAGGCTGAAAAACAAAATCCCAATCTCTGCCAATTAATCTATTAACGTCCTTCCTATCAAAAAGTTCCATCTTAGTTTCCAGCAGCCCAATGAAACTAACATTATTCTCCCCCACCAGGTGTCGTAAGTAATTCCCCGTCTCTTTCTTACGAGCACCTCTACAATTCCAACATAGGATGTTAATCATTATCCACCAAAGGGGAAGCGTCCCCGCCGCCAAAATTTTCAGAAAAAACAGCTTTCCATTGCTCAGCAAATTCACCTTCCCGTGGAACATAATCCACAGATTTATCTGTCACCTTCACAAATTGTTCAATGGCTGATATTTCCATGGTCTCTTTAGACCTCCTCTCCCTTCGAATCCCAGGCATCTTTTGGAGTGAGCCGAGATGGCCCAGTTCAGAGGAATGCAATTCTTTAGAACTCCTTGAATGTTTACTAAAAACCTTCTTAATTCCAGATTTCACATCAGAAAACTTCAGTTTTTTAGGCACCAAGATCTGAGCTGGGGATGCCAAGACCTCCTTACGGTTTCTCCCTTTCACCCCAATCCTTCCTTCATTAGAACGAGCACTATCCAACTCCATTCCTCCCAAATTCTGTTCATGAGATTGTCCCAAACTGCTCGAGCCCGTCTGTATCAATCCTCCCTGTCTCATCTTGCATTCAATCACCATATCACCTGATTGTTTAATGACTGTAGGAACAGTTTCCATCAACTGCTCAGAAGAACCATTTGACTTACATGCTTCACCTATATCTTTTCCTTTCTCTTCATGAGCTTCACCCTCCTGCTTTGCATTACTAACTTTTCTCCATATAGATTTAGTTGCCACAACATTAGGCTTGCTGTCCCTCATGAGCATTCGGTTCTCAGATCTATTGTTAGGCCTCCTCCTTCTTGTAACAATCGTCCACTCCCCATGATCAACATCAGCCCCCGTAGAGCTAACTTCTTCAAATGATTTATCAGCATTTTGCCTGGATTCATCCCCTTTAACTCCCATAGAGCACCCTGCCTCACCACCTGAAGAACCAACAGCCAATGTCACTCCATCCATCTTCGAACAGAAATGATCCTGAACATTACCCAACTTCAAGTCATGCTGCTTGGGCTGGGTACACACTTCCTTACAAGATTCAGCTTTATGACCCACCTTCCCACACTTCAAGCAAATCAGGGGAATCCCCTCATACTCAATAGGCTGAAAAAATCTTCTTTCTAAGCCGTTAGCCCAAATACCTTTCGGCAGTCTCTTGGAAAGATCCAATCTAATGCAGATACGAGCAAAAGCACATCTATTCCAAAGTTTAGTTTGTTCATCCATGAACAATGGCTCTCCAATACACATAGCCAATCTAGCCAAATTGGCTTCATCCCAATACTCCAATGGTAAATTCGGTAGCCTTATCCATACTGGAGAAGTAAAGCCTTTCAAAGCTTTGGCAGATAAACCAGTTGTCCATTGATCCACTCCAATGATTTGGCCTGCAACATACGACGGTCCACCAATCAAGACATTGTTCCTTGCTTCCATATTAACAAACCAGCATAGGAAGCAATCAGCCCCCATTGGCGTAATCTGGGTTAAACCAAGATGTCCCCATTTCCTATTGAGTTCATTCTGCACCACCCAAAACGGGAGCCTTCGGCCTAAGAGACTACCCACAAGAGTTCTATCCAGCTTCTGCATATTGCTCCTTGCTTTGTTCAAATCTAGATTCACTGATCCATCCTTCCTTAAGAAGTTTTCAGCCTTCTCAAACGAGCTCAATTTAACAGCCGTAGACTTCTTCCAAGCATTTGCTGCCGCTTTCAACTCCACCTTCTCATTCTTAACCGGTTTCCCAGCAACCGGTGTTTGCCATTTTTGGATTGAAGGAAACTCTTCCTTATTCACACTTTCACAAACACCTGAAGTGCCTCCCGACTTACTGAAGAACTCATTGCATCCAAGGCCAGCTCGCCCACCCCTGTGCAGCTGCGCATCCTTTCCTATCATTAGAGTATCCAGAACTCCAAAATTTAAACAACTCTTCCCCTTATCAGCCTTCCTTCCAACCCTGTCCTCAGCACAAGGCATTTTACCAAGATCTGCTATCCGACTCATGCTACCGAACGTAAACAGAGGTTGTTCATGCTCAAAAATAGGATTATCCAATATTTTACTAACCTCCATCTCTACCACCGGTTCCAGCTCCCCAGCCTGCTGCAATGCAGCGTCAGAAACACCAGCAATACAATGGAGATCGACAACCATATCCCCACCCGCAGGTTGATCAATCCCAACAGGTTCATCTTCAACCACCGCCTTGTTCGTCTCCATTTGATCCACGGATCCCAGAGAGGCTGCAACCTCCTTAATGAACTCCTCAGCCTCAGCTCCCCTCAGTATCTCCATCACCTCCGGAGATCCCTGTAGAGAAGATGCATCCCGAACATCCATCCTCTGATCTCCATTTGACGACTTCATCTCCACCTCAGTAGATATCGCCGTCACCTCCTCAGCAGCCAAAACTTCATCAGAATCACTGGATCTAGTAGAACCAGCTCTACTAGAAGACTGAGTAAGACCCGATCTACTCCCATCTCTACTACTACTACCAACCTTTGCCCCCGCAGCATTCCCTCCAGCTACATCCTTCACTGCATCTCTCCGACTAGAACCACCTCCAGCCTTCTTCCCTCCTCGAATCTCCTTGCCTCCGCCGCTCCTCGTCAAAGGGTGACGAGGGGGTGACCGCGGGTCACCCCCCACCATAATCCACGGAAGAACCCCGTCCAACTACGGCGACGAGATCTCCGATCCAGGAGAGAAGCCCCTCCGATCAGCGTCACACAAATTTTTCGAGGGAGAGAGAGAGAGAGAGAGGGAGAGAGAGAGGGAGAGAGAGAGAAGGAGAGAGGGGGAGAGATGGAGGAGAGAGAGAGAGAGTAGAGAGAGAGAGAGAGAGAGAGAGAGAGAGAGAGAGAGTGGGAGATGGAGTAATGTTTTGACCTGAGAGAGCCAAGAGGAGAGGGAGAGAGAGGGAGGAACTTATGAGGGGGAGTTTATGAGAGGGTTCACAAGGGTTACTCCAAGAAAGGTTCCAAGTTGTCTTCTTTGATCATCGTCCCTTATCTTTGCAGGGTTCTAGGGAGGTCTACTTCAGCAATTGGTCTAGGTTATCTACCTGCTTCAAGAGGAAGTAAAAGGAGTCGGTTCTCTGTTACACCGGGGTTGGTGAAAATGGGAGTTTTTGTAAGGGCTTCTCCACCTAGCTGTGGTGGCTAAAGGAGAGACACGAGTTAGTGTAATACTCAGAGGGTGCCTCCGAGGAGTGGACATAGGTCAATGTTTGACTGAACCACTATAAATTTGATGTGTTCTTTCTTTGTTTTTTACTTACGCATTTAATTTCTGCACTCTGGTTTTATTGTGGTGAATTGTGTTTTGATTTAAGATTCATGATTTGTTTCAAAAGTTTTAAAAATAGCAATTCACCCCCCCCCCCCCCCCCCCTCTTGGTTAGCATCGGGACTAGTTCATAAGGGCTTAACATCCATAATGAACTTTCAAATATTTCTATTTATTTTTATATGTACTAACATTTCAGGGAAATCATTTGCTACTCTAGATTGTTGAAGACTTCAAGACAGGATCGAATAAGATTTCATTTAATAGAGTTTGTATATCTCTATTTTTTATTTATTGAGTCTGAGTAAATGTAATTGCAATTTGGTAACCATGCATACACACATGTGGGGAGAGTTGTTCTTTTTTTTAATTCCAACCGTACAGTACAATATTTAGTTGTACTATACAATTTGACACTTTTTTCCTCTAGAATGCAGTTAATTAAATCTAGGCCTAAATTTTTTTATCTATTCATACTGTTCGATGTTAATTAGTACATATGACTAATAAAGTATTAAATTCCTTTCGTACCAAATCAAACCAAACAAACTCATTCATTTTGAACTATTTATTCAATATGATGTTAGGTTATATAGATGACTAATAGTGTACAAAATTAGGTTCGTGCAAGATTGTACCATATAAATATATTCATTTTTGAACTATTCATATCATATGATGTCATGTCGTACATATGAATGATAGTGAATGAAATTAAGTATATACAAGATCATACCAAATGAATACATTTATTTTTTAACTTTTGTACAATATAAAATTAATTCGTATAGATGATTAATAGTGTACGAAACTAAGTTTATCCCAATTCATACCAAATAAAGCCCTAATTTTTTGAACTAATCATACAGTATGAATGTAAGTTGATTCACTTAAAATTTTCAACTTTTGGTTGATTTTTCATATGCTTTCTAGATAAAAAGTCATAAAAACTATCATATAATCTTTTGGCTGTGAATTTCTTTTGAGATGGACCATAGAGAGCTGTTGACCTCATTTTTGTATGAGGTCACTAAGGCCCTTCCAAACTCTAGATTAATTCTAGATCCTAGGATCCACTCTAGACCTTAAGATCCTTTCCTAGAGCCAGACCTTAGGATCCACTCTAGACCTTAAGATCCTTTCCTAGAGCTAGACCTTAGGGCCTACTCCAGAGCTTAGGATTCTCTTATATCTCAAATTCTAGAACCCCTCTAGATCCTAGATCCTAGATCCTAGAACCCCTCTAGATCTTAGGACCAATCCAGACTCAAATCAATCCCCACCTTTGATCAACTCCAACCTCAAATCAATCCATACCTTTGATCAACTCCAACTTCAAATTAATCCCTACCCTTAATCAATTCAAATCTCAAACTTCATTCAATTCAAATCCAAATTAATTCAAGCTTCAAACACATCCAAACTTTGGCCCAATCAACTTGAGAATCCAAACTTCAATCTAGACTTTGATCTTACCTTTGATCTAGCTTTGACCCTATCCATTCATTAACAACCACCACATGATTGTAAATGATTTGGATACTTCAATATTAATCATTCAAACTTGAAATCCATTCCAAATCCAAAAATCTAGACTCAAATCCAAAGTCTTAAGACCCTGTCCTAAAAACCTTTTTCAAGGATTTTTTTTGAACACTTCAAAACACAGTCAAATAACCTCTGATTCAGAGTCTATCACTTGCAAAGTGATAAGACATGTCTCTGGAGGTTACCCTTCAAATTTGAACCCATTTGGAGTACTCTAACCCCATAAACTTAATCAAACTCCAAATGTTGCAAAACCTTCGAATATTTATAATTCATGCCACTAGGCCTTTCACCTAGTGGAATTTGACTTTGCATCCCCCTCCAAATCTTTTGATCCCTCCTAATACCTTGATATTGACTTGTTAAGAAATGATCTACATCTTTTTAGATTTAATTTGACCCAGAATTGACTTGAGACCAAAATGACCAAAATGCCCTTAAATGGGGATTTTTGGACTTTTGGCCTAAACTCAACTTGATTTGACTTATGAACCTTTGATATCTTCTTCAAATGTCATTCCAATAGATCCTAAATAACTTTAGGAACACATTGAACCCAAACTTACTCTTTGGTTTGACCAAGTTGACCAAGTCAACCATGGTTGACTAAATCAACCCTTTAACCCAACACTTGTCAATTTTAACCATTCTAGTGATTTTGAATCAATTCAACCCATCAAAATTGGTCAATTATACACCCTTGACTTCAAATTCCTTGGCATGATGTCTTGTAGCACTCTTGACCTCCTCATGCACATCCTAGTCACCATTGACTAGTCAACAAGTCAATGGGTCAAAAACAACCCTTGAAATGAGACCATAGCTTGGCCACCTCATCATCCCATAAAGCAAACCCTTTCTCCAAGCCAAAATCTCCTTTTTGACTGATGGGAATATGCTTTTTTCCTCCCTAATTGATCATTAAACAAGCTCTATTAACTAAGCCAAGCATTGGTTCATCCAAATGGGGAAAAAGGTGTGGTCCCTCTCCACATGGACCAAGAGATGTCACTCTCAACCACCAACCCTATTCCATAGCTTTGGGCAGCATAGGGGACACTTGGCACTCATCCAAAACTACTCCAAATCAAATCTCAACCATCCAATCCAAAAGCCAAAGTTAAAGTGGGGGAAAACTTGACCTAAAGGGGGCATCTTCATCATTCCCTTTGATATGATCAAAAGCTCCAAACTCCAGCAGCCCCCAACCTTCTAAGAGCTCCTCCTACACACTCCAGCACATTTCAAGTCCTTCCCAAGTTTTTCCCAACCATTTCCAAGCCTCAAATCACTATTTTAGTGAGGAGAGAGCATTCTAGAGAGAGAAAGATGACTTTCACATATAACTTTCCATCCGACGAGATCCAGCTCTTGGTGTCTTCATCAAAGTTGTAGAGGATCACTGCAGCTTTCCAACAAGCCCAAGATCGCAAAAATCCGACGGTCGGATTGTAAGTTATACTCATTTTAAGTTTAAATTTTAATTTGAAACTGTAGCAATTTTACAATGAATGGAGCCTCCAAACTTAAGGCATTGTAAGATCATATTTCCCTCTAGCTACAGTTCAAATTTCGTGCAATTTCGTCGAGTATTTGGAAAGATATAGGCATTTGAAATTTTTTAACTCTGGTTCAACCAGAGCCGTCCGATCGAGCCGTAACGCGATCGGACGGCCCAGAATTGGCCACGTCGCCCCAAACCGCGCGGCCCTCCTCTGGGTGAAACACGGGTCCATCCGGGATCTGACACGTGGCATCATGCCACGCCGCCACGTCATCGCCAGCTGATTTGACCCAAATCTGAATAAAAAATACTTTAAATGCTTCAAATCTTTAAAAATTCACAGAAAATCTAGTTTTCCACCAAATTGGGCGTTCTTGGGCTCGTTGGAAAGATAATCGAATGTAGTATTTATTAAAATTAAAATTATATTGTTTTGATTTCTTTATTGTGAGATATTTGAGTTTATGTGAATTTCATGTATCGCAATTTTCTCACAATCCAGTGATCAAATGAATCCCAAATTTTGGTGGATAATTATTGAGTATCTTAGACATGTTTCATAATTTTTCTAGGTTCAGATGCTCAATAGATTTCTGTGATATGAATTTTTAAGGTAAAGGGTCTATTTTGAACCCTAAACTTTGAAAATTCATAACTCCTTAGGGTTTTAATATTTTGCTGTAATATTTCTGTGGTATGATTGTATGTATGTCAGGGTTAGACACACCAAGTTTCATGCCTATTTAAATAGTAGAGACACCTAGGAAAAATAATTAAGGAAATGTCTAGAAAACTTAGAAAATTCATAGGGGATTGTACACAAACCCAATAGGGGTGAAACTTGAACATAGTAAACTTAGTGACATCATATACCTTAGGTTTAAAGTTGAGTCAATTTGGAGGTCATTATGTTAGAAAATTAAGCATGTCAAATTTCAGCCTTTTTAAGGACTTAGAAAATTCAATAAATCATCATAAATTTATATTAATTCCAAAAAATACCCATAAGACCTCTAATCAACCATATTTCAACTCTTAATCATTGAAAATTGAAATTACTTTAATTTGACATTAAAATCAATTTTAATTTAATTTTAATCAAAATCAATGTTTAATCAATGTTAATTAATTAAAAATTATTAAAAATCCCAAAAAATATTTAAACACTTGCTGATCTCTCCTTAGATCATTTCAAATCTTTGGAGTTGATTTCAAGAAGTTTAAGACTCATTTGGGTTCAAATCATTAAAAGGGCCCTTAATTGAAATAATTTAATAATTCCAATAAATACCTAAACTTCCAAAATTCATAAATAATTGTAGAAAATTCTAAATCAATCAAACTCAGTGGCTAATGACTCTAATTAAAATCCAGTATTTTCCTAAAAATCCAAACCCTCAAAATCTGGTCAAAGTCAAAAAGTCAACATTTTGGTCAACTCTAAGTCAAAATCGGGTTAAAACTTCTAAAAATCATAACTTTTCATAGAAAACTCCAAATTGAGTGTGCCACCTGTCTAACAACTCATAATTAGGTCTAGTATTTATTAAAAATCTGAAACCCTTAAGATTAACTCTAATTTTAAAAGTCCAATTTTGACCCCTTAGTTAGCATATCCGGATAACTTCCATAATCCATTAACTCTCCCAAATTTCAGAATTCTCTTAATAGGATAATAAAATACTTAACCAACCCATTAAAAATCAGCAAGAAACCCTTCCTAATATTAATTCATGTCTCTTAATTACAACGAACTTAAAGTAACTTAATCAACCCTAATTGCTGCTGCGTAACCCAGGCCTACGAGGCTATTAGCTTAGCCCCAAGGAAGGTGAAATAAACTTCACGGCCTCGGCGTGAAACAAAGATAGTAATCAATTAACTTTTAAAATAAGTTTAATTAAAATTCTTAATTTATTAATACTTAAATCTTAACATTAACTCCCCTTTTATGCCTTAACAAACCCAGACTTTTAGACAACTTCAACTAATAACCCACTTTAGGACCTACCCCAGCCACACGACCTTTTACACACACTTTAGATGATGTGCTAGGACAACCAACTCTAGATCTAGGTTAGGCCGGTGTTTACTTTACTGCTGTGTGCCGGATTTTTCGTAGTTTTCACTGCATGTTGTGGATGAAATTGCTTTGCTATGTCTGCTTACTTTTTCTGTACTCTGTGGATGGATTGATGTGTTTGGCGACTAGATTACCCTTAGGTTAGGTACGATCTGGATGTTGACATAGTTTTCTGCAGGTGGCCACGCTCATGCAGGGCAATATAAAAAGGGGGCAAATCATAAAAAAATGCATAAATATTATAAACTCTTTGCACAGGTGCTTCAGCTGCTAAAGCCCCCAAATCATAAAAAGAGCGTGGCCAGTGTGTTTACTTTCTTTTCTGCTCATATACAACTGCTTGGGAATAACCTTTTTTTTATATTAATTGCTTAGGATAACCCTGCAGGTGAGTCTAGATTTTTATTTTGATATCAATGTAATTTGTGTAAGTGTCAAATGTTGTGAAAGTCTATTTTGAGTTGGGATACACAGATCCAAAGCTTGGATTCCAAAGAGGAAAGGATACCCCTTTGGGGAACACTCCTTTTCCATTTGGAAATCCAAATTTGGATCATACCTCTTCCTTACCCAAAGAGGAAAGAGTGGCCTTCCCCCTTAGAGGGAAGTGCCCTCTTGTCCATTTGGGTAATCCACTACGAAGATTCCAAGAAGATTGAAGAAAAGGAGTCCAAAGAAGAACAAGACTGAAGACTTGAAGATTGAGAGTATCCCACTCAAAATAACTTGCGTCATTACTAGGCTTAGAATCCGGGTTGTTGTCAGTGGTGCCCGGCCACTTTACTTTCTACAATATTCTGGTTTGTAATAAGCAAGGCAATTCTGCCTATGGACATTTATTAATTAATTTATATTTGATGTGATGATTTGATTGCCTCTAGGATTACTTGTTTTTATTAGTTTTTTGGCGATTGCATGCCGCTCTTTGTTTTCGCCTGGATACGTGAGGCTCGTGAGGGTGTGAAACTTTTCTACTCATAATTTTAAAAGTCTAAAATTTTAGTGAGTCTAAACAACATAGAAAGATAACGAATCTAGGGAATTAGCCGGGGATCGCCCCCGGGGTCGCATGCATATTTTTGCATTCTTCTTTCCTTGTTTTAGACCCTTCCCCGCCTGCGGGTAGAGTCCGGATAGTCTGACCTATGAGGACGAGGTGCCGGACCTGGGGAAGTCCAGTCTTCTAAAAAAATTATTTTCTAAGCCTGTTTTTAAAATTTCAAGCATACTTGATTTGAGATTGTTAACTAGCATGCATTGCATTAGAGACACACTTAAAGAGTCAAAATTTTAATTGCATAGTCCTTAGCATTTTAGCACCCAACATAAGTTAAAGGGGCCAATTAGGAGAGTCTCTAGATGTCGGCCCCAACTCTCCAAAACTTTAATTACAACGTCCCTACCATTCTTTCATAAAAAGACCGGATTCATGTATTTTAAATCGATTAGGTGGTTAGCTGGCTTTCCAATCCAGGCCGGGGTAAGTCCAGACCTTGCACTGCATTAGTTAGGATCGGACGACTGTGGTCCAGTGTCCAAAATAGATTTAGGATCCGGGGCAGATCTTTGATTATAAGACCCCAAATTTCGGGAATATAGTCCCAAATTTCTAATAAAATACTTAACTCTAATTAAAGCTTCATTTCAATCCTAAAACATAAAGCCCAACACTTAGATTAAGTTGGGACACTTCCGGATGGTTCTGGAATCTCAAAGTGTCCCCTACCCCTCATCCTTTGACTCCGTTAATAACTGCTCAATTTTGATCCATTCCCTTTTGATTTTCCAATAATTCTATTCATACTTTGATATCACTCCTAGAAATTCTAACAAAATTTTGCCATTATTTTAATCGAGAGTTTTCGTAGGAGACCTCGTTTTCTTACGATGTAATTAACTACGAGGGCTTGCGCTCGTAGGAGATTTAGAACCACACACGCACCTGATTTTAAAAATTGATTTTTCAAAACTCAATTGGATTTCTTTGGGAAAATTTAAAATATTAGTGATCATTATTATCATATTCAAAGAATTATCATCGAATGATATTTTCTCCCTTCGGGGAGATACTTCTTTCTTTGATAAGGCTTTGGATGTGAACCTAACGATCACACTTCTTGAATATTGTAGCTGGATATTCAGTTGAACCTCATTTTGACCCTTCGTGGCCATAAGAAGTTCTCTTTAGCATCCGGTCATAATATTCAAGATGAATTTCATAATTCTAAATCTGAACGCCGTTATGAAATTTTATGTTCGTCCTTCGGGGTGATATAATTTTTCTAACGGGATGATTCGATTTTAGAATTAGAATTAAATCTCAATTTTAAAGCTCCCAAAGAAAACTAATCTTTTCGAAACATGTTTTCAAAATTCCACCAACAAAAAAATGGCACGCCCGGTGGGACTAAATCTCTCTCTCCATCTTTAATATTGGCAAAATTTTGTCTCATCGGTAGTCTTAACTACCTTTCTTCCTTTGGTCTCTCTACCCATTTCTTTCTTGGGTGAGTGTGGCCAACATCTAAAAGAAAAGACCTATCAAATAGAGAGGTTAGCGAGGAAACTTTTATCCAAGTTGGACTTTGACATTTTGCCTCCAAGTTAATTGGTAGAGCAAAAGGGTCAAGTCAAATTCTTTAAGATCTTCATAAATGTTGCAAGCTTGCATATCCGATTAAATCTCGAGTATGCTAAGTTTCGCATTCTATGGAGGACCCTTCAGTTTCAAAATCAAAATTCAACTCTCCCTCTAACAACTCCAGGCTTTGACATTTTTGCCCCTAAGTTAATTGGTGGAGCGAAAGGGTCAAGCCATACCTTAAGATCTTCATGTCAATTTTGTAAACCTGCATATTCAAATGAAATTCAATATGTTGAGTTTCATAATTTGAAGAAGATATGTTATTTTCAATCCTAAAATTCAAATCTTCTCAATCAAATGTAGGCTTTGACATCTCACCCCAAGTCGATTAGTGGAATGAAAGAGTCAAGCCCAATCCTAGGGATTCTTCATATCAATTTCGTAGACTTGCATGTTCAAAAAACAAAAATCTCACATGTTGAGTTTCGAAATTTGAAGAAGATCCATTTTAACTTCAACATCAAGTTCAAATTTTCTCAACCAAATCTAACCATTGACATTTCATTCCTAGTTAGTTGGTGGAATGAGAGAGTCAAGCACAACTCTTGAGATTTTCTTATCAATTTATTGAACCTTGACGCTGAGTGAAAACTCAATATTTTGAGTTCCAAAATTTGAAGAAAATCAATTGATTTCAAGATTCCAATTCCATTTCAAAATCAATTGATTTAAATCACCTTTCCTTAATTCAAGGAAATTAAATATACTCAAAAGGCTAGAAAGATTGCTGAATCAGAAGCCTTAAGAGTAAGTCAAATTTGAGGCTAATGGAGGGTTCATTGCTGCTCTCACATACCCCCTCTTTGGTGGAAGCCACTTCCACCCACTTCCTCTTACTCAAGGAAGGGAGGTTGTGAGAATGATAGCGTGATATCCACTTTGCCCTTTTGACTATTGCACATAAAAGATCTACAAAAATCTAAATTGAGCAATCAACAATAATAGACTATAGGCCCCCAATTGAGGGTTATGACCCATCCACTCTACTGGATGATGTTAGGTCACATTATTATATGTGCCCTACTATATCGTCTATAGAGGAGGAGGTGCAAAAATCGCTCGGGGTGCCACTCTCATAATTGCTAGATTACTAGCAATTAGGGAGGGGAATAATGATGGATCTGAGATCTTGTCAGATAGTGACACCATTTGAATTTAACTTCTAAAAGGGGTCTTATCGCGATAGATCCTTAGAGTGAGATGATGCAGCACTAGTTAGGGGTAGTGCAGACCCCATAACAATCTCTTTCTTTTAAGAGATTGTGAAAATATAATTTACATTGATTGGGTCTTGCCACCTGAACTTCCTATTTTGAAGGAAATCGTATTATTTCTCAAGTGTACTGGATCAGAATTTTCAATATAGTTGATCCATCTTTTTAATGAAAATTGACCTCTACTTTAAATTAAGAATATGAGAGAGTTGTGGTTGACTCCATTAGATCTTTAAAGGCCCTTCCCTCCCACCGCTTTTGCGTGTTGATTTAATTTTTGAATTAAAATTTCTATCAAACTTAAGTTGTTTTTTGAAATGAAAATCTTCTCAGTCTTCTCGCGATTTTTCATCTTATAGGCTTCTCTTGCATGTTCTAAATCTATTCAATGATTTTCAAAGTCAAGTTGATATTTTCCTATCAAAATATTGGGTCCAATTTGGGGATTATTCTTCCTTGGATAAGAGAATGAATTTCCTTTTCTTATACTTGCGATATAATCCTGGATTAAAAAAAAAAGAAGAGCAATCATGTTAAGGTTTTAAAGAAAGTGAAACCTCTTATTAAAAAAAAAAGAGAAGAAAATTCAAAGGATGCACAAAGTGCATTAAAAAAAAAAGAAGCGCAAAGTGCGCCAAAGAAGTAAAGGAAGTGCAAAGCACGTCACAAAAAAAAAGTGAAAGAGGTTTCCTTCTTTTTAAATCTTTAAATCTCAAAGAGCTCGATCATACTTAATAACTTGACTTTGAAAAAATCTTGAATCTAGATTTACTGTCATGCATAGACGGTTTATTAGATAAAAAGTTCTATGCAAGAGAATTGAAAAGATTAAATTTCTCTATCCAACTTTAACCTTTTTGAAATTGATTTTAATTCAAAACTTCTACAAGGGAGAACCTAGTTCAGTTTCTATGAAACTTGATCAGAGTCAACAAAATCTAAACCCTTGGCTTTTTCTGGTCAATTGGAGTCACTCTAATTCTCACTATACTTTTGAATTTGTTCCCACTTGTCGTTCTGACAGGGTCCAAATGATTAAGAGGAAATTTTCAATAAAAAGAATGAACCTTCTACCCTTGATAAGAATTCAAAACCTATTTTTGAGAGATATATGTGAATCCTTAAACATAGGCATCGTTTCTTTTAAGATCCACTTTGTGAAATAACACTCTATGCTGGGTCCAAGGTTGTTCTCAAATAGAGGTGTGTTTTACATCGCTCAAAATTGATTTTCAAAATTGAGTCACAACTAAGTAGAGTGCCTGACTCTAATTGGAGGATCTCGAAGGCCTTGAAGAAAGTTATTTTGAACTCAATAAAAGTTTAAAATTACATAAGTCACGTATGATTCAAGTTCGTGATAAAATTGTGTTACCTCAGGACTTTCCAAGTAGGAGACTTGGCTATAGTCCTTTGGAGACCAATTTTAGTCCACCATAAGATTAATGGAAGCTTTGAATTAACGTTGACTGGATTGACCACCTTAGAGATAATCTATAAGGGAGGTTCATGGCAATCGATTAATTTTGAAGATACCACCAGATGTTTCCTTTCATTTGGGCGGTTCTTTAAGAAGTGTCATGCCTAATGAGAATCAAATTAAATATCAAATTCACCCCTTCAAATTCAAAGAAATCAAATCAAATTCAAAATCATCAATCATTATTTCCAATTCTCTTTTCCTTAAGGTTAGGTCTCTCCTTTCCTTAGGATTAGACCCGCTAGTGGTGGAGTACGCCCTCTATGGCACCATCCTGGCTTTTACCTGTGGATCAGTGGTGGAGTACGCCCTTCGTGGCACCATCCTGATTCTCACCTGCTAGTGGTGGAGTACGCCCTCCGTGGCACCACCCTGGCATTTGACTTGGGGATTAGTGGTGGAGTACGCCCTTCGTGGCACCATCCTAATTCATACTCGCTAGTGGTGGAGTACGCCCTTTATGGCACCATCCTAGTTTGCCAGTTTCGGTCCTCTGTGTGGAGCAAGTTTCCTCCCCACATGACCATTCGCTAGTGGTGGAGTACGCCCTTCGTGGCACCACCCTAGTTTTCTAGTTTCGGTCCTCTGTGTGGAGCAAGTTTCCTCCCCACATGACCATTCGCTAGTGGTGGAGTACGCCCTTCGTGGCACCACCCTAGTTTGCCAGTTTCGGTCCTCTGTGTGGAGCAAGTTTCCTCCCCACATGACCATTCGCTAGTGGTGGAGTACGCCCTTCGTGGCACCACCCTAGTTTGCCAGTTTCGGTCCTCTGTGTGGAGCAAGTTTCCTCCCCACATGACCATTCGCTAGTGGTGGAGTACGCCCTTCGTGGCACCACCCTAGTTTGCCAGTTTCGGTCCTCTGTGTGGAGCAAGTTTCCTCCCCACATGACCATTCGCTAGTGGTGGAGTACGCCCTTCGTGGCACCACCCTAGTTTGCCAGTTTCGGTCCTCTGTGTGGAGCAAGTTTCCTCCCCACATGACCATTCGCTAGTGGTGGAGTACGCCCTTCGTGGCACCACCCTAGTTTGCCAGTTTCGGTCCTCTGTGTGGAGCAAGTTTCCTCCCCACATGACCATTCGCTAGTGGTGGAGTACGCCCTTCGTGGCACCACCCTAGTTTGCCAGTTTCGGTCCTCTGTGTGGAGCAAGTTTCCTCCCCACATGACCATTCGCTAGTGGTGGAGTACGCCCTTCGTGGCACCACCCTAGTTTGCCAGTTTCGGTCCTCTGTGTGGAGCAAGTTTCCTCCCCACATGACCATTCGCTAGTGGTGGAGTACGCCCTTCGTGGCACCATCCTAGTTTGCCAGTTAATCTGCCTATTTGGAGTAAGTCTTCTATCAGCATCCTATAGGCCTAAGGTTGGGTGATGCCCTTCCTTAGACCCAAGGCTAGGTATTCCCTACCCTGGTTTCTCCAGTTCTCCTGTCTAGTAGGTGTAAGCCTTTTAATAGCATCCTATAGGCCTAAGGTTGGGAGATGCCCTCCCTTACACTCTTAAGATTCCACTTCTATTCGGTCAACGCCAATGTGTGCAGCAGAAGTTCCTTCAACCACACACATTGGGGGTCCATTTGTTGACCTCATTTTTGTATGAGGTCACTAAGGCCCTTCCAAACTCTAGATTAATTCTAGATCCTAGGATCCACTCTAGACCTTAAGATCCTTTCCTAGAGCCAGACCTTAGGATCCACTCTAGACCTTAAGATCCTTTCCTAGAGCTAGACCTTAGGGCCTACTCCAGAGCTTAGGATTCTCTTATATCTCAAATTCTAGAACCCCTCTAGATCCTAGATCCTAGATCCTAGAACCCCTCTAGATCTTAGGACCAATCCAGACTCAAATCAATCCCCACCTTTGATCAACTCCAACCTCAAATCAATCCATACCTTTGATCAACTCCAACTTCAAATTAATCCCTACCCTTAATCAATTCAAATCTCAAACTTCATTCAATTCAAATCCAAATTAATTCAAGCTTCAAACACATCCAAACTTTGGCCCAATCAACTTGAGAATCCAAACTTCAATCTAGACTTTGATCTTACCTTTGATCTAGCTTTGACCCTATCCATTCATTAACAACCACCACATGATTGTAAATGATTTGGATACTTCAATATTAATCATTCAAACTTGAAATCCATTCCAAATCCAAAAATCTAGACTCAAATCCAAAGTCTTAAGACCCTGTCCTAAAAACCTTTTTCAAGGATTTTTTTGAACACTTCAAAACACAGTCAAATAACCTCTGATTCAGAGTCTATCACTTGCAAAGTGATAAGACATGTCTCTGGAGGTTACCCTTCAAATTTGAACCCATTTGGAGTACTCTAACCCCATAAACTTAATCAAACTCCAAATGTTGCAAAACCTTCGAATATTTATAATTCATGCCACTAGGCCTTTCACCTAGTGGAATTTGACTTTGCATCCCCCTCCAAATCTTTTGATCCCTCCTAATACCTTGATATTGACTTGTTAAGAAATGATCTACATCTTTTTAGATTTAATTTGACCCAGAATTGACTTGAGACCAAAATGACCAAAATGCCCTTAAATGGGGATTTTTGGACTTTTGGCCTAAACTCAACTTGATTTGACTTATGAACCTTTGATATCTTCTTCAAATATCATTCCAATAGATCCTAAATAACTTTAGGAACACATTGAACCCAAACTTACTCTTTGGTTTGACCAAGTTGACCAAGTCAACCATGGTTGACTAAATCAACCCTTTAACCCAACACTTGTCAATTTTAACCATTCTAGTGATTTTGAATCAATTCAACCCATCAAAATTGGTCAATTATACACCCTTGACTTCAAATTCCTTGGCATGATGTCTTGTAGCACTCTTGACCTCCTCATGCACATCCTAGTCACCATTGACTAGTCAACAAGTCAATGGGTCAAAAACAACCCTTGAAATGAGACCATAGCTTGGCCACCTCATCATCCCATAAAGCAAACCCTTTCTCCAAGCCAAAATCTCCTTTTTGACTGATGGGAATATGCTTTTTTCCTCCCTAATTGATCATTAAACAAGCTCTATTAACTAAGCCAAGCATTGGTTCATCCAAATGGGGAAAAAGGTGTGGTCCCTCTCCACATGGACCAAGAGATGTCACTCTCAACCACCAACCCTATTCCATAGCTTTGGGCAGCATAGGGGACACTTGGCACTCATCCAAAACTACTCCAAATCAAATCTCAACCATCCAATCCAAAAGCCAAAGTTAAAGTGGGGGAAAACTTGACCTAAAGGGGGCATCTTCATCATTCCCTTTGATATGATCAAAAGCTCCAAACTCCAGCAGCCCCCAACCTTCTAAGAGCTCCTCCTACACACTCCAGCACATTTCAAGTCCTTCCCAAGTTTTTCCCAACCATTTCCAAGCCTCAAATCACTATTTTAGTGAGGAGAGAGCATTCTAGAGAGAGAAAGATGACTTTCACATATAACTTTCCATCCGACGAGATCCAGCTCTTGGTGTCTTCATCAAAGTTGTAGAGGATCACTGCAGCTTTCCAACAAGCCCAAGATCGCAAAAATCCGACGGTCGGATTGTAAGTTATACTCATTTTAAGTTTAAATTTTAATTTGAAACTGTAGCAATTTTACAATGAATGGAGCCTCCAAACTTCAGGCATTGTAAGATCATATTTCCCTCTAGCTACAGTTCAAATTTCGTGCAATTTCGTCGAGTATTTTGAAAGATATAGGCATTTGAAATTTTTTAACTCTGGTTCAACCAGAGCCGTCCGATCGAGCCGTAACGCGATCGGACGGCCCAGAATTGGCCACGTCGCCCCAAACCGCGCGGCCCTCCTCTGGGTGAAACACGGGTCCATCCGGGATCTGACACGTGGCATCATGCCACGCCGCCACGTCATCGCCAGCTGATTTGACCCAAATCTGAATAAAAAATACTTTAAATGCTTCAAATCTTTAAAAATTCACAGAAAATCTAGTTTTCCACCAAATTGGGCGTTCTTGGGCTCGTTGGAAAGATAATCGAATGTAGTATTTATTAAAATTAAAATTATATTGTTTTGATTTCTTTATTGTGAGATATTTGAGTTTATGTGAATTTCATGTATCGCAATTTTCTCACAATCCAGTGATCAAATGAATCCCAAATTTTGGTGGATAATTATTGAGTATCTTAGACATGTTTCATAATTTTTCTAGGTTCAGATGCTCAATAGATTTCTGTGATATGAATTTTTAAGGTAAAGGGTCTATTTTGAACCCTAAACTTTGAAAATTCATAACTCCTTAGGGTTTTAATATTTTGCTGTAATATTTCTGTGGTATGATTGTATGTATGTCAGGGTTAGACACACCAAGTTTCATGCCTATTTAAATAGTAGAGACACCTAGGAAAAATAATTAAGGAAATGTCTAGAAAACTTAGAAAATTCATAGGGGATTGTACACAAACCCAATAGGGGTGAAACTTGAACATAGTAAACTTAGTGACATCATATACCTTAGGTTTAAAGTTGAGTCAATTTGGAGGTCATTATGTTAGAAAATTAAGCATGTCAAATTTCAGCCTTTTTAAGGACTTAGAAAATTCAATAAATCATCATAAATTTATATTAATTCCAAAAAATACCCATAAGACCTCTAATCAACCATATTTCAACTCTTAATCATTGAAAATTGAAATTACTTTAATTTGACATTAAAATCAATTTTAATTTAATTTTAATCAAAATCAATGTTTAATCAATGTTAATTAATTAAAAATTATTAAAAATCCCAAAAAATATTTAAACACTTGCTGATCTCTCCTTAGATCATTTCAAATCTTTGGAGTTGATTTCAAGAAGTTTAAGACTCATTTGGGTTCAAATCATTAAAAGGGCCCTTAATTGAAATAATTTAATAATTCCAATAAATACCTAAACTTCCAAAATTCATAAATAATTGTAGAAAATTCTAAATCAATCAAACTCAGTGGCTAATGACTCTAATTAAAATCCAGTATTTTCCTAAAAATCCAAACCCTCAAAATCTGGTCAAAGTCAAAAAGTCAACATTTTGGTCAACTCTAAGTCAAAATCGGGTTAAAACTTCTAAAAATCATAACTTTTCATAGAAAACTCCAAATTGAGTGTGCCACCTGTCTAACAACTCATAATTAGGTCTAGTATTTATTAAAAATCTGAAACCCTTAAGATTAACTCTAATTTTAAAAGTCCAATTTTGACCCCTTAGTTAGCATATCCGGATAACTTCCATAATCCATTAACTCTCCCAAATTTCAGAATTCTCTTAATAGGATAATAAAATACTTAACCAACCCATTAAAAATCAGCAAGAAACCCTTCCTAATATTAATTCATGTCTCTTAATTACAACGAACTTAAAGTAACTTAATCAACCCTAATTGCTGCTGCGTAACCCAGGCCTACGAGGCTATTAGCTTAGCCCCAAGGAAGGTGAAATAAACTTCACGGCCTCGGCGTGAAACAAAGATAGTAATCAATTAACTTTTAAAATAAGTTTAATTAAAATTCTTAATTTATTAATACTTAAATCTTAACATTAACTCCCCTTTTATGCCTTAACAAACCCAGACTTTTAGACAACTTCAACTAATAACCCACTTTAGGACCTACCCCAGCCACACGACCTTTTACACACACTTTAGATGATGTGCTAGGACAACCAACTCTAGATCTAGGTTAGGCCGGTGTTTACTTTACTGCTGTGTGCCGGATTTTTCGTAGTTTTCACTGCATGTTGTGGATGAAATTGCTTTGCTATGTCTGCTTACTTTTTCTGTACTCTGTGGATGGATTGATGTGTTTGGCGACTAGATTACCCTTAGGTTAGGTACGATCTGGATGTTGACATAGTTTTCTGCAGGTGGCCACGCTCATGCAGGGCAATATAAAAAGGGGGCAAATCATAAAAAAATGCATAAATATTATAAACTCTTTGCACAGGTGCTTCAGCTGCTAAAGCCCCCAAATCATAAAAAGAGCGTGGCCAGTGTGTTTACTTTCTTTTCTGCTCATATACAACTGCTTGGGAATAACCTTTTTTTATATTAATTGCTTAGGATAACCCTGCAGGTGAGTCTAGATTTTTATTTTGATATCAATGTAATTTGTGTAAGTGTCAAATGTTGTGAAAGTCTATTTTGAGTTGGGATACACAGATCCAAAGCTTGGATTCCAAAGAGGAAAGGATACCCCTTTGGGGAACACTCCTTTTCCATTTGGAAATCCAAATTTGGATCATACCTCTTCCTTACCCAAAGAGGAAAGAGTGGCCTTCCCCCTTAGAGGGAAGTGCCCTCTTGTCCATTTGGGTAATCCACTACGAAGATTCCAAGAAGATTGAAGAAAAGGAGTCCAAAGAAGAACAAGACTGAAGACTTGAAGATTGAGAGTATCCCACTCAAAATAACTTGCGTCATTACTAGGCTTAGAATCCGGGTTGTTGTCAGTGGTGCCCGGCCACTTTACTTTCTACAATATTCTGGTTTGTAATAAGCAAGGCAATTCTGCCTATGGACATTTATTAATTAATTTATATTTGATGTGATGATTTGATTGCCTCTAGGATTACTTGTTTTTATTAGTTTTTTGGCGATTGCATGCCGCTCTTTGTTTTCGCCTGGATACGTGAGGCTCGTGAGGGTGTGAAACTTTTCTACTCATAATTTTAAAAGTCTAAAATTTTAGTGAGTCTAAACAACATAGAAAGATAACGAATCTAGGGAATTAGCCGGGGATCGCCCCCGGGGTCGCATGCATATTTTTGCATTCTTCTTTCCTTGTTTTAGACCCTTCCCCGCCTGCGGGTAGAGTCCGGATAGTCTGACCTATGAGGACGAGGTGCCGGACCTGGGGAAGTCCAGTCTTCTAAAAAAATTATTTTCTAAGCCTGTTTTTAAAATTTCAAGCATACTTGATTTGAGATTGTTAACTAGCATGCATTGCATTAGAGACACACTTAAAGAGTCAAAATTTTAATTGCATAGTCCTTAGCATTTTAGCACCCAACATAAGTTAAAGGGGCCAATTAGGAGAGTCTCTAGATGTCGGCCCCAACTCTCCAAAACTTTAATTACAACGTCCCTACCATTCTTTCATAAAAAGACCGGATTCATGTATTTTAAATCGATTAGGTGGTTAGCTGGCTCTCCAATCCAGGCCGGGGTAAGTCCAGACCTTGCACTGCATTAGTTAGGATCGGACGACTGTGGTCCAGTGTCCAAAATAGATTTAGGATCCGGGGCAGATCTTTGATTATAAGACCCCAAATTTCGGGAATATAGTCCCAAATTTCTAATAAAATACTTAACTCTAATTAAAGCTTCATTTCAATCCTAAAACATAAAGCCCAACACTTAGATTAAGTTGGGACACTTCCGGATGGTTCTGGAATCTCAAAGTGTCCCCTACCCCTCATCCTTTGACTCCGTTAATAACTGCTCAATTTTGATCCATTCCCTTTTGATTTTCCAATAATTCTATTCATACTTTGATATCACTCCTAGAAATTCTAACAAAATTTTGCCATTATTTTAATCGAGAGTTTTCGTAGGAGACCTCGTTTTCTTACGATGTAATTAACTACGAGGGCTTGCGCTCGTAGGAGATTTAGAACCACACACGCACCTGATTTTAAAAATTGATTTTTCAAAACTCAATTGGATTTCTTTGGGAAAATTTAAAATATTAGTGATCATTATTATCATATTCAAAGAATTATCATCGAATGATATTTTCTCCCTTCGGGGAGATACTTCTTTCTTTGATAAGGCTTTGGATGTGAACCTAACGATCACACTTCTTGAATATTGTAGCTGGATATTCAGTTGAACCTCATTTTGACCCTTCGTGGCCATAAGAAGTTCTCTTTAGCATCCGGTCATAATATTCAAGATGAATTTCATAATTCTAAATCTGAACGCCGTTATGAAATTTTATGTTCGTCCTTCGGGGTGATATAATTTTTCTAACGGGATGATTCGATTTTAGAATTAGAATTAAATCTCAATTTTAAAGCTCCCAAAGAAAACTAATCTTTTCGAAACATGTTTTCAAAATTCCACCAACAAGAGCGTGTTTAGGAGAGATATTTTAGAGTAAAGAGCAAGATATCTAGTGAAGGGAATTTATGAGGGATTCATAAGTTTGCCCAAAATGAGGATTTCTTTGTCTTCTTCAAGTTCATGCCCATCATCTTTAGATTCTCTTAAGAGAAGATTTTCAACATCTGATCAAGGTACTCTACCTTTACAAGTAGAAGAAAAAGGACGTCAAGGTACTTTACCTTCACCTGGAGGTTAAAAAAAATGATAATACTTTGCCTTCATTAGGAGGGTGAAAAAGGATGTAGTGATAATTTGCCTTCACCAGGAGGGTGAAAAAGGATGGAGGGTGAAAAAGGACGTGATGATATTTTTCCATCACCAAGAGGTTTAAAAAGGATGAGACGGTATGTTTCCATCACTTGGAGATTGTAAAGGTGATGGTTCTATATCGCACCGGGTTGGTGGAAGAGATTTTGTAGGGGCTTCTTTGCTTTGTTGTGGGGGCAAAAGGATAGTCACTTCTATTTAGTTTAATACATGGAGAAGGAGTCTCCAGGGAGTGGACATAGGTCAAGTTAGACTGAAATACTATAAAATTTAGTGTTCTTCTCTTACTATCTATTTTTCTCACATTTTAATTTTTGCATTTAAATTTTTGTTGTTAAAAAATCATGTGACCATTATTTCTTTAATTAACTACATATTTTAAGATCATTGATTCTATTTTCTAAAAAGGCTTTCAAAATCTAAGAATTATTTATATAACCAATTCACCCCCTCTCTTTGTTAGCCTTAGGATAGTTCTATAAGGTCTAACAACCTACATGAACTTTCAAGTGGTATTAGAGGTAATTTTAAAAGTTAAAGTTTAGACAACTTTTTGAAAAATAATCATGGCTAATTTTGGAAACCAGAATACTCCTAAAGGATATTCTATCACTAAACCACCATTATTCGATGACATTCTTTTGATTTTTGGAAAACACATATGTCTACTTTTCTACTATCACTTGACTATCACATGTGAATACTAGTATATGAAGGTTAAACCAGACATACTAGACTTATTGATGACATTTAAATTGAAACACATTTCACATATTAGATATTAGAAGAAAAGAATTAGCAAGGTTAAATGCCAAATATTTAAATAATTTTTTTGGGCTTTGAAATCTAAGGATTACATGTTTTTTTCTACTTGTAAAATTTGAAAAGAAATATGGGATACACTTAGCATAACTTATGAAGGAACAAATGAGGTAAAGCAATTCAGATTGAACATTTAATTACATGACTATGAACTATTTCACATGAAACTAAATGAATCAAATTTATGATATGTCTACAAGGTTTAATTAGATTGTTATCTCATTACATGCTTCAAGTAGAGAACTTACAAATTCAAAAAAAGTTAATAAAATCTTAAGTTATTTACCTACTGCTTATGATACAAAGATAACTGTCATAACTGAGTCTAAAAATCTAAATATGTATTCTATTGATAATCTACTTGGATCACTGATTTCTTATAAGAATGGAGTGAATTAAAGATAGATTAATGCAGGTGACAAGTGAAAAGAGAAGAATACAGTTTTAAAAGTTGATGATTTAGAGAGTAATCAATAAAAGCCTGAGGATGAAAAAAGATATTATACTTATAACTAGGCAATTCAATAATTTCCTTAAGAGAAAGTAACAAAGACATCAGCATTGGAATAAAGGTAAGTTCAATATGAATGCAAAAGTTCTAATGAAATCATTTGTTTTGAATGTATGAAGCCTGGACATATAAAGACTGAATGCCCAAATCTCAAAGATAATCCTAACAAGGATAAAATTGAGAAGAAAATAAATATTGGAAAGGGCAAGAAAAGAATGCAAAAAATTTTCTGGGCAGACTCAGCTTTAGATTCTTTAGAAATAGAAGCAGAAGAGGAGTTTACAAATTTGTGCTTAATGGAAGATAAACTTGATCATTCGGATCAAGAGGAGGTATGTGACCTATCTTATAATGAATTATTTAAAGTTTCTAAAAAAATTATAATGCATATAGGAAACACAAAAAATTTTATGGTAACCTTAATATTGAGTATCTAAATATATAAAAAGAAAAAAAAATCTAAGGAATGATCATGCAAACATATATAACAATCACATGATTTTGCTAAATAAATTTGATGATTTGAATAAGAAGCATGACTTATTGAAAACATCTTATAATAAACTTAAAAATGATTCAAAGTTGTCTACGGTTGAATTAGATCAAAGGGAACATGATTTGAAGATTAAAATTTTTATTTTTGAAAAGGAAAATTCATATCATCAAGAAAAAAAGATTTTGAAGAAAATAAAATACCTCTCACGCTTAAATAATTTCACAATCCTAATCAAAAGCATACAAGTTAAAAACCTAGGAAAATATATTATAAATTATATAAAATGATAAATCCTTTTTGTGGGGTTAAATGTTTTTCATGTGGAATGTTGGAACATATTTCTCACACTTGCACTATTCATAATATAACACATTTAGTATGAAGACCTAAGGTGTATCAATCACAGTATATCAAACATGAATCTAGATTATTATTATCAAGAGAATAACCCAAATTTATTTAGGTTCCTAAGTCTGATGTTTGATAGTTTTGTAGAAACACTCTCATATTGCCCCCGTGAGAGTATTTGGTACTTGGACAATGGATTTTTGAAATATATGACTAGAGATGCAAATCAATTTATATTGTTGGAGGCCAAGACTGGAGGTAAAGTGACACTTAGAGATAATAATATTAGGAGAGTGGTAGGATCAGGTATGATTAGCAAAATAAAGAAATTTTTTGATCAAAAATATCTTATTGGTAGAAGGCTTGTAACATAATTTGCTAAGTATTAGTCAATTTTTTTGTAAGGGTTTTAACATACAATTTTTTCATACAAGCTGCATAATAAGCCAAAAATAGAGTTGATGTATTACGTGGAGATAGGGTAAATAATGTTTACATGTTGATTTAAATTATGTAAAATCTTTTAATGCTTTCAGACTAAAAACTATTGTTGATCAACCATAATTATGGTAAAGAAGACTTTATCATGCAAGCATGAAAATTCTTAGGAAGATTACCCAAAAGGAATTGGTAAGAGGCATACCCAAACTAGATTTCACTAAAGATCATCTTTGTGATGTGTGTCAATTAGGGAAATAAGTCAAGTCCTCCTTTCATTCAATTAAAGATCTTTAAACTAGTAAATCATTAGAAGTCCTTTACAAGGATCTTTTTGGACTTTTTAAGACTATAAATCTAGGAGGGAAAGTTTTTGGGTATGTAATTGTTGATGATTATTCAAAATTCACTTAGACTAGATTCTTATCACATAAGAGTAAATCATTTAATGATTTTGAAAAATTTTCTACTTAGATTTAGAGGAAGCTAGCTTATGAAATTCTTTCAATGCATAGTGACCATGGTAGTGAATTTGAAAATAAAAAAATTTGAAGTTTATTGTAAAGAGGAAAGAATAGATAAGAACTTTTTAGCTCCAAGGACCTCTCAACAGAATGAGGTTGTTGAAAGAAATAACAAAACTTTAGAAGAAGCCGCTAGAGCCATATTGACTGAATATTCATTACCTAAATATTTTTGGGCTAAACCAGTTAGTACAGCTTCTTATGTTCTAAATAGGTTTAACATGAGATCTATGTTGAATAAGACATTCTATGAACTTCTTAAGGGTATAACACCTAACCTCTCATATTTACATGTCTTCGGATGTAAAGTGCTCATTTATAATAATGGTAAAACTCTTTCAGGGAATTTAATAAGGAAATTTTTTTAGGATATTTAAGTGTTGGCAAATCCTATAGAGTTTTAACAAAAGGACATTAGTTGTAGAGGAGATCACATATGTAGTTTTTTATGAATATGATATTTCTAGAGAGTTTAGGTTGGAAGAAGAACATATTGAAGAAATTTTCCAAGGAATTGAAATTGTAAATCTTAAAGAAAATGTTGGAACAAAAATATACATTGCCTAGAGGATAGAAATATTCTAAAAGTCTTCCTAAAGAATATTTTTTGGGAGATCTGAGTAAATTAGTTAGAACTAGGCCATGGACATAACAAATAAGCGAACCACTCAGCATTTATTTCAAAGATTGAGCACACTAATGTAATTCAAGCACTTTCTAATGAATTCTGGATTCTAAACATGTAGAAAGAGTTGAATCAATTTATTAAAAATGTTGTTTGGGAGTTGGTAAAAAGACCTATAAATTAAAGTGTTGTTAGAACTAAGTGGGTTTTTAAAAAGATGATGAATGATTAAAGTGTAGTGCATAGAAATAAGGCAAGATTGGAGGCTAAGAGATACAATTAAATAGAAGCGATTGATTTTGAGGAGACATTTGCTCCTATAGTTAGACTTGAAGCAATAAGGGTACTTCTATCATTTGCTTGTTTTAAAGGATTTAAACTATTTCAAATGGATGTTAAGAGTTCCTTTCTTAATGGGGTGATAAAAAGAAGATTTTTATGTTGAGCAACCTCCAGGTTTTGAAAATTCACAATTTTCTAATCTTGTGTTTAAATTGAAGAAGGCGTTATATGGATTAAACTAGGCACCTAGGGCATATTATGAAAGGCTAAGCACATTCCAACTAGAAAGATCATTTGTTAAAGGGAGTGTAGACTCTACTCTCTTCTTAAAAGAGTAGGGGATGACATTCTTATTATTCAAACATATGTTGATGATATCTTTTTTGAATCGACTAATAAAAATCTTTGTGAGGATTTTCAAAAATAATGAGTAATGAATTTGAAATATGTTTAATGGGAGATTTGAGTTACTTTCTTAGTTTTAGCATACAATAGAAAGATGATGACACATTTTATATTCAATCAAAATAAATTAAGGACATCCTTAAGAAATATGAAATAGATAAAGCTAAACTATTAAGTATAATAATAAGTTTCTCAGCTCAGTTAAATAAGGATTCCAAAGGCAAATCTATTGATAAAAAAAAATTTATAGAGATAATTGGATCATTATTTTATTTAACTACTAGCAGACCTGATATCATATTTAGTGTTTATCTTTGTACTGGATTTCAAGCTAATCTAAGAAAATCCCTTTTGAATGCTGTTAAACAAATTCTGAGATATCTTTTGGGAACTCAAAACTTAGGGATTTGATATCCTAGGAATAGCACTTCTAGAACTTTTCAATTCATTAAAAACTCTTTAGTTTTCTGATCTAGCAGAAAATAAAATTCAGTAACCCTTTCTACAGCTAAAGTAGAATATGTAGCCTTAGGAAGTTATGTGGCATAGGTTCTATAGTTAAAATACTAATTGATAGAATTAGGTTTTTCAATTGGTACTATTTTAATTTTCTGTGATAATGTAAGTGTCATTTTCATTTTAAAGAATCCAATTCAATACTCCAAGACTAAGCATATAGACATAAGGCATCACTTCATTAGAGACCATGTCACTAAAGGAGAAATTGAGCTACATCATGTACCAACTAAAAATCAACTTGTAGATATTTTCAAAAAACCACTAGTATTTGAAACTTTCAGCACCTTAAGAACAAGATTGGGTGTTATTGATATTCATGCATGATAATTGTAATTATGCAATTTGTATTTACGGTGTATTTCTTTTGGGTTTATAATTTTTTTTGTTCTTTATTTGTGATTTATTTTGTTTGACTCTTTTATATTTTATGGCAAATTTGTTATTTTATTACTTTTGTTTTTATGTTTCATGAATCTTGTTTAAATTATTTTGGAAAAGTATCTTGATCATCATATAAAAATTTAAAATATATTTTTTCATTCGTACTATATGAACCACATTCGTACTGAATAAATTCTCTCAATTTTATAAGATTTCTTTCTCAGGTTGACAGATAAAAATTTGATTTTTTTTATCGTATAGTACAAAAACATCATTATCTATTTGAACCATCAATTATTTTCATGTATGAACATGTCAGGCATTCAGAGGAAAGTTATTTTTCAAACATCATTTGTACGAACACATGTTCATCTGTGTGATCCAATTGTCGATCTACATGTGGATGAATTCAACAAGTGGGTATGATCATTATTAACTGATCGTACCTGACAAGCACCTGTTCATTTGTTTGATCAGGTTGGTTAAAGGTTGTATGAAACAACTCTTTGAAAATGTAACTTAATAAAAAATCATTTCATTGCCATAACAGTTCTTGACATTTTTTGTTTGTCTATACAAATTTCATAATCATATATAAGAACCCATTTTGTACTATACGAAATAGTCTTATTTCTATAAATTAGAAGCCTTCCTTTGAATTCTTCCCAATCTTTTCAATTTTTAATCCTCATGTTCAATTCTTCTCAAATGGAAAGGGGGAGCAAGCGAGTTTGTCTGACTGAAGGGAGTTCATCTCATACCGAATGAGATGATAATTTCCTTTCGAAAGAAAATGAATAAGCCTACGATGGGTTTATTCAAGCTAAAATCTCTCCTTACCGTCTTCTTATTTAAAAAGAAAAAAACTTCTCAATGATGCCCCTATTTGCTTTACTCAATTTTTATTCATTCTCACATTAATTTATGCATTTGACTCTGACACCTTCTACTATTTTCTTAAAAAATTGAGAATGGGAGAAAATTATACAATAATTTTCGATTAAGTTTTACATACAAGAGTTGAAATCTCTAAGGAAGATTTCAGAACATTTCTGTATCTTAGAACTAAAGGAGTTATGACACATTCAATGGTTTTTAGAAGTGATTTTGATTTGTCTGTATTAAATAAAACTCTTAAGGGTATACCATCAATTCAACACTTGCCCCTTGTGCATACTTTAAAATAAAAATGTTAGGGTCATCCAGCATGTCTAAAGAACCTCTATTATTCCAAATGCTGGTGATTGAATCATTATTTCTCATCTACTTTTCATTGTTACATATTTTATAATATCAAACACTCGTATTGATGAAGCCAGTTGTTTTTGGACAACATCAATATTATGACTGACATTAGACTTACTTCAATTATAAGAAAGAAGAATGTGGCTTTGGGACACTTGATTGCATACATTCTTAAAAAGAAATACAATCTTGTTCATCCTGATCCCCCAAATAATATACCTATCTATTTTATTGATGCTTCATTTTGCATATTTTTCCACCAGGATCAAGGGGATGAGGGAGATGAAATTGGTGAAGAAGAGGCACCTCCTATAGCACCTATACCTTCTCTTGCACCTAGCCCTAAGTAATAATTCTATCAAGAAGTAATCAAGAGATTCGAACGTTTTGAGTATCATTTTGTTTAACGATTTGATTATATTGAAACTCGTTTTGACCAGCAGGACAATTTTAGATATAATGAAGATATGCATTGTGTGAGAGGACAAGTTCATTCAATTAATACTCAAGTAGCTACCATCAATAGCTACTTTACCCAGTTCAGTCCTCCACAATCTTCTACAGATCAAGATCCCCCGGGCTATTAGTTTGATTGTTGTATTTATTTTTTAGATGTTTTAGTTTGATTGTAGTTTTTTTTTTCTATGATGATAAATTTATTTATTTTGTTTTGAAATTATTGTATTTTCTTTATGTTCTATTTTCTTTATGTTTGAGTTTGAGTATGTACTACTTTTTAAAAAATATATAGAGGAATTTGATTGTTCTTGAATTTTTTTCCATCTCTAGTTATTTATGAGTTATTATTTACTAATCCAAAATGTTGATTTAAAGGGTGAATTTTTTTTTAAATTATTTGCATTATAATATTATTTCCTAAATTTTTTTACTCAAAATTTATTTAGAAGATAATCACACAAGCTTAGATTTATTGATTTAAGTTGTGGAAAGAACAAAATACCAAAAGATGCACAAAGAGTACTAAAATTTGAAAAGAGGCACAAAATGAGCCTAACTTGAAAAGATGTGCAATGTTTGCCAAAAAAAGTTAAAAATCAAAAGATATGCAGTTAAGAAAACATCTCAATTTTAGTTAATAAGAGGCATAAAATGAGCCCACACTATATTTGATTATTTCCTTTATATTTCTAATTCTTAAAAAAATACATGCAATAAACAATAATTTCAACTATATTGAATTTCAATATTTATTTTATATTTTGTAGGTTATTTTTGTGATTATTATTCTGTTTGATATTTCTGCTTTTTAGAATGAACATTGAACTTGGTCAACTTTTTTTTCTAAATTGATTTTTGATTTAAAATATGAGTTTCAAAATTTTTGTAGGAATTTAATGTTGTAAAATTTTTTACAAATTCTTTTCCTTATCAAAAATTAGATTTGTCCATAAGAACTTTAATAACCATGGGATTTTCTTTCTTTTTCCCCTCTTTTTGCTAATTTTAAAAAGGGGGAGGTTGTTTATGCTTTGGTTTGAAGTTCTTTGCGTTTTATTTGTTGTAAAAAAGGGGAGGTTTTTTATGTTTGTTTGAAGTTTTCTTGGTCTAATGTCATAAGGTCTTTTTGCTGTTTGTTTGCCAACTTTTTTGTGTTTGTAACGCCTTGTATATTATTTGTTTTTTTTAATAATAAAAAAAAAAGAACAAGGGACAAAATTCTTTTTCCCCAAGAGTATTATTTTTTATTCATTGAGGGGGAGCTTAGGAAAGAAGAACTTTTATTTGTAATTTAAATAATAAATGTTTTTACCACAATCAAAAAGGTGGAGATTGTTGTAACTCTGGAATCAAGTTTGAGATTGTGATTTTTGATGATAGCAAAATTTTATTCTTCTAATGATTTCATTGTTTCTCCTAGCATGTATTGGATATTTCAATTTATTTTTGTGTGTACTAACTTTTGAGGAAAATCATTTACTATAGATTATTGAAGACTTCAAGACATGTTAGTAATAGGATTTTATGTAATATAGTCTGAATGTCTCTATTTTTTATTTCTTGAGTTTGAATAAATGTGATTGTAATTGGGTATGTACACACACACAAGGGGAGAGTTATAATTTTTTTTAAGTCTAACTATACTATACAATATTTAATCGTGCTATACAATTTGATAATTTTTTCCTCTTGAATTGAGTTAATCAAATAAAGGCCTTTTTTTGAATTATTCATATTATACGATGTTAATTCATACATACGATAGACATAGTATGAAATTCCTTTTGTACTAGTTCATACCAAATGAACTTGTTTATTTTGAATTATTCATACAGTATGATGTCAAGTCATACAGATGACTAACAGTGTAATAAATTAGGTTCGTACCATATCGTACTATACAAATACATTTATTTTTAAACTATTCATATAGTATGATGGCAGGTCGAATAGAAGACTAACAGTGTGTGAAATTAGGTTCGTACATTTGTTTTTAAACTGTTCATACAGTACGACATGAATTTGTACAGACTATTGATAGTGTATGAAACTAAGTTTTTCCCATTTCGTACCAAATAAAGCACTGATTTTTTGAATTTATTATACCATATGATCTACGATTATAAAGTACAAATGTAAGACAGTTCACTTGAAATTTTTAGTTTATGGATAGTTTTTTATGTTGTTTTTATATAAAGAGTCCTTAAAACTATCATATAAACTTTTAGCTATGAATTTCTTTTGAGAGGGACCATAGAGAGTGTGTTTGGTAAAGATTTATTAGAGTAAAGAGTGAGAGATCTAGTGAAGGGAAATTATGAAGGATTCATAAGGTTGCCCAAAGTGAGGGTCTCTTTATCTTCTTCATGTTTATGTCAATCTTCTTTGGAGGATCTTAAGAGAAGATTCTCAACATTGGATAAAGGTACTCTGCCTTCACCAAGAGGGTGAAAAAGATTGTCAAGGTACTCTGCCTTCACTAGGAGGGTAAAAAAGATGTGACGATACTCTACCTTCACCATGATGGTAAACAAGGACGTGACGGTACTATGTCTTCACCAGAAAGGTGAAAAAGGATGTGATAGTACACTACCATCACTAGGAGAGTGTAAAAGGCTACAGTTCTCTGCCACTCCAGCTTGGTGGAAGAGAGTTTGTAAGAGCTTCTCCGCCTTGCTGTTTAGTGCAATACCTAGAGAAGGAGTCTTTAGGGAGTGGACGTAGGTAAAATTTAATAGAACCACTGCAAAATTTTGTGTTCTTCTTTTACTATTAATTTTACCCTTATTTATTTTATTAATTTAATTTTTTGTGGTTGAAAAATCCTGTGATAATGTTTTCTTCAAATAGCTACATATTTCAAGATCATTAATTAAATTTTCTAAAAAGGTTTTTGAAATACAAGAATTTTTAATATAATCAATTCACCCCCTCTTGGTTAGCCTAAGGATAGTTCTATAAGGTCTAGTAACCTACACGAACTTTCAATCACTATAATGCACCAAGATTTAAATTGAATTCTAGGCAAAAAAAAAGGTCGAAGGATGTGACAGTTAGTTGGCTATTTTACTTACTAATCATTTCCATAATATAACTTTTATATGCATATATGAGCTCTAGAGCACATATGCGTTGGCATAAGAAACATAGCTCGCAAGTAGGTGTTTTAATGCATTCATTAGAAGTAGAGGTCTTGAAACACTTTGATTGTATATATCCTACCTTCATTAAAGAAGCAAAGAATATAAAACTAGATTTATGTGTAGATTGTTTTACTCCATTTAGAAAATCTGCCTCACATTACTCATGGTGGTCTGTGATACTCACCCCTTATAATCTTCCTCCAAATTTGTATTTGATTCCACACTATATATTTTTGACACTCTTCATACTAGGCCAAAAAAATCCAAAGGAAAAGATAGATGTGTTTTTGTAACCTTTAATTTATGAATTAAAATTATTGTGGAATGAATGAATTACTATCTATGATGTCTCCACAAAACAAAATTCACATTGAGGGTAACATTACTTGGGACAATTAGTAACTTTCCAGCATACGGTATGGTTTCTTTGTGGAGCACTACATGCAAGCTAGCTTGCCCATATTACATGGACAATAGTAAATCATTCACTATGAACCATGACGAAAAAAATACTTGGTTTGACTGTCACCATATGTTCGTACCTACAAAATATACATTTAGGTGAAAGAAGGATGTTTTCAATATAAATAGTGTGGATACAACATGTCTTCCACAGAGCCTTAGTAGTGAGAAATATGTGAAAGAGTAAATATCTTCTCTATAATTATCCATTTACAAAGTGTGCAGGTATAGAGTAACTCATAATTGAATAAAAAAGAGTATATTATGGTCTTTGCTATATTAAAGAACAAACTTGATAAGACATAACTTATATGTAATGCATATAGAGAAGAATATTTTTGATAATATGTTAAATACAGTGATGGACATCATTAGAAAATCTAAGGATAATGTAAAAGCTAAGATATATTTGAAGAATATTTGTAGTAGGAAATGCTTGAGTTGAAAGATGGCAAAAATGGTAAACTTCTAAAGCCTAAAGCTCCATTCACCTTCATTTTAGAACAGAGGTGAGCTATTTATGAATTGGTGTAGAGCCTAAAGCTACCAAATGGATATGCTTAAAAAAATAGTATATGTGTTGATATATGATCAGGTATATTATTTGGATTGAAAAGTCATGACTATCGCATCATCAAGGAATGTTTGTTGCTAATTGCTTTATGTTATTTTTTAGATTCAATCTTAAATTTCTTGATTGAACTAAGTATCTTCTGAAAGTTCGTTAGGGATCTTAGGCCCTTATGAACTAGCTCAAAGCTAACCAAGAGGAAGGGTGAATTGGCATTTTAAAAATTCTTTCAATCAAAACAAAAAACTTAGACCACAATTCACCAGAAAGGAAAAGTGCATAAATTAATGCAGAAAAGGTTGTAGTAAAAGAACACAGAGATTTATAGTGGTTTGGTCAACTCGACCTACATCCACTCGCCGTAGGTTCCCTCCGGGTATTGCACAAAACTATGTGTCTCTCCTTTTGCCCCCACAGCAAGGCGGAAAAGCCTTTACAAACCTCTGTTCCACCGACACCGATAAAGCAGAGAACCCAACTCCTTTTGCTTCTTCTTAAATCAGGCAGAGAACCTTGATTGATGGCTGTAGTAGACCTCTCTCAACCCTCCAAGGACAAGGGACAACGATCAGAGAAGATGACTTGGAACCTTTCTTGGAGCAACCTTTGTGAACCCTCTGATAAACTCCTGCTCACAAGTTCCTCTCTCTCTCTCCCTCTCTCTCCCTCTCCTCTATGCTCTCTCAGGTTAAGATAGCAGCAAAAGATTTTTTCTAGGGAGGAACAAGAAGTCTTAAATAGAAGAGCTTCGGAATAGCTCTTATTTTATACAAACCAACTTTATCGTCCAAGAAGATATGAATATCGGCCTGGCTGATTAGCATAAATTTTGCTCAATCAACCTAGTCTGTTTGGGACGATTAGAGAATTTTTGGTCCTATCGTCCAAGCCGATAGGATATCATCCTAGACGATTAGTTCAAACATGAGAAAAATCGTCCAGAACATAGCCTTGAATAGAAGATGGCAAATGTCAATCGTCCAAGCGATTGTCCCGGCTGATCCTACAATAGGCCCAGCTAATGTGATCGTGCAATCAACCCTTAATTGATTTCCTTAATTATCAGATTAATTTAGTCATAATTGTGCTGCGTTGTCCAGGCCGATAGGATATCGTCCTGGATGATGTCTAAAAATTAAGAGTACTTAAATAGATCTAGCAGCTGATTCTTTTTGATTTGAGCCGATCCGGCCGATACTACTATCGTTCAGGCCGATCAGCTTAATGATGGCAGCCTTAACTAGGAAGCCCTAATTAGGGTTTCTATTTTTGGTAGATTATCTAGGATAATTTTAAGATCGACTTGGACGATGTGATTAAAACAGAGAATTCTAATCAACAGATAGAAATTTTCCCCCATGTGTGTGTATGCAAGGTTACTTAGCATCAGGAACCACTTTTTTTATAATAGACTTAAGAAAGGAAAAATTACAAACTGACTCAGACTTAATGTACCTAATCTTGAGTTGCACTCGATCTTGTGGATCTGAAAAGTTAATAGGCAAGACAGTCGTAGAAAATCATAAATGTTTGCTATCATCAAAAGTCTAATCCATAAAATCAAATTTGCAACATCTTCTTCAAAGACTTATTCTTATCATGACTAAATAAAGAAGTTTTATTTCATATTGAGCATAACATTCCTTTCATTCTATTCAAGCTTCATAAGATATTTTTTCTAAGGTTTTTTTACTCCATGGAAAATCTACCCATGCATTTAGTATTCGAGGCTACAAATGGTACTCCAGTTTATTATCAGTGGATATATTCTTTTGAGAGATAATTTTATGCAAAAATAATGTATGAAAATTTCTTAAAATTTTTATAATTCACTCTCATACATCAATCATGTATTTAAATAAACTTAAAAAGAGTATAAAGAACAAAGCATGACCCAAATGATCAATACGTGAAGCATACTTGATGTATAAGACTACTCAATTTTGCTCATAATACTTTGGCATATAGTTAAAATCTACAAGAACTACTACACCTAAAAATTTGGGTAATCTAGATATATGTTCATCAATTAGTAACATAACAGTATTCATCGGAAGTGGTGAGGAATCAGGCGCTTGTACTATATACAATTTGACAGATAAGGAGATGTGAGTTTCCATGTTTTACGCACTACTTAATTGTGCTGAAGTTGAGTCATATCTCGAGTAAGCTGTAATTAAAATTTTATACATTCTATGGACTAATAAATAGAGACTCTAAATTAAAATTTTTTTGATAGAATTTCATTAATGGTCAGAATACAACATCACAATTAGCATACAAAAAGAGTGAAATCTGAATTTCCATATTTGTTTAAAAAAATTATATGTTTTTGAACAAGTCACTTGAACCTTATATATAATTAATTAACTTAGTGAAAATACATGATATATATATATATATATATATATATATATATATATATATATATATATATATATATATATATATATATATATATATATTACCTTATATAAGATTTTAGAAATTTACCTTAGATTATTTGGCTGCATAAAATGCCATCCTTTCGATGATCCGATATGGAGAATAGATGTATTAGATTTGCCATGAGTTGAGAAAAGTAAACATTGATCTTAAAATACTTGGTTGGAAATGAATAGAAATGATATTTTTTTATTAGATTTAAATAATATTTTGACTATTTCTAGATTCGATGGAGAAAAATGATTTATGTAGTAAACCTCAAATAAAGGGATAAAGGATTGATGTTATTGTTTTTGTATTCAAATAAGCATTTTCCAATTAAACAATCATTACTCTTTTTGCCTTAAAAATGTATTTCAATTAGATCATAATAATCCAAAAATTAATGCATAATTGTTAAGAAAAAAATACAGGTATACGCATTTAAATTATTCTAAAATTAGATTAAACAATAATTTTTTTATAAAAACTGCGCAGCTTTGTTTAGAAAAAAATGCAACTCGATCTTGCAATTAACTTTCGTATATACAAATAATAATTCGCTGAAACAAATAATCGCATATTTCACTTTAATTATTAAGAAAAAGGTTTTTGATTGTCTGATTTTTTTAGTTATTGAAATTTTATATTCATTATATATATACAATTGTAAATTAGAAATTATTTACATATTTACAAACTTTTAGCCAAAAAATAAAAAATAACGACCGAGGAAATTGAATAATAGAAGGCTAAATGACACAACTCACTTTGACCTCTCCGTTGAGAGCTTAGGTTTCGGACTAAGAGATTATAGGTTAGAGTCTTTGTGTATGCGTTTTCTGTATGAGTTTGCTTTAAGTGGCCTAAATGTCAAAAAAAAAAAAAAAAAAGGTTAAATGCTGTCAATAAACATCGCCGGGCACAAACGCCGGCCCACGCCATTTTCTCGGGTTTTCTTCTTCAGACGTAAAGTTTGGACACGCGTCGCTAAGCTGATTCACGAGGTGCAGGTAGTGTTTAAGATCATGGCAAGCCACCACATTTGCGTTCCGGCTGCCGCGGAGCCGAAGCTCCCGCCCAATGTCAGCGTACACCCACCCAGTCTTGGAAAGCAGCCAATTTGAGGCCAACGATTCCTTCTCTGAATTATGGACGAAGCCCGGAACCCTGGTTATGATATCATTTGTATTAACAATTCGGAGAACCTTACTTCCCTGCGCCTCCATTCTACGCCCGAAACTGGCATTTCCAACCCGCGGCCCGCCAAACGATACTACGGTCACCATCGGTCCAGTACGGCCAACCATTGCCTTTACGTCATCAGCGGCCAAAACGGCTAGCGCTGCCCCAAGGCTGTGGCCGGTGAACGTGAAGCTGATCGCTGGACCACTATCGAATTCATTAAGGAGGCAGCGGACCACTTTGCGGATCTGATCGCGAAGACTGTGGTATTCGGGGCTAGCAGAAGTGAAAAGGTTCAAGAACCCGCGCTCGACCATGGGCTTGTGCTCGGAGCGTTCAGGTTTCGTACTACAGAAGGGAGTGAGGGAGGCATGCAGATTGTCAAGCCATTCCAGGAATGTTACGGTGCCTCGGAGGGAGATGACAACATCCCGGCGGCCTAGGCGAGAGAGTTCGGTGTCATTATTGCATACGGCTACGAAGCCAATACAGCTGGACTGGCGAGAGATAAATGAGGGGGCGGCGTCGGCGGCCCAGCGAGGGAGGCGGGAGGTTGAGGTGGCGTGGAGATTGCGGGTAACACGGTAGCCTGATGAGGGGAGGCCGGAGAGACGAAGGAGGGAATGCTTGGGGAAGCGGCAGGTCGCGTAGGAAGATGAGAAAGGGTCAAGGTCGCAACAGGTGTATGCGGCCTGGACAAAGCTGCCGTAGCGGAGTATCTCGGCTCGGAGAGTAGGGTTAAGGGGGTAGAGTAGACCGTCCCAGTTGTTCGCGCCTTGGAATTCCATCCACCGCTTGCCCAGGCGGAGGGTGGCGGGTGGGTGGATATTGGCTGTGGAGGAGATCCGACGTGTTATGTGAGCGATGTGGTAAGTAGGGATGAAGAACGTTGGGTGGCTGATGGCGGAGACAGTTAAAGTAGATGGGCTCATTACGTGGGTGCTTTTTTCTATCTTTGCCGTGTGTCCTGTTTTTTAATGATAGAAGAAACGGCACTGATAAATTGGAAATTACTAAGTTCGCGCTGATATTGCCATTGATGCGACCTATTTAATTCTGCTGCATCTGTTGGAGAGTTGTCCTGCAGCTGGTGCAAGGGTTTCGGTGGAAAATCATTGCAGAGGTTGGGTATTTATAAGTATGTGGCTTATGTTGCGTGGGAATAGAAAAGAGACGGACGATGCATTTGCTGGTAATCCTTCTTAATTAGGCAATTTAATTGGCATAACAATGGATTTCTTCCTATTAATTATCTAGTGGTCTTTACCGAACTGTTAGAATATGTTGATGACTGATTGTAAGTTTAATTTTATTTTTGGCTGGCCGGTGTCAGTTGATCAAATCATCACCTCTTAATTATCTAATCTATTAAGGGCATTCTATCTCCCTTTCTAAATGTGTTTTATAAAATTTTTATCCTTAATATTAAGATTTCTTTTTAATAAGAAAGCACATAATTTATTGGCAAAAAACCAACTTTCAGAGAGAGAAAAAAGAGACACCAGCCTCCTTTTCATTTCTATCTAAATAATATATTGTAGAGTAAAAATTCTCTTAAACTTGTGGAGTCTAAAAGTTTATTTAAATTTTTAATAATCATAATTGCTGTGTCATGAAAAATTCGCGGTGGTAGAGAGATAAAGAGCTTAATGTCTTGGCATTGAAAAAAGAGCTAACATACAACATATGAGAGAGAGAGAGAGGTGCAAGAAATTTTTGACGCTCCATAAATTTTATGCATAAAAACTTTAAAAGAGTGAAGAATAAGGGGTTCTTGCCCATTGAAATGAATCTGCTAGTGTTTGTTGTTGATTACAAATGATGTCATTTCTCGAGGGAACACGTTGGCTCAATGCAAAAAAATGTAAAGAAAATTTGATAGTTGGGGTCGGAATAATCCAATGATATTAGAGTTATTCTCAAGAGAATGTTGGCATGTTCGTATGGTTGCTACGATCGTGGTCAGGCGATGGAGGTCAGAGGGACCATAGTCAGACATTCGAGATCAGAGTGATCGTAGTTAGGCAGTCGAGGTCAAAGGGACCCTAGCTGGTCAACTCAGGTCGGAGCGATTATAGTAGATAAAGGATGATGGTCAAAGAGACCTTAGTTGGTGGGAGATAGTGCTCGGTGGGATTGTAGTAGACAGACGATGATGGTTAGAGGGACTATATTTAGCGGGTATTGGTGGTTGGAAGAACTGTAGTATGTCAGCAATATTGGTCAGAGGGACCATAGTCAGTGTATGATGATGGTAGGAGGGACCGTATTCGACATGCAATGATGGTTGAAAGGACTACGGTCTACGGGCAACACTCTTTGGGGGGCCGTATTCAGCACGCAAAGGTGATCGAAGACCAGTTGACGGGCAACACTGCTTGGAGTTATCATCATCAGCCGACGATGGTGGTCACATGGACCATATAGTAGGCAAGTAACAATGGTCAAAGGCACCATAGTTAACAATTTATGGTGGTCAGAGTGACCATAATTAAAGGGTGATAGTGGTCGGAGAGACCATAGTCATTAAGTGATTGTGGTTAGAAAGATCGTAGTCTACTAGTGATGGAGGTCAAAGGGACTGTAATCGATTGTTATAGGAAGATAAATGTATAATATAAATAATCAGGGAGAGGTTCAACTTAGTTGGCCTGGTGGTGAGGGTGCTCAGTTGATGGTGTCTGGGTTGAGGTCCAAAATTCTTCAAGCCTTATAGCTATCTTGTTCTCTAGCTCAAGCTCCAAACATCCAAATGCTGAAACTCCCATTTAATGTGATAAGAGGGGGTGTAGTTATAGATTTTTAGAGTGACATGCCCAATATATATGATAAAGATCTCAAAAAAATTCTGAGTGTTTCATTAGATGATCCATACTGATTCCCTCCCTCATAGAGCAGTTGCCAAGCTTTTATGTGTCTTAATGACATAAGAAAGAAGCAATATTGGGCTTACTAGATTAATCTCATAGAGATGTTCATATCGAATATTAGCATTCCATATTTGGGTATCATTGGATCATGATCTTTAAATTAATGCAATATAGATTTTAAATATGTTATGTGTTCTTAAATTTGAGCCCGTTTGCTCGTATAAGACCAATTTTGGTGTTGTTAGTTTCTTCTAGAAGAAATTCAATTTGACATTAAGTTTACTGAAATTAGAGTTCAGTTGGTCCCGAATTAAATTTTGAAACCCTTTAATTAAGTTATGGCTCGAGATTCATGCTTGATAAATGCAATTTTTAGTGAAGTATAAGTTGCAAACCTATTTTCAGATGCTAAAACATACGAATCTAAAAATACATGTTAAAGTTTTTTACACAGTAGTAATGTAAAATTAAAATTTTTTATAACCATGTGCCGCCATTGCTCTCTATACATCAACATGGACAACCCCTTTGAGTTGTGAATCATGTAAAATATCCTTGATTATAATTTTAATATTTCTTAAAGTTGGCATAATGATCAGATTTAAAAAGCTAAAAAATTTTCTTCAGAACTATTAAAATGGCTTGAATTGATTGTAGAGGTCCCATTCTGCTCTAAAAGTATCAAAAAGGAGTCTAGAACATCAAAGAAATGATTATAAGGATCACAAAAATGTCTAAATCAGATTGTCTGAGTAAAAAATCAAGCGCAAAAGTTGCTCGGTGACCAAAATGGCTAGCAAACTGCCCACCACAACTAGCATGCAGTATGCATGCTCGCCTAGCACACGCATAGACTTGCAATCTGTGTGACTATTATTATTATTTTATTAGTTATTTCATTTTATTAAATATTTATAATTAAAAAAATTATTAGAATAATACAAAAAAAAATTTAGTTAATGAAATATTTTAATATATAGTTTTTTATTTATATTTTTAATTTTAATAAAAAAATTTCCCTTATTTAATTTATTAAAAAATACATTTTTTTTAATTTTTTATTTAATTAAACCAATAGTTCTACAAAAAAAAATTTAGTAAAAATCTTTTCAAAAATTCTCCCTTTTAGATCTATTAATACCCCTCTTGTAGGTTAAGGAAAAGACAAGGATTTCTGAAGCCTATCCAAAGTTTCTTACATAAATTGAGGAAATTTTTCTAGGAAAAATTTGGAGGCTTTCGATGGTGATCAAGGCCCAACCCTATTACACATGCTCCAGTTCTCCCCTAGAGAGGAAAACTATCTAATAATACTGTTGATTCTTGTTGAATCTTGATTAGGTTGTTAAATCTAAATTAATATCCCAAGGCTATCCAAGAGGGGGGGGGGGGTGAATTCGTAATTTTAAAAATTACTTCTTAGATTTTAAAATTTGAAACCGATTGATATACGAAGAAAGTTAATTTAAAATTTTCAAAATTACTTTTCAGCCACAGAATTAATAACTTACAGTAAGTAAGTAGTAGAAAAATAAAAGACATAAAAATTTATAGTGGTTCAGTCAAACATGACCTGCATCCACTCCATAAAGCCTCCCACTTCAGGTATTGCACTATTACCAAAGGGACTCTCCTTTATCCTCCACACCAAGGTGGAGAAGCCCTTACAAAAACTTTATTCTACCAATCATCGATGCGGCAGAGAACCGTTGTCCTTCCATACCCTCCAAGTATTGGGAGAGAACCTTCATCCTTTCACACCCTCCAAGTATAGGCAGAGTGCCATCAGTTATTCACACTCTCCAAGTGTAGGCAGAGAACCTTCGTCCTTTCACACTCTCCAAGTGTAGGCAGAGAACTTCTGTCCATTCACACTCTCCAAGTGTAGCAGAAAATCAGAGCTTATCTGAAGATCTTCTCACGAGCAACCTAGAAATATAAGAGAAAGAGTGATAACCACAATTACAAGGAGATCCTTATCTTTGAGTAACCTTGTAAACCATTCATATTCCACTTGCAAAAAATCTCTCTCAAACACTCTCTCACACTCTCTCCTTCAATTACCCTAGAAAAATCACGTAGACAAGACTATTTCACATCAATTTTAGTGGACCTTTTATACAAAGACATAAAAACCATCCAGAAAACTGAAATTTTCAATTTAGAGCATTCACGATCATACTGTACGATCGTTTGTTCGTACGTACGAATAATTCAAATACTGTTGTGTACGAACCTATTGTCAATCGATACAAAATTATTTCATACCCGATCATCCTCAGGTACGAACTAATTTCATCCGGGATGAACAAATATAAATTACAATTTTCATCTATACGAAATGTCAAGTTGAAATGAGTGAGAATAGACCCGGGATGTTCGTCCTGATATGAAAAGGGAATCGTTCAGTATGATCCAGACTTAAAAAAAAAAATTTTGTGCGAGAACAAAAAAGAGGCATTCATCCCAGTACGAAAATTAAGATGAACCTATATGATCTTCGTCTGAGAATAAAATAAAGGAGTTCGTTCCTGTACAAAATTTGATATTGTCCCGTACGATCAGGACTTACAAAAAACTTCTTCGTGCATGAACGAAACCGATACGTTCGTCCTTGTACGATGGTTTGATCTACTCGTATGATCAGTTCTTGAGAATGAACCTGAGACATTCATCCTCCTATGAAACTGGGATCATCCCATATGAACCATACTTATAAAAAATAATTTCTTTTTTGTTCATTTCCTTGCTCATTAGGGAAAAAGTAACTGATCAGATCATCCCGTTTGAAGTAATATCATACAGTACGATCAGTTTAAAAATATAAATTTTAAAACTCTCCCCCGGTGTGTGTGTGTGTGTGTGCTTACTTACTCAATTATAATCACACTCTTTTAAACTCAATAAAGTAAAAAATACATACTTCAAACACAATAAACTCTAAACTGATCTTGATTTGAAGTCTTCAACAATCCGGAGTATGATTTCTCTTAAATGTTAGTACACATAAGAGAAAAATAATTCTTCTAAAATATGTTAGGATAAATAATAATAAAATCAATAATATTTGGAATCATCATAGTCATAGAAGTTGCAAAAATATCAAACATGCAAAACTAAGTAGCAACTATCTCAATAATCTCTCCAGTTTTTATGATGACAAAATAATTATTATTTGAATAAAATTAAAAATTCTAAATTTCTCCTTAACTCCCCCAAAATGAATAGGCATATGAATATAAGAGAGTTTCAATTAAGAACAAATTAATTTTTAATTAATTTTTTTTAATTTAAAAAACTCCCAATGCAAGGAAAATACTGAGAAACAAAGCAAAACATAAGATAGGACAATCAAATGAAAATACAAAATAATTAAATGCAAAATAAGATTTCTTCACCTTTTTGATAATAACAAAAGAGAAGAAGAAAAATAAAAGAAATATAAAATATCATATGAGAAATCTATGATAATTGATCTTGAAAGAGATTGATTTATAATTATAATAACAAGATTAATATTCATTAGAGAAAAATAAAGATTCATAATATTTAAATTAAAATATAACATAGACAAGATAAATATATCAAGGTCATGACATATTGTAGACAATTAGAAAATAAAAATTATTATAAAGGTGACGAAATCAAAATTAATTTAAGTCAATTTCTAATATAAAATATAATTGAATATTAGATTGATTTGAAATTAAAAATTAAAAGATAGAGAAAAGAACATTATCAATATACTTGTTTGACGATATTGCACATCTTTTCAATATTTGTGTCACACTTTGTGTATCTTTTTATATTTGAGCATATTTTGTGCCTCTTTTTAATTTGCTAATCATTGCACATTCTTTTGATTTTTATATACTTGTACATTTTTCTATTTTTAATTGATCTTTCTAAAACTAATAATTTAAAAACTCAAACTTTTCTAAGTACATAGATAATTATATTAAACAGATAAATAAAAGAATAATAAGATATCAAAATTGTAATAATAATATTAAAATTATATATGCCTAAAAATAACATGAGATTGATAGCCTTAACTTAATCGAGTTATAAATTAACTTATATTTTAAAAAAAATAAGATTTTCTAATGAAGTTAATTTTTGTATTAATGATCATATTATAACACCTTTTTAGATAAATTAAGTTAGAATTATCATATAGGCAAACTAACATTTCAAATAGAGAACAAAATCAACTGAACAAAGCAAGACATATTTTATTGATATCAAATTAATATAAAGATACATTGACGCTCAAATTATATCAATACATTCACAACATAGTATCAAAAATAAAAATAAAAGCAAAGGATAATCATAAAAAAACCAAAGAAGTCATCACATCACATCAATAAAGACTGGCAAAGATAACACATAAGAAGTGCATCTATATATCTGAGGGGCCCTAGTATGGAGGAGGTGGTTGGTTGAAGATAAAAAAATAACTATTTATCATAGCCACATTGGTGTTCTTCGAGTGGAATTGACCTTGAATCTAACCCATGTCCTGCTGGTACTATGCATCCTACTGATTTAGATGAGCCTGAATTTGATCAAAGCACTAATCAAAATTACTCCCTAGTCTGTCAAAGTGCTGGTCCATCTTCTGAAAATTAGGTCCATGAGCAGGTGCAGGTGCTCCTCTTTTTCCCTCAAAATCCTCACTTATATCATCTCTCTCAAAAAGTGCTCGAAATGAAGCTTCAGTGAAAAAGATAGGCAATTCAAATTGAGGATCAAGATGAACAAGACTGTACTTTTTCTCAAAAATATAGGTCACTAAGTATCCTAAAGCAATGTTCTTCTTCCTATTATATGAGACATGTCCAATTTTAGAAAGCCTGTGAATATAATCAATAATAAGTTGGGCATCATCAATTGGTTGTTCAGTCATGATAAGATAAGTGACAGTGGATAGAAGAGGAGTAATATTAATACGATCATCAGCTTTAAAAATTATGGGTGTTCTAAGAATATGCTAGATGATCCTTGCAATTTGGTTCAAAGTAGAGACCCTAGGTAAATGACATACTTGTTCAATCCCTATAATAACTTTATTTATTTCAGTCCAGTCAAAAGCAGGTGTCGAAGTCAAAGTGTGGGCTCTAATTCCTTGATTCCTTATATGCAAAATGATTCGCAAATCTTCCTTAGTTATTTCAACTCACTTCTTTAGAACATAAGAACTTATCCTACTTTGATCAGTACTAAAGGTCATGTTGGCTAGAAAGTGGTAAAATGTTTCCTTATTATAGGAGTAAATTAGGGTCAGGTTAAAAGCAAATTAGGTGGCAGCAAAAAGAGGTATCACTTGAAAGTGAATATCCTATTGAAGAAGGATTCTAGAGGGTATAATTTTTGCAGAAACAAACCTAAGAAAAGAATACTCGTTAGCCCTAGAGAGAAAGTTATCATCTCCACCCCTAGAAGACGGACCCTTAGTGAGTCTACCCTCTTGCTAAAACTAGACATTGCTAAGATATAAAGGATTAGAGAAGGCTATTGAAGTGAATAAAAATGAATTCCAAAGCCCTCATATTTAAAGAAAAAAATCTTTCATACGTACAGAAATAGGTTCGTACAGTATGATACATGGGTTCATACATACGAAAAGAAAGTTCATATCTACGAATGAATACATTCGAAACGAAATGACTTTTGTAATCATGCAAGTTACGAGGCATCCTTTCATATAGTTTTTTTGACCATCCGATTGTATAGACAAATAGGTGTTCATCCGAGATGATCAATTATTTAAATTATTTTAATGATGGTTAGATTCATCCCCGACATTGAATGATACGTGGTTCATACATACGAACTATGGGTTCGTACGTATGATCAGTTATAATAATTGATTCTGCCCGTATAACCGTCTAGATGCGTACATACGAATGAATACACTCATCCGGGATGATCTATAGATCGTACAATACAATATGTATTAAAAAAACAACATTATATGCAACCAGTCCAAACCAATAATCTCTATGGTACAGAATTCATACGGGATGAAATAATTGAAAGTTCATTCGGGATGTTAATCCCTATGAACTTAGTCCCAAGCTAACCAAGAGGGGGGTGAATTGGTATTTTAAAAATTCTTAAGAAAAAAAAAGAAAATCACAAACTAAATTACACAACAAAAATAAATGCGGAATTTAAATGTGCGGAAGCAAGAAAAATAACACAGAAATTTATAGTGGTTCGATCGACTCGACCTACGTCCACTCCTTGGAGGCACCCTCCAAGTATTGCACTACAAAACGTGACTCTCCTTTAGCCCCCACAGCTAGGCAGAGAAGCCCTCACAAGAAACTCCATTTTGCCACCCCGACAAGGCAGAGAACCTACCTCCTTTTACTTCCTCCTGAAGCTGGCAGAGAACCACAACCAAAAGCAAACTCCTTACCTCTACCGACCCTTCCACGGACGAGAAACTCCAGACGAAAGACAAGCAGAGCGATCCTTGAAGCAACCCTTGTGAATCCCCCTCACAAGCTCCCCCTCACAAGATCCTCTCTCTCTCCCTCTCTCTCTTTCTCTCCTCAAGGTCTTCTCAGGTCAAGGCAGCAGCCAAAGGTCTTCTAAAATGTTAAGAATAGCTCTTTAAATAGAAGAGCTCAAGAGGAGCTCATTAATTGCAAGTAACCGACTTTATCGTCCCGGCCGATCTGTACATCGGCCTGGCCGATCAGTACAAATCAAAGAAGATCGGCCAGAGCATAGCCCTGGGAACAGTCCTGGACGATTGAAATTTGGCTTGATCGTCCAGGCCGATCTCACGATCGTCCTGGCCGAGTAGTTCAAATAAGAGGTAAATCGTCCTGAGCACAGCCCTGGGAACAGTCCTGGCCGATTGAAATTTGGCTTGATCGTCCAGGCCGATCTCACGATCGTCCTGGCCGATATGATCGTATCAATCATCCTTAATTACTCCCTTGATTTCCTGATCAATTAAGGCATAATTTGGTAATTTCGTCCAGGCCGATCCGGGAATCGTCCTGGCCGATAATTTAAAATACAGTATGCCTAAATTATCTAAGGCGGCTATCTCTTTCTATTTTGAGCTTATCGTCCTTGCCGATAAACATATCGTCCAGGACGATATGTTAATGTCGCCTGCCTTAATTAAGAATCCTTAATTAGACTTTCTGTTTTAAGCTGATCGTCCCGGACGATATAAATATTGGCCGGACCGATGTGGGCAAAAACAGAAATTCTAAATCTCTCAAGTGTGTGTGTGAAGGGTTACTTAGCATCAGTCTTTTTGACCATTACAATTAGACTCAAAAGGTAAAAAACAAAAGTACAGACTGACTCAACCCTAAACTTACGCGATTCTGAACTTGGCTTCTTCTTGATCGTCGGATCTTCGATTTCTGAAAAGTTAGAAGCAACAAGTAGTCCAAGAGAAATAGTGTTTGTCAATCATCAAATCATGAGACATGAAAATAGGTTTTCAACAATCTCCCCCTTTTTGATGATGGCAAAAACTATGAAAAAAATAGCAAAGAATTTCAGGATTGATGAAAAGAGGAATCTCATACACTTGGTATCATCTTCTCCCCCTTTTGACATATCAAAAAGATGGGTACAAGAAAGCAAAAAAAAGAGATCCTCCTCCCCTTTTTTTTTTAACCAAGGCATGAACATGACATAGTATTCCATGTGATTGAATCAAAAAATTTGTGAGTTAATGTGTTTATAAGCTCATCAATCTATAGATTAGTAGAATATCCGATCATGGCTACTCTTAGCTCATACATTTTTAGGGTAGAATCGTCTTTTGAAATCAGTGACCTAACTCAAGGAATTAATTGGTTATGAGAAAAAGGGATCCTCCTATCACTTGGCTTAAGAAAAAAAACATCTTCATACAATAATGAGGTAAAGTAAAATTGTCACAATCGCAAGTTAATCGAAGTCAAGTCTTTAATAACCAACACTTCTAAGTTCTAAAAGAATTAAAAAGAGAGAGTAGCTTGTTTTGGAGTGGGCTCATTTTATGCCTCTTGTCAATATCGTGGAGCTTTGCGCATTTTTTTTTGTTCAATTTTTGGCGTCTTTGCGCATCTTTTGTTGGCATCATTGGCCAATTTTTTTATTTTTGCAAGCTATAGTCTCTTTTATAATCTTTTAAAGACAAAGTTGTGAATATATCTTCTCATATATTAGAGAATAGGAGCACTCTCTCTAACAAAAGGAAGAGTTATCACAAGCAGAATTAATAATCAAGGACAAGAGTAACGAGAAATTTTGATGTGAAAAAAAACTTTAAACATTATAAGTATAAGATATATTTGCTTAAGCAAGCTTAAGACAAGATTGCAATTCCATAATCAATCTTTAACTTGAGATAGATTTTTGATTAGAGAAGAAAACTATGCCACTAAAAAAGGTTAGAGAAAGAGACACAATCACAAAATATTCCTACCATTAAAGAGATTGAGTAGATAAAAACATATTGACTACAAATTTCCAATGGCAAAGACAAGGAATATAATACCATATTAGCAATGGTTATGAAAGCTAAGTAAAGAGAAGGAAAAAGAAAAATAAAACACAAAAAAAGCTAAAAAGGACAAAAAGGAAATAAAAGTAAAAGAAAATAAAAAGCAAAAAGAAAAAAGACAAAAGAAAATAAAAAGTTTTGATGCATTTATGTCAATCACACCCAACCTGGTCCTTAAAGAGCTGAAAGTATCGAAGGCCAGTGGTTTAGTGAAGATGTCTGCCAGTTGATTTTCAGTTGTCACATGGTGTAACTCAATGTCTCCCTTAGTCACATGATCTCTAATGAAGTGATGCCTAATGTCAATGTGTTTAGTCCTTGAATGTTGGATAGGATTCTTAGAGATGCATATGGCACTAGTATTGTCACAAAAGATTGAGATGGTACTTACATGTAATCCTAAATCCAATACCTGTTGTTTTAACCAAAGAACTTGGGCCACACAACTTCCAAGAGCAATGTATTCAGCTTCAGCAGTGGAAAGAGCAACAGAGTTTTGCTTCTTACTAGACCAAGAGACCAAAGATTGTCCAATGAATTGACAAGTTCCAGAAGTGCTCTTTCTATCAATCTTGCATCCTGCAAAATCAGAGTCAGAAAAACCAATAATCTCAAAAGAAGTGCTATGTCTAGGGTACCAAATCCCTAATCCTTGTGTCCCCAAAAGATATCTAAAAATCCTTTTAACAGCAGTCATGTGGGATTCCTTAGGGTCAGCCTGAAACCTAGCACAAAGGCAAACACTAAACATGATGTCAGGTCGGCTCGCAGTCAAGTAAAGTAAGGATCCAATCATGCCTCTATACTTATTCTGATCAACAGACTTACCACTTGGGTCCTTGTCCAATGGAGCACTAGAAGTCATGAGAGTGTTAATTGGCTTGGCTTTGTCCATCTCATATTTCTTCAGAATGTCCTTTATGTATTTTGTTTGATTTAGAAATGTTCCATCCTCCAATTATTTTATGCTAAACCCCAAAAAGTAGGATAATTCTCCCATCAAACTCATCTCAAACTCTCTACTCATTGTTTTAGAAAAATCATCACACAAATTTTTATTAAAAGATCCAAAGAGTATGTCATCCACATAAATCTGAACAATGAGTAAATCATCTCCAACTCTCCTAAGAAAAAGGGTGGTGTCTACACTTCCCTTGACAAACTCCCTTTCTAGTAAGAATGTGCTAAACCTCTCATACCAAGCTCTTGGTGCCTGCTTTAAACCATACAATGCCTTTTTCAATTTAAATACATCATTTGGAAATTGGGAGCTCTCAAAACCTGGAGGTTGTTCTACAAACACATCTTCTTTTATCTCCCCATTTAAAAAGGCACTCTTGACATCCATTTGAAAAAGCTTAAATCCTTTATAACAGGCAAAGGCTAATAGCACCCTAATGGCTTCCAATCTAGCTACAGGGGCAAAAGTCTCCTCAAACTCTATCCCTTCTATTTGATTGTACCCCTTAGCCACCAATCTTGCTTTATTCCTCACCACCACTCCTGAATCATTCACTTTGTTCTTAAAGACCCACTTTGTTCCAACTACACTTTGTCCTTTAGGTCTTTCCACAAGTTCCCAAACATCATTCCTAACAAATTGATTCAACTCTTCTTGCATTGCTAAAATCCAAAATTCATCAGAAAGGGCTTGGTTAATGGTGGTGGGTTCAGTCATAGAAATAAAGGCAGAGTGGTTAACCTCCTTCCTAAGTCCATGTCTAGTCTTAACTCCACTAGAAGGGTCTCCTAAGATCAAATCCTTGGGGTGACATGTAGAGTATCTCCAATCTCTAGGCAAAGTGTGTGAAGTTTCCCCCCTTTCAACAAAGTTCTCTACTCCTTGGGTGACACCTTCTACTTCTTCATTACTTAGGTGCTCACACCCCTTCCCCAAATTCTCTACTCCACTAGTAATCTCTCCAATATCATCATCTTCTACTCCATGTTTCTTAGGCTCAGACTCATCAAAAACTACATGGGTTGTCTCTTCCACCATTAAAGTTCTCTTGTTAAACACCCTAAAAGACTTCCCAACACTAGAATATCCCAAGAATACTCCCTCATCAGATTTAGGATCAAATTTTCCCAAGTGAGATTTCTCATTGTTGTGAATGAAAACCTTACAACCAAAGACATGAAGGTGGGAAAGATTGGGTGTTCTACCCTTAAGGATCTCATAGGGTGTCTTCTCTAATTTGGCTCTAACATTCACCCTATTCAACACATAACAAGCTGTGTTAACCGCTTCAGCCCAAAAGTATTTTGGAAGTGAATACTCAGCAAGCATGGCTCTAGCGACTTCTACCAAGGTCCGGTTCTTCCTTTCAGCTACCCCGTTCTGCTGAGGGGTCCTAGGGGCTGAAAAATTGTGACTAATCCCCTTGTCCTCACAAAAATCTCCAAATCTTTCATTTTCAAATTCTACCCCATGATCACTATGGATGGTCAAAATCTCACAACCTAGCTTCTTCTGAATCCAAGTAGAAAATGTTTTAAACTCCTCAAAAGACTCATTTTTATGTGAAAGAAATCTAGTCCAAGTGAACCTCGAGTAGTCATCAACAATCACAAAACCATAGACTTTCCCACCCAAACTAGCCGTGCTAATGGGTCCAAACAAATCCATGTGAAGGACTTCTAAAGGTCTAGAGGTGCTAATGTCCTTGATGGGGTGAAAAGTGGAGTGGACTTGCTTTCCTAGTTGACAGGCATCACAAAGGTGGTCTTTTGTAAACATAAGTTTGGGGACACCTCTAACTAGATCTTTTTGGGTCACTTTCCTAAGGGTTTTCATACTTGCATGACAAAGCCTCCTGTGCCATAACCAAGAATCATCAATCATAGTTTTTAAGTAAAAAGAAGCAGCACATTCAATGTTATTTAAATCAAGCATGTAGACGTTGTTGATCCTCTTTCCCTGCAAAATAGTGTTGTTACTTAAACTTACAATGCATGAATCCGTAAAGAACTGTACGATGAAGCCTTTGTCACAGAATTGACTGATGCTGAGCAAGTTGTGCTTCAATCCATCTACAAGCAAAACATTTTAAATCATAAGGTTCTTGGAATTTCCAATTATACCTGCTCCTACCACCTTCCTGGTGGTGTTGTCTCCAAGAGTAACCTTACCTCCAGTCCTGGACTCTAGTACAACAAACTGGCTAGCATCACTAGTCATATGTCGAGAGCATCCACTATCCAGGTTCCACATACTCTCACGAGGTCTTTTGTGAGAGCCCTCCTGTAAAATTATCAAATGTTAGATTTAGGAACCCAAGTAAGTTTGGGTTCCTTCTTATGAAGAAAAGAATGCAATGCATGTGTGGTATGCTGTGGATCATGCACCTTAGGTCTCCACACCCAATGTGTACTATGGTGAATCGTGCAAGTGTGTGAGATGTGTCCTAGCATGCCACACGAAAAACATCTAACTCCAGGAAAAGGATATCTTAAGTGATTTGAGTTATAATGCCTCTTCCTAGGTTTTGGCAATTGATCAAAAGTAGATGTCATCCTAGTTTTCTTACATGCTTCTAAATCATTTTGAATCTTCAAATTTGTGTTTTTTAAAACTTCATTTTCAATCCTCAAATTTTTCTCTATCTCTTTAGACTTCTTAAAATCTGATTCAAGTGATGTGTGTGTTATTTTTAATGCATCAAGCTCTTCAACTAACTCGCCATGATTTTTATTTAACTCGTCAAATTCATCAAGTAAAGTCATGTGGTTTGAATCAATTGTTTGATGGTCTTTAATTAAAATTTCATGCTCTTTTTGTAGATTTAAAAATTCTAGTTTTAAGCTAGCATGAGTTTTCTTTAATTTCCTATATGATGCATGAATTTTCTCTGAAACTTCAAGAAGTTGATCGTAGGAAAGTTCACATACCTCTTCCTGATCACTTTGATCTTTTCCCATGAAACACAAGTTTGTAGTTTCTTCCTCTGGTTCAGTTTCAGAGAAGTCAGTACCAGATTCTGCCCAAAAGCTCCTTTGGTTTTTCTTCTTGTCCTTCCTAGGCTTAGCTTTCTCCTCACTTTTCCTTTTGCTTGATTGGTCTTTAAGTGTAGGGCAGTCAGATCTCACATGTCCAGGCTTCCTGCATTCAAAACAAACAACATGAGAAGATTCTTTAGTATGTTTATGATCCTTACCTTTCCTCCAACTTTGATGATGCTTTTGTTTTTTCGTTAGAAAGCTTTTGAATTGCCTTGTGATGAAGGCAATTTCATCGCTTTCAGACCTGGAAAATTCAGAATCTGATTTGTGCACCTTTAGTGCGATTTTTTTCTCCTTTTTCTTCTCACCTGTATCAAGATTTCTTTGATTCACCCCTTGCTCGTAAGCAATGAGTGAGCCAAGTAAGTTATCAATAGAATAGGTGTTCAAATCTTTGGATTCAGTAATGGCAGTAATTTTTGCATCATAAGACGAAGGCAAGCATCTCAAAATCTTGTTAACTTTTTCATAATTTGAAAGCTCTTTTCCTAGTGCATGCAATGAAGTAACAATTTGAGTAAACCTAGTGTACATGTCAGAAATCAATTCATGAGGTTTTATACGAAAAAGTTCGTAGTCATGCAAGAGAAAGTTCAAACGGGATTGCTTAACTTCATTAGTACCTTCATAGGTGATGCATAATTTATCCCAAATCTCTTTACCAGTTTTGCAAGTTGAAACACGCATGTAATCTTCAGATTTCAAAGCATAGAAAAAACAGTTCAAACATTTTGCATTTAATTGAGCCAAATCACGTTCATCGAAAGTCCATTCAGTAAAAGCAACTTCAGTTTTAATACCATTAATTTCACGAGAAGGTGGAGAATATCCTTCTTGAATAAGCATCCACATGCGATAATCAGTAGACTGTAAAAATGTTGACATGCGGGTTTTCCAAAAATCAAAAGGTAAGTTGTCAAATAGAGGAGGTCGTGTAATCGAATAACCTTCAGTACTGTTTCTATTTCCTAAGTTAGCCATGGATCAAATTCAAAAAGTTTTCAAACTTAAATTTTCGAATCCCGCTCTGATACCACTTGAAAGTTCGTTCGGGATGTTAAGCCCTATGAACTTAGTCCCAAGCTAACCAAGAGGGGGGGTGAATTGGTATTTTAAAAATTCTTAAGACAAAGAAAGAAAATCACAAACCAAATCACACCACAAAAATAAATGCGGAATTTAAAAGTGTGGAAGAAAGAAAAAGAACACAGAAATTTATAGTGGTTCGGTCGACTCGACCTACGTCCACTCCTTGGAGGCACCCTCCAAGTATTGCACTACAAAACGTGACTCTCCTTTAGCCCCCACAGCTAGGCGGAGAAGCCCTCACAAGAAACTCCTTTTTGCCACCCCGGCAAGGCAGAGAACCTACCTCCTTTTGCTTCCTCCTGAAGCTGGCAGAGAACCACAACCAAAAGCAAACTCCTTACCACTACCGACCCTTCCACGGACGTGAAACTCCAGACGAAAGACAAGTAGAGCGATCCTTGAAGCAACCCTTGTGAATCCCCCTCACAAGCTCCCCCTCACAAGATCCTCTCTCTCTCCCTCTCTCTCTTTCTCTCCTCAAGGTCTTCTCAGGTCAAGGCAGCAGCCAAAGGTTTTCTAAAATGTTGAAGAAGTGCTCTTTAAATATAAGAGTTCAAGAGGAGCTCATTAATTGTAAGTAGCCGACTTTATCGTCCCGGTCGATCTATACATCGGCCTGGCCGATCAGTACAAATCAAAGAAGATCGGCCAGAGCATAGCCCTGGGAACAATCCTGGACGATTAAAATTTGGCTTGATCGTCCAGGCCGATCTCACGATCGTCCTGGCCGAGTAGTTCAAATCAGAGGTAAATCGTCCTGAGCATAGCCCTGGGAACAATCCTGGCTGATTGAAATTTGGCTTGATCGTCCAGGCCGATCTCACGATCGTCCAGGCCGATCTCACGATCGTCCAGGCCGATCTCACGATCGTCCAGGCCGATCTCACGATCGTCCTGGCCGATCTCACGATCGTCCTGGCCGATATGATCGTATCAATCATCCTTAATTACTCCCTTGATTTCCTGATCAATTAAGGCATAATTTGGTAATTTCGTCCAGGCCGATCCGGGAATCGTCCTGGCCGATAATTTAAAATACTGTATGCCTAAATTGTCTAAGGCGGCTATCTCTTTCTATTTTGAGCTTATCGTCCTAGCCGATAAATGTATCGTCCAGGACGATATGTTAATGTCGCCTGCCTTAATTAAGAATCCTTAATTAGACTTTCTGTTTTAAGCTGATCGTCCCGGACGATATAAATATCGGCTAGGCTGATGTGGGCAAAAACAAAAAATTCTAAGTCTCTCAAGTGTGTGTGTGAAGGGTTACTTAGTATCAGTCTTTTTGACCATTACAATTAGACTCAAAAGGTAAAAAACAAAAGTACAAACTGACTCAACCCTAAACCTACGCGATCCTAAACTTGGCTTCTTCTTGATCGTCCGATCTTCGATTTCTGAAAAGTTAGAAGCAACAAGTAGTCCAAGAGAAATAGTGTTTGTCAATCATCAAAACATGAGACATGAAAATAGGTTTACAACAATAATTTCGTATAGTACGAATATAACACTTAGAAAAATTTGCACGATCGATCAGAAATATGAAATTCAATGTGAAAACATTTCAAAATCATATAAAAAAAAAGAAAATAGAAAATCAAAAACAAAAATAGAAAAATAAAAATATACAAAAATATATATCAAGTTTGTAGAAGATTTTTTAATTAAGCATTCAAATCAATCACACCAAATCTTGTTCTTAATGTGCTAAAAGTATCAAAGGCTATTAGTTTTATAAAAATATCTGCAAGTTAATTTTCAGTTGAAATATTATTTAATTCAATTTCTTCTTTGGATACATGATCCCTTATGAAAGGATGCGTTATATCTATATATTTAGTTATAGAGTGGTGAATAGGATTTTTTGAAATGCAAATGGCATTAGTGTTATCATAATAAATTGGAACAATACCTATTATAAATTTTAAGTCAATTAATTATTATTTCAACCAAAGAACTTGTGCCACATAACTTCCTAACGTAATGTATTCAGCTTCAGTAGTAGATAGAGCTACAGAATTTTATTTTCTATTGAACCAAGAAACTAAAGAATTTCCTATATATTGATAAGTTCCAGAAGTACTCTTTCTATCAACCCTATAACCGGCAAAGTCTAAATCTAAATATCCAATTATTTTAAATGAAGAGCTGAACTTAAGATATCAAATCCTTAAGTTCTGAGTTCCCAATAGATATTTCAAAATTCTTTTCACAGCTATAAAATGTGATTCTTTTGGATATGATTGGAATCTAACACATAAATAAATACTGAATATAATATCGAGTCTACTAACTGTCAAGTAAAGTAATGATCCAATTATTCCTCTAAATTTCTTTTGATCAATAGATTTTTCCATTGGGTTCTTATCCAACTGAACTGAGAAATTCATAGGTGTACTAACAGGTTTAGCAGTCACCATTTTATTCTTTTTGATAATATCCTTAACATACCTTGACTGACTAAGAAATATTCCTTCCTCAATTTGCTTAGTGCTAAAACCTATAAAGTAACTTAAATCTCCTATTAGGTTCATATCAAATTCACTACTCATTATTTTATAAAAATTTTCACAAAGATTTTTATTAGTAGATCCAAAGATGATATCATAACCTTAAATTTATACAATGAGTATATCCTATCCTAATTTCTTCAAAAAGAGAGTTATGTCCACACTTTCTTTTTCAAAAGATCTCTCATGTAGGTAAGTGGTCAACCTCTCATACCAAGCCCTAGGTGCTTGTTTCAATCCATATAATGTCTTTTTCAATTTAAAAACATGATTTGGATATTTTGAATTTTTAAAATCTAAAGGTTGTTCAACATAAATATCCATTTGAATTATTCCATTTAAAAAGATACTTTTAACATCCATTTGAAATAATTTGAATCCTTTAAAATAGGAAAAAACTAACAAAACCCTAATTGCTTCAAGTCTCGCTACAGGGGCAAAAGTCTCCTCAAAATTAATCCCTTCAATCTAATTGTACCCCTTAGCTATCAATCTAGCTTTATTTCTAACAATAACTCTTGAGTCATTCATTTTGTTCTTGAATACCCACTTAGTCTCAACTACACTTTGATCTTTTGTCAGAGGACTCGGCTACTCCGCCGCACTAGGGAAGGTGGAAGTGATTTTATAAGGGCTTCTTTGCCTAGCTGTGGGCGCTAAAGGAGAGACACTAAATTTAGTGCAATACTCAGAGGGTGCCTCCGAAGAGTGGATATAGGTCAAGGTTTGACTGAACCACTATAAATCTGGTGTGTTATTTCCTTTATTATTTCTGCATTTAATTTCTGCACTTTGATTTCTATGGTGAATCTTGGTTTTGGATGTGATTGTGTTTTTAGTTTTAAAATATTAATTCACCCCTTTTGGTTAGCCTTGGGACTAATTCATAAGGGCTTAACATCCCTAATAAAACTTTTGAATTTTGGTCCATGGTTAATTTTTGTAATCATAATTTTGTAGAAGGTTATTCAATCACTAGACCATTTTTATTTGAAAATATTACACTTGATTTTTAGAATATTTGCATGTCTACTTTCTTACAATCAATTGATTATCGAATATGGAATATGATTTTGATTGGTTATTCTTTACCATCATGTATTATAGATGGAATTAAAATTGATATTGCTTTTAATTAATGGAATAGGGAAGAACAAATCAATGCTCAGTGGAATGCAAAATTTTTAAACTATTTTTTCTATGCTTTAAATTCTGAAGATTGTATGTTAGTATCCACATGCACTACTAGTAAGTTTGATGCTAAAGTTATTGCTATTTATGAATCAAATTACACACCATATACGAAGATACTAGTGAAATTAAGCAATCTACGTTAAATATTGTAATGCATGAATATTAACTATTTTGCATGAAATCTTATGAGACGATCTTAGACATGTATACTAGGTTTATTTAAATTATGACATCATTGCATGCCTTAGGTAAAGAGTTTTCAAACTTTGAAAAAGTTAATAAAATTCTAAGTTGTCTACTTGATAAATTTGATGCTAAAGTTATTGATATTTATGAATCAAAAAATTTGAATGAATATTGTATTGATAATTTGATTGGCTCCCTCATTTCCAACAAGCAAAATTTGGGTCAAAGGTTTTTGGATGTAGGAGAGATGATAGTGCTAAACGCTAAAAACTTGGAGAAAAGTGGCATAGTTGGTGACAAAAGTGATGACTTGTCAAGCAAATTAAAAGGCTCACCAAAGCATAAGCATCCACAAAAGTGGAATAAATGTAAAAATAGTAAGAATGTTAAAATTTATTCTAATGTTGTTTGCTTTGGATGTAGAAAGCCTGGACTTATGAAAAATCAGTCCCCTAATTTGAGAACATTTCCTGCAAAAGAAAAGAGTAAAGATAAGCAAATTATTAAAAATGACAAATAATAAAAAATAAAAAATCAATTGGCAGACCTAGCTTTTAAATCATCAGACCAGGAGCAAGATAATGTTTAAACCATTATTTGTGAGCTTTATGTTTTTGTGACTGCATGTTTTGTTCATTTTTTTGTATTTTCTATTTTTTTGGATTTATTCTTTTTCACTCTCTTTTTCTTTCTTTTCTTTTTCGTTAAAATTTTTAATTTTGCCTTTTTTTGGTAGTATTTTTTCTAATCAACACACACATCACCATCTTTTTAAAAATTAAAAAAAAATTATTAAACATGAAAAATCTACCTCCTATTTTTTCTTAAATTCTTATGTAAGTTGTGGTTGACTTCTCTAAAAAGAGTCAATGGAAGGAAACTCATATTTTTAACTCTTAATCTCTGTTTCCTAAAAGAGGTTTTTCTACTTTTGATTTAAAATCTTCATCATATTTTAAATTACATTTTGAAACTGAACTTTTTTATATCCCTATATTTATCTATCGCATAGGAATCTTTTGCAAGTTGTTGAATCTACCTCATAATTTTCTTAATCAAGTAGTTTGTTGTGTCAATAGAATGGGTTTACTTTTGTTTTCAAAATTTTAGAAATATAGCATATTCAAAAAAAAGAAAAAAATGGCCAATGTTATCAAATCAAAAAAGTGGTCAATGACGTCAAATCAAAAGATGCACAATGACGACAAATTGAGAACGATATACAAAGTGTATCAAAAGTAAAAGATGCGCAAAGTGCACCAAATACTGACAAGAGACATAAAATGAGCCCACAAAGAGTATGCTTACTTTTTCTGTATTACTTAAAGCTTAAGAAAATCCTTGATATTTTTGATACTTGATCTTAAAAATTATGATTTTTGATTCACCAATTTTTGCATTATATTCTATTAGATATGTTTAATGAAATGAGTTTTGAAAAATTAGTGTTTCTTTATCTAATTTATTCCTTGATTTAAATATTGGATTAAAAAGTTTTTGAGCCTTTAAAAGAACTTGAGCTTGGATTAACAATTTCTGAATTTCTTACCTTTACTAGATTATACGGTGTCAATCCATTCTTTACTAAGTTTTTCAATAAAATATGAGGTAACTTTTTTTCAAGACTTTTTTGTGCCCATTCTATTTTTGATAATGTCAAAAGGGGAGAACGTACTATTGTATTTGTATCTTTTTTTTACAAAAATTAAAAACAACAAAAAATTTGATTTCCCCTATTTTTTAATATTTTATTTTAGTAAGGAGGAGATTAGAAGAAAATCTTTTCATTTTTGCAAATTCAACCAGTAATGTTTTCCATCATCAAAAAGGGAGAGATTGTTGCTGATCTATTTTCATAGATTAGAATTTTGATGATAGCAAACATTCATGATTTTCTACGACTTCCTTGCCTACTAACTTTTCAGGTCCATAAGATCGAGTGCAACTCAAACCAGCTCAAGATTGGATAGATTAAGTCTGAGTCAGTTTGTATTTTTTCCCTTTTTTGAGTCTATTATAAATAATGTAGTTCCTGATGCTAAGTAATCTTGTACACACACACCTTGGAAGATTTTCTAACTGTTTCCTAGAGTTTACTGTTTTTGATAATATCATCCGGGATGATATTTATATTGGCCTAGATGATCGGTTCAAGAACAGAAACCCTAATTAGGACATCCTTATTAAGGTAGCCATCATTAAGCACATCATATTGGACAATTTTGTATTAGCCAGGATGATAGGCTGAAATAAAAAAGAATTAGCCGCCAAATCTATTTAGGTATTACTTACTTTTGGACATCATCTCAGGCATCTTCCCGGGCATCAGCCCAGCCTATCCAGCATAATTTTTCCTAAATTAATTTGGTATTAAAGGAAAGCAATTAAGTTTTTATTATGCAATCACATTATCCTGGACGATCACAGGATCAGCCAGGACGATCCATTGGATGACTGGATATCAGACAGCTCTTATTCAGAGGTGTATTCAGGAAAATATTCCATGATTTGTACTGATCGGCAAGTATGATATATTATTGTCCTAGATGATATGAACAAATTTCTTTTGATTATCCCAAATCATGCTAGCTGATTGGACTTAATTTACTCTGATCTGCCAAGACGATATACATATCATCCTGGATGATAAAGTCGGCAAGTTGTAATTAATGAGCTCATTTTGAGCTCTTCTATTTACGTTTTGACAAGGCACTTAGTAAGTGTCTTTGGCAGCCATTGTAGCTTCATTCTTTTGGAGAGAACTTGAAGAGAGTGCTTGAAAGGGAGAGAGGAAAGGGTGGAGTTTGAGAGAGGGAGAAGATCCTTGGAAGGGATTTCAAGGGAGTGTGGAGGAGCATTCCACACAGTTGCTCCAGCAAGCTTGCACCTTAGTACCATCAGATTCAAGGCTTGTCTAGAGGGAAGTTATGGGAAGAAGAAGATCTCTTTAGTGTCAAAGGACCCAGCTACTCCGCCGCACCGGGGAAGGTGGAAGTGATTTTTTAAGGGCTTCTCCACCTAACTGTGGGGACTAAATGAGAGACTGATTTTAGTACAATACTCAGAGGGTGCCTCCGAGGAGTGGACGTAGGTCAAGGTTTGACCGAACCACTATAAATCTAGTGTGTTATTTCCTTTATTATTTTCGTATTTAATTTCGCACTTTGATTTCTATGGTGAATCTTAGTTTTGGATGTGATTATGTTTTTAGTTTTAAAATATTGATTCACCCATTTTGGTTATCCTTGGGACTAGTTCATTAGGGCTTAACATCCCTAACAAACTTTCAGCCCATTCATCCAATATACCACAACAATTGTCCCAAATGGACCAGATATTTTTTGAAGTGCTACTAGCCCCTTTCTAGAAGAATTTATTAATAAATTTATCAATTCTATTGCAAACCGCTGGGGTAGGAAGCATAGTTCAAAAATTATAAACAGATAATGAATAAAGGACACTTTTGATAAGAATTAATCTACCCCAAAACTAAGAAAGTTAGAATCCCAAGATAAAAGCTTATTCAACACAGAAGTCATTAAATCATCGAAAAGAAAAGTTTTCTTTCTTCCTTTAAAAAGAGAAATCCCAAGATACATAATACGTAAATGACCATGCAAAAACCAGTTAAGTCTTTAAAATCCATAATATGGTCGTTAGACACTCTCTTTGAGGCACTAAAATAATGTTTCTTTTTATTCAAAGAAAAACCACTAACCATTTCAAGTTGATGAAAAAAATTCATAAGTTTATTAATCGTGTTAATAGAAGCATTTGTAAAATAATAAAGTCATCAACAAATTAGAAGTGAGAGATAGGTATACCACCCAAAGTTCTAAAGTAAAGTCCAGGGTAATTCTCAAAGAGGTTGGTAAGTCTTCTAGAAAAGTAATTAGACAAAATAATGAAGAGGGTAGGAGAAATTTGGTCACCCTGTCTTAAACCATAAGAGGATTTGAAAATACCATTGCTTTTACCATTAACAATAATAGAAAAATAAGAGCCTTCAATGCTGGTTCTAATAAGCTTAATGAAAACCAATTCAAAACCAAAAAGATGCAGAATTTTATAAAGAAAGTTCCAATCAATGCTGTCATAAGCCTTAAAAATATCAAGTTTCAAAATCAAGTTACCACCTCTCACCCTAACATACAGATCTTGAAAAAATTCTTAGGCTAATAGAATATTATTAGCAATGGCCCGCTCTTTCATAAACCCCATTTAAAATAGAGAGATAATTCTAGGCATAATAGAAGTTAACCAAATCATAAGAATTTTAGAAAGTAATTTATCAAAAAAGGTACACATACTAATAGGTCTAAAATCATTCCAATTACTAATAGAGTTGTTTTGGGAAAAAAGCACAATAGAAGTAGAAGTAAAAACTTAGGTATTGAATTACCAGCAAAAAAATTAAGAATAGCAAAATAAAGATTATTAATAATAATATGCCAGGACTTCTAAAAGACCTTAGTGGTGAAGCCATCCGGCCCAACACAAAATCACCATTCATGCCATAGACAAAATTAAATCTTTCTAGTGAGAGAAGTTCTGAGTATTTTCTAGTGAGAGAAAGGATTTCAAAAATTTATTTTTCTATTTTTCGTGGGTAGACTCTAATGGCGGAGGAGGAGCGCCGACAATCGTCGGCCATTATTCCTCCTTCACTCTGACAATTTTCATCCAATCCATGAGGATTTGTTGGAAGATTTGGCAGCTTTAAAGATTGGATGATGCTGCCGGAAGGAAGAGTGTAGAATGCTCAACCATGGAATTCGGCTTCGTGAATTTGAGAAGGGTTTCATCCACCAGTGAGACGATCTCCTGCTATTAAAGTTAATGGGAAGATGATTGTAGATAAATTAGGTAATACCTAAATCTATTAAACTGATTTTCTTGAGTCTGACTTATGGGCAAAATGATGTCGAAGTATCATCTTCTAAATTGAAGTTGAAAGTTAACAGATTTATTGCACCTAATATCTGTGATTCTTCTGATTCTACAATTAGAATGGATTTTAATCAAGATTTTGTTTTGTTTTTGCCAGCCAAACCAGTAATTAATGGAAATGAAATTGATTTGAATAATGTGGCCGAAGCAACAATGACAACGATAATAATGGATAATTTGGCTGAAGCTAAAAAATGGTAAAACCCATGGAATACCAATCCACATGTGAAAGTAAATCCTAATTTTATTATTACTAAAATATATGATGATGGAGTTATTTTCAAGCTTAATGTAGATCAGGAGATTGCAAATGCTCAAGTGTTGAAGAATTCGTTGGTGGTGAAAGTCTTAGGTGATAATATTACTTTTCCTTTTTGTTGTTGGGAATTAAGGAAGCAATGTAGTAAGTTTGGTGCTTTTCACTTGACTTCTTTGGGATTATATTGGATCTTATATTCATTCCAGTCATCCAAAGCTTTGGATGGTGTGTTGAGTGGAGGACCATGGTATGTGGGTGGTTATATTATGGGAATTGATAGATGGAAACCTAGTTTCTCCCCTCTTTCCCTGAAGGGATTATCCTCTCCGATTTGGATAAGAATGCTCATCTCCCATTGTGTTGTTGGGATTAGATGAATATTTCTAAGATTGCTTCTAAAATTAGTGTCCCTTTAATCCTTGATGGTAACATGTTCAAATGGGGAAGAAGAGAATTTTCAAGAGCATGTGTGCGAATTAATCTAGATGAGAAATTGCCAGGGGGAATTTGGGTTGATGGTTTGGGAGGTAGATTTTTTCAAAGAAAAGAATATGAAAAAATATCCTCCTTTTGCTTTCATTGTAGAAAAAATTGGTCATAAACTAAGCTTGTGTATGGTAAGAGATGTTGAAGCAGATAAGATTGAGAATCTTAATAAAACTACCACTTCTTCTTCTTCTAAGGAAGTTAATAAGATTGCCTTGAATAATACACATTCTGATAAATCTAAGTATGGGGCATAGATTCATGTGAAGTTTCATAACAGGAAAAGGAAATTTGTTAGAACGAAAGAATCCAACATAAATTACAAGCATGATGTTCCTTCTCAAGTTGATGATGAAGGAAAATCTATTGCAACTCAAATTATAGAAGATGGTGAGCTTGACTAAGTATGCGGATTGGTAAATGCAAAAAAAATTACTTTGCGTATGGAAACTATTGAGGATAAAGAAGAGGGTGAGAATCAAAATATCATTAATCATAATGTATAGACTGATGAAGTTGTGGAATGTGATGTTGTTGAAATAGATAATAACCACAAATCAAGTTCTATGTCTTTAGAAAATCAGACTGCTGAATTAATGATGGAAAGTAAGCTAGTAAAAGATATAATTCCTGAAGCAATTTCTAAAAAGAAATCAATACGTTGTCTTGATAAAGACATGGTTGATATACAACCAGATATACATGTGTCTCCTTCAAGTGGAGTTATTGATGCTTCCTGTAACAAAAGTAAGGTCAAGCTTACTAAAGAAGTCAAATCTCTTGGGCCAGTTGGTGATATTCTATGAAGAAGAAGAGGTGATGGAGGTGGTACTCTTGGTGCTGGGGGCCATTCTCCATTAGTTTCATAAATGGCTTCTTTCTTGTTTTCGAATTATAGACGAGCTAGGAAAAAAGAGGCTCCTCTTTATCTTAGGGAGTTGGATAGGGATAATGAGGTATTTTTCATTTGGTTATTGGAGACTATGTTATCTTGTTTAAATAGAAATGATGTGAATAAGATTATTCGTGAAGAGTGGGTTTTTTTCTTCATCTGGCTGGTGGAACTTTTGGGGGTATCCTTGTGTTGTGGAAGATGCTGCTAAATAGCTATGAGGTTGTTTTTTATTCTTCTCATGTTGTGTTTGGGTCATTCCATTTTTTTAATACAGGAAGTTGGAATGTTGCAACAGTTTATGGGAGTAAGGATGTGTGGGCTAGGAGATGTTTGTGGAATAGTCTTGATAAAAATTTGGATGATAATGTTCCATCTTTAGTAGGAGGGGACTTTAATTGCATATTGTTCAACGAAGACAAAAGAGGGGGAAAGAGGTTTTCTTTCTCCCAAGGCCAACAAAAGATGAAATCCTTTTTAACTAATAATGATTTTCATGATGTAGGTATTATTGGACCAATATTTACTTGGTGTAATAATAAAGATGGTAACTCGTGGATATGGGAAAGAATGGATCATTGCTTATTGAACTCTGTAGCTCTCAACAAGTCACCAATGCTTTTCTCAGACATTTGGCAATAGTGGCTTTCGTTCATACTCCTATTATATTTAAAATTCCTAATACAATGAGGCCAGTTCACAAACATATAATATTTGAGGATGTGTGGAGATCTTACCCTGCTATGTGGAATGTTGTACTCAAAGCATAGAATAAGAATGATTTCGGTAATAATGTTGAAATCCTTAACAGAGAGCTGAAAAGATCTCTCAAAGCATTATATTATTGGAACAAGAACAAAGTAAAGGAGCTATCAACATTGATGGATGTTGAGATTGTTGCAACATAGTTTTTCGATTATTGATATTCTTGCAACATGTATGTTTCTGATGATTTCGAATATTATTGTTTTAATTACACTTTCTCCTAACATATTTTGGATGTATTATTTTGTCATTTGTGTATACTAACATTTAAGGGAAGTCATACTCCAGATTGTTGAAGACTTCAAATAATATTAGATTATGGTTCATTGTAATTGAAGTCTATATTTTTTCATTTTATAGAGTCTGAGAGAGTGTGATTGTAATTAAGTAACTAGGTATACACAAACTGGGGGAGTGTTTAAAAATTGTTATTTTTTAAACTAATCATACTGTACAAAGTCATTTTGTACAGGATGATTTATTTAGTTATTTTCCCCTACGAGCATTCAAACAAACTGTAGGTAGAAAATATTTTTATGTATAGATCGTACTGTACGAAGATTATTTTGTACAGATGACATCCAGAGTATGAATTAGACGGGTCCCTTTTTATCCCAACAAATTCAAAGCTTTTTTTGAATGGATCATACTATACAATATCTTATTCATACAAATGACGTCCAGAGTATGAAATGGGTAGTTCCCTTTTTGTCTTGACAAATCCCAAAGTTTTCTAAACTGATCATACTGTATGATATCTTGTTCGTATAGACGACATCCATAGTACAAGTTTGAAGGGTCCCTTTTTGTCCCGATGAATGGTAATTTTTTCTTAACTGATCATACTATAAGATATTCTATTCATACAGACGATGTCCACAAAGTACAAAAATGTGGGGTACCTTTTTTGTCCTAACGAAGTTGAAAATTTTTTTAACTATTCGTACAGTATGATCTTGGTTTGTACTGGATGATTATCCTGTATGAAAATATGTCACACATATTCACAAAGGTTTGTATGCTACAATTTTTGAACTATTCATACGTACAAAAATATGATGGTAATGTATGATCGTACATGCTCAAAATGGAAAATTTCAACTTTCTTGGTAGTTTTTTATGTCTTTCATATAAAAGGTCCTTAAAAAATGACATGAAAAGTTGTTAATCTTCATAACTTTTCAAGAGCAAGTGAAAGAGTGATTATGGGAGAGTGTTTGAGAGAGAGTTCTTACAAGTGGAGTGTGAAGGGATCACAAGGTTACTCAAAGGTAAGAATATCTTTTGGTTTTTGGTTATTACTCTTCCTTTCTTCTTTCTAGTTGCTTGAGAGAAGAACTTTGAAGAAGATCTGGTACTCTGCTGATACTTGGAGGGTGTGAAATGATGACAGTTCTCTGCTGACACTTGGAGAGTGTGAACAGACTACAGTTCTATTCTGACACCTGGATGGTGTGAAAGGATGACAGTTCTCTTCCGCATCGAGGATTCATGGAAGAGAGGAATTGTTAAGGCTTCTCCCCCTTTTTGCGGGAGAAAAAGGAGAGTCACTTTGGTAATAATGCAATACTTGAAAAGGGAGTTTCCAGGGAGTGGATGTTGGTCGTGTTTGACCAAACCACTATAAATCTTTTTTGTCATTTTATTTTCCATAATATTATTTTCTGCACTTTAGTATTTATGGTTGAGAATTTTATTTTTGCACAAAGTATAAAAAATCCATTTTCTAATAAAAAATCTAAGAAATTTTTAAAATTACCAATTCACCCCCTCCTCTCTTGGAACAATTGCTTAAGTTTAACAACCTATACAGAATCAACAAGGGATTCTTTAAGGAAGGAGATTATGGATTTGAAAATTAAGGAAAGCTCTGAAGATGTCCTTTTTCAGTTGGATTTAATGTTGTTAAGCTTGAAAGTTTGTTAGGGATGTTAAGCCCTATAGAACTGGCCCAAGGCTAACCAGGAGGGGGGGGGGGGGTGAATTGGTATTTAAAAAATTTCTTTAAGCAAAGCACGCATACAAACGAAATCACCACAAAAAAAAGTGCGGAAGAAAATAAATGCGGAAGTAATAAAAAATAAGAACACAAGGGTTTATAGTGGTTCGATCAACTCGACCTACGTCCACTCCCTGGAGGCGCCCTTCGAGTATTGCACAACTAACGTGACTCTCCTTTAGCCCCGACAGCTAGGTGGAGAAGCCTTTACAAACACCTCTTTTTACCCCATCCGGCAAGGCAGAGAACCTTCCTCATTTTGCTTCCTCCTGAAGCAGGCAGAGAACCTCGATCACTTGCTGAAACTTACCTCTCCCAACCCTTCCAAGGACAAGAGACTCTAGGGAATAAGAAGTGGAACAATGCTTGGAGCAACCCTTGTGAATACCCTCACAAGCTCCCCCTCACAAGATCCTCTCTCTCTCTCTCTCCCTCTCTCTCTCTCCTTTAGGTTTTCTCAGGTCAAGACAGCAGCCAAGGATATTCACAAATGTTGAACAAGAGCTCTTAAATAGAAGAGCTTCAAAGGAGCTCATTAATTACAAGTTGCCGACTATATCGTCTAGGACGATATGGAAATAGTCCAAGCTGATTAGTAGAAATCTTATGAGATCGGCCAGAGCATCGCCCTGAATGCAAACTGGATGATTGAAAATTGGCTTGATCATCCAGGACGATCTCACGATCGTCCCGGTCGATCAGTTCAAATCAGATGAAAATTGTCCATAGCATCGCCCTGAATTCAAGCTGTCCGATCCAGATCGTCCAGCACATCGCCCTGAATTTGTGCTGGTCGATATTTATCATCCAAGAGTAACTAAGGTTTTTTGAATAGATCATCCTGGCCGATCCTGAGATCGTCAAGGATGATGCGATTGTATCAATCATCCTTAATTACTTCCTTGATTCCTGGATTAATTTAGGCATAATTGTGTGTTATCATCTAATCCGATCTTAAGATCGTCCTGGACGATTTCGAAAAATACAAAATACCTAAATTGATTATTTCAGCAAATTTTTTCTGTATTAACCCAATCGTCCTAGACGATACAAGTATCGGCCAGGCCGGTTAGTTAATTATGGCTGCCTTAACAAGAAATCCTGTTTAGAACTTCTGTTTTAAACTCGATCGTCCAGGCCGATAATAAGATCGTCCTGGCCGATGTGAGTAAAAACAAATATTCTAAATCTCTCATGTGTGTGTGTGTAGGGTTACTTAACATCAGTCACTTCAAACATTTACAATTGACTCAAGAAAAGCAAAAAAAGAAGATTACAAACTTACTCAACCCTAATCTACCCAATGTGTAGCTGATTCTGATTTCTGTCTGATCTTTGGGTCTTGAAAAGTCAATAGAGAAAAAGGCAGTTATAGTGAAACAGGATTTGTTTGCGATCATCAAAATCATAATCAAAAACAGGTTTGTAACAATCTCCCCCTTTTTGATGATGACAAACAAATCAAAAATTAATTCTAAAACAGTAATGCAAAAACTAAACAAGCTTTTAAATTTTTACCAGAACAAGTATAAACATAATACTCCCCCTTGACATCTCAAAAAGGAGGAGGAAACTTCAAACTAAAGCAACCAACTAAAAAAAATACATAAAAAGAAAGCAATCTTAAAAAAAAAGAAACTAAAACTAAAAAAATGGGGGATCCTGATCATCAGATGGAGGTGGAGGTGGTGGAGCCTGCTGAAAGTAGCTAGCTAGCATAGTAAACTTAGCATTGAACCAGGCTATGTCCTGGTCGTGCTACTGCTGGTGAGCAATGTAGCTGTCAAAACGGACTAAGTCCTCTGTACGGTGTTGCTCGTAGCGGGCCATATCCTCAGAATGTTGCTGCTTCTATGCGACAATGTAAGCATCAAAACAGGTCTCCCAACGATCAAATCTCTCCACTAACTGGTCAAATTGTGAGTGCTGGCGAAGAGGAGAAGGATCAGGAATGAGAGTGGGAGCCTCCTCCTCCTTGGCCCCCTGAGGTTACCCATCCCCTGGGTGAAGACGAGTACTGTGAAGGATATTGAAAGAGCTGTTTGAGTAGCAAGGAGGCTGAAGGTCGTGACGAGCAGGGTATTGAAGATTGTATTTGGTTTCAAGAATATAGGCTATGAGATGTCCTAAAGCAAGGTTGGGTTTCCTCCTATGGCCTGGATCACGAATAGTTGTTAAATGATCAATGTATCGAAAGATTAGATAGTAGCATTAAATTCTCTCCATGATGAAAAAGGTAGTCAGAGAAAGAAGAGGAGTGATGTGGACTCGGTCCCCGGCTTTTGGAATAATGAAGGTGCGAAGGACATGCTGAATTGTCCTAGCATCTTTGACAAAAGAGCTAGTCTCTATAACATGAAAGGGTGTGTTGGTCTGGCGAAGAAAATGGTTTGCCGTGGATAAGTCAAAATCAGGATCTAAAATGATTATTTGCAGCTTATCCCTGGTGGTAGATATCTGTAATAGTTCAGCACAGTCCTGATATGTGATCTCGACCGGGCGTCGATTCACATAGGAGGTCAGGGCTATGAAAGTAGAATTTAAACGAAAATTTGCATAAAATTCTAATAGAAGTTTTGAGGAAAAAGGGACAGCGAGGGTAAGAATGAAATAGAGAGAAGTGTGAGTAAAGAGATCCAATATCGGATATGAAAGGTAGGCAGGATTGATGGTTCTAGAAAGGGTGATGCCACATTCTTTGTAAAGATGGTAAGCTGCTTGATCCTCCACTTTCCTGAATCGAGGGTCCAGAGTGGCCCTCGAGGAACTTCTAGAAGCTTATCGGACTCGCTTCCCACTAGCCATAGCAAGAAATCAGTAAGTAAACACAAGAGAAGAAGAAGGTTGAGGTGAAAACAATGGCTGGAATGCCCTGTATTTAAAGAAACGGCCATATCGTCTAGGACGATCACAGAATCGTCCAGGATGATTTGGTTCAATTATTGTGTACAGGTCAATTGGTCAAAAAGGCGATCTGATCGATCGGGCCATTTAGATATCGGCCAGGACGATTAGACACAGGCGATCGCCCGAGGAGTCAAGTAGGACGACCGTTGAAAAAGTAGATCGTCCGGGTCGATTAGGTGTATCGTTCAGAATGATGCACAATAATTGATCGTACCAGCCGAAGTTGAAACTTTTAAATTTGTGCCACGAGTATCATCCAGGACGAACAGTGGATTGGCTATGATGATTGTCCAATAATGGATTGTCCGGGCCAATTTTAAGGATTTAAATGTACTGACATGTGGACCGTCTAGGACAATCTAGTGTATCGGCCAGGACGATGACCATAAATGCATCGGCCATGATGAAAATTCAATCGGCCAAGATGATAAAAAAACATTGTAATAGAGTTCGATCGTATCGGCCAGGACGATAAGGGATCGTCCGGGACGATGAGTTATAAAAAGCTCAAAAAAAGGTTCAGCACATGGAATTTTGAAGAGTAATTGTCCTATCGTCCAGGACGATATAGGTATCGTTTAGGACGATGTAATAAGAATTTGAAAATCAAGGAAAGATGGAGCTGATCAGAGAAAACCCCAAATGAAAATGAATACAAACTAGAAAGAACAAAAAAAAAAAACAGATAAAAAAAAGAAAAAAGAAACGAAGTTTTTAGTTTTTAATTTTCTATATATATATATATATATATATATATATATATATATATATATATATATATATATATATATATATATATATTATATATATATATATATATATATATATATATTTGTTTTTAGCAAAGCAAGCATATGACAAATTTTCTAAATAATTAAATTTTAAAGATTTGAAAGATCAATGAGTTAACAATGTCATAATCTAAAAATGATAGAAATTCCAATCCTGTTTACCCTAGCTCGGACTTCTTTCAGGATAAAAATTGTCTTTTGAAAACAAGAGGTCTAACTCAGAATAAATTGGATAAAAAGAAGATCCGTTCAAAACTTGGTTACAAACAAAATATCTTATAAAATAGTATACCAAAGTAATTTGTCTCTATCATGGAATTTGAAATCAAGCCTTTGAAAATATCAAATAACCCATGAGTCCTTCTAAGTTTTAAAAGTTTTGAAAAGAGAGGATAGCTTGCATTTAGTGGGCTCATTTTATGCCACTTGTCACTTTGATTGGCTCTTTGAGCATCTTTTGATTTTTGATACACTTTCGTGTATATAGCTTTCTTTTAAATTTGGAGTCATTGGCCTCTTCCCCCCCCCCTTTTTTTAATTTGCAAGCTAAAAAACTCTTTAACAAACCCTTTAAAAAGGTTCTTAGTTGTGATTATATCTTCTAGATATTAAAGAAGAGTGGTTCTCTTTCTAACATAGAGAAGAACAAGCCACAAAATGAAAATTAAAGTCTTATGATAAGTGCAACGAAAAGATTTCAATTAACTTGAAAGATATATAAGAACTTTGGATCATATGTATAAGATAGACTATTATAGCAAGAAAAAAGATCTTAATTTCAAAAACCATTTGTTAAAATGAGATAGACCTTTTATTTAAAAAAGAAAACTATATCACCAAAAGTGGTTAAAGGGAGGGAAACCATCAACGGTGTCTTCTCCCTTTAACTGATTTAGAAATGCTAATCATTGGCCATAAATCTCCAAAGTTTAAGAACAAGGAAAAATCATCAAAAAGAAAATAAAAGTAAAAACGACTAGAACAACTAAACAAAAACTATCACAAAAACAAAACATAGCAATACTCAAAATGCAATTAAAGAATTTGTTAAGCAGCAAATTTAAGCAGTTATGAGTTACGAGCCGCTGTTTGTCCAAGTATCCTATGCTCTCACGATGACTTTGGTGAGAGCAATCCTACATGAATCAACAGCTGTCAGACTTAGGAACCGAAATAGGTTTGAGTCCCTTCTTATAAAAAGTAGAGTGTAATGCATGTGTGTTATGCTGTGATTTATGTAATTTTGGTCTCCACACCCAATGTGTACTATGGTGAACAGTGCAAGTATGTGAGATGTGTCCTAACATGCCACATGAAAAACATCTAACTCCAGGAAAAAGATTTCTTAAATGACTTGGGTTATAATGCCTCTTCCTAGGTTTTGCCTTTGCATTTAAAGTGGGAGTCCTCCAATTTCCATTAAGTGAGTCCAAATAATTTTTAAGCTTCAAGTTATTATTTTTTAAGACATCATTATCAACCCTCAAATCTTTTTCTATCTCTTTAGATTTCTTAAAATCAGATTTAAGTGACCTGTGTGAAACATTTAATGCGTCATGCTAATCAATTAATTCCAAATGCTTTTTGTTTAAATCATCAAATTCATCAAGTAGAGCTATGTGATTTGAATCAATCGTAGAATTATCTTTGAGAATAATTTCATATTCTTTTTGTAAATTCAAAAGCTCTAACTTTAAACTAGCATGAGTATTCTTGAGTTTTTTTATGATGCATGAATTTTCTCACAAAATTCAAACAATTGATCATAAGTTGGTTTACATACCTCTTCATCATCGTTTTGCTCAAGATGATCTTCTCCCATTAAGCACAGGTTTGTTGTCTCTTCCTCAGTTTCAGTCTCAGAGGAATCTGATGCAGATTCTGCCCAGAATGCTTTTTGAACTTTTCTCTTATCCTTCCTGAACTTGGATTTCTCCTCACCCTTTTCTTTCCTTGAGTGATCTTGAAGTGTAGGATAATCAGCTTTCACATGTCCAGGCTTTCTGCACTCATAACAAACAACATCAGAAGATCCATTAGAATGTTTGTTATCCTTACCTTTTCTCTAGTTTTGATGATGTTTTTGCTTCTTCCTTAGAAAGCTTTTGAATTGCCTTGTGATAAAGGCAATGTCATCGCTCTCAGACCCGGAAGAATCAGAGTTAGATTTGTGTGCCTTCAGTGCCAACATTTTCTCTTTCTTTTTCTCACCTACATCAAGATTTCTTTGATTCACCCCTTGCTCATAAGTAATGAGTGACCCAAGTAAGTTGTCAATCGAATAAGTATTCAAATCCTTAGAATAAGTTATAGCAGTGATTTTAGCATCAAAAGAGGAAGGCAAGCATCATAAAATCTTGTTTACTTTTTCAAAGTTCGAATGTTCTCTTTCTAAGGCATGCAAAGAAGTAACAATCTGAGTAAATCTCGTATATATTTTAGAAATTGATTCATGAGGTTTCATACGAAAAAGTTTGTAGTCATGCAAGAGAATATTCAAACAGGATTGTTTAACTTCATTAGTGCCTTCATAAGTGATACATAATTTATCCCAAATTTCTTTACCAGTTTTGCAAGTGGAAATACGCATGTAGTCTTCTGATTTTATAGCACTGAAAAAATAATTAAGATATTTTGCATTCAACTGAGCCAAATCCCTATCATCTAAAGTCCATTCAGTAAAAGGAAGTGGAACAGAAATGACGTTAAGTTTACCAGTTGGAGGTGTATAACCATCCATAACAAGTATCCACATGCGATATTCAGTAGATTGTAAAAACATAGACATGCGAGTTTTCCAAAAATCAAATTAGATATTATCAAACAGAGGTGGTCGGGTAATAGAGTACCCTTCCGGTGTATTACGATTCCCAAAGTTAGCCATGGATCAAAATTCAAAAAGTTTTAAAACTTAGTTTTTATGAACCTGGCTCTGATGCCACTTTAAAGTTCGTTAGGGATGTCAAGTCCTATAGAACTGGCACAAGGCTAACCAAGAGGGGGGGGGTGAATTGGTATTTAAAAAATTTCTTTAAGCAAAGAACGAATACAAACTAAATCACCACAAAAATAAGTGCGGAAAAAAATAAATGCGGAAGCAGTAAAAAATAAGAACACAAGGGTTTATAGTGGTTCGGTCAACTCAACCTACGTCCACTCCCCTGAGGCGCCCTCTGTGTATTGTACTACAAAAGTGACTCTCCTTTAGCCCTCACAGCTAGGCAGAGAAGCTTTTATAATCACCTCTTTTTGCCACACCCGGCAAGGAAGAGAACCTTCCTTCTTTTGCTTCCTCTTAAAGCAGACAAAGAACCTCGATCACTTGCTGAAACTTACCTCTCCCAACCCTTATAAGGATAAGAGACTCTAGGGAAGAATAAGTGGAATAATGCTTGGAGCAACCATTATGAATCCCCTCACAAGATCCTCTCTCTCTCTCTCTCCCTCTCCCTCTCTATCCTTTAGGTTTTCTTAGGTCAAGACAGCAGCCAAGGATGTTAAAAAATATTGAATAAGAGCTCTTAAATTAAAGACCTTCAAAGGAGCTCATTAATTACAAGTTGCCGACTATATCGTCCAGGATGATATGGAAATCGTCCTAGCCGATTAGTACAAATCGCATGAGACCGACCAGAGCATCGCTCTGAATGTAGACTGGACGATTGAAAATTGGCTTGATCATCCAGGATGATCTCACAATCGTCCCGTCCGATCAGTTCAAATCAGAGGAAAATCGTATAGAGCATCGCTCTGAATTCAAGCTGTCCGATCCAAATCGTCCAGCATATCGCCCTAAATTTATGCTGGCCGATATTTATCATCCAAGAGTAACTAAGATTTTTGAATAGATCATCCTGGCCGATCCTGAGATCGTCCAGGATGATGCGATCATATCAATCAACCTTAATTACTTCCTTGATTCATGGATTAATTTAGGCATACTTATGTGTTATCGTCCAGGTCGATCTTAAGATCATCCTTGACGATTTTCAAAAATACAGAATACCTAAATTGATTATGTCGGTAAATTTTTTCTGTATTAAGCCTATCGTCCTAGACGATACAAGTATCGGCCAGGCCGATTAGTTAATTACGGCTACCTTAGCAAGAAATCCTATTTAGAATTTCTATTTTAAACTCGATCATCCAGGCCGATAATAATATCATCCTAGCCGATGTGAGTAAAAATAGAGATTCTAAATCTCTCAAGTGTGTGCGTAGGGTTACTTAACATCAATCAATTCAAACATTTATAATTGACTCAAGAAAAGAAAAAAAAGAAGATTACAGACTGACTCAACCCTAATCTACCCAATTTGTAGCTGATTCTGATTTCCGTTCGATCTTTGGGTCCTGAAAAGTCAAAAGAGAAAAAGGCAATTATAGTGAAACAAGATTTGTTTGCTATCATCAAAATCATAATTAAAAATAGATTTGTAATAATCTCCCCCTTTTTGATGATGGCAAACATTTGAAAAATTAATTCTAAAATAGTAATGCAAAAACTAAACACGCTTTTAAATTTTTACCAGAACAAGTACAAACAGACTACTCTCCCTTTTAACATCTCAAAAAGGAGGAGAAAACTTCAAACTAAAGCAACCAACTAAAAAAATACATAAAAAAGTAATCTTAAAAAAAAAAAAGAAACTAAAACTAAAAAAATGAGGGATCCTGATCATCAAATGGAGGTGGAGGTGGTGGAGCCTGCTGAAAGTAGCCAGCTAGCATAGTAAACTGTGCATTGAACTAGGCTAGATCTTGGTCGTGCTGCTGCTGCTGGTGAGTAATGTAACTGTCAAAATGGGCTAAGTCCTTTGTGCGGTGCTGCTCGTAGCGGGCCATGTCCTCAGAATGTTGCTGCTCCTGTGCGGCAACATAAGCGTCGAAACGGGTCTCCCAACGATCAAATCTCTCCACTAATTGGTCAAACTGTCAGTGCTGGCGAAGAGGAGAAGGATCAGGAATGGGAGCGGGAGCCTCCTCATCCTCGGCTCACTGAAGTTCCCCATCCCCTGGGTGGAGACGAGTACTATGAAGGATATTAAAAGAGCTGTTTGAGTATCAAGGAGGCTGAAGGTCGTGACGAGCACGGTATTGAAGATTGTATTTGATTTTAAGAATATAGGCTATGAGATGTCCTAAAGCAAGGTTGGGTTTCCTCTTATGGCCTGGATCGTGAATAGTTATTAAATGATAAATGTATCGAAAGATTAGATCAATAGCATTAAATTCTCTCCGAGCCATGATGAAAAAGGTAGTCAGAAAAAGCAGAGGAGTGATGTGGACTCGATCCCCAACTGTTAGAATAATGGAGGTGCGAAGGACATGCTGAATTGTCCTAGCATCTTTTACAAAAGAGCTAGTCTCTCCAACATGAAAAGGTGTGTTGGTCTGGAGAAGAAAATGGTTTACCGTGGACCAGTCAAAATCAGGATCTGAAATGATTATATGCAGCTTATCCCTGGTGGTGGATAGCTGCAATAGTTCAGCACAGTCATGATATGTGATCTCGGTCGGGCGTCGATTCACATAGGAGGTCAGGGCTATGAAAGTAGAATTTATATGAAGATTTGCATAAAATTCTAATAGAACTTCTGAGGAAAAAGGGACAGCGAGGGTAAGAATGAAATAGAGAGAAGTGTGAGCAAAGAGATCCATTACCGGATATGAAAGGTGGGCAGGATTGATGGTTCTGGAAAGGGTGATGCCACATTCTTTGTAACGATGGTAAGCTGCTTGATCCTCCACTTCCCTAAATCGAGGGTACAGAGTGGCTCTCGAGGAACTTCCGGAATCTTGTCGGACTCGCTTCCCGCCAGCCATAATAAGAAATCAGTAATTAAATACAAGAGAAGAAGAAGGTTGAGTTGAAAATAATGGCTGGATTGCCCTGTATTTAAAGAAATGGCCATATCATCCAGGACGATCACAAAATCATCCAGGAAGAATTGGTTCAATTATTGCGTACAGGTCGATCAGATATCGGCCAAGACGATTAGACACAGGATATCGTCCCAAGGAGTCATACAGGACGACCATTGAAAAAGTAGATCGTCCAGGCCGATTAGGTGTATCATCCAGGATGATGCACAATAATTGATCATACTAGCTGAAGTTGAAATGTTTTAAATCTGTGCCATGTGTATCGTCTAGGACTGACAGTGGATCGTCCAGGACGATTGTCCAATAATGGATTGTCCGGGGCCAATTTTAAGGATTTAAACGTAATGACACATCGATCGTCCAGGATAATCTAATGTATCAGCCAGGATGATGACCATAAATGCATCGGCCAGGATGAAAATTGTATCGGCCAAGATGATCAAAAAATATTGTAAAAGAGTTCGATCATATCGACCAGGACGATAAGGGATCGTCCGGGACAATGAGTTACAGAAAGCTCAGAAAAAGATTCAGCATATAAAATTTTGAAGAGAAATTGTCCTATCGTCTAGAACGATGTGATAAGAATTTGAAAATCAAGGAAAGATGGAGATGATCAGAGAATACCTCAAACGAAAATGAATACAAACTAAAAAAAACAACAAAAATAGATAAAAATAAGAAAAAAGAAACGAAGTTTTTAGTTTTTAATTTTTCTATATATATATATATATATATATATATATATATATATATATATATATATATATATAGTTTTTAGCAAAGCAAGCATATTACAAATTTCCCAAATATTTAAATTTTAAAGATTTGAAAGATCAATGAGTTAACAATGTCATAATCTGAAAACGGTAAAAAATTCGATCCTATTTACCCTAGCTCGGACTTCTTTCAGGATAAAAATTGTCTTTTGAAAATAAGAGGTCTAACTCAGAATAAATTGGATAAAAAGAAGATACGTCCAAAACTTGGTTACAAATAAAAAATCTTATAAAATAGTATACCAAAGTAATTTGTCTCTATCATGAAATTTGAAATCAAGCCATTGAAAATATCAAATAACCCATGAGTCCTTCTAAGTTTTAAAAGTTTCGAAAAGAGAGGATAGCGTGCATTTAGTGGGCTCATTATATGCCTCTTGTCACTTTGATTGGCTCTTTGATAATTTTTTGATTTTTGATACACTTTCGTGTATATAGCTTTCTTTTCAATTTGGAGTCATTGGCCTCTTCCCCCCCCCCCCCCTCCTTTTTTTTTTAAATTTGCAAGCTAAAAAACTCTTTAACAAACCTTTTAAAAAGGTTCTTAGTTGTGATTATATCTTCTAGATATTAGAGAAGTGGGGTTCTCTTTCTAACATAGAGAAGAACAAGCCACAAAATGAAAATTAAAGTCTTATGATAAGTGCAACGACAAGATTTCAATTAACTTGAAAGATATATAAGAACTTTGGATCATATGTATAAGATAGACTATTGTAGCAAGAAAAAAGATCTTAATTTCAAAAACCATTTGTTAAAATGACATAGTCTTTTTGTTTAGAAAAGAAAACTATATCACCAAAAGAGGTTAGAGGGAGGGAAACCATCAACGGTGTTTTCTGCCTTAAACAGATTTAGAAATGCTAATCATTGGCCATAAATCTCCAAAGTTTAAGAACAAGGAAAAATCATCATAAAGAAAACAAAAGTAAAAATGACTAGAACAACTAAATAAGAACTATCACAAAAATAAAACATAGCAACACTCAAAATGCAATTCAAGAATTTGTTAAGTAGCAAATTTAAGCAGTTATGAGTTGCGAGCCTCCGTTTGTCCAAGTATCCTATGCTCTCATGAGGTCTTTGGTGAATGCAATCCTGCAAGATTCAACAGCTGTCAGACTTAGGAACCCAAATAGGTTTGGGTCCCTTCTCATAAAATGTAGAGTGTAATGCATGTGTTCTATGCTGTGATTTATGTAATTTTGGTCTCCACACCCAATGTGTACTACGGTGAACAGTGCAAGTATGTGAGATGTGTCCTAGCATGCCACATGAACAACATCTAACTCCAGGAAAAGGATTTCTTAAATGACTTGGGTTATAATGCCTCTTCCTAGGTTTTGGCTTTGGATTTAAAGTGGGAGTCTTTCAATTTCCCTTAAGTTAGTCCAAATCATTTTTAAGCCTCAAGTTATTATTTGTTAAGACATCATTATCAACCCTCAAATCTTTTTCTGTCTCCTTAGATTTCTTAAAACCAGATTTAAGTGAGATGTGTGAACTTTTAATGCATCATGCTCATCAATTAATTCCAAATGCTTTTTGTTTAAATCATCAAATTCATCAAGTAGAGCCATGTGGTTTGAATCAATCGTAGAATGAAGATTGAGAATAATTTCATATTCTTTTTGTAAATTCAAAAGCTCTAACTTTAAACTAGCATGAGTCTTCTTGAGTTTTTTTTATGATGCATGAATTTTCTCACAAATTTCAAACAATTAATCATAAGTTGGTTTACATACCTCTTCATCATCGCTTTGCTCAGGATGATCTTCCCCCATTAAGCACAGGTTTGTTATCTCTTCGTTAGGTTCAGTCTTAGAGGAATCTGATACAGATTCTGCCCAGAATGCTTTTTAAACTTTTTTCTTGTCCTTCCTGAACTTGGATTTCTCCTCACCCTTTTCTTTGCTTGAGTGATCTTGAAGTGTAGGACAATCAGCTTTCACGTGTCCAGGCTTTCTGCATTCATAGCAAACAACATTAGAAGATCCATTAGAATGTTTGCTTTCCTTACCTTTTCTCCAATTTTAATGATTCTTTTGCTTTTTCCTTGGAAAGCTTTTAAATTGCTTTGTGATAAAGGCAATGTCATCGCTCTCAGACCCGAAAGAATCAGAGTCAGATTTGTGTGCCTTCAGTGCCACCATTTTCTCTTTCTTTTTCTCACATGCATCAAGATTTCTTTGATTCACCCCTTCCTCGTAAGCAATGAGTGAGCCAAGTAAGTTGTCAATCGAATAAGTATTCAAATCCTTAGATTCAGTTATAGCAGGGATTTTAGCATCAAAAGAGAAAGGCAAGCATCGTAAAATCTTGTTTACTATTTCAAAGTTCGAAAGTTCTCTTCCTAAGGCATGCAAAGAAGTAACAATCTAAGTAAATCTCGTATACATTTTAGAAATAGATTCATGAGATTTCATACAAAAAAGTTCGTAGTCATGCAAGAGAATGTTCAAGCAGAATTGTGTAACTTCATTAGTGCCTTTATAAGTGATACACAATTTATCCCAAATTTCTTTACCAATTTTGTAAGTGGAAACACGCATGTAGTCTTCTGATTTTAAAGCACAAAAAAACCAATTAAGACATTTTGCATTCAATTGAGCCAAATCCCTATCATCTAAAGTTCATTCAGTAAAAGGAAGTGGAACAATAATGCCATTTAGTTTACCAGTTGGAGGTGTGTAACCATCCGTAATAAGAATCCATATGCGATAACCAGTAGATTGTAAAAATGTAGACATATAAATTTTCCAAAAATCAAATGGGATATTATCAAACAGAGGTGGTCGGGTAACAAGATACCATTCCGGTGTATTACGATTCCCAAAGTTAGCCATGGATCAAAATTCAAAAAGTTTTCAAACTTAGTTTTTTTGAACCTGGCTCTGATACCACTTGAAAGTTCGTTAGGGATGTTAATCCCTATAGAACTGGCCCAAGGCTAACCAAGAGGGGGGGGGGGTGAATTGCTATTTAAAAATTTTCCTTAAGCAAAGCATGAATGCAAACCAAATCACCACAAAAATAAGTGTGGAAGAAAATAAATATGGAAGCAGTAAAAAACAAGAACACAAGGGTTTATAGTGGTTTGGTCAACTCAACCTACGTCCACTCCTCGAAGGCGCCCTCTGAGTATTGCACTACAAACGTGACTCTCCTTTAGCCCCTACAGCTAGGCGGAGAAAACTTTATAAACACCTCTTTTTGCCACACCCGACAAGGCAGAGAACCTTCCTCCTTTTGCTTCCTTCCGAAGTAGGCAGAGAACCTCAATCACTTGCTAAAACTTATCTCTCCCAACCCTTCCACGGAAAAGAAACTCTAGGGAAGAAGAAGTGGAACAATGCTTCGAGCAACCCTTATGAATCCCCTCACAAGCTCCCCCTCACAAGATCCTCTCTCTATCTCTCTCTCCCTCTCTCTCTCTCTTTCTCTCTCCTTTAAGTTTTCTCAAGTCAAGACAGTAGCCAAGGATGTTAAAAAACATTGAACAAGAGCTTCAAAGGAGCCCATTAATTACAAGTTGCCAACAATATCGTCCAGGATGATATGGAAATCGTCCTGGCCGATCAGTACAAATCCCATGAGATCGGCCAGAGCATCGCCTAGAATGCAAAATGGACGATTGAAAATTAGCTTGATCGTCCCGGCCGATTAGTTCAAATTAGAGGAAAATCGTCTAGAGCATCGCCCTGAATTCAAGCTGTCCGATCCAGATCATCCAGTACATCACCCTGAATTTATGCTGGCCGATATTTATCATCCAAGAGTAACTAAGGTTTTTTGAATAGATCATCCTGGCCGATCCTGAGATCGTCCAGGACGATACGTTCGTATCAATCATCCTTAATTATTTCCTTAATTCCTAGATTAATTTAGGCATAATTATGTGTTATCGTCCAGGCCGATCTTAAGATCATCCTAGACGATTTCCAAAAATACAGAATACCTAAATTAATTATGTCAGCAAATTTTTTCTGTATTAAGCCTATCATCCTAGACGATGCAAGTATCGGCCAGGCTGATCAGTTAATTACGGCTGCCTTAACAAGAAATCCTGTTTAGAACTTCTGTTTTAAACTCGATCGTCCAGGCCGTCCAGGCCGATAATAATATCATCCTGGCCGATGTGAGTAAAAATAGAGATTCTAAATCTCTCAAGTGTGTGTGTGTAGGGTTACTTAACATCAGTCACTTTAAAAATTTACAATTGAATCAAGAAAAGGAAAAAAAGGAAGATTACAGACTGACTCAACCCTAATCTACCCAATCTGTAGCTGATTCTGATTTCCGTTCGATCTTTGGGTCCTGAAAAGTCAATAGAGAAAAAGGCAGTTGTAGTGAAACAATATTTGTTTGCTATCATCAAAATCATAAAAAAAAAACAGGTTTGTAACACTCCCCCTTTTTACGGGAGAAAAAGGAGAGTCACTTTGGTATTAATGCAATACCTGAAAAGGGAATTTTCATGGAGTGGATGTTGGTCGTGTTTGACCAAACCACTATAAATTTTTATGGCATTTTATTTTCCATAATATTATTTTTTGCACTTTAGTATTTGTGGTTGAGAATTTTATTTTTGCACAAGGTATAAAAAATCCATTTTCTATTAAAAAATCTAAGAAATTTTTAAAATTACCAATTCAGCCCCTTCTCTCTTGGAACAATTTCTTAAGTTTGACAACCTATATAGAATCAACAAGGGATTCTTTAAGGAAGGAGATTATGGATTTGCAATTTAAGGAAAGCTCTGAAGATGTCCTTTCTCAGTTGGATTTAATGTTGTTAAGAAGTAAAGCGAGAGAACTTAATGTTACATTAGCTCGGTTATCCACTTAGTGGAATGAAAGAGCTAAAACTAGATGGATACAAGAAGGAGACACCAATTCCAAATTTTTTCATGACTATGCTTCAGCTAGAATGAATGGGAAGCTAATTAATCAAATTAATTATGAAGATGAAGGTCATGTGGTTGATCAAGATAAAGTTGAAACAACATTTTTTAAATTCTTCAATAAAATATGGATGTAGAGGGAGTGTTCCATTTCGGGTGGGCCTGAATTTGAAACTTAACAAATAATTGATATTGCTGAATGGAATATGCTTAATGTAGATTTTACACAAAACGAAATGCAGGAAGCTATAAAAAGCTTGGGGAATAATAAGTCGCCTTGTTTGGATGGTATAACCATCTTATTTTTCAAGTTTTATTGGAGCATTTTTGAAGAAGATTTGTGGAGAGCTGTTAATGAATTTTTCACTCACGGAGAAATGCACCCTAAATGGAATGACGCATTGATTTAATCCCAAAGGTGATAATCCATTGGAACCATCGCAATTCAGACCAATAACTTAAGTCAATTAATATACAAGGTGGTTGCTAGAATGATTATAAATCGTGTGAAACAGTATTTGCCTAAATTAGTTACAGAAGACCAAGTTTCTTTTATTCCTAGAAGATCCATGTTTTATCATTGCTTATTGGCTCAAGAAATCTTCAATAAGTTTAGATTTTCTATTTGCAAGAAAAGACTTATGGTGGTCAAAGTGGACATGGATCAAGCATATGATAGCATGTGTTGGCCAACTCTTGAAAATTCATTGAAACGATTTAAGTTTCCTCCAAGTTTCTTTATGCTTATTATAGAATGTGTCAAAAAGGTGAGATATTCTATGCTCATTAATGGTAGTAGAATGAAGTAGATAGAAGCTGAAAGTGGTTTAAGGCAAGGATGCCCGTTATCCCCTTATTTGTAAATTCTTTGTGCCCAATTGCTTTCCAATGCTATTTATCAAGATTTGGGTATAAAAATATCCCCTAAATCTGTTAAAATTACATATTTACTTTATGCTGATGATGTTTTGATATTTTCTAATGCTTATATGAGATTAATCTCTTGTTTGAAGAAAATTTTGAATGATTTTTGTGGTTGGACCAGTCAAAAAATAAACAGAATGAAATCTTAAATTTTTTTGGGAAATCTGTGAAGAAAAGGTGTAAGAAGGGAATTGCTAAGAAGTTAGGGTTCAATATAGTGAAAGAGATGCAATACATGGGAGTGAAGATGGAATTGAGAAGGCTTGTGAATTATGATTTCAAAAGTATCTTAGAACATGCGTTGGAAAGGCTGAATGCATGGGGTAGTAGATATCTTTCTTTAGCAAGAAGAGTTCTTCTAATCAAAAGTTCCTTTCTTTCACTTTAAATTTTTTTATTTACACATTCCTTGGTTCCTAAAGGAATTTTATATGAGTTGGATAAAATGTGTAGAAATTTCTTATGGCATAAAGATAAAGATAAGAAAGGATTACACTATGTGTCTTAGGAAGACCTTTGTAAACCAAAGTTGCTTGGAGGATTGTGCCTTCATTCTTTAGACAACAAAGTTGGACCTTTGTGGTCAAGACTTACATGGAGATTTATTCAAACACCTAATTCATTGTGTAATCATGCTATCATTTCTAAATATGGTAGTGATGTGTGGAGCGGTATGGATAGGAGAGGAAATTCAATAACTTGGAAAATTTTAGTAGATGGAGCAAAATATTAAAAAAATGTTATTTGATGGAAGTTGGTGAATGGCATCAAAGTGAGTATCATGAATGATACTTGGATATTTGATCAACCTCTAAAAAAATGGCCTACTTATGTTAATTTTCATGAGCTTCATAATGAACAAGTCCACAAACTAATTTCTGAAGATGACAACTGGAATTGTTCGCAAATACAGAACTGATTTAATGAAGATTTTATTTTGATTATGAAATCAATAAAGTTATCTCCAGATCTGAATGAAGATAGCATTGAACTCATTAAATAGCATTCAGGGAAATCAATAATTGCTCTTTCGTTTGAAGCATGGTTGGAAAGTCACAAACGAAGAAGAATTTTTGAAAATTGTATAAACGAAACATTAAATTGTTTCAGGAAATTCAAATTGCTGCCTAAAGTAGAGCTTTTTTGGTGAAGATTATGTAATAATGCTCTTCCTACTAATTCCTTCTTGAACTATAGAAACTTAATGCAATCAAGTACATATCTGTGTGGTTGTGGTGATGTGGAAAACCATGAGCTTGTAGCTATTTTTGGTAATCAGCTGCTTCAAATTGTTCATAAGTTGCATGAATGGGGATTTCAAGTTCTTATATTTGACTCCTACTCCAAGTGCTTAGAGGAGCTGAATAGATTGTCTATAGTTAACTTGAACATTGTTAATTTTACTGTATAACAGTTTATTTCTCATGGAAAAGAAGAAATCAAATAAAGCTTGGAATGGATACTTCATCTATTCAATTTTTGGCTTCAAATGTATTAAGTTCCATTATGCAAATGCCATTTAATACAATTCTAGTAATCTGGGATGCTAATCTTTGAACGGAGTTTGTTCATATTTGACGTCCTCTTCCCCTAGATTGGATAAAGATCAATGTGGATGCCACATTGCAGCGTTCATATAATGCAGGCCTTGGAGTTATTATTAGAGATCATAAGGGATGATTCCTTGGTGCTTTTTGTAAGTAGGTAAAGCATTGGGATATTGCATCTCTTGAACTACATGCGGTTTATTTAATTATAAAACATTTGCAATAGTGGATGCTCCAATACAAGGGAGTTATTATTGAAGGAGACAGTCGCAATGTGATCAAATGGCTTCAAGATTCTTTAAATAATGGAAGCAATTGGAAGATTGGAATAAAAACATTATCTTTTTTAATGATTTCAATAAGGTTATCTTCCATTTGATTCCTAGGAATTATAATAAAGTAGCAAATTGTTGTGCTACTTTAGCCTTTGATAGTAGCTTTACTTTTGATTATTTTTTCTAACAATGGCCTTCCTTCTTTTCCATTTTATTTGTTGAAGAAGTAATGTGATAACTATCTTTAGTTGCTTGTAACTCTTTTTATTTCTAATGCAAATTGCAATTTCAAAAAAAAAAAAAAAAAAACTTCCTTTAAGGAAGGAGGTTTAGAAAGAAACACATTATCCTCTTGAGATATAAGGTTAGGAATAATAAGAGGGTTATCAATAAGATTAGGAGTAAAATCCTTATTAAAATGTTTTTGAAAATGATGAACCTCCAAATTAGCAATTTCCAAGCTATCCTCAGTCATAGAACCATCCTCCTAAAGAATTTTATTGATAAAATTTTTGGCTTGTTTCCTCTTAACGATAGCATATAAATATTTGGTATTATTATCACTGTTAACCAGGTGTTTCACGATAGCTTTTTGTTTCCAAAAAGCTTCCTCTTGTGCGTGTAATTTAACAAGGCAATCCTTGGCTTCCCTCAGTAAGGTAAAGTTAACATCAGAAGGAGTTAATTAACATTTAGTCTTATAAGTATTTACTTGTTGCTCAGAATGCAAAATATTGGAGAAAAGATTTTTGAAAACATTATGATTCCACAAATTCAAATTTTTCTTAAGTCTTTTCAGTTAAAACCATAGTCTCCTCATGCCAAAGATGGAGTTATTCGGATGTAAGGGAGCTTGCCAATTTTCTTAAACTAACTCTAGAAAAGAATCATTAAGCAACCACATATTTTGAAATCTGAATTGAGGGGAAGTATTAATTTGCCTAGTCTTAAGGCTACTTAACAAGAGTGAATGCCTAGAGAGAGTCTTGCTAAGATGCTCAATAATAATAAAATTAAAAGAGTTAAACCAGAAATCTTTAAGTAAAACCCGATCTAAATGTTGTCATAAGTTCCCTCTATTCCAAGTGAATTTATAACTAGAGAAACCAATATCAATTAAATTACAATCCATAATCATGTTGTTAAAATCCTCAATACACCTATAGGAAGGAGAAGACCCCCCTTTACATTCAGAAGGGTTATAGAAAGTGTTAAAATCACCTCTAACAAGCAAGGGTAAATTACAAATGTTATGAAAGTTGCTGAGTTGTTCCCATAATAATTTCCTAGTTTATAAAGAAGAAGAAGCATAAAAAAAGAGGCACAATAATGAAAGTTTAAAACTTCAACATTACAATGCAGCACTTGAGTGAAATCTCCAATAACATCAATCCTAACAGGATTCTTCCATAACACACAAATCTTATTGACCACATTAGAAATAGCATACTTAAAACCCAAAAATCTAGTAGAACAAACAAATTTAGCATTAGAAATAGGAGGTTCAAGCAAATCAATAATAAAAACATTATAAACTTGGAATAAATTCTTGAGTTTTACCTTAAAGGAGGGACATCCAATGCCCCTAACATTTCAAAGAATAAAATTAAACATAAATACAAAATTAATGAGAAGTATGCAAACGAGTGGTTCCAGGCGATTGTAAAATGATGTTCTTATTTTTCCTACCTATCCTACTATGAATCTTGATGTAGCTAGTGTCATTATCATCTTTCAAAAAACATTTAGCCATAATATACATATCCTCTGTATCATTAAAAGTATCACTATGATATTAAGAGTTTAAAGAAAACTTACTATCAGTGTTCATACCTGGCTGCCTCACCTCCTACTATAATTCATGCTCCTTAAAGATACAACCATCCTCCACATTAGTTTTACTACTCAAGTCACTACCAATGTTACTTTCCACCAAACAAATTTGGCCCTCTACCTGGTCTTTAATAATAGATTGATTAGGCACAATATTAGAACAAGTATTATTTAATTTCATAAAGTCCATATCATGTAAGTTTTGTTAAGAGAACAACGAGTAATAGATGAAGAAGAATCAATATTTTGATTAGTAGTAATAGCCAACATTTGCTCATCCACATTTTGAAGTTCATTAGCTAGAGAAGTGATAGAGTTAAGATTTTCGCCCTGTTCACGACAAGGATCTTCAGCAAGAGTGAAATGAGGTTCATTATGTATTATGGCAAGTGGGATTCAGTCCTCAATCACAACATGCACTTTAGCAACATTACCCTCTACCACATTATGAATAGATTCCACCATAGTATCCTGTATAATAGGAACATTACTTTCAACCATAACTAGTTTAGCAACCATAATATCATGATCAAGTGAAGATATAACATTTCTATGTGATTTTTTGGATGATTCCTTTTCCTTTCGTAGATGGGGATGCAACCTATAACACTCACTTAATCCATGACTATGCATTTTATAATGAGAGCAAAAAATGGGCAAATTTTCAATTTCAACTTTTTGGAAATACCCATTCAATTTTGAACCAATCCAAATCTCATTAGGATGTTTTTTTGGAATATCCAACTCAACTAAAACACAAGCCATAGACGACCTAAAGATAGACGTCATAGCTTGGTCCGTTTGTAATGCCCTACCAAAGATTGAAGTCAATCCAAATAAAATTTGAGAGTTAAGAAAATGAAGTCACAGATTTAGGAAGGAGATCCATATAGGGGTAATATGGGACTCCTTTCGAACATCAAAATATGGTGTCCATTTGATTAATCTCATTTGACAAGCTTGAATGTAATAAGATCTCCTTGAAAAATAAGACTATAGTCTAGATCATTACTAAGTTGAATAGCAATGTGTTGCGGGTCCAACAAGCCAATGTGAAAGGAGTCAAAAAGCTTAAGCTTAATGAAACATTTATTTATAACATCCAAATTAGGGCGACGAAGAAGAAACTTGCAGACCAAAGTAAGGGAAAAAGGAGCGGCTAGCTGTGAAACCATTAAGTCATCAAACATCAAAGCTAGAAAGCCCTTATATGAAGTTTCCACAAACTAAAGTTTAGTAGAATACAAAAGAGAAACCCGCTAAAACCTCCTTAAAGGAATAGGATATACCATAAGGAAATGAAGACGATGCAAGGATAGATGACACAGGAGACGTCATCTCCCAAAGCCAACAAATGCAAAAAAACCTCAAAATTGACAGCAAAACAAATGAATCAAACAAAAAAGGGGGAAATCATAGTGAAAAAAACCAAAATCATTCTAGAAAGGAGAGAACGGAGCACGGTGAGCAAAACCTTAGATCGCCTTTAAGTTGCTAGAGAGTATGAAATAGACGTTATGAGGAGGGTTTATAAGTGTTAACTTTATTGAAACCAAAGGATTTGGATTCTGGGTTTGCACACCCATTTTAAAATCTTTACAAGATAAAGTTATTTGTTTAAATAATGATCTAATTCAGGAATTAGGTAGGGAAACTTAAACTTTTCAAACTACAAGCCTGAAATATATCAAATAAAATATTATTTTAAAAGTGATAAATGAAGAACTAAGATTTTCCAAAATTAATTCTTAAAATATTATGAAACACATGGATTTTCTAAGATTTAAACATTTACCATAAAGAAAAGCTAATTTAAGTTGGGTTCATTTTGTGCCTCTTTAGGAATTTTTTTGCATGCACATCTTTTATTTTTGATACACTTAGTATATCTTTTACTTTTGGCGTTATTGCACATCTTTTGATTTTGGGCACATTTTGTTCCTCTTTTGATTTTCACAATTTGCTTCGTTTCTAAATCATTAAGAATCTTAGTTGTAAATATTATCTTCCAAATATAAGAGAAGAATAACTCAGTCTCTTATATAGGGAGGAATAATCTACAAAGTAAACCTGATCTTTCTAATAGGAGTAAATAGTCTGATTTAGAAAAGTAATGAATTTCATTTGTCAAATTGCATAATATATCCATGATATAAAAAAAACTATAGTAGAGTTAATATGTTTTATTTCAAACATCTCAATTCTAATTTAATTTAGATTTTTATGTTCAGACAAGGAATTAACATGCAAAGGAAATAAGAAGGGATATAAAATTTTTGAATTTTTTTTCCTTTTATTTTTAAAAATGTTAGCAATTACTTCTTTAAACTTTTAAGTAAGAATATAAGCATTTTTATTACAAACAATACAAAGCACCGTATAGTCCAAGTTTATTTGTAGAGTTTGAGTTTATTCGTATATTATGATCTAAGTTGTATAGTATGAGTTCATTTGTATAGTATGATCTAAGTCATACAATACGATTAACAAGAACAACATTTTCCTTTGTCTAAAGATTTTTCAAGTAAAAAAACAAACAAAATAAATCACTATTGATGAAAATACAAGAACCCACTTGAAAGAAAAATACCACCTGATAGTAAAAATAAACATAAATTTATTATTATAATTTATAAAAAGTATAGCAGATGACAACAACATAAATTACAACTCAAAAAGGTATTAAAAAGAAAAAGTGATACATAATAAAAAAGGCAACAAAAAAATAGACATAATGAGAAAAGTGTAAATTGAACAAACTAGAACAAAGGTGGATCCTAATCATGTGGTGGCTATGGAGGTGGTTAGAAAAAACTGGCTAAAGATATTGTACTACTACTGGATGGAGGTGTACTACTGCTGGATAGTTCCAAATTGCTCCATTAACAAACCCATTTCATTATCATGTTTGGTTAAGTGCTGATCCAGGCGAGTCTCAAGCTTATAAAAATGCTAAATAAGCTCCTCATATGGGCAGTGATGAAGAGGTGGTGTAAGTGTAGGATTAGCTATAGGGGTAGCATCTCCTTTTTATTAAACAATGGTTCTTCTAGCTTATGTTGTCTATGAAAGAGCAAAAAAGAGGCATATGTGACAAAGATTGGGTTGTAGTCAAGAGAAGAAGGATATGAAAGATTATATATATATATATATATATATATATATATATATATATATATATATATATATATATATATATATATATATATATATATATATATATATATATATATATTTGTTTAGGATATACCCAATGACATCCTAGAGCAACATTTTGTTTTCTTCTAGTGGATGGGAGTTAAATAGAAGTATGATTTTATATGTAATCAATCAACATTTGGGCTTCATCCATTTAGGTGTTTGACATGATGAAGTATGAGATAATTAAAAGTTAAGGGGTAATGTTTACCCGATCTCTAGCTTTAGGAATGATTGATGTTCTAAGAATATGCTAGATAACCCTGACATTTTTATTATTAAAAGTATGGACTAAGGGTTAGGGGTAGTTGAAAGCATTATTTCTAAGAAGGAAATTTACAAAACTCAAGTAAAAAATTAGATCTAGGGGCCATAGCAAGTATTTTATTACCTTGGGTACTTAGTTACAAATGAATCCCTATATCTTCTTTAATTATTCCAACATTTTGATAATAGACATGGGAGGTCATTATAGTAGCATCCCCACTAATCCTATGATTTGTTAGGAACTCATAGGGGATCTAAAAATGGAAAGGATAGGCTAAGATGAGAAAGAATTAGAGTGAAGTGGAGTTAAAATAATCAATTACTAGAAAATTTAAGGCTTATTGGTTGAGAATCCTAAAAGGAGTGATTTTGACTTCGTTGAATTTGAGGTAGGTAGCTTGATCAAAAGCTATCAAAAAAGGGTCATCGATAGGATTACAAGAGGACGAACCACCCTGGGTTTGACGACTATGTTTTCCATCGCCAGCCATTACAATTAAGAAAGTGCAAGAGGTAAGGATTAAAAGGACTGTGTGAAGAAATTGAATGAATAAGGGTCATTTAAATAGAATTTTAGAAAATCATATAGTGCGATTGTGAGATCATATTGGACGATCGTGTGTAATCAATCCTGTCAAATGAATAGTCAAAAATATTGTCTAATTATACAATATGATCCGGCATCATATCGAACGATTAGAGACAGGGAGATCATCCTAAAGAGCCAGATAGTATGACCCTTGACTAAAATGTTTTTATAATATGCAAAAGTGTTTGTATAGTACGATTAATAATAAATTTCATACCAATCAAAATGAATTTGTCCCCATCTAGATTGACACATATATTGTCCAAATTAACATGTATTTATACAAAATGATTATCAATGATAGATACAATCTATATCATGCATTAAGCCAAGGGTTGTGATCCAATCAGTTTTATTCATATCATACAGTATGATGGTAATTTGTACAGTACAATGAAAGATGTAACATTTTTTGCTTTATAGGAAAAATAATAAAGTTCCGTGAAGTGATTTTTGTGATGATTAGGACACAATAAAAAATTTAAATTTAGTAAAAATAAAATAAAAAATGACAAAAAACAATATACCAAACAATAGTTAAGGACTAAAATGAAAAATAAAATCATGAAAAATACAAGAAAAAACACATACATTGAGAAGCTTAAGAATGGTTGATTTCAAGTGATAAGTGTAAGATATCAAGCCCCAAAGCCACATGCTCTCACTAGGTCATTTGTAAAAGCCCTTAAATCAATAGATCATGGAAAAATAGTTTTGGGAACTCAAGTGAGTTTGGGTCCCTTCTTAAACATTCATAAATCATCGAAATGTATGTCATGCTGTGGTTGATACAATTTAGGGTTCTATATTAAATGTGTTTTATGGTGGATTGTGTAAGTGGGCCTAATGTGTCCTATCATGCCATAGGAATAACATCTAACATCAGGAAAAGAGTTAACTAACCTATGATAGTTATTATTCTTATTCTTAAGTTTATGAGATGCATGACATAATGAGTACTTAAAAGCAAGTTTAATTTGAAAAGCATTTACTTTTTCTAAAAGAATTTCATTAGCACTTTTTAGAGAAAATATTTCAGATTTTAAAGAGTTCTCACAAAGATCCAAATTGTAAACACATGCTTCTAACTCTTTAAATGATTTTTCTAAATAAAGATGTAATGTTTTCAAAGAATCATGTGTTTTAGATAAAATAGTATATTTCTTATTCAATTCATCAAACCCATCCAATAAAGCCATATGATGACTGTATAAATAAAAAAAAAATCTTTTGTAAACATTTCATTTCCTTTTTTCAGAATTGAGCATTCAGTTTTCAAGATAGCGTGCTTCTTTTTTAAATTTCTATAAGAATCATGAATCTTTCTAAAACAACAAGTAATTCATTATATGAATGTTGACATACCTCATCTTGATTAGATTGATGTTTGCCATTAAGCCCATATTTGTTACATCCTCTTCTACTTCTGTTTTCGAATAATCTAAAGTATATACACTAAAAAAAACTATAATAATCATCTACCCTTTGTTATAATCTACAACCCATATAAATCCAATACATAATGTGTGAAGCATGTATGAAGTTGTGTATGAAAAAAAAAATTATTTTTATTTATCTCAAATTTTGAATACAAACCATGGTCTGTAGGAAAGAGAAGTGGCAAAGCTCCACCATAACAAGCATGTTTTCTACACCTATGAATGAAGACAATCTCTAAATATGTTTTCTCATTTAGATCTTTTGGCCTTCTAGCTCCTAGACTTCTATAAAATTCCAAAAAAGAATGCCCTAAAAGGAAGAAGGGGCATTTTATTTTAGAACCTTATTGATAAGTGTAAAGCTGTACAATTTATTATGTTTAAATTTTAGTGAAAAAGTATTAATTTAGTTGTTTTTGTACGAAAAAACTAAAAAATGGTGAAAAATATAAATAAAGATTTAGCACCATAGTGACAAAGGAAATAACATTGTTGTACTACATACAACACCACTAAAGTGTCACTTTTGGACATTATAGCACCATGCTCTCATTTTTTTAGCATTGCAGTGGCATCACATCTAGCTCTGTAGCATTTGAGGTACTACTGCATCAAAAAATTAGCTTGGTGTCACTATGTTCTTAGCAAAATGAATGTTATGGTGCCACATATTTTAATGTCTCAGTTCCATTTTGTCCACTCGACCGCCATAGTGCTCTAATTTTCACAACACTTCAACATTGAAGTTGTAACTCCCAAGGGCCACATCATTTCAGTGAAGGGTTGTGACTATTAACTTAATAATTATACCACATCATCAAGCATCACGGCGTAGCAAACAATTCAGTGTCGAGGTGCTAAATCCCTTTTTGGCACCACTTCGCACACTTTTAAGTGTCGTATTACCATATGGTTTTTTTTGTTTTCTTATAAAAGGGTTTTTTATTATGTTTTTAAAGGAGCTTAGTCACTAGTTTAAAAATTAGTATTTTTCAATGTCCTTCTCTAGTACCCTGTTAGAATAAAATCTAAGGGAGGCTAGGAAAGTAAAACACTTAATATATTGGAGTGTATAGCCTATGTTTATTGAAGCAACTCTATAAGTGAAGGAAGAAAGAATGTAGAGGAGACACTTTGATATTACTTGGTGATAACATTCCACTACTTCTCTTGTACTATAAAATATAATGAAGATTAGTTTGTTCGTCAATTATTTTATATCTAGCTAAATCTCTTATTTTGGATTGATAATATGAATTGAATATTAAGTACTAATAAAGTCGGTTTACCTTTAAAGATTTAATGACTCTCTAAATTATATCCCATTATTTTTTTAATACACATATTGTCTATGTGTATAGTTAAAACTTATGGTGATGTATAGACTCAATGGAGGAATGCAAGAATAATTTTTGAAAATTAAGATAGAATATTGGCGTGCCAATATATTGGATGTTTGGAAATGATATATTATAGTTATAGGAGGTCAGCAGATATGATTTCCACCCCTACAAGCTTGACAAATATATAGGGATGTACATACTCTAAATCATATCTATAGTTAAGAGTCTTATTAAAGAAAATAAGATATTTACATTCATCAATCCAAAACATTTTATTAAATATTGTACAATTAATTCTACTATTTTTTTTTTAGAGATAGAAACTCCAAAAATATCATTTTTATTTTAGTAAGATAAATTAAGCATTGAGAGTAAGTAGCAATAGTTTTGTTGTAAGTAGACAAAACAGTTCCCTATGGGTTTGATACTATCTATCATTTTATTAGCGTGCATTCTAGTCGGCTTTTAGTATTGAAATATCAAGGGAAACCTAAGCATTACTCAACTTTTATAGCTCAAGTATATATTACACAGTCTCTAATAAAGCCTTGCTTGCCTATAAGCACAAGTCCACAACCTCGATCACCTATGAATATATATATATATATAAGAAAACTTCTTTATTGAATTCCATATCCCTTTATTTTTATAACTTGATCTAAGTATACAATCTAAAATTTTATAAATATATTTGATTCTTTGCATTTACGTCAGACCTACATTGACTTGTTGTAATAAAAAAATTCAGTGATACAATTATAAATAAGTGCAATGCAAGTGTATGCAACCTAATTAATCTAAAGTGCACCAACAATAAAATAATCACGTATGACATCGAGAGTGCAGAAAATAATGAAACATATAAAAGATACCTTGTAAGCAAAGTCATCTGCATCTCACCAAATCAAATAAACCATTAGCCTAGATCAGGCTATAGTTAGTTGTCCTAGAAAAACATCTAAAGTGCTTAGAAGGTGTGTCACGTTGATTTTCCCTAGAAGCTTATACGTTTAAGTTATTTATTATTTGGATTTTCTTGTTTATTATAGGTCAATTATTTTTTTTTTAAATTGAATTTTAAGTTTTAATGCTTTATTAATTTATTAAAAGATATTTATTCAAAGGGGTCAAAGTTATTTAAGTTTAAGTTATAAACAATCAAGATAATTAATAATCCTAAGTGAAGTAAGGGATTAACAATCATTAAATCCTAAGGCGTATAATTACAACGCATTCATTCCCCTTTATAAAATAAAATGATTTCATATAGTCCTTTAAATTTAATTTAATGGCTAGGTTTTGGGAGTTGTATAGATGTTTGACAAGTTTCCAAAGCCATTATGTAATAGGAAGGGGCCTATATAAAGAAGATAATAACCTTGGGTCATTTTCATGGAGGGGAGCACTTGGGATAAACTTGAACTAAACCAAAGGGTTGGCTAGGTTTAATGAACTTTTACCATTCATATATTATTTATTTAAGTGGCTTGATAGGTCAAAGTTGGTCAAGTCACCAACGGTGGACTTTAGGGAACCTCTTTTTTTTTAGGGTAAACCCACAGTGGGGTCTACGCATTGATAAAGAAAAAAGTTACACAGTCCTTAAAGGGACCTCAAGCTTGCTTACGTTCGTAAGAGCTACACAAAAGAAAGCAAATAAACCATAAAAGCTTGAGTTGCCTACTACGAAAAAGTATAGTATAGCCTAGGTACAATCTATGATGCACAAGAAAGAGCACCAAAAAAAGAAGAGGAAAACAAAAAACTACAAGCAGCTCTATGTTCCCTTCCCAAATGCCACCACTTTGAATAGCTAAACTAAAAAAAAAACCTTCAAAAAGATTGATAGCCAAAATAGACATTGCACTAATATAACCAAAAGAAGTTTGGATAATAGTCCAAACACATATCCACAAAACTAATAACGAAACCGGCATATATAAAATAGAAAATTATAAAAGTCTATGTGACAAAATTATAACCCTTAATAGCATCCTCCACAGGAAATAGATCAATAATCATCCAACAGATTGGAAAACTACCATAGATCCCAACAGCACACCCAGAAAAAATAGATCCATAATCCACCAAAACATAGAGGAAGATAAGAAAGCCAATCAGGTAATAAAGCTAATTCAACATGCAGGGATACATCCCACAAAGAAAGTCATAGCTCCCAACACCAAAAAACAAAACAAAATCCCACTTAGGATAAAGAAAAATGAATTCTAACCAAACCAACAAAACAAGCTTAAACACAGAGGAACAGAAATGCCAGCAAAAAAATACCCCAAGTACCACTCAAGGCTAATCCCAGCCCCCACGACGCATAAGGGAGCCATGCCTAGATGAAGGATACAACCCATAATAGCTAAACCCCAGATGCACCGAACAACATAACAACATAACCTTAACTAACGGAGACCAAAAATGTCAACATCATGAAGGAATTGAGAGACAACCTCAAACAAAGCACCAACAAAACCCATCAACGCCATAGGGAAATCCAACCCACAGTGAGCGTACCCCATACCAAAAAGCCTGGGAATAACCAAGAAATAAATGGGATGAATGCTGGCACCTCACCTAAACCCAAAAACAAAAAAAATGCAACAAATAGAGAGGAACCTCTAACACACGGAGAAAATATGACCATTCCAGCTAAGAACTTTCCCATACAAAACAACCAAAAGGGAAACCGCCAAAATAGAGAAATAAAGATACCCAAGCTCCAACCAAAAATAAACATCAAAGTCTAACATATGGTAAACCAATTTTATCAAGTATAAAGCCCCTTTAAAAGGAGTAGGTAAATTAGAGGTAGAAAAGTCAATAAATAGTCCATGTTACACCACAAATTGGTAAACCAGTCAGCACAAGCATTCCCCTCCCTATACATACGAGAAAAGGAGTAATTAACAAAAACTAACAAATGCTTAATATCCCTAACAAAATAAAATTGATATGGTTTGCACAAAGTATCATCAACATTCTTTAAGCAATTAATATTATAAATAGCATCAAATTCAATCCAAATGCTAGTAATGCCAAGAGAAATACAAAGTCTAATCCCATGAAGAATAGCTAAAAGCTCAATAAAGTTCATAACACTTATATAAAGGGCCTACAAAAGCCATAATAATATTCCCAAAACTATCCCTAATAATACCACCACAACCAGAGATGAAATCTGTTATAACACCATCCAAATTCAGTTTAGAGGTATTATTAGGAGGTTTGATCCAATGAATAATTCTAGGTTCAGGAGATGGATGAACACCCTAAAAAATGATACTCGATTAAGTCACCATAAAGAAATAGTTCTTAAAATTCTTAAAATAAAGCATATTAATAGAAAAAAGATGTAGGACCTTGTCTTTCACACTCTTAATAATTCTATGATGGTTCATACCAATACCATGAAAATGGAATTATTTCTATCCAACCATAAATACCAAGGAATTAAAGAAGGAAGAACATTTTTAATGTGACCTTTAAATGTAATGAACCAATAGTTAAGCAACACATTAAAAGACAGCTTAGCATTAAAGTAATTTATTCTAAAAATATAATCAACATCAGACCAAGTTTTAACAGCAAAGGGGCCAGAAAGAAAGGAATGAGGCATATTCTCCACATGAAAACAACATTGGAACTTGGATGGTAAGATAAAACCTTTTTTGAAAGTTCGTTAGGGATATTAAGCCCTACAGAACTGGCCCAAGCTAACCAAGAGGGGGGGGGGGGGGTTGAATTGGTATTTTAAAAATTTCTTTTCACAAGGAAGTAAAATATTATAAACCAAAATCGTACCATAAGAAAAATAAGTGCGGAAATAAAAGTGCGGAAGCAAGAAACAAAACACAGAAATTTATAGTGGTTCAATTAACTCAGCCTACGTCCACTCCCTGGAGGCACCCTCCGAGTATTGCACTACAATTGTGACTCTCCTTTAGCCCCCACAGTTAGGCGGAGAAGCCTTTACAAAGCACCTCTTTTTTGCCACCCCGGCAAGGCAGAGAACCTATCTCCTTTTGCTTCCTTCTGAAGCTGGCAGAGAACCACAATCAGATGTTGAATCCTTACCTATACCGACCCTTCCATTGACAAGAAACTCTAGACGAAGAAGAAGCAGAGCAATCCTTGAAGCAACCCTTGTGAATCCCCTCACAAGCTCCCCCTCACAAGATCCTCTCTCTTTCTCTCTCTCTCTATCTCTCTCTCTCTCTCTCTCTCTCTCTCTCTCTCTCTCTCTTTCTCTCCACATGGTCTTCTCAGGTCTACGCAGCAGCAAAAAGCTTTTTAAAAATGTTGAGCAAGAGCTCTTAAATAAAAGAGATTCAAAGGAGCTCATTAATTGAAAGTTGCCGATAATATCGTCCAAGATGATATGGACATTGTCCTGGCCGATCAGTACAAATCTCAAAAGATCGACCAGAGCATCGCCTTGAATGCAAGCTGGACGATTTAAAATTGGCTTGATTATCCAGGCTGATATCACGATCGTCTAGGCCGATCAGTTCAAATTAGACGAAAATCGTCCAGAGCATCGCCCTGAATTTGTGATGGCCGATATTTATCGTCCAGAAGTAACTAAGGTTTTTGAATAGATCGTCCTGGCCGATCCTTAGATCATCCAAAATGATGTGATTGTATCAATCATCCATAATTACTTCCTTGATTTGTTTGATTAATTAAGGCATAATTGTGGATATCATCCAGGCCAATCCAAGATCGTCCTGGTCGATTGCCAAAAATATAGACTATCTTAATTGTTTATGATGGTAATTTCTTTCTATTTTGAGCTTATCGTCCTGGCCGATACACGTATCATCCAGGCCGATCTGTTAATGACGGCTACCTTAATTAAGAATCGTGAATAGAATCTCTATTTTAAACTAGATCGTCTAGGCCGATACAAATATCGTCCTGGCCGATGTGAGTAAAAATAGAAATTCTAAGTCTCTCAAGTGTGTGTGTGGGGGGTTACTTAGCATCAGACTCTTAGAACATTACAACTAGACTCAAGAAGAGAAAAAGCAAATTACAGACTGACTCAACCCTAAACCTACGCAAGCTTGAGCTGGCTTCATTTGTTCGTCCGATCTTCGATTCCTGAAAAGTTAGAAGTAACAGGCAGTCCAAGAGAATCAATAATGTTTGTCAATCATCAAAACATAAGTCATGAAAATAGATTTGCAACAATCTCCCCCTTTTTGATGATGACAAAACACTACGAAGACAATCAACAGTAAAATTACAGGATCGATAAGTGTAAAAAACATCATAAACTTCTCCCCCTTTTTACATATCAAAAAGGAGGAGGGAACAAAAAAAAAATAATAGCAAACCACAAATTTTTTTTTTTTAACCAAGGCATGAAAATGATGTAGTATTCCATGTGATTGATTTAAAAACTTGTGGGTTAATGAGTTAATAATCTTAACAATCCAAAGAATGGTAGAATATCCGGTCATGGTTACCCTTAACTCAAACGTTTTCTTAGGGTAGAATCATCTTTTGAAATCAATGACCTAACTCTAAGAATTAATTTGATATGAGAAAAGAATCCATCCATCACTTGGTTTAAGAAAAAATATCTTTATAAAATAATGAACCAGAGTAAATTTGTCATGATCGCAAAATAATCAAAATCAGACCTTTGAGAATCAAAACTTCTAAGTTCTAAAAGATTTAAAAAGAGAGAACAGCTTGCTTTTGAGTGGGCTCATTTTATGCCTCTTATCAATTTAGTGGCGCTATGCGCATCTTTTTATAGATTTTCAATTTGGCGTCTTTGCGCTTCTTTTGTTGGCATTATTGGCCAAATTTTTTTTTTAAATTTTTGCAAGCTACATTCTCTTTTATAATCTCTTAAAAAATCTTAGTTGTGAGTATATCTTCTTAGATATTAGAGAATAGGAGCTCTCTCTCTAACATAAGGAAGAATTATCACAAACATAATCAATAATCAAAGATAAGAGTAACGAGGGATCTTAATGTAACAAAAAGACTTTAAATATTATAAATACAAGATATATTTTCTTAGGCAAGCTTAAGAAAAGATCTTAATTTCATACACAATTCTTAATTTGAAATAGATTTTTGATTAGAAAAGAAAATTATGCCATTAAAATAGGTTAGAGAAAGAGACACTATCATAAAATATTTCTACCATCTAAGAGATTAAGAGATGAAGAACACATTGACTACAAATTTTCAAAAACAAGGACAAGGAATATGATATCATTTCAGCGATGATTTTGAAAATTAAACTTTTAAAAAAAACACACAAAAGAAAGTAAAACACACCAAAAACTAAGAGCAAATAATAAAAAAAAGAAAGTAACATAAAGATCAAGTTTCATGCATTTATGTTAATCACACCCAATCTGGTTCTTAAAGAACTAAAAGTGTCGAAGGCTAGTGGTTTAGTAAAGATGTTAGCCAGTTAATTTTCAGCTGTCACATGGTGTAACTCAATGTCTCCCTTAGTCACATGATCTCTAATGAAGTGATGCCTAATGTCAATGTGCTTAGTCCTTGAATGTTGGATAGGATTCTTAGAGATGCATATGGCACTAGTGTTGTCACAAAAGATTGAGATGGTGCCTACAGGTAATCCTAAATTCAATACCTGTTATTTCAACCAAAGGACTTGGGCCACACAACTTCCAAGAGCAATATACTCAGCTTCAGCAGTGGAAAGTGCAACATAATTTTGTTTCCTACTAGACCAACAGGCTAAAGACTGTCCTATGAATTGACAAGTTCCTGGAGTGCTTTTTCTATCCACCTTGCATCCTGCAAAATCAGAGTCAGAAAATCTAATAATCTCAAAAGAAGTGCTGTGTCTAGGGTACCAAATCCCTAAGCCTTGGGTCCCCAAAAGGTATCTAAAAATTCTCTTAACAGCAGTCAGGTGGGATTCCTTAGGGCCAGCTTGAAATCTAGCATAAAGGCAAACACTAAACATAATATCAGGTCAGCTCGCAGTCAAGTAAAGTAAAGATCCAATCATGCCTCTATACTTCTTTTGATCAACAGACTTACCACTTGGGTCCTTATCCAATGGAGCACTAGAAGTCATGGGAGTGTTAATTGGCTTAGCTTTGTCCATCTCACACTTCTTCAAAATATCCTTTATGTATTTTGTTTGATTTAAAAAGATTCCATCCTCCAATTGTTTTATGCTAAACCCTAAAAAGTAGGACAACTCTCCCATCAAACTCATCTCATACTCTCTAGTCATTGTTTTAGAAAAATCATAACACAATTTCTTATTAGAAGATCCAGAGAGTATATCATCCACATAAATCTGAACAATGAGTAAATCATCTCCAACTCTCCTAAGAAAAAGGGTGGTGTCTACGCTCCCCTTGACAAACTCCCTCTCTAGTAAGAATGTGATAAGCCTCTCATACCAAGCTCTTGGTGCCTGCTTTAACCCATAGAAAGCCTTTTTTAATTTAAAAACGTGATTTGGAAATTGGGAACTCTCAAAACCTGGGGGTTGTTCTACAAACACATCTTCTTTTATTTCCCCATTTAAAAAGGCACTCTTGACATCCATTTGAAAAAGCTTAAATCCTTTATAACAGGCAAAGGCTAATAGCACTCTAATTGCTTCCAATCTAGCTACAGGGGCAAAAGTCTCCTCAAAGTCTATCCCTTCTATTTGGTTATATCCCTTAGCCACCAAACTTGCTTTATTCCTAACCACCACTCCTGAATCATTCACCTTGTTCTTAAAGACCCACTTTGTCCCAACTACACTTTATCCCTTAGGTCTTTCTACAAGCTCCCAAACTTCATTCCTAACAAATTGATTCAATTTTTCTTGCATTGCTAAAATCCAAAACTCATCAGTAAGGGCTTGGTTAATGGTGGTGGGTTCAGTCATTGAGATAAAGGCAGAGTGGTTAACCTCCTTCCTAAGTCCACGTCTAGTCTTAACTCCACTAGAAGGGTCTCCTAAGATCAAATCCTTAGGGTACTTGTAGAGTATCTCCAATCTCTAGGCAAAATGTGAGAAGGTCCAACCCTTTCATCCAAATCAATATTTTCTACTCCTTAGGTGACTTCTCCTCCTTCTTTATTATTTTGGTGTTCTACCCCCTTCCCCAAATTTTCTACTCCACTAGTAATCTCTCCAATATCATCATCATCCTCAACTCCATGTTTCTTAGGATCAGACTCATCAAATACTACATGGGTTGTCTCCTCCACCATCAAAGTTCTCTTGTTAAACACCCTAAAAGACTTCCCAACACTAGAATATCCCAAGAATACTCCTTCATCAGATTTAGGATCAAATTTTCCCAAGTGAGACTTCCCATTATTATGAATAAAAACCTTACAACTAAAGACATGAAGGTGGGAAAGATTGGGTGTCCTACCCTTAACGATCTTATAGGGTATCTTTTCTAATTTGGCTCTAACATTCACCCTATTCAATACATAACAAGCTGTGTTAATTGCTTCAGCCCAAAAGTATTTTGGAAGTGAATACTCAGCAAGCATGACTCTAGCGGCTTCCACCAAGGTCCTCAAAAGACTCATAAAAATCTCCAAATCTTTCATTCTCAAACTCTCCCCCATGATCACTATGGATGGTCAAAATCTCACAACCTAGCTTTTTCTGAATCCAAGTAGAAAATGTTTTAAACTCCTCAAAAGACTCATTTTTATGTGAAAGAAATCTAGTCCAAGTGAATCTCGAGTAGTCATCAACAATCACAAATCCATAGACTTTCCCTCCCAGGCTGGCAATACTAATGGGTCCAAACAAATCCATGTGAAGGACTTCTGAAGGTCTAGAGGTGCTAATGTCCTTAATGGGGTGAAAGGTGTAGTGGACTTGCTTTCCTAGTTGACAGGCATCACAAAGGGGGTCTTTTGAAAACTTGAGTTTGGTGACACCTCTAACTAGGTCTTTTTGGGTCACTTTCCTAAGGGTTTTCATACTTGCATGACAAAGTCTCTAGTGCCACAACCATGAATCATCAATCATTGTTTTTTAAGCAAAATGAAGCAACACATTCAATGTTATTTAAATTAAGCATGTAGACATTGTTGATCCTCTTTCCCTGCAAAATAGTATTGTTACTTAAACTTACAATGCATGAATTTGCAAAGAATTGCACGATGAAGCCCTTGTCATAGAGTTGGCTGATGCTGAGCAAGTTGTGCTTCAAGAAAAACATTTTCAATCATAAGGTTCTTGGAATTACCAATTATACCTGCGCCTACCACCTTCTTGGTGGTGTTGTCTCCAAGAGTAACCTTGCCACCAGTCCTGGACTCTAGTACCACAAACTGATTGGCATCACCAGTCATATGTCGAGAGCATCCACTGTCCAGGTACCTCATACTCTCACGAGGCCTTTGTGAGAGCCCTCCTGCAAAATTACCAAATGTTAGATTTAGGAACCCAAGTAGGTTTGGATTCCTTCTTATGAAGAGTAGAATGCAATGCATGTGTGGTATGCTATGGATCATGCACCTTAGGTCTCCACACCCAATGTGTACTATGGTGAACTGTGCAAGTGTGTGAGATGTGTCCTAGCATGCCACATGAAAAGCATCTAACTCCAGGAAAAGGATTTCTTAAGTGGTTTGAGTTATAATGCCTCTTCCTAGGTTTTGGCAATTGATCAAAAGTAGGTGTCATCCTAGTTTTCTTACATGTTTCTAATTCATTTTGAATCTTACAATTAGTGCTCTTTAAGACATCAATTTCAATCCTCAAGTTTTTCTCCATCTCTTTAGACTTCTTAAAATCAGATTCAAGTGATGTGTGTGAAACTTTTAATGCATCATGCTTCTCAACTAATTCACAATGATTTTTATTTAATTCATCAAATTCATCAAGTAAAGTCATATGATTTGAATCAATCATTTGATGGTCTTTAGTCAAAATTTCATGCTCTTTTTGTAGATTCAAAAATTCTAATTTCAAGCTAGTATGTGTTTTCTTTAATTTCCTATATGATGCATGAATTTTTTTTGAAACTTCAAGAAGTTAATCATAGGAAAGTTCACATATCTCTTTTAGATCAAGATTGTCATCTGCCATCAAGCACAATTTCGATGTCTCATCTTCTGGTTTCGTCTCCGATAAGTCCGATGCAAAATCCACCAAATATGCTTTTTGTACTCTCATCTTGTCCTTCCTTAGCTTAGGTTTCTCCTCACCCTTTCCTTTGCTTGAGTGATCTTTAAGTGTAGAGCAATCACTTCTCACGTGTCATGATTTCCTGCATTCATAACAAACAACATCAGAAGATCCTTTAGTATATTTATAATCCTTACCTTTTCTCCAATGATGCTTTTGCTTCTTCCTTAGAAAGCTTTTGAATTAACTTGTGATGAAGGCAACTTCATCGCTTTCAGACTCGGAAGATTCAGAATTTGATTTGTGCGCCTTCAGTGCAACTGTTTTCTCCTTCTTCTTCTTACCTACATCAAGATTTGTTTGATTAACCCCTTGCTCGTAAGCAATGAGTGAGCTAAGTAAATTATCAATCAAATACGTGTTCAAATCCTTAGATTCAGTTATAGCAGTGATTTTAACATCAAAAGATGAAGGCAAGCATCTCAAAATTTTGTTTACTTTTTCAAAATTTGAAAGTTCTCTTCCTAAGGCATGCAATGAAGTAACAATTTGAGTAAACCTTGTATACATGTTAGAAATAGATTCAGAGGGTTTCATACAAAAAAGTTCGTAGTCATGCAAGAGAATATTCAAACGAGATTATTTTACTTCATTGATTCCTTCATAAGTGATACAAAATTTATCCCAAATTTCTTTATCCGTTTTGCAAGTGGAGACACGCATGTAATCCTCAGATCTTAAAGCACAGAAAAAATAGTTCAAGCATTTTGCATTCAATTGGACTAAATCTCGTTCATCAAAAGTTCATTCAGTAAAAGAAACTTCTGTTTTAACGCCATTAATCTCACGAGAAGGTGGAGAATAACCTTCTTTGTTAAGCATCCACATACGATAATCAGTTGATTGTAAAAATGTTGACATGCGGGTTTTCTAGAAGTCAAAAGGTAAGTTGTCAAACAAGGGAGGTCGTATAATTAAATATCCTTCAGTAGTATTTCTATTCCCAAAGTTAGCCATGGATCAAATTCAAAAAGTTTTCAAACTTAAATTTTTGAATCCCACTCTGATACCACTTGAAAGTTCGTTAGGGATGTCAAGCCCTATAGAACTTACCCAAGCTAACCAAGAGGGGGGGGGGGGGGGGGGGGGGGGGGGGGGGGGGGGGGGGGGGGGTGAATTGGTATTTTAAAAATTTCTTTTCACGAGGAAGTAAAATATCATAAACCAAAATCACACCACAAGAAAAATAAGTGCATAAATAAAAGTGCGGAAGCAAGAAATAAGAACACAGAAATTTATAGTGGTTCGGTCAACTCGACCAACGTCCACTCCTGGAGGCACCCTCCGAGTATTGCACTACAATCGTGACTCTCCTTTAGCCCCCACAGCTAGGCGGAGAAGCCTTTACAAAGCACCTCTTTTTTGCCACCCCGGCAAGGAAGAGAACCTATCTCCTTTTGCTTCCTCCTGAAGCTGGCAGAGAACCACAATCAGATGCTGAATCCTTACCTATACCGACCCTTCTACTGATGAGAAACTCTAGATGAAGAAGAAGCAGAGCTATCCTTGAAGCAACCCTTGTGAATCCCCTCACAAGCTCCCCCTCACAAGATCCTCTCTCTCTCTCTCTCTCATTCTCTCCTCAAGGTCTTCTCAGGTCAAGGCAGTAGAAAAAAGCTTATTAAAAATGTTGAGCAGGAGCTCTTAAATAGAAGAGCTTCAAAGGAGCTCATTAATTGCAAGTTGCCGACAATATCGTCCAGGACGATATGGACATCGTCCTGGCCGATCAGTACAAATCTCAGAAGATCGGCCAGAGCATCGCCCTGAATACAAGCTGGATGATTTAAAATTGGCTTGATCATCCAGGCCGATATCACGATCGTCCAGGCTGATCAGTTCAAGTCAGAGGAAAATCGTCCAGAGCATCGCCCTAAATTTATGCTGGCCGATATTTATCGTCCAAAAGTAACTAAGGTTTTTGAATAGATCGTCCTGGCCGATCCTTAGATCGTCCAAGACGATGTGATCGTATCAATCATCCTTAATTACTTCCTCGATTTGTCTAATTAATTAAGGCATAATTGTGGATATCGTCCAGGCCGATCCAAGATCGTCCTGGCTGATTGCCAAAAATATAGAATACCTTAATTATTTATGACGGTAATTTCTTTCTATTTTGAGCTTATCATCTTGGCTGATACACGTATCATCCAGGCCGATCTATTAATGACGGCTGCCTTAATTAAGAATCCTGAATAGAATCTTTATTTTAAACTAGATCATCCAGGCCGATACAAATATTGTCCTGGCCGATGTGAGTAAAAATAGAAATTCTAAGTCTCTCAAGTGTGTGTGTGTGTGTAGGGTTACTTAGCATCAGACTCTTAGAACATTACAAATAGACTCAAGAAGAGGAAAAGCAAATTACAGACTGACTCAACCCTAAACCTACGTAAGCTTGAGTTGGCTTCATTTATTCGTCTGATCTTCAATTCCTGAAAAGTTAGAAGTAACAGGCAGTCCAAGAGAATCAATAATGTTTGTCAATCATCAAAACATAAGTCATGAAAATAGATTTGCAACATTTTTTAATTAAATTATCAATTTTAGGAATAAACTTATGCAAAATTCTCCAAATGAAAATGGCAATAGTGGAAGGAATACTTTTATGCCAAATCATAGAAAAGATATTAGAGACATTCTTCATAGTTCTAAAGGCATGCCATCTGTCCTTTAATGTGAAGGCCCCATCTACAGATAAATTTCACATAAGCAAATCCTCAACATCATTGTTAAGGGGATGATTCATAATTTGTTGAATAATCACATCAAGTAACATTAGCAAGTTTATCATAATTCCAATAGTTCTTAGTAATGAAATAGTTTACCTTAACTGTCGCAGTGGAAGTAGTATTAATAATGGAATCAATAGAAGAGTTCCCAATCAATGGTCTTGACATAAGAAGATGATCCTACTATAAAGCCCCCAATTAATATGAGGCTCAACAACCCATTTAATATTACAAAGTATCTGCCACACTTTAGCATCACCCTTATTATAAAAGCAAATAGTCAGATGCTACCCACACAATACTTAACAAACATAAACTTAGCCCAAAGACTCACTTTATCCCAAAATGTGTACCCCAACTTGAAGGAAAAAGCATAAGCAAAATCATTCATACACTTTCAAACAAAAGCACCCTCATCCAAAACCCCTCAACATTTGTCCCCAGAGGACTAGAGAATTTATAATTACTACTAATCCCTTTCCAAAAAAATTTATTGAAAAATGTATCAATTATATTGCACACCGTATGAGTATGTTGAAGAGTTTGAAAGGTATAAATAGGGAGAGAGTGAAGGACACTTTTAATGAGTGTTAATCTTGAAAGTTTATTAGGGATATTAAGCCCTTATGAACTAGCCCGAGGCTAACCAAGAGGAGGGGGGGGGGGGGGTGAATTGGTGTTTTAAAAATTCTCAAACGAAAAAACAAGATTTAAACCAAACAATCACCATAAAAATAAAGTGAGGAAATTAAATGCAGAAAATATAATAAGAAATAATACACCAAATTTTATAGTGGTTTGGTTAACTTGACCAACGTCCACACCCAGGAGCCTCTTCTCTAGGTATTACGCTAAATTCAATGTCTCTCCTTTTGCTCCCATGGCAAGATAGATAATCCCATACAAAAAATTCTTTCCACCGTCCTTGGTGAGGCAGAGAACCCAACTCCTTTCACTTTCTCCAGAAGCAGGCAGAGAACCTAGCTCCTTTTGCTTCCTCCTAAAGTAAGCAGAGAACCTTGATTAATCATTGAAGTAGACCTCTCTAGAATATCCAAGTAACCAGGGATGAAGACTAGAGAAGATGACTCAAATCCTTGCTTAGAGCAACCTTTGTGAAACCCCTCACAAATGCCCCCTCACAAGATCATTTTTCTCTCTCCTAAACTCTCCCTCTCCTCTAGGCTCTCTCAGGTTAGGACAATAGCAAAAGATCCTTTCTTGAGTAAATAAGAGAACATATACATAAGGGCTTCAAATTTTCCCTAAATTGAATTTAATCGATAAAAAATCATCTAGGATGATTGACAGATTGTCATGTACGATCAGTACAAATTTAGCTCAATTAGACAAGACGATCTAGGAAGGCTAGATGATTAAAAGGTTTATTTATTCTAATCGTCCAGGATGTTAAGACATCTTCTCGTATAATTAGTTCAAGATATCAAATATCATCCAGACCATTGCTCTGTTTGGCTAGACTTTATCTATCTTAGATGATGAAAGAAAATTAATTCTCAGGGATGATTTCATGATCGTCTTGGATGATTAGTTCAAGATGTTGAATTTCATCCAGAACATCACTCTGTTCTACCAGACTTTACATGTTTAGATGCAAAAAAAATAACTGATTGTCCAAAATGATTAATGGATCATCCTGTTTGATTAGTTAAAAATGTCAAATATCATCCAAAAAATTGCCTTGGTCATCAAGGAAGAAACTAAGGTTTGTTTAATTGATCATCCAGGATGATATGATCAAGCAATCAAATCATATTTAATTTACTTAATTACCAAAGTAATTTAGGCATAATTTTAATGCATCAACCAAGATGATGTCCAAAAATAAAACATGCCTAAAAGAGTTGGCAGCTTATTCTTTTTAATTTGAGCCTATCATCCAAGACGATGCTAATATCATCCAGGGCGATTTGCTTAATTTTGGTTGGCTTAACCAGGATGCCAAAATTAGAGTATATATTTTTAACTAGTTATTCGGGATGATTTGTGATCGTCCTGGATGATATGATAAAAAATAAAAAAAAAACTCTAAAATTAGATAGAATTTTTCCCCCTAAGTGTGTGTGTGCAAGGTTGCTTAGCAACAGAACTCACTTTTTTACATTTGACTTAAGAAAAGGTAAAAACTCTTGACATGCACTTACAGACTAATGCAGTCCTAATCTTCTCAATCTTGAGCTGGCTTAATTTGTAATTGACCATGTGGACCAGAAACGTTAGTAGGCAAGGTAATCATAAAAAAATAAAAGTGTCAAAAATATTTGCTATCATTAAAATTATAATCCCTAAATCAAGATTCATAACAATTTCTCCCTTTTTTATGATGGAAAACATTTAGTATAAAGTTCAACTTAAGTAGTTAATTGAAATAAGCAATTTAAAATTTACTAAAATAAAACAACATAAACATTACCACTACTCCCCCTTTTAACATCACAAAAAGGTGGAGGAAAATAAAAAAGAAAAAATAGAACATAAAACACTAAAAGATGATAAAAATGACAAAAGGAATGAAAAGAACAAAGTTTTTTTTTTTTATGAAAGCAAGAATATGATAAATTTTCCATGTGATTGAATTAAAAATTTGTAAGAAAATGAGTTAACATCACTGAAATCCAAAAAATGGAAGATCAACTAATCCTGTTAACCCTAGCTCGAACTTTTAAAAGGGCAAACCATATTTTGAAAATAAAGATCTAACTAAAAAAATTTAATTAGATAAGAAAAAGTGATCCATTTAAAACTTGGTTCTAGAAAAATATCTTATAGAAAAATATACCAAAGTAATTAGTCACAATCATGAATTTTGAAATCAAGCCTTTGAAAATTTCTAGTGACACATGAATTCTTCTAAGATTTAAATATTTGAAAGAGAAAGAAGCTTGCTTTCTTATGGGCTCATTTTTTGCCTCTTGTCAATTGGTTGGTGCACTTTGCACATCTTTTAATTTTTGTTATACTTTGTATATCTTTCAATTTTTTTGGTGAAAACTACACATCTTTTTAGTTTTTCTTCTTTTTGGGCTTATTTTATGCCTCTTGTCATTTTTGCAAAGCTAGATCCCTTTCAAAACTTTTAAATACTCTTAGTTATGAGAATATCTTCTAGATATTAGAGAAAAAAACTCACTCTCTAATATAAGGAAGAGTAAACCACAAAGTAGAAACAATTTCATATGATAAATGAAACGACAAAATTATAAAAGCTTGAAAGTGATTTAATGAGTTTGAACATTATTTATATAAGATAGATTATTGTTACAAGATAGAAAAGATCTCAATCGCAAAGCCAATTGTTAATTTGAGATAGACTTTTGTTTAGAAAAGAAATCTACTCTGCTGAAAGAAGTTAGAGGAAGGGAAACAATCAATGGTGTTTCTCCCTTCAACTAATTTAGAGATGTCAAAACATTAACTACAAATTTTCGAAAATAAAAACAAGACAAAAAATATCATTTTAGTTGTGACCAAAAAAAATTGAAAGAAAAATAAGAATATCAGAAATGAAAACACTGAAAAATAACATCAAATAATAATCAAACACTAAAAACAAAAAAAAGTCAGACACCAAAAGAAAGAACATAAAATAATAATAAATAAAAAAATATAAAAAATAGAGTTTAAAAAGCATCAAGTTCATGCATTTATGTAAATCACACCCAATCTAGTCCTTAAAATACTGAATGTGTCAAAGGCCAGTGGTTTAGTAAAGATGTCAGCCAATTAATTTTTAGTTACCACATGATGTAATTTAATGTCTCCTTTGATAACATTGTCCATAATAAAGTGATGTCTTACATCATTGTGTTTGGTCCTTGAATATTGAATAAAATTTTTAGAGATGCAAATGGAACTAGTGTTGTCACATAGGATTGAAATTGTGCCTATAGATAATCCTAAATCCAAAATTTATTACTTTAACCAAAGGACTTGGGCCACACAACTTCCTAAGGCAATATACTCAGCTTCAGCAGTGGAAAGTGCAACAAAGTTTTGTTTTCTACTAAACTAGGAGACAAAGGACAATCTTATGAATTCGAAAGTACCATAAGAGCTCTTTTTATCTTGCAAAATTAGAATCATAATATCCAATAATCTCAAAAGAAGTGTTATGTTTGGGATACTAGATTCCTATGTTTTGGGTCCCTAAAAGATATCTAAGGATTCTTTTAACTGCAGTTAGATGAGATTCTTTATGATCAGGTTGGAATCTAGCACAGAGATAAACACTAAAGATTATATCAGGTCGGCTAGCAGTCAAATAAAGCATTGATCCAATCACTACTCTATACTTTTTTTGATCAACAGATTTTCCATTTGAGTCATTATCCAACTGAACACTGGAGGTCATGGGAGTATTTATTGGCTTGGCTTTAACCATTTTATATTTCTTCAAGATATCCTTAATATACTTTCATTTATTTAGAAAAGGTTCCATCATCCAATTGTTTTATATTAACCCCAAAAAAGAATGACAACTCTCCCATCAAACTCATTTCAAATTTCTTAATCATTATTTTAGAAAAATAATCACATAGCTTTTTATTAGAAGATCCAAAAAGTATATCATTAATATAGATTTGAATAATGAGTAACTCATCTCCTACTTTCTTTAGAAAAAAGTGAGTGTCCACGATCCCCTTAACAAACTCCCTCTCTAGTAAGAATGTACTAAGCCTCTCATATCAAGCTCTGGATGCCTATTTTTATCTATATAAGGCCTTTTTTAATTTGTAAATATGATTTAGAAATTGGAAACTCTCAAAACCTAGGGGTTACTCTAAAAATACATCATCTTTTATTACCCTAGTTAAAAATGCACTCTTAACTTTCATTTAGAAAAGCATAAATTCTTTATAACAGACAAAGCCTAATAGCACTTTAATGGCTTCCAATCTAGCTACAGGGGTAAAGGTCTCCTCAGAATCAAACCCTTCTATTTGGTTGTACTACTTAGCCACAAATCTCATATTATTCCTAAACACCACACCAGAATCATTCATTTTATTCTTAAAGATCCATTTAATTCCCACTACACTTTATTTCTTAGGTCTTTCTACTAATTCCCAAACATCAATCCCCATAAATTGGTTACATTCTTCTTACATATCTAAGATCCAAAATTCATCTGGAAAGGCTTGATTGATGTTGGTCATTTTAGTCATTGAGATAAAGGCTAAGTGGTTCCCTTCCTTACTAAGTTCATGCCTAGTTCTAACACCTTCATAAGGGTCTCCTAATATAAGTTCTTTAGGATAACTCAAAGAATATCTCCAATCTCTAGGAAAAGTGTGTCTAGGTTCTACCCTTTCTACCAAATTTGCATTTTCTACTCCTTGGGTAATCTAGCCTACTCTTTCAATGTTTTGAGAATCTACCCTTCTCCCCAAATTTTCAACTCCTTGGGTAATCTCTCCAACTTTATTTTCATCCTCAACTCTAGAATTTTTAGGATCAAATTCTTTAAACACTACATGAGTAGTTTCCTCCACCACCAAAGTCTTCTTATTAAACACCCTAAAGGATTTCCCCACACTTGAATAACCTAATAACACTCTATCATCAGATTTTAGGTCAAATTTTCCTAAAGATGACTTCGCATTATTATGAATGAAAACATTATATGTAAAGATGTGGAGGTGAGAAAGGTTGGGTGTCCTACCCTTAATGATCTCATAGGGTGTCTTATTTAGTTTGGCTCTAACATTCACCCTATTCAACACATAATAAGATGTATTTACTGTTTGAATAGTTGCTATTTGAATGAGTTATATTTATGCAACTTATGTAGTTTTGATGATTCCAAACATTATTGTTCAAATGTATAGTTATCTCCTAACAATTTCAGAAGATTTGCACTTGCTCTTGTGTGTACTAACATTTCAGGAAAATCAGACTCCAGACTACGAAAAGTTCAATTCAAATTCAACATGAGATATTTTGTTTAATTGATGTTTGTCTTTTCTTTGAATTAATTTTGAAAGGGAGTGATTGTAATTGAGTGAATAAAATCTCACACACACAAATAAGGAGATCTTAAAATTCTATACTGATCGTACAGGACGATATTTATCGTACTGGACGATCTGTCAGTTATCTCCTATAGAGCACTTGGAACGAATAGGAACTTGCTTTGAAAAATTTTCTAAGTCCTATTCGTCCAGGACGAAATTTATTATCGTACCAGGCGATGGGTTCTCTGTAAAATTTTCGTCCAGACGAATTTTACCATCGTACGAGGCGACGAGTCCTCTGGAAAATTTTCGTCCAGACGAAATAAATAATCGTCCAGGACGATCGGCTCTCAGGAAAATTTTCGTCCAGACGATCACATTTTCGTTCAAACGATAAACCGACTTAGAACAGTTTTCAGCAGTTTCTAGAACCGACCTTGTAATAACCGTTCGTACTGGACGAACCAAGTTCGTACAGGACGATCAGCTGTACGAAGTCAGTTCGTACACATATACAAATTGGGTCGTTTCAGATCGTTTAAGTAAAATCGTCCAGGACGATCCAGAATCGTACAGGACGATCCACTGCGTACAGAATTGAAAATTTGCAGTTTTTGGGCGGTTTCACTTGTCTTTTATATAAATAGTCCAAATTAGACTGCCACCCAATCTTTTTGTCATTTGATCTTCGTGCCTCTTGAGAAAATAGCCAAGAAGAGAGTGGAAGAGAGCATTCAAAGGAGGATTCCTACCACTGGAGCGAGAAGGCTTCACTTGGATTGCTAAGGTAAGAGTCTCTACTTGTGGAATTGGATTTCTTCACTCTTTTTCTTTCTTCCTTCTAGATTCTTGTGAGAAGATCATTCAAGAAGGTCCGGTTCTCTGCCGACACTTGGAGAGTGTGAACAGACGAGGGTTCTCTGCCCACACTAGGAGAGTGTGAAAGGAAGAAGGTTCTCTGCCTACACTTGGAGAGTGTAAACAGCCGTAAGGTTCTCTGCCTACACTTGGAGAGTGTAAACAGTCGTAGGGTTCTCTGCCCACACTAGGAGAGTGTGAAAGGACGACGGTTCTCTGCCGCACCGGGTAGTGGTGAAAAGAGTGTTTTGTACAGGCTTCTCCGCCTTGCTGTGGGTGCTAAAGGAGAGTCACTTTGTGGTATTAGTGCAATACTCAGAGGGTGCCTCTGAGGAGTGGATGTAGGTCTGGTTATAGACCGAACCACTATAAATCTGGTGTCATTTACTTTATAGCTTTTACGTTTCCGCACTTTAAATTTCAGTTTTAACAACTCTGTGGTTGAAAAATATTTTTCTACTAACTTTAAAAAAAATTTTTATTTCGGTTCAACTTTATTATTAAGAGGGTTTAAAATTTTAAAAACTACCAATTCACCCCCCTCTTGGTAGCCTTGGGACACTTACTTAGGCTTAACAACCTAATTACTGGACTCAACAAGTGGTATCAGAGCAGAGTTTCAAAATCATAAGTTTGAACTACTTTTTGATTAACGTAGATGGCTACATTTGGAAACCGAAACACACCTGAGGGTTACTCTATCACTAGACCTCCACTGTTTGATAATATTCCTTTTGATTTTTGGAAAACACGCATGTCTACTTTCTTACAGTCACTTGATTATCGCATGTGGATGCTAGTCCAGGAAGGTTACACAAAACCAACTAGATTAGTTGATGGAATTAGGGTAGATACACCCTATGCAGATTGGACTATAGAAGAACGTGACTTAGCACAATTAAATGCGAAATGTTTAAATAGTTTCTTTTGTGCTTTAAAATCTGAAGACTACATGCGAGTTTCCATTTGTAAAAGCGGAAAAGACATATGGGATAGACTTTGTATTACTTATGAAGGGACAAATGAGGTTAAGCAATCAAGACTCAATATCTTGTTACATGACTACGAGTTATTTCGCATGAAACCTAATGAATCTATATCTGACATGTACACAAGATTCACTCAAATTGTAACCTCTTTGCATGCACTTGGTAGGGAATTAACTAATGCTGAAATGGTTAATAAGATTCTTCGTTGTTTACCTACTGCATACGATGCTAAAATTACTGCAATTACAGAGTCAAAAGATCTGAACATTTATTCTATTGACAATCTTCTTGGTTCACTCATTGCTTACGAGCAAGGAGTAAGTCAAAGAAAGATTGATGCAGGTGAACCAAGAAAGGACAAGAATCTTGCATTAAATGTGGAAGAGTCAGAAAGTGAACACTCACAACCTGAGGATGAAGACGATATAGCACTGATGACTAGACAATTCAGAAGCTTTTTAAAGAGGAAGTAGAAGAGACGCCAGCAATGGAATAGAGGTAAGTATAACAAAAATGGCAGGGTTTCTAATGAAGTGATTTGTTATGAATGCAGGAAACCAGGTCATATAAAAACTGATTGTCCAAAACTTAAAGCCACTCCTAGCAAGGAGAAGGTAGAGGAGAAACCAATGGTAAAAAGGGGCAAGAAGAAGTTTCAAAAGGCTTTTTGGGCGGACTCAGCTTCAGACTCATCTGAGACTGAAAACGAAGAAGAAGTCACCAACCTTTGCTTGATGGCAGATAAAGCTGAACAATCAGATCAAGAAGAGGTATGTGATTTAACCTATGATGAACTGTTTGAAGTTTCTGAACACATGCATGATGCATATAGGAAAACTAAAAAGATGCATTCTAGTTTAGTTTTAGAATTGGAAGAGCTTAATAAGGAACACGAAATCCTTAGAAAAGATCATGCTTTAATTGATAGCAACCACATGAAACTACTTGATGAATATGATGACTTGAATAAAAATTTCGAAAATTTAAAATCATCCTATGCTGAACTTGAAAAAGAATTTAAGAAATTTAAGGATGAATCTGAGCACAAGACATATAGAATCAATTATACAAATCGAATCTTGGAGGATATGAATTCATTTTACAAACTTACTATAAGAGCTCTCGAGGATAATACGAACCCCCCTAAACTTGAAGATTTTACAAATCCTAAATATTATCCTAAATTCATGAAATCCCTTAGAAGACAATCATATGAAAGAAAACATAGGAATATTTTTCCTAATGTTAAATGTAACAATTGTGGATTTTTGGGACATATATCTCACACCTGCACTTTAAAGATGAAACCTAATTTGGTGTGGAGAACTAAGATGCATAAACCTAGACATATCACACATGCATCTGATTATAAATTTCATAAAGGTGAACCCAAACTAGTTTGGGTTCCCAGGTCTAACATTTGAGAATTTTGCAGGTATACTCTCACACAAGACCTCGTGAGAGTATATGGTACCTGGACAGCGGATGTTCTAAGCACATGACTGGAGATACTGCTCAATTCATAACGCTGGAAGCCAGGAGTGGAGGCAAGGTTACACTTGGAGATAATACCACAAAGAAGGTGGTTGGATCAGGTATGATTGGAAATTTGAAAAACTTTTTCATAGATAATGTTTTATTAGTTGAAGGCTTAAAACATAATTTGCTTAGCATAAGTCAGCTATGTGATAAGGGCTATAATGTAAAATTTTTACCTACTAGCTGCATAATTAGCCTAAATGGGAAAATTGTTTTAAATGGAAAAAGGGTGAACAATGTCTACATGCTAGATTTAAATTGTATTCAATCTCCTACTGCTTTTTGTTTGAAAACTGTTTCTGATGAATCATGGCTTTGGCATAGGAGACTTTGTCATTCTAGTATGAAAAATCTTAGAAGAATTACCCAAAAGAATTTGGTTAGAGGAATACCTAAACTAGACTTTACTAAGGACCACTTATGTGATGCATGTCAATTAGGAAAACAAGTGAAGTCCTCTTTTAAGTCCAATAAAGATCTTAGGACCAGTAAACCTTTAGAAATTCTTCACATGGATCTTTTTGGACCTGTAAGCACGGTTAGTTTAGGAGGAAAGGTATATGGATTTGTAATAGTAGATGATTTTTCAAGATTCACCTGGGTTAAATTTCTTTCTCAAAAGAGTGAATCATTTGAGGAATTCAGAAATTTTTCAACTTGGATACAAAGAAAACTAGGATGTGAAATAATTTCTATACAAAGTGATCATGGAGGAGAATTTGAAAATGAAAGATTTGAAGATTTCTGTAAAGAAAAGGGGATTGATCACAATTTTTCTGCACCTAGAACTCCTCAACAAAATGGAGTAGTTGAAAGAAAGAACAGAACATTAATAGAAGCCGCCCGAGCAATGTTAGCAGAATACTCTCTTCCTAGATATTTTTGGGCTGAGGCGGTTAGCACTGCATGCTATGTTCTGAATAGGGTAAATGTGAGATCAAATTTGAATAAAACACCCTATGAATTGGTAAAAGGTAGAACACCAAATTTGTCTCATTTACATGTATTTGGTTGCAAGGTGTTCATACATAATAATGGAAAATCTGCCTTAGGAAAATTTGATCCAAAATCAGATGAAGGAATTTTTGTTGGATATTCAAGTGTTGGAAAATCTTATAGAGTATTCAACAAAAGAACTTTAGTCATTGAAGAAACCACACATGTTGTTTTTGATGAAAATGGAAACATAGAAGAGCCAAAAGTTGTTGAAGAAGAAATTGAAGAAAACTCCCAAAAGATTGATAGATTAAATTTGGAAGAAAATGTGGAAGAAATTATAGAAAGAGAAGACCCTTTGCCTAGAGATTTGAGATTCTCTAAAAATCACCCAAAAGAATTAATTATAGGTGAACCAAGTGAGGGTGTTAGAACTAGGCGTGGATTAAACAAGGAAGTCAATCATTCAGCTTTTATTTCAACTATTGAACCCACTAACATTGATCAAGCACTTTCAGATGAATTTTGGATATTGGCCATGCAAGAAGAGTTAAATCAATTTGTAAGAAATAAAGTTTGGGAACTAACTACAAGGCCAAAAGATCAAAGTGTTGTTGGAACCAAGTGGGTGTTCAAAAATAAAATGAATGACTCAGGAGTAGTTATTAGAAATAAGGCTAGATTAGTAGCTAAGGGGTATAATCAAATTGAAGGAATTGATTTTGAGGAAACTTTTGCCCCTGTAGCTAGACTTGAAGCAATTAGGGTTTTACTAGCCTTTGCCTGTTTTAAAGGTTTTAAATTGTTTCAAATGGATGTTAAAAGTGCCTTTTTAAATGGAGTAATTGAAGAAGATGTTTTTGTAGAACAACCTCCAGGTTTTGAAAATTCTAAATTTCCAAATCATGTTTTCAAATTAAAAAAGGCATTATATGGATTGAAACAGGCACCTAGGGCTTGGTATGAGAGGTTAAGCACCTTCCTACTTGAAAGATCTTTTGAAAAAGGAAGTGTGGATACAACTCTCTTTTTAAAAAAAATTGGAAAGGATATACTTATTGTTCAAATTTATGTGGATGACATCATCTTTGGATCTTCAAATAAACATCTTTGTGATGATTTTTCTAAAACAATGAGTAATGAATTCGAAATGAGTCTAATGGGAGATTTAAATTACTTTCTAGGATTTAGCATTAAGCAACTTGAGGAAGGTACTTTTCTTAGTCAAAACAAATATATTAAGGACATCCTCAAAAAATATGAAATGGACAATGCTAAACCTGTTAGTACACCAATGAGTTCTTCAGTTCAGTTGGATAAGGACCTTAAGGGAAAATCTGTTGATCAAAAGAAATTTAGAGGGATAATTGGATCTTTACTTTACTTGACTGCTAGCCGACCAGATATTATGTTTAGTGTTTGCCTATGTGCTAGATTTCAATCAGATCCAAAAGAATCACATTTGACAGCAGTAAAAAGGATTTTAAGATATCTACTAGGAACTCAAAACTTAGGAATTTGGTATCCTAAGTTTAGCTCCTCATTTGAAATTATTGGTTACTCAGATTCTGACTTTGCAGGCTGTAGAGTGGATAGGAAAAGCACTTCTGGAACATGTCAATTCATTGGAAATTCATTAGTTTCATGGTCTAGTAGAAAACAAAATTCAGTGGCACTATCTACTGCAGAAGCAGAATACATTGTATTAGGAAGTTGTGTGGCACAAGTACTTTGGTTAAAACAACAGTTGATTGACTTAGGATTAACTATAGGCACTATTCAAATTTATTGTGACAATACTAGTGCTATTTGTATTTCAAAAAATCCTATTCAACATTCTAGAACCAAACACATCGATATAAGGCATCATTTCATAAGGGATCACGTATCCAAAGGAGAAATTGAACTCATACATGTTTCAACTGAAAATCAACTTGCAGACATTTTTACAAAACCTTTAGCCTTTGATACCTTCAGTACTTTAAGAACAAGGCTTGGTGTTATTGATTTGAATGCTTAACTAAAATGTCTTTGCAACATTGATACTTGTTATGTTTTGTTTTTGAAATTTTGTGAATTTTGTGTTTTTAATGAATTGTTTTTGGATTTATGATTTTGTTTTATGTTTTCTGTGTTTCTGATTGTTTTTGTTGATTTTGTTAATTTAAAAATTTAAATTTTTTGGAGGAAATCGTCCAGGACGATTTATTTTCGTACGGGACGATGTGTAAAGGAACAGTTTGCGAAAATTTAAACCGTTTTAGAGCAGTTTTTTATTGGATCGTCTGTACGATCTGTGATCGTCCAGGACGATTTTTTTTTCTCTCAAACGTCAGAACGATTGAATGCAGCGGTTGAGTGGATAAGACAGTTTTTAATACGAACTTCGTCTGTACGAAATTTTAGTTCGTCCAGACGAACATGTGTCGATTCATTGTAGGGGACGGTTTTCAAGAGTCATTAAAACGAAATACTTTTCGATCGTCTGTACGAAATTTTTTCGTCTGTACGATTGGTCAAGTCAAAACGCCTGTACGAAGGGACGCATCGTAAGTTGTGTTGAATACGAAAAGTCGTTACATTTTGGACGAATTGGATCGTCTGTACGAACTTTCTTCGTCCAGACGAACTATTATGTTTCGTCCAGGACGAATATTTTCGTCCAGGATGAAAGTATCGTTTTCCTTTAAATATGAAGGCTTTTCAAACTTGACAATCACACTTTCAAATTTCTTTTTCAATCCCTTTTAACATAAAATCAACAATGGCCTCCTCTAGCAAAAGACAAAAGGTTTTGGTGAAAAAACCAAACAGGAATGCCCCAGACAACTTTCTTTCCAAGGCAAATGAGGAATCTTTTCCTCGTTTTGCCTCCGCAAAAATCACTCCGTCTCGCATTCTTATCCCAACAGAGTTGAAATTTCGGGTAATGCACCTCTTCGCCTCAACCCAATTTCAGTTCATTCTTTCTCTCGTCCACTTCTACAATAAACAAACCTACCATTACTTTCTAGCCAACATGAGTTTCAATTCTGACCACTCTATCATTAGTTCTTTTGTTTTTAAGAAAAAAGTTGAGATCACCAAGCACGATCTTGGTACATTTTTAAAGTTAAGAACTGAGGGATATAGAGCCCACACCCTAATGTCAGAAACCTCCTTCAAATGGTTTGAAATCAATAGGGTAATTAGAAAAAATGCGATTGACAATCATGTTGCTAGAGTCTCAGGTATGACCCAAGATGCCCGAATCATCCAGCACATCCTTAGATCCTCAATTATTCCTAAAGCTGGTGATAGGATTAACATTACTCCTCTCCTTTCTTGTCTAACTTTTTTAATCATGTCAAGACATCCTATTGATGAAGCCCAACTCATCATAGATCATATCTATGGGCTTTCAGAAATAGGACATGCTGATCAGAAGAGGAAGAAGAACATTTCATTAGGGCACTTAATTACTTATATTTTGGAGAAGAAGTACAATATAGTGCATCCTGATGAGGAATATGAAGAGCCAGTTTACTATAACAACACATCATTCAGACTGCTCTTCAAGGAAGAAAAAGAAAAAGGGGAAGCACATGACAGTGCTTCAGAAGAAGAAGAAGAAGGAGTGCAAGCTTCTGCTTCTCAATCAGATTACCAGAATCTGATTGAGAGATTTGATAGACTAGAGACTCACATTGATCAAAGGTTTGATCAATTTGATGCTCAACTTACTCAGCAGCAACATGACATTGGTAACATTAAAGATGAAGTTCATGAAATTAATACCAATGTAATGTTGATGGCCTCCTACTTCAACCTCTTTGGCGGCATACCTCCTCCTCCTCCAGAACAGTAAAAATTTTGTTTTTGTTGTTTGTTGTTGTGTGTCTGTTGTATTTTTTGTTTTGTTGTTTTGTTTTTATCTTATATGTGTTATTGTGATTGTTTTTATGTTTTTAAGTTCAATGTTTATGTAATCTTTTCTTTTCAATGAAAGTTTGTTTTTGTTAGATTTGTTTTGAAATGTGGCTAATATTTATGAATTTCATTAGTATTTTTTAATCTACATAGTGCTTAAATTCGATTGTAATTTGAGATTATCTATATTAGAAAATCTAGACTTTCTAAATTTATAATTTGTTTATAACTTGTTGTACTTAGAACTTTTAAATTCATGTCTATTCATTTAGACTACATAAAAGTTAATATTGTTATTACAATTTTGATGTTTTCTTAGTTTGTATTTCTATGCTCAAATGATAATTATGCACCTAGAAAAATTTGAAATTTTAGATTATAGATTTTGGAAAGAATTGGTCAAATTACTCTTGAACAGTGTACAAATGTACAAAAATCAAAAGGGATACACAAAAATTTGTAAAATGGAAAAGAGGCACAAAATAAGCCCAACCAAAGAAAAATGCACAAAAATGTGCTACAAAACTTTGAAAAGATGTGCAAAGCACCACATGAGGTAATTCTCTTCTTTCCAAATTCGTTCAATCTCTTAATTCAAGTTGATCTAATGTTCATTCATATTCTCTTGAACTTTGAAATATAGAATTTTTTTTACATCTGACTTGTAATGATTTTCAATAATCAAAATGTCTAAATTGAATCATGTCTTTGAAAAATTCTTCTTACTTACAATGTTATATCATTTCATAAATTTTATGAATTTCTATGATTGACCTAATATCTTTAGTTTAAAATTGCATACCCTATGTCAATCACCATTTAGATTAAATTTTAACAATGAATTTCATATAATTATTTACATTTCTTGTCTTTTTCTTCTTCACTTTTTGTTGCTGTCAAAAAGGGGGAGAAATTATTAGTTTGTGTATGTTTGTGTTAGTTTGTGTATGTTTGTGTTTTCTCTTTTTAGTTGTTCTGTTTGCAAGTTTGTGTAGTTTGTGTTAAAATTTTTGAAAAAACAAAAATTTTGTTCGTTAAATATTGTTCTTTATTGCCTCCTTATTTTAATGTACTCATAAATTCAGGGGGAGTTTAGGAGATAAAAGATGTGTTTTAACTTGAAACCATACTAATAATAATTGTTTTGCCATCATCAAAAAGGGGGAGATTGTTTGAATAGTTGCTATTTGAATGAGTTATATTTATGCAACTTATGTAGTTTTGATGATTCCAAACATTATTGTTCAAATGTATAGTTATCTCCTAACAATTTCAGAAGATTTGCACTTGCTCTTGTGTGTACTAACATTTCAGGAAAATCAGACTCCAGACTACGAAAAGTTCAATTCAAATTCAACATGAGATATTTTGTTTAATTGATGTTTGTCTTTTCTTTGAATTAATTTTGAAAGGGAGTGATTGTAATTGAGTGAATAAAATCTCACACACACAAATAAGGAGATCTTAAAATTCTATACTGATCGTACAGGACGATATTTATCGTACTGGACGATCTGTCAGTTATCTCCTATAGAGCACTTGGAACGAATAGGAACTTGCTTTGAAAAATTTTCTAAGTCCTATTCGTCCAGGACGAAATTTATTATCGTACCAGGCGATGGGTTCTCTGTAAAATTTTCGTCCAGATGAATTTTACCATCGTACGAGGCGACGAGTCCTCTGGAAAATTTTCGTCCAGACGAAATAAATAATCGTCCAGGACGATCGGCTCTCAGGAAAATTTTCGTCCAGACGATCACATTTTCGTTCAAACGATAAACCGACTTAGAACAGTTTTCAGCAGTTTCTAGAACCGACCTTGTAATAACCGTTCGTACTGGACGAACCAAGTTCGTACAGGACGATCAGCTGTACGAAGTCAGTTCGTACACATATACAAATTGGGTCGTTTCAGATCGTTTAAGTAAAATCGTCCAGGACGATCCAGAATCGTACAGGACGATTCACTGCGTACAGAATTGAAAATTTGCAGTTTTTGGGCGGTTTCACTTGTCTTTTATATAAATAGTCCAAATTAGACTGCCACCCAATCTTTTTGTCATTTGATCTTCGTGCCTCTTGAGAAAATAGCCAAGAAGAGAGTGGAAGAGAGCATTCAAAGGAGGATTCCTACCACTGGAGCGAGAAGGCTTCACTTGGATTGCTAAGGTAAGAGTCTCTACTTGTGGAATTGGATTTCTTCACTCTTTTTCTTTCTTCCTTCTAGATTCTTGTGAGAAGATCATTCAAGAAGGTCCGGTTCTCTGCCGACACTTGGAGAGTGTGAACAGACGAGGGTTCTCTGCCCACACTAGGAGAGTGTGAAAGGAAGAAGGTTCTCTGCCTACACTTGGAGAGTGTAAACAGCCGTAAGGTTCTCTGCCTACACTTGGAGAGTGTAAACAGCCGTAGGGTTCTCTGCCCACACTAGGAGAGTGTGAAAGGACGACGGTTCTCTGCCGCACCGGGTAGTGGTGAAAAGAGTGTTTTGTACAGGCTTCTCCGCCTTGCTGTGGGTGCTAAAGGAGAGTCACTTTGTGGTATTAGTGCAATACTCAGAGGGTGCCTCTGAGGAGTGGATGTAGGTCTGGTTATAGACCGAACCACTATAAATCTGGTGTCATTTACTTTATAGCTTTTACGTTTCCGCACTTTAAATTTCAGTTTTAACAACTCTGTGGTTGAAAAACATTTTTCTACTAACTTTAAAAGAAAATTTTATTTCGGTTCAACTTTATTATTAAGAGGGTTTAAAATTTTAAAAACTACCAATTCACCCCCCTCTTGGTAGCCTTGGGACACTTACTTAGGCTTAACAACCTAATTACTGGACTCAACATTTACCACTTCAGCCCAAAAGTATTTTGGAATTGAATACTCATTAAGCATGGCTCTAGTAGCTTCAACTAAGGTCCTATTCTTCCTTTCAACAACCCCATTCTGGTGAGGGGTCCTAGGAGTTGAGAAGTTGTGACTAATCCCTTTTTTCTCACAAACATCTCCAAATATCTCATTTTTAAACTCTCCACCATTGTCACTATGGATGATCAAGATCTCACAACCTAGCTTTTTTCTGAATCCAATTGAAAAAGGATCTAAATTCATCAAAAGACTCACTCTTATGTGATAGAAATATAATCCAAGTGAACCTCGAGTAATCATCGATAATTACAAATCCATAGACTTTTCCCCCTAAGTTGGCGGAGATAATGGGTTCAAATAAATCCATGTGAAGGACTTCTAAAGGTCTAGAGATGTTAATTTCCTTAATGGAATGGAAGGAGGATTGAACTTGCTTCCCTAGTTAATAGGCATCATATAGGTGGTCTTTAGTGAACTTAAGAAAGCTTGGGGATACCTTTAAATAGGTCATTTTGGGTAACTCTCCAAAGGTTTTTCATACTAGCATGATATAACCTCTTGTGCCACAACCAAGACTCATCAGTGATAGTTTTTAAGCAAAATGAAATAGCACATTCATTGTGATTTAAATCAAGCATGCAAATATTATTAGTCAACTTTCCCTATAAAATAGTGTTGTTATTCAAGCTAATAATGCATGTATTTGTAAAAAATATTTATGATAAAGCCCTTATTACAAAGCTGACTGATGCTGAGCAAGTTTTTTTTTTTTTTTAAAATGCAAAATAGCATTAAAGCAAAAGAAGGGGGGTGAAAAAACCCCTAATACAAAGTACTAAGTGATAGTAGAGCTATCACATTCCTCCTTTAATAAAGTCAAGAAAAAAGGAGGAATATTATCAGAGCTAGTGTCTTCCCAAATAAAATCACCTAACAAAGCCAAGTTAGCACAACAATCTGCTAACTTATTACAATCTCTATCCACCCAATTAAATAAGAAACAATCAAACTTTTTAAGAAAGGAAAAGTCTTCATACCTATCATCATTAATCGGGAACGGTAACTTTACTTTAGCTTTTAGATAGTCCATCACATTGACACTATCACCTTCAAGTATAATTCCTTTCGAATCCAACATCCAATCCTTGATGTTTTTGTTTAAAGTTTGAAATGCTAAAAGTTCCAAAGCTCAATTATCCCAATGAGTACATTTGATTCCAAAAGCAAGGAGAAATCTACCTTTATGATCTCAAAAAACTCCACCAATACCCACTTCATTGGATCTTAATAAAGTTGCATCAAGATTCACTTTGATCCACTCAAGGGGAGGGGGATGCCAAGATTTAGTGAACTATCTAAAATATCGATTAGCTTCCCAGTGGTCCCGAATTGAACCAAACTTTAGAGCAATAGATGTAGTGCTGATGGCATTAGAAATAATAGAATAAATTTCAGATTCTTTCCCTTCATGAATCATTTTATTTCTACTCTTCCAAGAGAAGAATGTTATTGTGCAATATAAATTTATAGCAAATAAATTTATCTTCAACAAGTTTTCCATATACATGAAATAATCCGTCCAAGAGTTAAGCATGGGAAGAGAAAATCCCCACGTGTTAGCCAATTCAATCGTCTCCTTCAGTTTTGTACAAAAAACTACAATATGTTTGGAGTTTTTTACTTGAAGACATCCTCTAGGAAAGATATTACCAACTGCCAATCTCCTGGATACCAGGAATTCTTTAGAAGGAATAGCATTTCTCCATAAATGCCACAAGAACCATTCAACCCGTGGATTCAGTTTAATGTTTTTGAACCAACTCCATGAATCCGATATATCCTTTGATTTGGTTCTTGCTATAGCAGCTATCATTTTGCCAGTAAACGATTTAACAAGGTCTAATTTATCATTTGGAAGTTCTTGGTATAGTTTAATCTATGCAATTATTTTTCCCAACTCTTTTCCAAAATATTTCATCAGCTCCATATTATTCCAATGGCCATTCAGAATAAAATTTTCCAGCTTTGGGAATTCACCTTCAACTATAGCAATGAAAGTTGGCCATAATTCCAATCTTCTATCCAATATCCAGCAATCTTCAAGAATTCTGATATTACTTCCTGTCACCACCTTATATCTGATAATTGGTTTTAAAGCTTTAGCACCACTGATCAGAATTTTCCAAGAAGGGGACTTGAATCTATTAATTTCACCATGAATAACATCTCTTCCATATTTAGCTTTCAAAGATTTGTTGAGAAGTGAGTTTGGATTCTTATAGTAATTTCATACAAACTTACCTCTGAGAGGTTCAACTGAATGAATAGCTGATAGAACCCCTCTACCTCCAGCATTTGTTGGGCAACAATGGTCATCCCAAGCAACATAGTGCATACCAGATTTGCCATCTTCTTTTTTCCAGAGATAATCTCTACAAATTCTATCTAATTCCTTCAAGATGCTTACAGGAATTAAAGTATGAGTTGAAAAAAAAACCTGGAATTGATAGAATAGCAGATTTGATGAGAGCCAATTTCCCTCGAGCTGAAATGTATTTCCTTCCCCACACATTCAATTTAGCTGAAACTTTATCTAGTAAATGAAGGAAGTAACTATGTTTTAACCTCCTTAATGTCATCTTCACACCCAGGTATTGTAGCTCCTTGACTTCCCTGAAATTTATAATTTTCCTGATACATTTTTTGCTTCTTATTGCCACAAAATTTCCAAACAAAATAATAGATTTTGCCTTGTTTATCTGCTGTCCCGTCCAGCTGCAGTATTTTTTGAGAATAATTTGAATCTGCTTCAGCTCATCCACCTTTGCTGTAGATAGAATAAGAACGTCATCTGCATACATAAGATGACTTATTTTGGGAGCCAAAGGAGTAAATCTAACTCCCGGATTTCTACCTTCTTGTTCAAAGGCATTGGTTAGAAGTTGAGAACATAAAATGAAAAGGTAGGGGGAAAGTGGACATCTCTGACTAAAGCAACTCTTTCCCTTGATCTAATCAAAACCAACACCATTACTAATGATAGAGAAATAAGGGTCAATGACACATTCCATAAGAAGCTTAGAAAATCTCCAAGGGAAACCTAAACAATGAAGAGTTTGTTTAAGTGTATCCCAAGCCATACTATCGTATGCTTGTTCCATATCATTTTTAATAGAAACAAACCCTATTTTAGATTTGGAGAGTCTAAATTTATGAAAGACATCTTGTGCAAGAAGGATATGATCAGATAAAGTTCTTCCTTAGATGAATGCCAATTGAACATCCAACACCAATGAGTTAATGACTTTCAACAATCTATTCAACAAGACTTTAGCAATAATCTTGTAAATGGACAAAAAGAGACAAATAGGTCTAAAACTAGAAGCAAGAAGAGGATTTCTTTCTTTGGGAATAAGCACCACCAAAGTCTCCTTCCATTTAGCACACATTCTACCAGAAGTAAGTTAAAGTTGAATAGCTCTCCAAACATCTCCTCCTATCAATTTCCAATAAGCTTTAATAAAAGAGAAAGAAATGTCATCCTTACCGTGAGAGATATTATAGCCAAGATCCGAAACCACAGCTTCAACTTCCTCAAAAGTAAACTCTTGATCAAGAAGTCTACATTCATCACCATTGAGCATTTTCATTGGATTCGGCCATCCATTCAAAATGCAATCCCTTTGTCTCCATTTTTTCCCAAAATACTTGATGAAAACATCTGTGATGGCCGAAGCATCCTCCACAAGATTACCCTCCTCATCTTTTATTTGCTTGATGATGTTTCCATTCCTTCTACCCTTAGCATAAGCATGGAAAAAATTTGAGTTTAAGTCTCCTTCCTTAAGCCATTTCACCTTGGCCCTTTGTCTCCACCAAGTACTCAATCTAGCAAGAGTAAAATTTAATTCATTGATTTTATCCCTTAACCTCCATAGATCATCTTCCGTGAAATTACTGCTGTTGGCTTCAGAAATTTGCAAATTTTCAATTTCCTTCTTTAGATTCTCCTTGAGTTCTAACAGATTTTTGTGTTTGGCTTTACTCCAAAAGAATAAAGCTCTAAGGGATCTATAGAACTTTTTGTTAAGTCCTTCCATAGCATCAACATCTACCATCTTGTTCCAAAAGATTTTAACAACAATCAAGGATGCCGGATTAGAAAGCCATACATCTTCAAATCTCAAAAACTAGCTCTGAGCAATAACACCATTAATAACCTTCAAAATAATGGGACAATGATCTGAAGCAACCCTTGGTAAGTGCCTCACCGAGGCAATATGGATCTTCTCCAAAGCTTTTGAATTGAGTAAACATCTATCCAATCTCACAAGGATTCTTACATTGCCTTTCTATTGCTACACCAAGTAAACTTAGGACCTATGATCCCCACATCATGCAAATCATAGTCCATCATAAAGTTCTTCATCTCCATAGGCCCTTGGGAGAATTTAAACTTCTTCCCACCTTTTTTCTTTTCTTGGGAAATAATACAATTGAAGTCTCCCCCTGAAAGTTCATTAGGGATGTTAGGCCCTCTTGAACTTAGTCCCAAGCTAATTAAAAGAGAGGTGAATCGATACTTTAAAACAAACACAATCCAAAACCAATATTCACCACAACGAAAACCAATGCGGAAGAAAATAATGCGGAAGTAATAAAAAGAAAAGAACACACCGGATTTATAGTGGTTCGGTCAAACCTTGACCTACGTCCACTCCTTGGAGGCACCCTCCAAGTATTGCACTAAACTAGTGTCTCTCCTTTAGCCCCCACGGCTAGGCGGAGAAGCCCTTACAAAATCACTTCCACCTTCCCCGGTGCGGCGGAGTCGCCGGGTCCTTTGACACCAAAGAGATCTTCTTCTTTGGTGAACTTACCTCGAGACAAGCCTTGAATCCGATGGTACAAAGGTGCGAGTTCACCGGAGCAACCGTGTGGATCCCCCACCACACTCCCTTGAGTTCCTCCCCCTCACAGGATCTTCTCCCTCTCAAACTCCACCCTTTCCTCTCTCCCTTTCAAGCTCTCTCTTCTAGTTTCCCCCACAAGAACGAAGCTACAATGGCTGCCAAAGACACTTACAAAGTGCCTTGCCATAGCTTAAATAGAGGCTCTCAAAACGAGCTCATTAATGCAAGTTGCCGCCATTATCGTCCTGGCCGATATCCAAATCGTCCTGGCCGATTAGCACAAATATGAGGAAAATCGTCCTGAATATCGCCCTGAAATGAAGCTGGACAATGTCTAATCGTCCCGGCCGATCTTGCGATCGGCCTGGACGAAATCCCCATTGATTACTTTCCAAAACTGCCTGAAAAATTTTGGAAAAATTGCTCTGGATCGGCCGGGACGATATTTATAGTCCAGGACGATCCACCGGGACGATGTCCAAAAATAAGTATTTCCTAAGTAGATATGGCGGCAGATTCTTGCTGAATTGAGCAGATCGTCCCGGCCGATATAAAATCGTCCAGGATGATATGTTTTGCATAAAGACGGCTGCTTTAAAGAGGATGCCCTAATTAGGATTTCTACTTTTGTCAGATCGTCTAGGACGATATAAATATCGTCCCGGACGATGTTACAAAAAATAGAAATCTTTTAGGGCACAATAGAAAATCTTCCAAGATACAAGTCATCAGATGCCACACCAAATACAATAGACTCAAGAAAGAAAAAAGATTACAAACTGACACAGGCCTAGTCTACCCAATCTTGAGCTGGTTCCAGATTGCAGTCTGATCGTGTGGACCTGAAACGTTAGCACATAAGGTAATCGTAGAGAAAAAAGGAATGTTTGCTATCATTAAAATCATAAACCATAGATCCGTAACACCCCCAACCACCAAAGGTGATTCTAAAGAGGAATGCCTACCCACCATCTCCCCAAGCTTCCTTCTTTTGAGAACATTGTGACTGCCATAAACAGTGGAAACAATCCACCTACCTTTGTCACCAATATCCAGCTCCCCCGCCACTCCTTGATCAGAGGATTCCAGTAGAGAAAAAGAAGCCATCTCCGTCTTCCAGATAACCAGAACTCCACCAGACATTCCATCTGATGGAACCATGAAAAAATCCCATTCTACTCACATAAATTTGTTGAAAAGACTTCTACTAAGATTGGAAATCTTAGTCTCAATCCCCACAAAGAAAATGTCCCATTCCTTCACAAAGTCCTTCAAATATAAGGAGGCTTCTCTTTTGTTTGCCCCCCTACAGTTCCAAAAGGCTATGGAACTCATCTATCCCCAAGAGGGGGAAGGACCCCCGCTCCTCTTCTTATTCAACCCCTTCTTCATTTTAGAATCTATTTTCAAAGGTCCCAAGGACCTCAACTCTTTAAGCAATTTTGGTTTATAACCATCAGTTGCCAGATCAGATCTCACTTGACATTTAAGAGAGACATTATCATTAATGGGTTTCTTAACCACATTTTCTGGACCAAAATCCATACCTTCAGCTTCGACATAATGAGCCTCAATGCAGAGCAAGTTGTGTTTCAGTCCATCAATAAGCAAAATATTTTTAATCAAAAGGTTCTTGGAGTTTTTGATTATACCTGTGCCCACCACTTTCCTAGTGGTATTATCTCTAAGAGTGACCTTGCCTCCAGCCCTGGCCTCAAACAAAATAAAATGAATGGCATCTCCACTCATGTGTCATGAGCATCCACTGTCTAGGTACCATATACTCTCATAAGATCTTTTACGATAGCACTCCTACAAAATCATCTAACATCAAATTTAGAACCCAAACTAGTTTATGTCCCTTCTAATTGAAGGAAGAATATAATGTATGAGTGTTATGCTATGAATCATGCAATATGGGTCTCCACACCTAATGTGTACTATGTTGAATAGTGCAAGTATGTGAAATGTGTTCTAACATGCCACATGAAAGATATCTAATACTAGTAAAAGGTTTTACTAGTCTACTTGGGTGGTGATACTTCTTCTTAAAGTTGTGTGATACATGTAATGATAGTTTATCATTTTCCAATGCTATGAGTTTTACTTTCGATGCTTTATTTTGATATTCATATGCTGCCACTTTCACTTTTAGCCTATGTTCATTATTATCTATCTCCCATAAAAGTTCCTCTAATTTTTTAAACTCTTTTTTTAACTCAATATATGATGACTTTAAGGAATTATCTGCAACAGATAATTCAACATGCTTTATATTTAAAGTATCAAACTCATCAAGTAATAACATGTGATTACTATCAAGTGTGGAGTGAACTTTAAATATAATTTCATGTTCTTTTTGCAAATTTTAGAACTCCAAGTTCAAGCTAGCATGTGATTTCTTAAGTTTTCTATATGATGTATGAATTTTTTCAGAAGCTTCAAGTAATCTATCGTACATTAGTTCACTTACCACTTCTTAGTTAGACTGACCCAGATGATCATCCGCCATCAAACATAGGTTTGTTGTCTCCTCTTTAGCTTCAGTCTCAAAGGAGTCGGATGTAGAATATGCCTAGAACATCTTTTGGAACCGCTTCTTGTCCTTCCTAAACTTGGATTTCTCCTCACCCTTCTCCTTATTTAGGTAAGCCTTAACTGTAGGACAATTAGCTTTAACATGTTTCAGCTTCCTACATTCAAAATAATTCATGTTAGTATAACTTTTAAATTTTTTGCTACCCTTACCTTTATTCTACTTCTGATGGTACTTTTGCTTCTTCCTTAGAAAGCTTTTGAATTACCTAGGGATTTAGGCAACATAATTGCTTTCAGACTTGAAAGAATCAATATCCGTATCATTAGCCTTCAGCGTCATAGTTTTGTCCTTTTTCTTCTCACTTGCATCAAGTTGTCTTTGGTTCACTCCTTGCACATAAGCAATGGGTGATACAAGTAAATTATCAAAAGAAAAAGTATTCAAATCTTTAGATTCAGTTATTACAGAAATCTTAGTATCAAAAGAAGAAGGCAAGCATCTCAAAATTTTATTAACTTTTTCATAGTTAGTAAGCTCTCTTCATAAGGCATGTAGTGAGGTGATGATTTGAGTAAACCTAGTATACATGTCAGATATCAATTCACTAGGTTTCATGCAAAAAAGTTCATAGTCATGTAGTAAGATATTCAATCTAAATTGTTCAACTTCATTTGTACCTTCATAAGTAATACACAATCTATCGTATATTTCTTAATCAGTTGCATAAGTTGAGACAAGCATGTAATCTTTCAATTTCAAAGCACAAAAGAATAGTTTAAACACTTTGCATTAAGTTGAGCTAAATTCCTATCATTAAATGTCCATTCAAAAAAAGAAAGTTCAATTTTTATGCCATTGATTTCACAAGTTCGTGGTGAATATCGCGATAGTTAATTTATTATAAAAATGTGTACATGTGAGTTTTTCAAAAATCAAAAGATAGTTATCTAACAAAAGTTTTTGAGAAATAGAATCCCTTATGCAGTATTACGATTACCAAAGTTAGCTATGGATCAAAATTCAAATATTTTTAAAAACTTAATTTTATGAATCCCGCTCTGATACCACTTGAAAGTTTATTAGGGATATTAAGCCCTTATAAACTAGCCTAAGGCTAACCAAGAGGGGGGGGGGGGGTGAATTAGTGTTTTAAAAATTTTCAAACAGAAATCATGATTTAAACCAAACAAGCAACATAAAAATAAAGTGCGAAAATTAAATGTAGAAAATGCAATAAGAAAAAACACACTAAAATTTATAGTGGTTCGGTCAACTTAACCTATATCCACTCCTAGGAGCCTCTCCTCTTGGTATTACACTAAACTCAATATCTCTCCTTTTTCTACCATAGCAAGATAGAGAAGCCCGTATAAAAACTTTTTTCCACCTACCTCGATTAGGTAAAGAACCTAACTCCTTTCACTTCCTCCTAAAGTAGGCAGAGAACACAACTCCTTTCACTTCCTCCTAAAGTAGGAAGAGAGCCTCCATCAATCGCTAAAGTAGACCTCTCTAGAACATCCAAGGATCCAGGGACGACGATTAGAGAAGATGACTCAGATCCTTACTTGGAGTAACCTTTGTGAAACCCCTCACAAACTCCCTACCATAAGATCCTCTCTCTCTCTCTCTCTCTCTCTCTCAAGCTCTCCCTCTCCTCTAGGCTCCCTCATGTCAGGTCAATAGCAAAAGATCCCTTTTTGAGTAAACAAAAGAGCTTATATAGAAGGGCTTCAAATTTACCATAAATTGTAATTAATCAACAAAGATCATCCAGGATGATCGATGAATTCTCTTATACAACTAGTACAATTTTAGCTCAATCAACTAGGATGATCTAGGGAAGGCTGGACAATTAGAAGGTTTATTTATTTTGATCTTCTAGGACGATAGGACATTATCCTGTATAATTATTTCAAGATGTTGAATATCATCCAGACCATCGCTTTGTTCAGCCAGACTTAACCTATCTTGGATGATGAAAAAATAAATGATTGTCGAGGAAGATTGTGAAATCATCCTTGATTATTAGTTCAAGACGTTGAATATAATCCAAAACATCACTCTATTTGGCCGTTCTTTATATGCTTGGATGATAAAAAAGTAACTAAATGTTTAGGATGGTTTATGGATCATCCTATATGATTAGTTCAAAATGTCAAATATTATCTAAGACATCATCCTGGTTATCCAGGAAGAAACTAAGGTTTGTTTAACCGATCATCCAGGATAATATTACAGACCAATCAAACCATTATTGCTTTTCATAATTACAAAACTAATTTTGGCATAATTGTAATGCATCATCTAGAACAATGTCTTGGATGATGTCCAAAAAAAAAAATATGCCTAAGAGAGTTGGCAGCTGATTCTTTTTAATTTTAGCCTATCATCTAGGACGATGCTAATATCGTCCATGATGATTTTCTTAATTTAAACTCTCTTAATTAGGATGCCCTAATTAGGGTTTCTATTTTTAACCATCATCCCAAACAATATGATAAAAAAAACTCTAAAAATAGATAAAATCACCCCCCCCCCCCGAGTGTGTGTGTGAAAGGTTACTTAGATTAGGACCCATTTTATTACATTTAACTCAAGAAAATATAAAAACTCTTGACGTGCACTACAGATTGACTCAATCCTAGTCTACCCAATCTTGAGCTGGCTTGATTTGCAATTGTGCTTGTGGACATGAAACATTAGTAGGCAAGATAGTCATAAAAAAATAAAAGTGTTAGAAATGTTTGCTATCATCAAAATTATAATCCCTTAATCCAAATTCACAACAAATTTACCCCTAAAACTTAAGAAATTAGAATCCCAAAACAAAAGCTTATTGTGCACAGAAGTAATCAAATCATCAAATAGAAAAGTTTTCTTCATGCCTTTAAAAAGAGGACCACATAATACAAAATAGGCAGGTGACCTTGCAAAAAACCAGTAAGCCCTTTGATAGCAAAAATGTAATTATTAGGCATTTATTGGAGGGAATAAAATAACACTTTTGCTTATTCAGAGAAATACCAATAAAATTTTTAAACTTATGAAAGAAAACCATAATTCTATTGATCTTATTTAGAGATGCATTAGTGAAAACTATGAAATCATCGGCAAAGTATAAATGGGAAGTAGGAACCCCCCCCCCCCCCCCCCAAAGCTCTAAAATAGAGGCTCAGCTGATTCTCAAATAGGTTAGAAAGACCTCTAAATAAATACTCAGCAACAATAATGAAAAGGATATGAGACATAGGATCACCCCATCTTATGCCATGAGAAGATTTAAAGAATCCAGAACTTTTGCCATTCACAAAAACAGAAAAATAGGCTCCTTCAATGCAATTCCTTATAAGATTAATGTAAATAAAATTTAAACCAAACAAATACCGAATATTATATATAAAGTTCTAATCAATGTTTTCATAAGTCATAGAAATATCAAGTTTCAAAATGATGTTTCCACCTCTCACCCTAACATGAAGATCATGACAAAATTCTTGAGCCAAAAGGATATTATCATGTATAGCCCTTCCCTTGACAAAACCCATTTAGTAAGGAGAGATAATTTATGAAGGAGAGAAGTTAACTGGCTCATACTAATTTTAGAGATTAACTTACTAGAAAAGATATAGAGACTGATAGGTCCTAAGTCATTCCAAATAGTAATAGATTTACTTTTAGGAGTGAGAACAATTTAACAGGAGGTAAAAATTTAGGAATATTGTGACCAACAAAGAAATCCAGGATAATAGAATAAAGATCATTACTAATATTATATCAAGCTTTAAGGAAAAACTTAGTGGTGAAGCCATCCGACCCAGCAACCAACTCAACATTCATATTGTGAACAATCTCTTTGATTTCCTCTAAAGTGGGAGGTTTAGAAAGAAAAACATTATTATCTTGAGAGATGAGATTGGGGATGACACCAAGGTTGTCAATGGGTTCAAAAATAAAATCCTTGTTGAGGTGGTTATGAAAGTGTTGAACTGCCAAATTTGCAATTTCCTCACCATCCTCAATAACATAACCATCATCATGAGTGATTTTATTAATGGAGTTTTTGGCTCACTTCCTCTTGACAAATGCATGAAAGTATTTAGTGTTATTATCAACTTCAACAAGGTGTTTCACAGCCACTTTTCTTTCCAAAAAAAATCCTCCTTAGCTTGTAATTTAAAAAGGCAATCTTTCAGATCTCTAAGCAAACTAAAGTTATCATCAGTAGGAAATAATTGATAGTTAAGCTAAATAGTATTCACTTTATCTTAAGCATTCAAGATATTGATGAAAATATTTTTAAAGACATTTCTATTCCACCAATTAATTTTTTGCTTAAGTCTTTTCAACTTAAAACATAATCTATTCATGACAAAGATAGAATTATTAGGATGAAAAAGGACATTCAAATTTTTCTAACCAAGTCCAGAAAAGAATCATGAATTAATCACATATTTTGAAATTTAAAGTGAGGTTACGGACACATATGCCTCATCTTGAGGCAATTAAAATAAGTGAATGATCAAAAAGAGTTCTACTGAGATGTTCAATAGAAATAGCATCAAATAAGTTAATCCAGAATATCATTAAATTACACTCGGTCCAACCATTGCCATAAATTAACACGACTCCAAGTAAATTTATTACCAAAACAATAATGTCCGCTAAATTACAATCCAAAAAGATTATTATTAAAGTCCTCCATCAAATGGTAAATATGAATTAATCCCCCAATCCACTTAGAAGGATTAGAACTAAAACATTATGTCCATTCGATTGTTTGGAAGGCTCCTTCTCCTTTCGTAGATGAGGGTGTAACATGTAACACTCAATGAAGTCATAACCATGGATTTTACAATGAGAATAGAAAATTGGTAGATTTTCAAAATCAACATTATGGAAGTAGCCATTCAATTTAGGCCAAATCCAAATCTCATAAGGATGCTTCTTAGAAAATCCAACTCAACTAAAATAAGTGCTAAAGATGGATGTGAGATGGACGTAGTTGCCAGTTCAGTTTGTAGTGGTCTACCAAAAATTGAAGCAAGATCAAACAAAATTTGAAAATTAAAGAAATCTAATCTCATATTAGGGAAAGAGATCCACACAGGAGTTATACTGGACTCCTCACAAACATTAAAATCTAGAGTCCTTTTAAGTAACCGCATCTGACAAGCATGAATGTAATAAGATCTACTAGAAAAAATGTGACAATAATCAAGATCATTCGAGAGTTGAATTGCAATACACCTCTGATCCAGCAAACCAATATGAAATGAACCAGAAAATTTAAGATTAGCAAAAAAAATCCATATGACATCCAGGTTTGGTCATCGCAGGATGAACTTTCCAACCAAAGTTAAAGCAAAAGGAGCACCTAGTTGAGAAATGACGGAGTCATCAAACATCAAATCAAGGTATCCTTTAAGAAAAGTTTCAATAAAGTGAATTTTATAAGCCAAAGAAGAAGATCCAGCTAAAACATCTTTAAAGGAGCAAGACTTGCCATCAATAAATAAAGAGGACAAAGGCATCGATGATGACAGAGTCATTATCATCCAAAGCCCCAAAAACTAAAATGAAACTTAAAACAAAACAAAAAATAAGTAAAAGACACATGAATGATGAAATCCAAAAAAAATGAGCAAAAAAACCATGCTAGAAAGATCATAAAAGGAGATCGCACGAGAAAGCCTTAGGTCGCCAAGGGGTTGCTAGAGAGCTTGAGAGCGTGGTGAGTTTGGACTTTAGGGAACCTCTATGAAATATTTAGATCATGTTTAGGGTTTAGGTTATAAAGGTTAAATGTTTATAAGGAAGAGATTGTATATGCTTGAGTTTAACCAATTAGGGGAGTTAACCAAGTAAAATCACCATGGATTGACTCATATGCGTTTAGGTGTCAATTGGATTAATCTTGAGTAATAGTTGGAACTCAATTGACCATATTCAATGAGCTGATCTGAACTAGTCTAGTTTTATAGTTTATGGTTTGGTTGACCAAGTCAACATTTGACCAAGGTATGTGGACCATCCATGAGTAAATCATAAGAATATTTCAAGGATTTACTTTGGTTAAAATTGATGAAAAACTAGGGTTTGTAATAATTTAATGGAGTGATTTTTTTAATTGAGTTCGTTTAAGCTAGCTCAATTGGGTCAAATCGGTCAACCTCTAGCTTGGGGAGCTAGGTTTGATGGGATTAGGGTTTAAAGCTCCTTTTTTTAAAGGGGAACCCCATAGAGGGGCATACACATTGATTAAAAAAAGTAATACACAGTCCTTAAAGGTACTTCAAGCTCGCTATAGCTCATAAAGGCTACAAAAAGAAAGCAAAAAATTCCCAAGAGCTCGAGTTCCCTACTACACAAAAGTATATGATAACCTAAGTACAATCTATGGTGTACAAGAAAGAGCACCAAAAAAAGAGGAGATAAACAAAAAAATATCAATAAGCTCCACGATCCCTTCCCAAGTGCCACCACTCCGAACAGCTCCACTAAAAAATGCTTGCAAAAAAGATTGATAGCCAAAGTGGACATTGCACAAATATAACAAAAAAAAGGTAGGTTGATTGTTGAATTACATATCCATAAAAATAGTAGCATAATTAAAAGACAAAACAATCAGAGTCCAACTAACAATAATACGACTCTTAACATCCACCTCACCTAGATGTTGAAAAATCACCTACCCATAGATAAGAAAATAGTCGCAAAACCCAACAACAAACCTAAAAATGTTGTCCCAAAGTCCAACTGTCCTTAGAGGAAGGAAACCAAATTGTTCAGAAATAGCATACATGAATATAGCCAAGAAAGAAGGACATAGCTCCTAGCACAATACAACAACACAAAACCCCGTTCAGAATAAAGAAAAATCATAACCAACCAAACCACCAAAGCCAACCAAGGAATATGGCCAATTTAGCTTAAAGATTGATGAATGGAACTAATAGCAAAGCACCACCCCAAATGCCACTTAAGTGTAATCCCAGCTCCCACAATGCAAAAAGGCACCATACCCAAGTAAAGGATACAACCAAGAATAGCCAAACTCCAAATGAACCGAAAAGCACAATTGCAGAAACACATCAAATTGAAACCAGAAAAAGCAAAAACATAGTGGATCCAAGAAACAACCTCCAACAAAACCCCAATAAAACCCAGCAACATCATATGGGAGTCTAGACCATAGAGAGGAGAACCTATACTAAAAAGCTTGGTATTAAACAAGAAGCATGAGGATTGAAAGCTGGCAGTAAGACAAACCAAAACACCAACATATATAGTAAATAGAGATTAAACCCCAGCTCAAAGAGAAAATAAAAAACATTCCAGCTGAAAAAAAAAAAACCCAAAAAGAACATCCAAAAGGAAAACCCTCAACATAGATAAAGAAAGAGACCCATGCTCCAACCAAAAATAACCACTAAAATCTAACATAAAGAAGACCAATTTTGTCAAGTCTAAGAAGCCCCTTTAAAAGAGTAGGTAAATTAGATGAAGAAAAATTAATAAAATATCCCATGTTATACCCCAACATGGCCTGCCAATCGGCACAAGCATTCCCCTCCCTATACATATAAGATAGGGAATAATTAAAAAAATCAGCAATAGCTTAATATCCCTATTATAATCCTTATAACTTTTAGGTTAAGTGGCAAGTGTGATGCAAAGTATAGTCCACTATACAAGTTATACATAAATTAGGGTTTTGAACTAATTATAAGGTGTTTGAATTTATTTTGAAGAGCTTTTAATTTAATAGCTATGTATAGGAATCTAAGCTAGTTATTAGCCCAAGCCAGAATGATATATTCAGGGATTTAAGGTTTAAATAACCTCAACTAATAATAAAGTCAATAGTGTTGAGATGCTCGAAATGACCACTTCCATAATGCTTCATAAACACTATTTAATATTTAACCTGACAATGTTACGATGTGGTGCTCAGTGCGGTAGTATGATTAGAGAGTTCAATGTCAGGGTGCTGAAGGGGTAATACCATGGTGCTCCAAAGGTAGATTTTGCATTATGATGCTAGATTTCTCTAGCTATGTGGCATGATAAATTAAATTAAAATTTGTAATAATTGATATGGCACTATAGCTCTTTAGGGAATAACGGTATGTCTTCTCCTAAAATTAACTAAAAACACACCCAAATGGATTCATCTAAATTCAAATCAAGACACCAAATTTCTAAACTAAAGAAAAAATACCAATCACACACAACCTAATAGCAAAAAATGGAATCAATTGGGTTTTATGGTCATAACCCAAATAGTCTGAGGATGATAAGAAGCCAAACAGTCTTAACATAAAGTATAATACAATCCTACTCAATATGAACCAACTTAATAGAGCTTCTAAAGTGATCAACATCTCCTCCTAGATAGAGTTTCAATCTCTATCCATGAACCATAAAATCTAGTTAGTTTTATGATATTCAAAATCAACTGCTCCATATAGGTACATAATTATTATAATGAATAGCCCTGACCACCTAGACTTTAATTTTCTTGGAAATAACTTTAGTCTTGAATTTTATAGCAAAACTTCTTGTCCAGGCTTAGATTTATTCCTAATAACCTTACGATCATGTTACTTCTTAAATTTCCTATTATATATTTATGCATTCTTATAAGTCTCATATCTAAAATCATCAAACTCATTTGGTTGTGTTAATCTTTTCTTATTATAATCTTTTAAATTATCATTCAGATCTTTTACAACTAATAATACTTTATGATCTAATTCCATGAGTAAATAGCAGTCTTTCCAAAGATTAATCTGTATGTGAAATTCCACTAAGTCTCTTAAAGGTAGTCTTATAAACCTAAAGAGCATCTTCTAACTGCAAAGCTCAATCCTTCTTATTAGGACTTATAATTCCTTATAAATTCTTTTAAGTTCTTATTACTTATTTTAGCTTTACACTAGTTTAGGGATGATAAGAAGTTTAAACTCTATATTTAATACCATATTTTAAAGTTAATGCCTCCACTCTTTTATTACAAAAATGATTTCCCTTGTCATTATTAATCACTCTAGGTGCTCCAAATAAAAATATATATATTTTTTCATAAGAAACTTTATACTACCTGAGCATCCATTTTGGGGGTTATTATTTCTTCAATCCACCTGGAGACATAATCAACTTTTGTATTGATATATTAATTTCAAAAAAAATAAAACAAAAGGTTAGAAAAATATAATCCCCAAATATCAAAAATCTTATCTAACAAAATACTAAGAGGCATTTCATTTCTTTTAGTTATGTTACCTACTCTCTAACACCAGTCACATTTCTTAACATATTCCTTTGAATCCTTAAATATAGTAGGCAAAAAAAATCCTTATTGTAATATCTTAGAAAAAATGCATAGTGAAATGAAGACTACTTAAAAGGTGGATCTTGGTCAGGTGGTGGTCGTGGTGGCTAAAAGAACGAATGGATGGAGGAAAATTAATGATTTATTGATGTAAAGCTTTCAGTAAATTATCACTTATCTTTTTATGTTGTCATTGTTATTATTTAATATGGTGGTAAGGTCGAGTTATGAGTCGCTCAAGCTGTTGAATAATATCATCCGAAGGGCATGCAGGTAGGCAGGTATAGGTGGTGTTATTAGTTGTCATGGTCCTCGTGCAGGAGCATCATCCCCTTCTTCATCAAAATCTGGCTCAACATTGTCTTTCCTGCAATGGAAAAGAATAGGAAAGGTGGAATCCATATAAAATATAGGAAGATTATCAGGTGGAATAGGAATTGTGAGTTAGTATTTGGTGTGGAGGATGTAACCTATGATATGTTTTAAGGCAATATTTTGTTTACGTCAGGCACTTGGATGTCAAATAGTGGTCATGTTATGGATGTAGTCTAGAATCATTTAAGCTTCATCAAATTTGGTATCTAACATGATTAAGTAAGTGACTACAGACTGAAGTGGGGCTATGTTAAATCGATCTTTAGCTTTGGGTATATCGATTTCTAAAGGGCGTGCTGGATGATACGGGTATTCTAAGTTAGAGTTTTGCAAGGTGTTGGAGTTGTTTTAAGGGCATATTATGAAGTAGCAAATTATTAGAAGTCCAATCAAACTTATTTAAGATCAAAGATTTGGGATGAGATCATTGGGTAAAGAGTCTTACATGTTCTGTTAGATCTGCTTTAATGATTTCTATATTTTGTTTACATACAAACAAAGACAAGGTGGTGCATTCAAAATTTATCCTATGTTTTGCTAATAATTTATATAGTAGTTCAGAGTTATAGGGTAAGGCTAAGATAAGAAGAAACTAGAGAGTGGTGGAGGAAAAAATGTTTATAACCTCAAAATTTAAGGCTGGTAGGTTCTTTTTTTTTTTTTTTTTTTTTTTTGAGAGAGAATGCAAAATTGCATTTAAGAAAAAAGAACAAACTATTACAATCTAGAACAAAAATAAAAAGCTAAGGGTTCCTTGATCCAACAGGGAAAGAAACCTTATTGAAAGCATATTTGTTAAACTAAAATTATAATAATTGAAATGAGACCCTACTATTTCCTATTTAAAAACCGTTGGGGTGGAGGGGATACCAAATAAATAAAACAACCTATAAGGTTGATTAGTATCCCAGAGTTCTCAACCTATTAAAAAATAAGACCTAGTATCAATCCCATAAACAATTAGAATAAGTTTAGAAAACAAATATAAAGCTAAAAGAAAGCAAAGGGAACTAAAAAAAGAACATATAAAATAATTACAAATGTCCACCAAAATCTGTAAGTTAAATATGAGGACAAGTAGATATCTCTGATTCCACTTCCAAAACCTGAGTTCAAAAACTAAAGCTAGTAATCTAAGATACTCTTTGATCATGAATTCCATCATCAAGTATTTTCCAAGAACCACCATGCTGAAGTTTCCCATGTAAGAGTAAGAAAGCATTAATGAGCCAAAGGGGAAGAACCCCTCACACACTTCTCTGAACTTAGATCAGCCATTCTCCTTCAAGGAAAACCTTCCACCGGTCCCAAGGATTGAAGTTTTTTAAAAAGTTTATGATTAGAACCAGAAGAATAATCCGTCTTAATAGTTCTTATTTTTCTTTTCACTATTGCCATCTTTTTAAAATTCAAGTTCACCTCTGAAGGAGGTGAAACAAATTTAGGTAAATCCTTATGATAAATCTCACTTAGTTCTGCCATACCATTTAAAGGTTTACCTGAATTGGCTAAAGGATTTGGTTTAGCAACAATATCAAGTTCAGTAATAACAGCAACCTCTTCTACCTCCAGAATTTGTGGATTTTTTAATTTAATTTTTGAATTTTGAGCTCCCAATGGATCATCAACCAACTTTGACTCAGCACAAATAGCTTCCTTAACTTCATCCATAATTCTAGCATTTTTTAATTCAAAATTTGAATTCTGAATGGACTCAAAAACTAGGATAGCATGATCAATAATTAAACTTTCTGAATCAATCCAGCAATTGACATCATTCAGATTTTCTTCCAGAATCTGGTCAATATGACAATCAGCATCCTTAATTAAACACTTATCAAAGTCTTCTTTATCAAAAACTTCGACTAAATCAGCTTCCATATTAACATTTTTATCAAAAGATAACACATTATGTTTATTGGAAAAACCAAGATTAGAGGTGTTATCTACACCAGGACTTTTACCCGAAATCCTATTAACAGGATAATCCTTGGAAATAGAATTATCAGAATAAACCTTTTGCCTTTTTTTGTTCTTGAACTTCACATGCATCCATGGCCCATAGGAATTATCAACAATTTAAGATGAACTTTAGGAACTTCTTTGTTGACCACAATATGATTATGAGTATTTGGATATAAAAAATCTTTATGTCCAATTCTTCCGCATTTGAGACAAGGAGATGATAGATTTTCATATTTGAATTTTTGATAAAATCTACAATTTAGACCTTCAATCCAAGTACCACAAGGGAGCTTAGAATTCAACTTAATTTGAATGCAAGCACTATCAAATTCCTTTCTTCCCCATCTAAACATATTGCCATCCAATAATAAAGGAGCCCCAAATCTAGAAACAATTCTAGTAATATTGGTTTCATCCCAGCAATGAAGAGGCAAATGAGGTAGAAGAACCCAAATGGGAGAAGAAATCCCATCCATGGAAATAGGATTGAAGTTAGGTGACCGTCTGTCTACAATAATGACGAAGCCCCCAACGAACCAAGGACCTCCATCAAGAACTTCCTCCATTGCTTCATGTGACTGAAAAGAACACATAAGCCAATCTAAGCCAAGTGAGGTTATATGAAACCCTCCAAATTTAATCCATTGCCTCCTTAATTTAATAGAACATTTTAAAAAAGGCAAGTTCTTACATAGGTTTTCACCACCACTGAATTCATCAAAACTTGAACATTGGCTTTTTCATTCTCCATTTCAAGTTTGGCAACATCTGCATCTTCATTTTCATCATGAACTTCATTCAACTTAATTTTAATATATGGTTTTTTAATCCACACATTAGAATTATCCAATCCAGAAGAAGAATCTGGAATATTAATGTCAACATTACCTAGACTATTATTATCAATACCCTCATTATTCTTCAATAGATTTTTATTTTTACAACCCGAAGAAGAAGCCTCCAAATCATTTTCTTGAGGGATAAAGACCGGCATAGGTGAAAGTGACTTACTTTTCAAATCTAAAATAACTTCTTTTCCTTTACCTGTATCCGGTAAAACCATTTTCTTAGAGACTAAACCTCCCTCTCTGATCACCAGAGGAGAGTTCAGAAAACACGACTATGTAGATGCTTGCTTATAACTTCATATCAACTAATCCAAATAAAATGAAATTTTAGGCAGAGCTTCTTGATTATCTAATACTCCAATCCATGGAGTTTTGAGGCTCCATTCCTTAAGATATTAAAGTTGTTTAGATTGAATCCTATACCAAAAGGTTAAGAAATACCTCAATCCAATAGATAAACTTGTTGCAAATCTGATTTTATGGTTTAGAATTTTGATGATAGTAAACATTCATGTTTTTCTACGATTGCCTTTCCTACTAACATTTCAGGTCCACAAGATCGAGTGCAACTCAAGCTAGCTCAAGATTGCATAGATTAGGTCTGAGTTAGTTTGTAATTTTTTCAATTTCTTGAGTCTATTATAAACGATGTGGTTCCTAATGCAAAGTAACCTTGCACACACACACATGGGAGAAATTTTCTATCTGTTGGTTAGAGTTCTCTATTTTTATCACTTCATCCAGGACGATCCCAACATCGTCCTAGATGATCTATGAAAAATAGAAACCCTAATTAGGGCATCCTGGTTAAGGCAGCCGTTATTAAGCTCATCATCCTGAATGATATTTATATTGGCCGGGATGATAGGCTCAAATCAAAAAGAATCAACCGCTAGATCTACTTAGGTATTAATTATTTTTGGACGCCATCTAGGACATCGTCCAAGACATCATCCTGGATAATGCAACACAATTATGCCTAAATTAATCTTCTTATTAAGAAAAGTAATTAAGGTTTTGATTGCTTGATCCAATCATCTTGAACGATAGCAGGATCGGCGGGGACAAAAAAATAAAAAAACCTTAGTTATTCCTCGATGATCTACATCGGCCAGTACCCTTCAGAACGATGGTCTGGATGATTTTCACATATTTGAACTGATCGTCCGGGACGATCGTGAGATCGGCCTGGATGATTAAGCTATTTTTTCATCGTCCAAACATCCATTCCGAATGAATGACTGAATGATATTCAAGGATTTGTACTGATTATACATGATGATATTATATTGGCCTAAATAATATGAACAAAATCTTTTAATCATCCCAAATCATCTGGGCTAATTGAGTGAAATTTATGCTGATCATCCAAGATAATATTTATATCATCCTGGACACTTTAGCAATTAATCAAGGTTCTCTGCCTGCTTCAGGTGGAAGAAAAAGGAGTTGGGTTCTCTGCCTCACCGATGTCGGTGAAAAGGAGGTTTTGTACAGGCTTCTCTGCCTTGCTATGGCAGCAAAAGAAGAGTCACTAAGTTTATTGCAATACTCAGAGGGTGCCTTCGGGGAGTGTACGTAGGTCGCGTTGACCAAACCACAATAAATTTATGTGTTTCTTTTCTACTACTTTTTCTGCATCTAATTTCTGCGCGTTGAATTTCTTTGTGGTGATTTTTGGTTTGTTTAAGTTTATTTTTTGATTGAAAGATTTTAAAATACCAATTCACCCCCCTCTTGGTTAGCTTGGGATAGTTCATAAGGGCTTAACATCCCTAACAAACTTTCAAAACTTCTTGATTTTGGATCATATAGACTTTTAGAGACTCCCTCTTAATCTTCCTTAAATGCCTTAGAGGTTAAAAACTCTAGATTAGAAATTATTAACAAGGGAGGCTTTCAACTTTACCACCCTTAGAACTCTTCAATCAAGGCTTTCTAAAGTTGGATTAGGTTGTGAAGGGATTAGAGGGGTTATGTGGAGCTAATGGAAGACAAAGAACTAACCCCTCCTTCAAAGAAAAGATGAGTAATTATAGGGGAGAGAAATAGCTCCAAATTTAAAATTCATGCCACCTCACTAAGGGCCAGCCACCATTTCATTTGGAGACTGTCTATTAGGAAGCAAAGGAAGATTTTTAAAAGTTTGAGAGCATATGAATAGTTGGAAAATTAAATAGGGTTAACCCATGTGACACATGAGTAGTTTTTGGATATTCTTTCCACCTCATCCATACATAAAGCTGGAGCTAGTTATAACATATGCAATGAAGGTTCTATAGCAAAATTCAACAGTACATAGGTTTTAATTTAGGCTAAATTTTTTTTATTTTTTAGGGTATGGGTTAACCCAATTGGTTAACCTAGGTCAACTTATGGGCTTAGCTTGCTAGGTTGGGTGCATTTGGTTAAGATACATCGAATGCAAGAAGTCATATAATTTAATTTGGGAAAGTTTGGATTTTGGCTCAAGAAAATTCATTAGGATTTACTTGGTTCAATCCATGTGGCCAACCCAAGCATGCCTATGGGCTTAAACGTTTTTGGATGACTCATGGGGACCCAATAGGTAATCCTCATTGTTTAATTTAGTTTGGAAAGATCTAGGGCATTGAATTTTAATTTAAACTTCTTTTGGTTTTGTTTGGTAAACCATGGTTAACCATGGGTTGGAGTTGGGTCTAACCTATTCTAAATGTCATTTTGGACTTATTGGATGTGGTTGCATGCCATGGGGAGATCATTAGATTTAAAATGCTTATTTGTATGCTTAAGGGACTCTTTCCTCAGCAAGGGGTTGACCATGGATTGGGGTTGGGTAAAACCCATTCCAAATGTTATTTTAAACATATTGGGCTAGGTTTAACGGTTTAACGAGGCTTTATGCATGAAATGTAAGTTTAAAAGCTTAAGGTGCCTTTAGGTCGGCCTTTAGGTCTTCAAGCATGAAATGTAAGTTTAAAAGCTTAAGGGGCCTTTAGGTCAACCATGGTTGACTTGGCCAATTAGGCTCAACCAATCTTGGATTTGGATTCAATGCACTCTAGATCATATTTGGGATCTGTTGGAAGTTGTTTGAAGGTTTAGTTTGAATGAACCATATTGTAGTTTATTTTAATATTATTTTAATGCACCTCACCGATGATAATAATCATGTTCAATAGATTTTAGGAGGGTTATAAGGTCAATTTCTCCAATAAGTCATGTCTTGTAACATAGGGTGTAAATATTTGAAGATTTTACAACCTTAGAAAATGCTTTGATTTTAAGGGGTTATAGGGACTAAAATGCCTCCAAATTGATGTGGTTAACCCTAGGGACATGTCTAATCAATATGTATATGACTAATCATGTATCTAAGGTCATTTGGTGAGATTTTGAATTGTTTGAAAATTCTCCAAAAATTTGTTATGGACTAAGGGATTTTGGAGTGGATTTGGATTTTGGATTTATGTCTTGACTCTAAAATTTTGATTTAAAACTTACACAAAAGTGAGGTCATCAGCATCATCATCACTAGCATTACACATGATTTTAAAATGTAGTGTCTAATCAAGTATAACAATAATAGGTGAAATTATAAAGTTTTATTTTAAAATATTAAAAGCAATTAGGCATTTGTTATCAAAGTCAAATCAAACATCTTTCAAGTAAATTGATATAAATGTTTTGAAATTTAGAAAAATCCCTAATGAATCTCCTATAAAAATTATCAAGTCCTAAAAAGCTTCTTATTCCTTTAACAAAAGTGGGTGGTTAGAGATTTTTAATTTATTTCACTTTTACCCTATCCACTTTTAAATGTTTTTCAAAACATTTATGGCCAAATACAATGCATTCAATTATCAAAAATTGACATTTCTAATAATCCATTACCAAATTTGTTTTAAATTCCCTAAATAAGAATCAAAAGTGGTACCAAAAAGATAGAAATTATCCATGAAAATCTCAATGCCTTGCTCAATTAAATAAGAAAATGATTAACATCATACATCTCAAAAAATTAGTAGGTTAATAGCATAAACTAAATGGCATCTTGATATAGAAAAAAGTCTCACAAGTACTAGTAAATGAGGTACTATTACGGTTTTCTAGTGTTATGAAAATCCAATGGTTCCCTAAATATCCATCTAGGATGCAATAAAATGATTGTTCTATTAAGCTCTCCTATATCTGGTCAATGAAAGTAGGGAAAAAAAGGTCCTTCAAATTTGCTTTGTTTAGCTTCTTATAGTCTATGAAAATCCTCCATCCAATAATAGACCTAATTGGGATCAATTTATTCTTTTTGTTGGCTACTATAGTCAAACCTCCCTTCTAAGGAATATAATGAATCAGGCTAACCCATACCCTATTCAAGATAGGTTAAATGATTCCTACATCAAACCACCTAAGTATCTCCTATTTAACATCTTCCTTCATGATAGGGTCCAATCTTCTTTCAAGTTCAAATTTAGAGTAGAAATTTTCCTCCATCAGAAAAATATACAAACGCATGGATGAACAAATTTCCTTAAGGTTTATTATCATCTAATCAAAAGCTTTCTTACACTCACTAAGAACCCTAAAAGACTTACTCCCCTAGTCTTCTCCTAATTCAGTTGATATGAGAATAGGTAAGGTTGACTCTTTTCCTAAAAAGGCATACTTAAAATGAGTAGACAATGCTTTTAGCTCTAAAACAGGCTCCTTAATAATTAAAGGTTTCAAAGGGATAACAAGAGATAATGTATTAATCACTTCAAACCTATCCTTGAAAATCCAAGGGGCATCACCAATCAATGAATAAAATCTCTACCACTCTCTCTCTACTTTCATCCACACACAAAGGAATACCTAAAGAACTACCTAATAACAAATCCTCCATATAGTTTTGAAAACAATCATCAACTAAGTCTACTTTATGATAAACCTCATTTTGGTCCCAAGAAAATTTCATTGACTTTGAGATATTGAAGGTCACTCCTACTATTAGTTAGGAAAGGTCTATCTAAGATAACTAGTATTTTTATATCTTCTATATATTTAAGATAATGAAATCCATAGGAGAGATAAACTTATCTACCTTAACTAGCACATCGGGTATTACCCCCTTAGGATAGGTAAATGAATAATCTGCCAACTAAATGATAACAATGGTAGGTTGGACTTCTTTGATATTAAGTCTTTTGAATATGTACAAGGGCATTAAATTTTCATTGGCTCCTAAAACATAAAGGGTCAATCATATAATTGATATTCTATAGTCATAAGAATGGTAAAACGACTAAGGTCCTTAAGCTTTTAAGAAAGTTTTTTTTCTAAATAATCTTGTTGTAATCCTCAGTTAATGCTACAATTTAAAAAAAATCTAATCTTATTTTCTTTCTGAGGATATATTTCATAAACTTAGCATAGGTGGGCATTTGTCTAAGGCTTCTGTAAATGGAATGTTAAAAGTTAATTTTTAAAAGTTTTTCAAAAACCTTAAGAACTACTTATCCAAATTGTACTTTTATGAAATATGGTGTCCTTCCAAATATCTTTCTAACACATCTTTTACATGTTGGGGTGGCTCCTTAGATCTAGGTTATTCTACTAGTTTTTCTACAGTAACTTCCTCTTCAGATTGATCCTTCATTCTAGTTAAATCATCTAACATTTTTCCACTCATTAATTTAATAACATTGCATTGTTCTTTACTCTTTTCTTTATGATTGATTTTAATATTACTAGTTAAAATTTTTAAGGATCTATTTGTTAAAGATCTAGCTAGTTGTCCTAATTGGTTTTCAATATTCCTCATTATAGTAGCATCACTTTGCAACTGCATACCCATTTGCAAAACTATTCTTCTAATAAAGTCTTCTTATCTTTAAGTTACTATTTGAGTTAAATACAGGGGGATAAAATCATTGGGTTAAAAAAATTTTGAGGGTGATTCCATTTTCCTACTTGATTTGGTTGGTCAAGGTTCTAATTATTGTAATTATTTTTATTACTGTTCTAACTAAATTTTGGATAGTTTCTCTATCAAGGATTATAGGAATTAGGGTATGCATTTTTGGACTTTTTATTAATTACATTTATTGATTATACTCTAGACATGTTAGAATCACTAGAGGTCCCATAAATATTTTCTTTAAGGCTCATAGGTGAATTTTAATCTGAATTAATTCTAAGGTTGTCTACTCTTTTAGAAATTGTAGTGACTTGGGTAGTTAATATTGATAAGGCATCATATTCATAAATATTAGCCACATTTCTAGGATTAGCTTTGTTAGAAGGACATTAAAATTATTGTTAAACATCTCCTCAGTCAAAGCATTAGCCTCATTAGAGGGATTTTACATCAAAGAACCACCACCAGCATCATTTATAATTGATCTAAGGGAGATAATAAGAACATTATAAAAACTTGAATTATTAACCAATCAGAAAGGGAATTATGACGGTAATTCCTAAGAAACTCCTTAAATATTTCCCAATATTTGTAAATAAATTCTCTATCTAACTTGTTAAACACTGTAAGGCCATTTCTAAGTTTGACAATTTTAGATGGTTTGAAGTATTTGGCTAAGGATTTATGGGCAATTTTGCATCAAATTGGGATTAAGCCTAAGGATAATAAATTTAACCACATTTTAGCATTATCCCTAATAGTAAATAGAAACAACCTAAGTCTAAAAACTTTATCACTAACACTATTATATTTAAATATTGCACAAATCTTATGGAAACTAGCTATGTGTAAATTAGGGACTTATAAAGCTTTCTCACCAAACTATAAGTTTTTCACCATTTGAATTATGGAAGTTTTTAATTCAAAATTATTGGCTTAGATGCTAGGTCTATTTTTTTTTTTTTTCGAATACCTTAAATCATAGGGTTAGTGAATTCCCTAAGAGATCTACGTTACCTATTTTTAGGAAGTTTTCATCCATTTTTAAATCTTTTAAATTTTTAAATTTTTTCTAATTTTTTTGTTCAAACTGCATAACTGGAATATTTTATAAGTTTTCTAGTTATTCTTCATTACTCCATCAAGGCTCTAGATCAAACAAAGTTTTTAGTCTATATAAAACCAATACAGAAACCAATTGAAGCATGGGGAACTTAAATATAATAAGGATATATTAAAAATAAAACCCACGCTAAGTAATGTCAGCATTTCAAATCCTTATATATTTAGAGAATTTATTTAACTGCACATGGAGATGATGATACACATTACAAGCATAGAAAATATTTTATTTTATTGAATGATAAACAAGTTACAAACTAACAAACATAAGAAAAATAAATAAACTAATTAAATCAAAGTTTAGAAATGAATTAGATTTAGGATTGTAATCCTCTTTGCACTTCTTAACCTTGCTCCACTCCAATACAAGACTTTAATGCAATAACATATGCTACACACTCTATAAGATAGGCCACACACTCACAAAGATGATGAAAAGAGTTTAAAGATATTATTTACAGTTTTACAAAGTAACTGAAAAAGCACTACGATGCTGGTTTTGTGGAACTGTTATACTGTTGAACCAATGCTCGATTCATAAATAGTCACTCCAATTCATCTATCCAACTAACACTCATGAGCTACAGTGCTTCGATATAGCACTATGTTGCTGACTAGATAGTGCATTAGAGCTAAGCTCTCTAGCAAAATTTTAGTAAACTCTTTTCAACAGTGCTGAAGATATGGCTCTGCAACACTAAAATATGTTCTAGCACTGAATTTAAGGTGCTACGACACTAATCTAATTTTCACTTATTTCTTTTTAACTTTTTTTTACATAAAACACACAGATTATAGGTATAAATTACATAATAAAGAAAATTTAAAATGAATAATTTTTATCTTATCAGGTGGGAAAGCTAGGGTGATTTTATGTGGACCTCATAAACCTATTTGTAGGCTTTAGAGGTCAAGGTTCCAAAGATTTAAGTTGAATGCAAGGGAATAAGCCATATGATGCATTTCTTTAAACTAGGTTGACTTAGTCAACCTAGCCTAATCATTAGATCCCTAAAATCTAGGAAAGTTCATGTATATATTTGAAAGTGAATGGGAGACAGGTTAAAGTCAAGATAGATCTTAATGTATGAAAAGGTAATTTTGGTTAAATTCGTCAACTATGGTTATTTTGGTCAACCATAGCTCACCATAAGTCTAAGCTATTCAAACATGTTTGAATGGTTATTTCAGAGGTTTAGAATGCAATATCATTATTTGGAATGAAGGGGTCTAGGAATTAGCAATTTAGGTCAAATAGGAGCCATATGGTCAACTTGACCTTTCATTGTCATGGGTACAAATGGATTTAGGCATGCTTAATAATGGTTATAGTAGTCCAAGGGATCAATCCGAAGGTTTGGATCCATGCTTGAATTTTTTATTTTTTTTTGTGAAAACCCACAAAAGGGAACTTTTATTTGGTTTGGTGACCTGACGTAGCTCTACGTTCAGACTCCAGTGAAATAGTGTCACAATTTCTTACTTTTTACTACGCGGCCCTACAACCCGACCTAGAATGGACTCGGGATTATTATGTTCACGTATTGCTAGGTATTGCTCGGTGTTGCTAGGTATTCATCGATTTTGCTCCGCAATAATGAGAAATACCATTCAGTGAAGACCAATACCTAGAAATACCGAGCAATACCAAGCAATATTAAGTTTTTCTAGGTATTACTCGGTATTGCTCGGTATTGGCCTTGATAGAGCGGTATTCCTCATTATTTCCAAGCAGTACCTAACAATATCGAGCAATACCTAGCAATATCGAGCAATACCGAGCAATACACGAACATGGAAATCAAGGGTTTCATTCCAGGTTGGGTCATCGGGCCGCGCGATAAAAAGTAAGAACGCGTGGCAACATATTATTGGCGTCCGAACATATAACTACGTTAGGTCACCTGACCTAATAATTGTTCCACAAAAGGGGCCTACACATTGATAAAAAAAAAATATTACAAGCCTTAAGGGGAAAGCCAGCCACTAAAGCTCTAAGGAGCTTACAAAATTAAATGAAAAATAAAAACCTAGGAGCCAACAATTCCCATTAAGCACAAGAACAAAATGGCCTAATAACATTCTAAAAACTGAAAAGGAAGAGCCACCGGAATCAGCAATCAGCTCAGCCTCATCACCTGAAAAAAGAACCAGCATAAAACAAGCATTAGTCTCAAGAAACTTATAACAAAGGCCTACAGGGACACTAAAAATAGCAATTAACATAATATAGATAACATTGAATATAACAAGATCTTATCAGGGTAGGTCAATCTCCCTAAAGGATTATCAATGGATTGTTTGAAAGTATAATATAAAGATTTGAAAACTAATAAAATATCAACCATATTAAACACACCAGCAGCAAAAATAATTAAATAACTGAGACGACATGATATCAATAATAAATCCATAATCAGCAAAGTTAAATCGATACCACAATAGAAAGAAAGCAAAGTACTCGGGAATGAGAAACTAATAGTGTCACTAGTCAGTATATACCCGAGGAGCATAATGATATGCAACCTGCAAACACTAATCTAGCAATTAAAATATAATAAGGGTTATAGGAAAACATAGCTCAGGAAGTCACAAAATCCCCAACCACCATTAGGGTAAACCAAATGCCACTCAATCCTACCTCGAAAAAAAATAACCATAGAAGGAAGAACAGCATAGATGGATAAAAGTAGAGAAAGCTAGAAATGGAGCACAAAAAGTCCAACTAAATAATAAATATGTCCCAGAATCATAGTAGAAATACTCTGAACTAAAACCAACACAAAGAAAATGAATATAGCCTCATATCACAACTCAACTCTCAAAGTTAACCCCAGCCAAACAAGATGGCCAATATACATACCAGCTATTAAAGGTATGAGAGCAAGAAATGGGAAAACCATCAGCATACAAATTGGTATAATCAAATTTCCAACCTATAGCCAAAAAACACTCAATAATGAAAGAAAACCAAAGCCAGAAGAGCAGCACCAAAACCAAGGCCAACCAAATAGAAACAACCTCCAAACCTAACCAAAATAGAGCCAAAACATTATTTCAAACATAGGGAATACCAATTTTATCCAGCATTAAAAGACCTTTTAAATGACAAGGAAGATTACAAATAGAAATCTCAGTATAGCCATCCAAACCACACACTAAGTTAGCAAGCCGCTCAGCACAAACATTACCCTCAAAAATAGAAGAGAATGAGTAATCCATAAAGACCAATAAATGTTTAATATCTCTCACTAAATAAAAATTGTCAGAATTAAAACTTATATCTTCACCAGTATTTAAACATTGAATACTATAATTAGAAATAACATCAATAGATTTTTTAGTAATTACCAAAGAAAGACAAATTCTAATGCCACAAAGAATAGCCAAGAGAAAAGCAAGGTTCTCATCACAGATTAGAACAGGGCCCGTAAAGCATTAATAAGATTACCAAGACTATATCTAATAACCCCACCAAAATCGGTGTTAAAACCAATAAAAACACCATCAACATTCAACTTAAAAGAATTATTAGGAGGTTTTAGCTAGTAAACAAAAATAGGTTCAGAAAAATGAAAATTCTCATCCACTTTGATACCAAATTCATCAGCAACATGGAAATAATTCTTAAAACTCTTAATAGAAAGGAAATTGAAAGAAAAGAGACCAAACACCTTATCTTTAACATTTTTAAAAATCCTATGATGGTTCATACGCATACCATTAAAAATAGAAATATTTCTATCCATCCATAAATACTACAAAATAAGGGGAGGTGTCACATTTCTTATATGGCCTTTAGATTTAATAAACTAAGAGTTAATCAAAGCTTTAATAGATAATTTAGCACTAAAACTATTTAATTTGAAAATATCATCAAAATAACTCCATGTTTTAACAGCTAAAGGATAAAAAATAAAAAAACAAGATGCATATTCCCCACATGATAACAACTTTGGCACTCAGAAGTTAAAGTAAATTCTATATTAATCAAGTTATCATCAATAGGAATGAACTTATGCAAAATTCTCCAAATGAAAATAGCCACAGTGGAAGGAATACTTTTATGCCAAATCATAGAATAAATATTAGTAGCATCATTCATAGTTTGAAAAGCAATTTAAGCATCCTTTTATCTAAAACTCTCATCTTTGAACAAGTTGTGTAATAATAAATCATTCATATCATTGTTAAGAGGAAGGTTAAAAAATTTATGAATGATAAAATTAGGAATAGCATTTGCAAATTTATCATAATCCCAACAGTTATCAGAAATAAAATTGTTCACCTTAACCGCCACTTTAGAAGAAGTGTTTATAATGGCATCAATAGATTGACCCCCCAACCAGCAGTCTTGCCAAAAGAAAATGTTCCCACCACAAAGCCATGCACTTAACTTTGCAAAATCTTTACAACACTTTAAAATCACCTTTGTTAAAATAACATATAGTTTGGTACCTACCCACATAATACTTAACAAACATAAACTTAGCCTAGAGGCTGACTTTAGCATGAAAGTTGTACCACAACTTGAAAGACAAAGCATGGGCCAAATCATGCAAACTCTTACACCCCAAACAACCCTCATCCAAAACTCCACAACACTTATCCGAAGAAGTTCAAAGAACTTTAGTATGGCTATTAACACCTTTCCAAAAAACATCTGTTACAAATTCTATCAATTTTATTACAAACCTTCTAGGTGGGTTTAAGAGTTTGGAAAATATAAACCGAAAGAGAAAAAAGAACATTTCTAATAAGAACTAATCTAACACCAAAACTCAAAAAATTCATATCCCAAGATAAAAGTTTGTTCAAAATAGAAGTAATCAAATCATCAAACAGAAAAGACTTTTTTCTACCCTTAAATATAGGAACCCCAAGATAATTAATAGGAAATTGGCCTTGCACAAAACCAGTCAAGCCTTTAATAACCAAAATACAAACATTAGGCACTCTTGTTGGAAGTAATAAAATAACACTTGTGCTTATTCAAAGAAAGCCCGCTAAGAATTTCAAATTTATGAAAAAAACTCCATAAGTTTATTAATCCTATTTAAAGAAGCATTCATGAAAATAATAAAATCATCAGTAAAACATAAGTGAGAAATAGGAAAACCACCCATAGTTCTAAAATACATGGTAGGTCGCTTCTCAAAAAGGTTTGCCAATCCTCTAGATAAATACTCAGGAGCAATGATAAACAAAACATGAGATATAGGATCTCCCTACCTTAGACCATGAGAGGATTTAAAAAACCCATTACTTTTACCATTCACAATAATAGAAAAAAAGGCCCTTTAAGGCAATTTTTGATAAGATTAATAAAGATGGAATTAAAACCAAATAATTGTAAAACCATGTAAATAATGTTCCAATCAAGATTGTCATAAGTCTTAGAAATATCAAGCTTCAAAATCATATTGCCACCTCTCACCTTAACATTCAAGTCATTACAAATTTCATGGGCCAATAAAATATTATCAACAATGGCTCTCTCCTTGACAAAACCCATTTAAAAAGGAGAAATAATTTTAGGAAGAATAGTTGTTAAAAGACTCATAATAACTTTCAAAAGTAGTTTATTAAAAAAGATGCATAGACTAATAGGTCTAAAATCATTCCAACTACTAATAGAAATACTTTTGGGAATAAGAAAAATATAAGTAGAAGTGAAAATTTTAGAAATAGTATTACCAGTAAAAAATCCAAAACAGCCTAGTAAAGGTCACTACTAATAATATGCCAAGATTTCTAGAAAATATAGTAGAAAAATCATTTGGCCCAGCCACAGAGTTCCCATTCACTCTATGAACCATCTCTCTAGCTTCTTCCAAAGAAGGAAGTTTAGATAGAGAATCATTATCCTCTTGAGAGATGAGATTAAGGATGAAGGGAGGGTTATCAATGTGAGCAGGAGAAAAATACTTATTGAAACACCTTTGAAAATGTTGCACAGCTAAATTAGTGATTTCTTTAGCATCCTAAGTAATAGAACCATCATCACGATTGATTTTACGGATGGAGTTTTTAGCATATTTTCTCTTAACTAATGCATGAAAATATTTAGTGTTATTATCAGCTCCAACAAGATGCTTCACAACCTCTTTTTATTTCCAAAAGGCTTCCTCCTGGGCTTGTAATTTAAAAAGACAATTTCTAGCATCCCTTAATAAAGTGAAATTATCATTAGAAGGAGACAATTGATAGTTAAGCTCAATAGTGTTCACTTTTTCTTTCTCATTCAATATATTGGTGAAGATATTTTTAAAAACATTATGATTCCACCATTTGAGAACTTTCTTAAGCCTTTTAAGTTAAAACAAAATATTTTCATACCAAAAGAAGATTTATCTGGATGCAAGGAAGCTTGATAATTACCCTAAACCAAATCCATAAAAGACTCATGAAACAACCACATGTTTCACGCAAAGATGTCATATGTCAGATCTTTAGACTAATTAACATAAGAGAGCGCTCGAAAAGAGTCCTGCTAAGATGCTCAACAGAAATAGAATTGAAAGAATTAAGCCAAATAACATTAAAAAGAACCCGATCAAGTGATTTGTTTGGTAGCAATGTTCCTTTTCCAGTGGTAAGCACTGAATTAAGAAGGCAATGGTCCCCCTTTGGAAAATTTCATCTCACCATGCTTGGATTGGATTGGGTTCTTTTCTCAATCCATGAAAAATCAACTTTGGAAGCTGTATTTTCAAATGGGCCTTGGTTTGTCAATGGAAAGATTATTGGGATGGATAGATGGTTGCCTAGATTCTCTCCTTCTTCTTTAAAAGGTTTATCGGCTCCTATCTGGATTAGGGTGACTAACCTTCCTTTACAATGTTGGGATGAGATCAACATTTGTAGAATTACTTCGATGATTGGCAAGCCTTATATGATTGATGTGAACATGTTCCAATGAGGGAGAAGGGAGTTCGGTAGGGTGTGTGTTTGTATCAATTTGGATACACAATTACCTCTTGGTGTTTGGGTGGAAGGTATTAATGGTAGATTCTTTCAAAAAATTGAACATGAAAGATTACCAAATTTTTGCTTTGCTTGTGGCAAAATTGGTCACTTGAAGATTGGATGCCTTGAAAATTGTTTGAAGGGGGATTCTCTACAGAATAATGCTGGGAACAACGAAGCTAGGAAATCTTCTAACCAAGTGGAGACAGGAATTTCAGTAATGAAGACCTTATCAGATGGTATATCTACAAATGTTTCTCAAAATGGTTATGGGCCTTAGTTGCAAGTCAGCTATGGAAGAGGAATATACAAAAATAATGCTTTTAAGAAGGATCTCACACAGGTCAAGGAGCAATGGTTAAACAAAAAAATAGTATAAATGCTTTTGAACCAAGACATGAACTTAATAATGCAGAGAATGATACTTTGGTGAAGGAACCTTGTAAAAAGAATGATATTGCTGAAGAAGTTATTGTTGCTGAGAAGCTGACTGTACAAGAGAATCCAGAAATTTCAAATTCAGCCATTGCAGAGAAGGGTATGGCTTCCTTATCCTCTAATATTACAAATTCTAACAAATTTAGTATATTAGATGGGTTGGTGGAAGATGGTGAGATTGTTATTACTGAAGAAGAATCTGTTAAATTGGTGGAAGAGATGGTTGATTTTAATATAACTGAAGACAAAATTCCCAAGCCATTTATCTAGGAAATGAAGGAAATTAATGATTCCAAGGAAGATATCTCTTCTAATGTTAAGAAGAGGGGTTCTAAACAATTGAAAATTTTGGGACCTATTAATTTGGTCCCTATAGATAGAAGAACAGATGATGTTTGTAAAGACATGGTGGATTTTAAGGTCGGGACTATCTCCCCTCTTAATCTATGCATTCATCAATTTTATTTTGGCGTTGTAGAGGAGCTAGAAAGAGGAGGGCTTCTCTATACTTAAAGGAGGTGGTTAAGAAGCATAGGGTTTTTTTCATTGGTCTTTTGGAGACTAAAATTTCTTATTTTGATAGAAAAGATGTTGATCATCTTATTGGAAGTGAATGGGATTTTGTTCAAGTTCCTTCAGAAGGCTTATCAGGAGGTATTCTAGTATTGTGGAAATCAAATATTACTGGATTTCAATTATTGAAAGCTTCTTCTCATCTTATTATTGGAGATTTGGAGGTCCAAAACAAAGGCAAATGGAGGATTGCCACTATCTATGGTAACAAGAATGTTTATAGAAGAAGAAGTCTTTGGGAGAGCTTGGGAAATTATTCTTCCAAGGAATTTAATATGGTGATAGGAGGTGACTTTAATTACATTCTTTCTAAAGAAGATAAGAGAGGAGGGAAAAGATTTAAGTTTCCCCTTGGACCAAAAGAAATGAAGAATTTTTTATCTAATTATGATTTTCATGAAATTGGTTATGTGGGACAAAAATTCACTTGGTGCAATAACCAAAATGGAGTTGATCGAATTCTTGAGAGGCTGGATAGATGCCTCTTAAACTCGGTTGCATTGAACACTCCAAATCAATTTGTGGTTAGGAATTTGGCTCGAGTGGCCTCAGATCATTGTCCAATCCTCCTAAATCTCATGAAACATCATGCTTCTAAGAAGGTGCTGAGGTTTGAAGACATTTGGGCTTCAAACAAGGCTTCAGTTGCAGTGGTTAAAGGCATATAGAAGAAAAGATGTGAAGGTAACTTTTCTCAAATTCTAAATACAAAGATAAGGAAGTCATTAAAGGAATTATTCTATTGGAGTAAAGCAAAAATGAAATGCTTAATCACTTTGAAAGGTGATCTATTGAAACAAATTGAAGATTTACAAATGAAGGAGGCGGATGAAGGATTTCTCTCAGATAATGATTGCTGGCTACTCAAAGTAAAAGTGGAAGAGCTTAATTCTACTCTTGATAGATTGGAGACTTGGTGGAGACAAAGAGAAAAGGTTAATTGGATGATGGAAGGAGATCAAAATTCCAAGTTTCTCCAAACATATGCTTCGGCTAGAAGGAACTCAAATTTTATAGCAAAAATTAAAAATGAAGATGGAATGATAGTGGAAGACCAGCAATGCATTGAGAATGTGATGATCAATTACTTCAAAGAGAAATGAGGAATAGAGAATGCAAAATAGATGATTGGCCCAATCCGTGGAATTCCCTTGATGATGAAGACAGAGTTTATCTGGAAAGAGCTTTCACATTTAAGGAAGTGAAGGATGTTATCAAGCTCAGTGGCAATAATATATCCCCAGGTAATGATGGTATTACCTTCTCCTTTTTAGAAGCTTATTGGGATATTATTAAGAATGACTTTTGGAATGCTATCAATGCTTTTTTGGAGTCTTCAGTTATGGATTCTAATTGGAAGGAAACCATTATATTGCTTATTCCTAAAGTCACTAATCCTTTGGTTCCTTATAACTTTAGACCGATTTGCTTATGTAATATGGTTTATAAAGTAGCGGCAAAACTTTTACTTAACAGGATGTCTTCTATATTCCCAAAACTGATCTATGTAGAACAAGCTTTGTTTTGAGAGGTAGATCTCTTTCAGATCAAGTGCTTATTGCTCAAGAAGTTATGCATAAATTCAGACATTCTCAATCCTCTAAAGGATTTGTTGCTTTCAAAATAGACATGGAACAGGCCATTGATTTGATGGGATGGCCTACCTTAAGGAAAGCCTCGGAGTTTTTTGGGTTTCCTTCCAAATTCTCTAGTCTTATTTTGGAATGTGTCCAAGATTCAAAATTTCCAATTCTTATCAATGGAAATCTATCTAATTGGATAGAAGGGAAGAGTGGCTTTAGACATGGTTGTCTCTTGTCTCCTTTTCTTTTTATATTTTGTGCTCAACTTCTTTCAAATGCTTTGAAACAAAGAGAAGATAAAATTGGAATAAGGTTGTGCTCTAAGGGTCCAAGACTTTCCCATTCGTTATATGTTGATGATGTGATCATCTTCTCGGAAACAAAAGTTAAGGTAGTTAAAGAAGTAAAATCAGTTTTGAAGAAATTTTGTGGATGGTCTAGTTTGTGCATCAATTTTAACAAATCTAGTATGATTTTTGGCAAAGTGGTTAATAGAAGGTTGAAGAATTCTATTGCTCGAATCATGGGGTTCAAGGTATCCAAGGAATTGAATTATCTTGGAATAAAGTTAGCCACTAAAAGGCTAGCTAAAGAAGATTTCCAATTTATCATTGACAAAGCTTTGAAGATGACAAACATTTGGGAAGGAAGGCTTATTTCTTTGGCAGGAAAGATTTTATTGTCTAAAACAATTCTTTCATCATATACCATCTTTCATTGTACAAACTCTTTAGTTCCTAAGAGTGTGCATGATGAAGTTGACAAAATTTGCAAAAATTTTATATGGAATAAATCTAATGGTAGAAATGGTATTCATTATGTCAATTGGAATGTAATGTGTTTACCATTGGCTTTTGGAGGAAGAGGGCTTCACTCTTGCTCTAGTATTGTAGGACCCTTGAGAGCTAAATTGGATTGGAGATACATTGAAGATAAGGAGTCACTGCTGCACAAAATCCTTTATCCAAAATATGGAAGTATTCTGGATGAATGCATTTCAAGGAGGATGGGATCTTCTTCTTGGAAGATCCTAGCTGATGGAGGTAAATTTCTTAGAATAATTATTAGATGGAATGTTGTCAATGGAGTAGACATTGATGTTTTTAATGATAATTGGATCTTAGACAAGAGTTTAAACAAATGGCTAACTTTTGGTATTCCAAATGATGATAGCAGATTTTTGATTTCAAATTTCATCAGTGATGGTAGATGGAATGTGGAAGTCATTAGAAACCACATGGGTAATGATCTTGTTAACTTAATTTCTCAAATTAAGATTAACACTGATTCTTTGGAGGATAAGGGGGAGTTGATGCATCTGTTGTGTGGTAAATCAATCTCTGCTATGATAACTGAAACATCTGTTAATCTGTCGGGTAGCAAGCAATATTGGAGATGGATTAAGAAAGCCAAGTTGAATCCAAGGGTGGAGACATTTTGGTGGAGGATTTCCAATGATGCAATTCCAACTTACAAGATGCTGGAATACAGAAGATTGCATAATTGTTGTCTTTATCTGAGAAATTGTTTAGAAGAATAAGACTTTAATCATGTTGCGGCTAAATGCAAAGAACGGAAAGAAGTTTTTCTTCAAATTGATAAGTGGGGCTTTCATATTCCTTATTTTGATTCATCGTTGGAATGCAGTAACAGGATGTCCAAACAATGCTCTTTCATGGTCAACTTATGTTGCTATGTGGTTTCTTTACTTGGAGATCTAGGAACAATTTGATTCATAATAGTAAAGAAAATTTCTCCTTGATTATTGGTGCTAATACAGTGAGCTATTCTTCAACTACGGCTCAAGGATCTATTAATTTCTCGAGTAAATGGGATACTAATCAGTCTTCTAGGCTACCCAAAATTCATTGGTATCCCCCTCCACCTGATTGGCTTAAGGTAAATGTAGATACATCACTTCTACCTTCTTATAAAGCTGGAATTGGTGGTGTGGTGCGTGATCACCAAGGAAGATATCTCTTGGCTTTTGGTAAACCATATGTTCACTGGGATATTGTAACTTTGGAGCTGCTTGCTACCCAATCATTCAATGAAGTGATCAAGGATTGGATGTTCAAGTATAAGGGATTTATAATTGAAGGAGACAATGCTAATGTGATGAGGTTCTTGCAAAATTCAAAACATAAAGACTCCTCATGGTATGGTAATGTTCATCTTTTTAAACAGTTTCATCAAATTGTTTTTAATTTGGTTGATAGAAAATGTAATAAGTTAGCGGATCAATGTGCTAACTATGGGATTATGAGTTCTTTTGTTTGGGAAGATGTTACCATGGATAAGATTCCTCCTCTCTTTATGTCTATAGTAAAGGAGGAATCTAGTGTGGTGAGTTCTTAGTTTGTTACCTTTTCTTTATTGATGCAATTTTATGCATTTTCTTTAAAAAAAAGGTGAATTTTTTACCAGTGAAACCAATGTCAATAATATTTCAATCCATAATCATATTATTAAAATCCTCCATAGAATGATAGATAGGACTAGAGCCCCCAATGCATTCATCAATATTAGAGATAGTATTAAAATCACCACCAACAAGCCAGGACAAAGTCTATATTATATGGAAATTAGTAAGTTGCTCCCATAAAACTTTCCTATGTGAGAAGAGGCAGCATAAACAAAATGAAGCACAACAAGATATGCTTAAAAATTAAATACTACAATGTAAAATTTGAGTAAAATCACCAATAGCATCAAGCTTAACAAGATCGTTCCAAAAAACCCAAATCTTATTGGTAGAATTTGAAACAGCATGTTTAAAACCCAAAATTCTAGTAGTACTAAGTAATTTAGTAGAACTAATGAGAGGTTCAAGCAAAATAAGAATAGAAATATTATAAATGTGACATAAATGTTTTACTCTTAACCTAGAGGAGGTGAAACCAATACCCCTAACATTCCAAAGCATCGATTTAAGCATAATAAACATTAACTAATGACTGGTTTGAGAACGAGTGGTTCTAGGAGATTGTAATATGAAATTCTTGATTTTCCTACCTCTCCAATTTTGAAACTTTATAAAACTAGCATCATAATCATCTTTAGAAGAACCTTTAGCAACAATGCCCATATCCTCAGTATTAGTAAAAGCACCACTATGAGAATAAGGATTAGAAATAAATTTATTCTCATTGTGAGCACTCGCTTGCCTTACCTCCTGAGGTACTTCACCCTCCTCAAGGATATTACCATCCTCCTTATTTTCTTTATTGCCCATGTTAAGGCATGTATTTGCTTCCATCGTAATATGTTGTCCATCCTCCTTTTCGTTATCATCATAAAGATAATTCATAGAATTAGAGCTGTTATTATTTAGCAACATAAAATACATATCCGACATATTTTTGTTAAGAGTGCAAGGACTAATAAGAGGTGAAATAACATTAATTTGGTTAGAAGTAATAGACAACATTTGCTCATCCACATTTTCACTACCAATAGGTAAGGAAGAGTTAGAGTTGATATTATCTCATGTATTTGAATAGGTTCATCAACATTAGAGGTAGGTGGTTCAATGTGCATGATAAAGGGGTTGTAAAATCTTCAATTCCGCACGGTTTAAGATCATTGCCAACACTCACTCCACTGTTTGGATCCTCACTATCATGAGGAACCAAAATAATAGCATTCTCATTGGACTGTTTGGTTGAATCCTTTTCCTTGGGAAGATGAGGATGTAACCTGTAACATTCATTTAACGCATGACCATGCATTTTACAATAAGAACAAAAAATTAGCAAATTTTCAATCTCTGCTTTTGAAAAAAAATAAACATTCAACTCCAAACCAATCCAAATTTTATTAGGATGTTTCTTAGATATGTCCAGTTTGACTAAAACATGCACCCTAAAAGGATGACAAAATGAAGCAGTAGCTTAATCCATTTGCAAAGGCCTACCAAAGATTGAAGTTGAGCCAAAAAGAATATGAGAATTAAAGAAATGAAATCTCGGATTAAGAAATGAGATCCACACATACGTAATAGGGGATTCCTCATGAACATCAAAATCCAGGGTCCATTTGAGCAACCTCGTCTGACATGCTTGAATATAGTAGGATCTCCGTGAGAAAATCTGACTATAATTAATATCGTTAGAGAGTTGAATCGCAACATGCCTCTAATCCAACAAACGAATGTGAAAAGAACCCGATAGTTTCATATTACCAAAAAAATTTGGAATTACATACAAATTAGGTCGTCGAAGTAGGAAATTGCCAACAAAAGTTAAAGCGAAAAGTGTTGCAAGTTTAGGAACCACGGCATCATTAAACATCAATGTTGGACAACCCTTAAAAGAAGTTTGCACAAAAGGTAGCTTAGAATCTGATGATGAAGATCAAGCCAAAACATCCTTGAAGGACTGGGAATGACCCTCTGGAAAAGAAGCAGATAACAGCATAAATGATGATGCAGTCGTCATCTCCCAAAACCAAAAACTTGAAAACAAAACTTCAAATCATAATGAGAAGAATCCAAAAACTAAAACAATGGAAACAAAATGAGGAAGAAAACACAAGAAAATGATGCCAGTAGCTTAGGGAATGGAGGTCAGGAACAGAAACCCTAAGTCGCCACTAAATTGCTGCAGAGCATGAAATGAGATAGCGCTATGACTGATTTTGGATCCATTCTTGAATATTATATTTTTTTTAAATAAAACCCACAAAGGGACCTACATGTTAATTAACATAACAACTATAAAGTCCTTAAAGGGGACCGTTAGCTCCCTAATGCTCAAAAGAGCTACAAAATAAAGTAAAAGAAAAGCTATGATTTGATAGTCCCCACTAAACCAAAATAAAATAAAATCTAGTAACATGCTACTGATGCTTAAGAAAAGCATCCAAAAAAGAAAGATACTTATATGAACATGTTTCACAATCTTTCTGCAAAAAGTCCTGATCACAACCATAAAAGTAAGCTCCTAAGGATCAAAAGGGCTACCAAATAAAGAACTAAAGTATAAGGAAACAAAGTAATATAAATGGAAATTAATTAACTTAAGAGCAGAATAATAATAAAGGATATTACCCATATGATGCTTCCAAGTAAAAACCTCCCACATATGAGAAAAAGGTCAACATCCATGTAAAATAACACCATAGCAATAATCCAAGGTATAATAGCAATGCAAAAAATACAAAAAAATAATAACATAAAGGAGTAGGACAAGCCAGGCAGGATATTAATGAAAACCAACCCAAACCACCATTAAAAACCAAAAGAGGGTATGGGCTGAACGAGCTCAGGATAGTATGAAACCAGTATGCATCATATGGGTAACCCTAATGCTGTTCAATCCTACCAGCCAGCCAAAGCATCCACCCCTTGACAAACAACACTGAAATGCAACAAGATAAGCTCATAGAGAACGCAGCCACCCACACACAAATAAAAACCATCATGGATAGAAAAGTAAGATAGCAGAAAGGAGAAGCTGAGGGCCTGAATAACTAACCACACAAGGCCACCAAGACAACACCAACAGTCCAACCAAAAATGCCACCAAATCCAACAACCAAAACCTAGATACACCAAGATGAGGAGACGCCCCAGGCATCCCAGCAGACCACCAAAAACCACACAGCAACCCCATACCAGAAAAAAATTCATAAAAGCAACAATATAGCACCAGTCCCCACTATTACTCCCATTAATACCCACCTCCATATAATCTAACCAAAATAGATCCCATAATAATAGTAGGAGATTGGAGAGCAATAACTAGGAATGGCATAAATAATAAAACAAATGAAACCATAGCTCAAGCCCAAAACCCCAAAATACTTTGCTAAAAAGTGTAAAACCACATCAAAATTCAACCAACAATTCACATTCACCAGAAAAGTAAAGACATAGAAATAAAGCACAACCATTAACATCATGCTTGAATAATATTTTATGTATTAGTTTAGCTTTAGGGTTTAAGGGTTAAACTTTATTATTTTAAGCCAACAATCACGACCATGGGCCCCAATCAATTCAAACCATTCAAAAAAAAAATTTTAATAAGCTTTAGTCATTTAAAAATATTTATAATGAATTTTAATCAACAAGCCATGTTGAGTGGCATGATATGTAAATTTAATGATGTTTGGATTTTTAGGTTTTATGGTTTATGGATTTCATGATTGGAATGGCATGGAGAATTACAAGGAATATTAGGAAGGTTCTAAGGAGGTGATTGGTCAATGTGCCATTAAATAAATCAAGTTTTAAAGGCCTCACCTTGGATTTCCTACATAAGTTAGGACAACCTATTAAAAAGGGTTTCATATACCCTATATATTTGAGTGTGGTGAATTGACCTCATATAAAAATAAAGCCAACAAATAGACCCCAAATAAGAGTGATTAGCTAGTAAAAGTAAATCACATGTGTTGGTGTTGACCAATACAGTCAATAAAATTTGAAATAGTTCAATATGTTAGTTTAAAATGCTATAGATTTGGTAGGCAATTAGGTTGATTTTAATAGGCAAATACCCAAAGGGAAATAATTTTAAATAGAAAAATTTAACTAAGCAAGAAGCAACAAATAAATTTAAGTATGAAAATTCTTGAAATGGAAATCATTTGAAATAAAAGGATTTAAGCAAGTAAATGCTTGAAAGGGAAATCATCCCAAACAAACAAATTTTGGCAGGAAAATGCTTGAAAGGGAAATCATCCCAAAGAAGTGGATTTAAACATGAGTATGCTTGGAAATGATATCATTCTTGATAAGCATATTTAAGCAAGTAAATGAGTAAATTTAATGAGAAAATATCAGAAGAGATATTACCCAATTAACCATGTTCTAAGTAAAGGATACCATTGTGGAAACTTTTATAATTCTTTATAAATAAGCTTGCAAATTAATACCATGCAAAGTTTTAGCATGCATAGGAGAATTAAGAAATACAAGCAATTTATAAATATCAGAACTTTATTCATATTATATGACATAATAAATTGAGTCCCTATTCTTAAAAAAGTTATAATATTTATGCTAGAATATCTTCTTTGCATCATCTAATTGATAGGAAAATCTTTTTTACAATAACAAACTGATAGCATCCTCTATGATAGACTATCTCCTCCATGAATGGACCTTCATAAGTTAGTTTATATTTATCACCTTTCAATGGGCCAAAATAGATTTATAGAACCAAGACTAAGTCACTTACTTGGAAGGTTCTTAGATGAACCAATTTTTCATGCACTTAAATCATGAGTCATTTATATAACTCAAATCCTTGTTAAGCTTTCTACTACTTATCTTCTAAATCTTTGAGCTGCTTTACTCAAATTCTAACATTATCTTTAAATTTTATGCCATAATTTTTTACAATTCTAATAGTGACAATTTATACCTCTAATGGGAGAGCATACTCCACTCTAAAGACTAAAGTGGTATAGACTGAGTAAGAGTTATATATATTATTTCATATGTCTACAAAGCTTCTCCTAACTTTTCATGCCAATGACACTTATTATTATCTTAAATTTTTAGAATCTCCGTTATTTTTTTATTGAAATACTCAACCAATTTATTTGTCCAAGTGTAATAGTTGGTTGAGTATCTCTAATAAACATTATGATGTTTATTAAAATTGTTTATTTTATTGCTTTTAAATGTTTAACCATTATAAGATATGAGAGGAACAGTGCAAATTAATATATAATATGTTCTTTAAAGAAATTTAGGACATTATATATTTTAACTTCATACAATTGATTGACTTAAGTCCACTTAAAAATTAATGTGTTACTGTCAATATAAATTAATGACCTTTAGAGGATGATGAATCAATCAAATTGAAGATATCCAAACTCCAACTTTTAAAAGGCCATGATACAGTTGTAGGATGTAGAACAGTTGGTGGCTAATAAAGGACTACACTATGCACATGACACTCATAACAATATTGAGCAACATTCATATAGTCATCTATCATTGAAGGCCAATAGTATCCCATTCTTTTAATTTTTCAACTTTATTATAGGATCAAACTAATGATCCCCACATAATTTAGCTTTCACTTCTTCAAAAAATCTCTAGGCTTTAGGTTTACTGATACAACATAATCACATTTGAGCTAAAGATCTTTAATATAGGGTGTTGTTTACTGGATTATAAGAAAGATATCTTTTAATCTAATTACCAACTAATTTATGTCATGGTAGTTTGCTTTCTCGCTAGTAGTCAATGAAGGGTTGTTATTATTCCACCATTTTAGTATCTATAGTAAGAATAATCTCAACCTTGATAGGAAATTTATTTTTTACATATTCTAAGTTAATAGGTGACAAAATCTTATGATCTTGTACTTCTATAAAAGGAAATCTTTTTCTAGATAGGCTAATCTTAATGTGAGCTTTGCTAGGGTATCTGTCATAGAATTTCTTCCATAGGATATTCGATACAATGCAACATTTAGAATTTTCTCAAAGAGCTTTATTGTATACTAATAGTATGGTATAAGATATTCTTTTAGCACTTTATAGAACCTAGCAACATGATTGATAGCTAACTATGAATTTCTAAACAACTTCACTACTTAGATTTCATTAAAAATTATTAACCCTAAGCAAATTATTAATGCCTCATACATAGCTTTATTGTTCAAACATGGTTCAAACAAATGATAAGAGTAGTATAATAGACCATTATCTATAATTAAAAATACTATAACAATTCTAGCTTCCCATTGGAAAATATTTTGTTCTCCTTTATCTTTTTGAAAAAATTCATCACCATAAAATACAACTATAAGAAGATATTTCCTTTCAAAACTCATTATATTCTCATCATGATATTCATCATTTAAAGGAAAATTAGAAGGAACCAAATTTGCTACTAGAAAATCTGCTAAGGCTTAACCATTCACAGCATGCAAAGAGAGTAAACATTATATAAAACTATAATGGAATCATCGACTACCAGGCCATGAGATACCATAATGGATTAACCTGAGAAATTAAATTAACTTTAGGAGATAAAATAAAATCCCTTCTTTTGAGCAATAAATATCAAGGCCAAATAAAGTTTCTAAATAGGTGGATAATTCTACTCAGCTTAAGTAATCAAGTGCATTATCTTTTCTTTCCTCATTAAATTGGACTAACAAGGAGCCAAGAGATTCACTTAAAGTTATAAGATATAAAATTAATGGCTTCCTATGAATAGGAGCAGCTAAAAGTGGAGGGTTCATCAAATTCTATTTTATACTTTCAAAAGCCTTTGGTATTTTTCATCCTATTAGAAATGAACATCTTCCTTACATAAGATTGTAAAATGTTGATATATTCTTGATATCTTTGATATAAATCTTCTTGGATATGATAAATGAACTTAAAAAAGATCTCAATTGAGTGAGACTTCTAGGTGGGTTCATATCCAAGATGACTTTTTTTATGGAAATTAATTTTGATTATGTAGTGCCTTACCATCAAACATAGAAACTTTTCTAAAATAATGCACACTTTAGGGTTCATTTTTAACTTATGGAGGCATAGTCTATCAAAAATAATTCTCAAGTCTGGTCTTCCCTATCATGACTTTTAATGACTAAAACATCAACATAACACTCTACTTGTTGGTGGATTAGTTCTTCAAAAAAAAAAATTGTCATTGCTTGTTTGTATTTTGCTTTAGCATTATTTAGTCCAAATTTCATAATATTATAGAAATATACTCTTATCGGTGTTTTGAATGTTAATTAGTTTTCATCTTTTTGGGCCATTTAAGTCTAATTATATCTATATTATCCATCCATAAAGGTGAATATTAAATGTGATGAATCAATATCTACTGTAAGTTCAGGTATGGGAAATGAGAACTCATATTTTGGATAGGTTATTTTTAAGTCTTTAATGTTAATGCAAATATGGATTTGACTACTCTTCTTCTTAATTGGAAAATGATTGGACAACCATGCAAGAAAATTTTCTTCACTAATTAATTTCTTAACTCTAGCAATGACTTATTCTTTTATTTTCAATAGCATATGCTGAGGTGCTTATTTTAGAGGAACAATGCCAAGTTGAACTTTCAGTTTATGGACTACTACATCTAAAGATAATTCAATATTTCTTCATAACTCCAAGCAAAATAGACCTTTAAACTATAAAAGCTATGTAACCATGTTACTTACTTGATCCTTGTTCAAAAAGGAACTAATAAAGATCAGACAAGGATTTTATACATAAACCAGGCTAATTTCTTTTAGTTCATCTACTAGAGATTCAATCTTGCCTCCAAATTCAGGACTGCATCCCTAACTTGAGAGTCTTCCATATCATCAAGAGTATTTAAATATAGTTTATTAAAATTTTAATGTTCCTTATGAAAAAACTATCAGACTCTAAACTATTATTAAGCACTAAGTAGTGTTTGTCATCATCAAATGGAAAATTAGTACCAAAGTCAACACCTGCTTTTGATTTCAATTTCTAATACTTCATACTCCACATGTTTTCAAATTATTGAGCTTCACCTCTTATCTAAGTTGATGGTGTCAAACTTTGCTTAGCCTGGTTTTTAATACATACTGGATACCAGTCAAAAGGAAGTTACATTATATCATTCATAAATGAGTGGTCAAGTGTTACAATAGTTTGAAACTTTTGCTAGTAAAAGTGATAAATTTATTGGATTTATAATCTAGACCCACAGCATGAGTGACTTTAACTACCAACCTAGCTATGCCATCTTGAGATAGTGAGCTTAGAGTTATATTCTCCATATACTCCATAAGCTTTTTAAAGGTATATACATCTGAATTATTTTCTTTAATAACCTAAGCTCTATCCACATCATTGTTCACTTCTAAAAAACTTCAAACTTTGGTTTTCCAATCATATTTATATATTTTATATCTGATTTATTTTTCTCAAACACATATGATCCTTTCTCTTAATTAGTCTCCAAATCAATATATATTACATGTGTATTTATTGGCACATATTCTTTTTCTTTATCATGTACTTTCTCATTTTTCAATCCTCTACCTCTCCCTCTAACTCACTAAGTTATTCTACCACCTCTTTTTATGGGATGGGAAGCATGCTAGCAAATATTCTGTTAAAGGCTAGGATGCTCTTTATGGACAAATTAAATGTGTGAATTTTTCACAAGATTTGCTATAATAATATTTTTTTAAAAAAATCTACATAATTAGTGTTAATTATCCCAAAGAATAAACTAACACTTGTATTATCAATTTGAGAAAAGAAAAAATGAATTGTATTTAAACTTGGCATAGGAAATGTAATAATTATCCTAAAGGATAAAAATCACATTCACTTATCATTTTAAATATGAAATTAAAGCATGATGATCATTAGTCGACATCCAGAGATTTTTCCCCTCTTAGTGAACTAAGAGAGGGTTTATTTTATATTGTTATCTTGGGTTCCCATAAAGTCAAGCTCCTATAGTCGATTACAGCTCTAAAGAGGAAACATTTGATTAAAGTGAGATATACATAAACTTAAAATATAATTACACATAAGAAATTGACTTAGAGGTTTAAAATGCCAATCATCGATTCCCAAATATAATTATTTTTTTTTAAATATAATTATATTTAACAAATGTGTATATATTTTATTTATTAGGAATAGGAGGTGTGCAAATACAATTAGACTTATGCCTGCTTAGAATGAGCAGCTAACTATCAACTTATTTTACAAGAAATCATCTTAAATGAAATATAGGATAAGGGTAGCTCTATCCTAAGAGTTCAAAAGAGTAAATCAAACTCCAAATTAATGAATAAATATGAATCTTCACTTTATGTTCAAGTGACACTATCAAGAAAAATCACAAAGAACTCAAACTTTTATCTTAATGAATTAACCTAATTAAATTTTCTTACCATAAAAATTTTGAAGAAATTTTGGCAACATAATAGCACTATACCATAAAAAGTAGTGCAACATCCTCTGGCATAAGAGGACTCTACTACCTTGTCATAGGCTTTTGTGTTGGGCTAGTGCACATTGCAAAGAACAAAATGCATGTTTGTAAGCATGTCAGCATAAATGTGTTTTTGTATATAGTACCCAGTACTGTATTACCCTATAACTAGTATAAGTGTTCTTATAATATTCATAACACATACACCATGGAAAACCCAAGAAAATTCTACCCATTAATGCTATTTACCACAAATATAATACAATGCATGTATGGAATACAAATAAAAGAGAGCTATACATAAAACAAAAAAAATTGTATTTATTGACTGAATATAAATTTATAATGGACTCTAACTTTACAGGAAAGAAGGGTGGTCAAACTCCATCACAACAAAATTGGAATCTAAGTATATATATATATATATATATATATATATATATATATATATATATATATATATATATATATATATATATATATATATATATACCTACTTAATGACTTTCAACTCTAAGTCTTGTGTGGAATTTCAAAAGAGATTATCCCCTGAAGAATGGGACATTATTTCTTAAAGCCCCACCTATATATATATAAGCAAGTATAAATAATTCATCACAACTCTGGACACTATACAATTCAATATATATATATATATAAATCTACTTCTCCAAACTCTGATAGATACACTTTACATTTCCTAGGTACATTATATTGACTCTTGTAGGAAATATAATGAGCTGAAAGAAAAGCATTAGCATATAAATATAAAGTGTAGCTATTGTGTAATATCCTAATACTTCTAATATGGTCCTTCAAGAGCCTAAGTGCTCTAATAGAAATATAATATGTATGACATTCAGACTTGCAGAAATATAAATAAATATACATAGAGTGCTTTCCAAGCAAAGCACCAACAATTCACACCACTAGCATAATCTAGGCTAGAGTTGGTTATCCTAACAAACCATCTAAGTTTGTGAAAGAGGCTATGTGTCTTTGTTATGCCCTATAAGGGTTTAGGGTTTAAGATGCATGTATTAGAAAGGTTTTTTTATTAAAGGCTAAAACAGAATTTTTTAATTAATGTTCACATAGTATATGTTTAGATTTTATTATTTAGATTTTAAGGTTAGAGTTGATTTTTTAAATATAAATAACTTATAGATTACTAACCCTAAATTGTAAGGGTTAGTAATTTATAAGTCATATAAGGCTTGGCAAATGAAATGTAATCATCCCCCATGTAGGATTAATAACCACATAAAGCCTTCAAGAGTTTTATTTTAAAATTTATTAAAGGATAGAGAGAGTGACCCTTCAATCCAATACATATGCCCTCCAAGTGGAGTCAAGCATAATGTATATGGTTTGTATATTATTTTTATTTGGTTAAGGGTAATGGAAATCAATACACACATGCCTTCCATGAGCGGAGGCTAGAATGGTGTAGAAACCCTTAATTTGTAATTTATAATTTATTAAAATACCTTAATTACATATGTAAGTGCTCTCCAAATGAAATCAAAAACTACATAAAGGGATATAGAATTTAATATGTATTAAGGCTTTAAAATGTAATGCTAAAGTACAATCCAAAAGGTAATAAGAACAAAGCATAAAAGCCAAATTATTTAATTGAATATAACTATCAAATTTACATAATCAAAATGAATTTTAATCAAATAAATTATCAAATTAATTTTTTTTTATGTTTAAAATTTTTGTTGAATTTTTCTGATCTTTATTCAATTACTTGAAATTTTTACTTTATTTTTTAGCTATTTTAATTTATTATTAATTTAATATTGATGAATTAAAAAAAAAACCATTCCAAAAATTTTATTTAAATTTCAATTATTAATCTTTGAATTTTATTTAATTTTATTTTTTTATTTATATATTTTTTAACAATATTTATTATATTAAATTAATTATACAAAGAAAAGTGATTATTTAAAGACTTAAAATTATATTTTACTACAAAATTTATTTAAATTGGAATTATAACCTCTGATTTTATTTTTAATTTTATTTAAATTTATTTTTTATTTTTAAATTATAATTTTATTTTTATTTAAATTAATTAAATAATATTTAGTTAGGGGTAATTAAAATATTAATTAAGATTTCATCATATTTGAGTTTGGATTTTAATTTATAATGATTATACATTTCATTTTTAGTTGATTAAAGGTTGTTTTGTATTTTTGTGCATTTTATTTGATTTTTTGTTATTTATTAAAAATCAACCCATAAAGAATGGTTAATATAAATTAGTTGTTGTTTAAAGATCAATTAATGAAAAAATGGGGTGTATTTAGTCCTCAGAGTGTACAACACTAAATTTTCTATGTTTAATGTCTCATCCCTAGTAGATGTTTACATGAATACTGAAATTGTCAATGTTCACTAAGGCACATTCTTGATTATTGTCCTTAGATGACTCTAAGGTTGAATAGGTTTAATAATCAAAGTCACTAACCCATTGTACATATGTAAGCAATTTATACCATATTAAGAATGTGTGCTAAATCAAAGATATATATATATATATATAAGCAATGAATTTAATGTTAATTGAAAGATTATTATTCATTAATCATATAAAATTCTTATATGGAATTATTAATTGAGTATTCATTTTAACATAAACTTTAATTCTAGTTCAAATGATGAACTAGGATTTTATAAATTCAATTTACTAATTTATTTACTCTCAAAGGGCTTCAAGAGAATTATCAATCATGCATACCAGCAATATATTCATATCATTTAAATTTGATGTTCAACAAATATTTCTTTAAAATATAATTGAAGGGATTTAAGTACATATATAATTAAAAATATTACCTAAACATTGATTATTTAAACCTAAACTTATTTTAAAATAGGGAATTTTATTATGAAGATAATAAGGGGTCATTTATTAATTTTGGTTGAGTATTCCATTTATAGTGATTTATAGAAAATTTTGTAATTTAAATTATTAAATAAATTAAGTTAAAATTTAATTTACCTAGTTAGTGTTGGTAGCTTTACATGTGGCTTGGCAGGATTGATCTAATGAGGACAATGGTGACAATAGTGTGCCACATCTTCCATGTGGCAGATTTAGGATTGACCATATGCCAGTGTGTGGTTAATCACTTAACCACTTTAGTGGTACTCACAAATCGTTGGATTTTTTGTGTTTTGAGATAAATTATTGGGATCAATCTCACAGCTACAATAAATTCGATCAAATTTGACATTTTAGAAGAGCCCTGAATAGAGGGCTATGATGGAGCTGAACCAAGAACTCGTATGAATGAAGCTGATTCAATCAAATCCACCTCTAAAATGATGTGGTCAACATCATTTAAAATCAAATATACAAAATTAACGATGGTGATATCATCTTCCTCCTCTAGCTAACAGAAACCCTAAATATAGGAAAACTTTGAAGTTCACTCCATGTGAGTTTAAAGGCATGATGCTTAAGATATTGATTACAGATGATAAGAGGAACATTGGGGAAAATTTTATAAAATTTGGAATGCCCTATATAGATGTCTATTTAGAAACTTAGGTATGAAAGTTCATGATGGTGTTAAACCGTAAAGAACTAGTCCCGAGGCTAACCAAGAAGGGGGTAAATTGGTATTTAAAAAATTCTTTAATGATGAAAAAATTCTTTTTATAACTTGGTGCAAAAAATAAATTAAATTAACAATAAAGAGATAAATCAACATTTTCACCCACGTAGTTAATCGCAACAAAAATAAATATAGAAATAATAAAGAAAAAAACACACCAGATTTATAGTGATTTGGTCCAACTTGACCTACGTCCACTCCCCAGAGACACCCTCCATATATTGCACTAAACCTTTAGTGACTCTCCTTTAGCCCCCATAGCTTGACGGAGAAGCCCTTCAAAATCACTTCCACCTTCCCCAGTATGTCAGAGTAGCCAAGTCCTTTGACACCAAAGAGATCTTCTTCTTCATAAAACTTCCCTCAAGATGAACCTTGAATTCAATGGTACTAAGGTGCAAACTTGTTCGAGCAACTATGTGAAATTTCCCCCACACTCCCTTGAAACCCCTCCAACGATCTTCTCCCTCTCAAACTCCACCCTTTCTTCTCTCCCTTTCAAATTCTCTCTTTAATTTTTCTCCAAAAAAACAAAGACATAATGGCTTTCAAAGACACTTACAAAATGCCTCAACAAAGCTTAAATAAAGGGCTTCAAAAACCCTAAAAACTATATTATGTTGACCAAAATTCATCTATGTTGATCGTACAATATGGTCCAGATTGTATAGTATGTTCAGAGAATCAAAATTAAGAAGATTCAATTGACTAATCATAGGATTAATTTAGTCATGGTTTTCATAGATCATTCAATACAATGTAGATCTTTTTGAATAATTAGAACAAAATATGAAATTCAAAATATTGCCTAAATTATAATTGGCAGCTCTTTTTCATGATCTTAACTTAACATCCTGGATGATCTAGATCGTCCAGTATGATTAATTAGATTAAATGATCATACAATACAATATACATTATATAATATGATTACTTCAAAAATTAAACTTCTGGTTTTGACTCAATCTCACTCCCCCTAAGTGTGTGTATGTAGTCACCAAGCTAGTATACACCCTTACAGAACTTGACTCAAGAAATAAAATATGCATCAAAGAATATTCTATAAAATCTTCAGCCTTGAATCTTCATTGGAGGGTGTATGGTATTCCTGAAATGTTAGTACACATACAAACAAATATATATTGCAAATATAATTAGACATAAGTATATGAACCACAATTTTTTTTTTTTTTTTTTTTTGAAGAACTACCAATTGCATTAATAAGAAATTAAAAACATAAACTCATGAGCTTAAGTTACAATAGGTAAAACCTAGGGTTTAGGAAATACCTTATTATAGGTAGTCTCATAGGATGGAGAAGGGATCATTTACATCGCAAGAATCTCCTCTACAACTTTGTAGAAGATCTTGAGCTTTGAAAATAAATAGATGAGAAGTTCAACTCATTGGAATGGACAATCCTTCAATCACCACCTCCTCTCACCGGTAATAGCTTCCAAATTATGGGAAATCAATTATGGATTGAGAGGAAGATGTGAAGAAATGAAAACAAAAAAAACTAAAAAGGTTTGAAGAATGGCTCATTAGTGAGTGAACTCTAAATGAGGGTTTTGAACCCCTTAGCCCAATTTAGCTATTTAGGATGTCTTGGATGGATAGAATCGATCAGAAGGTTTATATACATATATGCTACCTAGGTCAGGTGGTTATGCAGTAAGGGAGATAAGATGTGCAAGGAGGGAGTGTTCATGGGTCATTTTCATATGGAGGGGACCACTAGTGGTTTATGGGGTCAACCAAAAGGTAGTATGGGTTGGGTTAGCTTCCAAGAAGCTTCGGGAGTCCTTTATAGTGGATGAATGAGCTAGGTTAGAGAAGATTTGCTTAAACTAGGTAGGTTGACTACTAAAGTACATTTTATGTGTTAAAGTTAACAATTTGACCATTCAAGTGGTCAAATAGTTGAGGGAGTTCAAGGGATTATATAGGTGTAGATTTGATGAAGCATGAGAGGTTTAGAGGGGTAAATTTAATATATGAGCAAAGAAGTCAATGGTTGAGGGAGTTTCATCATAAATGGTGGTTTGAACAAGTTAAACTACCCATGATGTGATTCATGGTATGTAGGGAAATATTTGAATAATGCATTGTAAGGGATTTGAGTAATTAATGAAGATTTATATAGGTTGATTTGATTGCATGTTATGAATTGACCCTATATTGACCTATTTTGACTAGAATAAGGTATAGATAACCAAGTCAACTGATCACTATATCAAAGTGACCAACCAGGCTAGTTTCATAAAGAGAGGATTAGGGGAGTTTGGTGAATTTCATATTGGATTTAGAGTTTGATTAATTTAGGTAGTTTTGAGTTGGAGGTATGGTTGATGTTAATGATTGATCAAGCTAGCCTAAGTGAGCTTCATTGATCATCTTGATTAATCACTAGCTCAAAGGACTAGTGATGCAGGATTTAATGTATGGGGTGCCTAGTGAAGAGGTCTGATTCATAATTGAGGTCGAGAGGCTAGTTCAGTATACATGACAGTGCAATGGACTTCCAGATAATAGTGCAAATATATAAGTGCTCAAATGATTGAAGCTTAAAATAGACTAAAGATTGATTGACCATAAGTGAAGGCTGGATTAATTTTTTTATTGAATATTGATTGATGATGATCTATTGAATGATTGATAAATGGGTAATTAATAACTATTAGATGGTTTATCAAGAGTTTTGGGAAGTACCTAGTGACCACATATAAAAATGAGGTCAACTTTTGTTTGATTACAAGGTGTTTGTTGAGTTTTGAAAAAGATTAATTTACTTTGTGAAAGATTAATTTCTCGAATTTTATTTTGAAATTGAATGTGTCATTATGAACTTTATATCACCTTGCATGATGAACATATCATTCCCTAACGGGTTAAAATTATAAAACTTTGAATTCATCCTAATTATCATAGTCAAACCCAGGCAAGAATAACATATGACCCCGGATGGTCCAAATGGAATCTAATTGAGTGTTTAACTTTAACAATCTAGATAAGAGAATATTAATTTAATAATCAAATTCATGATAATAGAATAATATATCTTCATGGAGAAAGAAGATATCCTTTACTATTAATCATTTGAAAATGATAATAGTGATCGTTAAATTTAATATTTCTCAGAGATAATTAATTAAGGTTTCAACAACTTGATTTTGAAAATTGATTTGGATTTCTAAATCTCCTATAAGTGTAAGCTCTCATAGTTTATTACATCATAGGGAAATTGGAGTTTCTTACAAATACTCTAGATTAAAATAACAACAAAAATTTTATTTAAGATTTTAAGGCTTGATGTCAAAGGAGGTGAGTTTGAAAATTCAATTGTGATTGGATCAAATTTGAGCACATATTTCATGAAGTCAAAGGAGCAAAAGTTCGAGGTGCTTTGGGAATCTAAAATATTTTAGAAGCTCCCAACCTATCTTAAGTGTTGGGTTTAAATTTGGATTGAATTAGATTTAAGTTTTAATTGTTAATTTTATGATAAAATTGGGATTCTATTCCCAAAGGTTAAGGTCTTATATCCTGAGCCTACCTCAGAACCTAAATCTAAATTACGTACTAAAAAATTAGTGACATGAACCTAGCTAATGTAAAATAGGATCTAAACTTACCCTGATTTGGATTGGGGAGCCAGCTAACTATCTAGACGCTTCAAAACCATGAGTCCTATCTTTTATATAAGAGTGGTAGGGATGTTGTTTAAATAAGTTTAAGGAATTAAGGCTGACATTTAGATAAGATCCTAATTGGACCCTTAACTTATATTATGTCATATGAAACTTAAAATAAAACTGCAATTAAGTTTTTGACTTATTTAAATTTGTTTGTAAAGCAATGCGAGCTACTTAACTCGATAAATGCTTAAAATCAAAATAAAACAATTTTAAAATTTGGATTATAAAATAGATTTTATCCTATAGATTGCACAACATCCCCTTGATAGGACTACACCTTAATTGGTCAGGTGGTCTGCCAGAACCTGTAGGCATGGAGGTGTCTAACAAGGTAGAAAAATTTTTAATATGAATGCATGAGAGACTCCCAACGGTCCTGACCTAACTTCTTAAAGCGTTAGAATTTTTATGTTAGCTAAAAATTTTAAATTGTTTAAGTAGAAGAATTTCTTTATCGTACCCTCATGAGCCTTTGATCGGGTTCCACGCAAAATCAAAATTGAGATGCAAGTAAGAAGACTTGAAAAGCATAAAATTTCTACTGCACAATTAATTAAATAAATCAATTAAATTTAAATACTCAAATTGAATTTCTATGTGGTAAGTGCCACTTAATAGTACAACATAAGGTCTACATGAAAAGTAATGTGATTGGGCACCACTAACAATAACCCATATTTCTACTAGTAAAATGCAAGTGATTGTGAGAATGAGTCTTCTCATTCTTCACTTCTTCATCCTTCTATAGGCTCCTTGGATCATCAGGTTCGAATATCCAAATGAAAAAAACCCCCCCTCAAAAGTGGTGTTATCTTCTCTCTTTTGATACTTGAAGTATCCTAATCTGGATATCCAAATGAAGAGGGACACTCTACTAGTGGATGTCACTCTTCTCTTTGGATTCCAGATTCGATATTTAATATCCTATTTCAAATCACTTTGACATTTATAACTCAATGCTCGAATTAAATTACATTTAAATAAAATAAAAAGTTTAGACTCAAACAACCTGCAGAGTTATCCTAATAAATCAGCATTTAAATAATCTCAAGCTATTATATTTGAAATTAAAATATTCAAATCACACCCATGCTTGGCCATGAACTTTTAATTTTCTAGGGGGGCTTAAGAATTTTGAAGCACTTGCAAAAGCACCTGCAGAAAATATTGTCAATTTTAAAACTTAATTTATTTTTCTCCCTTTAATTTTTATGCCCTGTATGAGCATGGCCACCTGCATAAGACTTTATTAGCATCTAGGTCATCCTTAACCTAAGTTTAATCTAACTCACATCAAATTAATACACATATTACATTGAATAAACTATCAATTAATCTAAACTAGCAACTAACATGTTGTGAAAACCATTGAAAACCAGGTACATAATAGAAAAGTATACACTAGCTTAGCTTAATATTTGATTTGGCTGCCATAGAAAACCATCTAAAGTGTGCGATGTAGGTTGTGTCGATTGGATATATCTGATATAGGACCATCAGTTAAAGCTCTTGGATGATCTGGTTGGTTGAATGACTTAAGAGAAATTTTAATTAAATTTTAAATATTAATAATTTGAAAATTATTTTAAAATAAATATGTGAATGTTAAATGGCTACCACCATTTTTTATCATTGAGATCGTGAAGTTTATTTCACCTTCCTTAGGGCTAAGTTGATAGCCTCATTGGCCTAGGTTACCTAGTGGTAATCAGTATAATTAAGTGATTTTATTTGATTAAGATACGAAGGTTAATGAATTTCAAGTAGGATTGATTGGTTCTATTTTTAAAGTATAATTAAGTTTTCCAAGATTTTTAAATCAATTATTAGATTTTCTAAAATTATTTGAATTATTTAAATACATTAATTAAAGGGGTTAAAATTTGAATTTTAGATTGAGAATGATTTCTAGAAAGTTATTATTTTTTCTTAAACACTAGTCCTTAAGACGAGTAATTAGACTATAAGTATGTTGGATTTGTATTTTTTTACAATTAGTTTTGTATTTTTTAAATTGATTTTGACTTAAGTTTGATCAAATAGTTGACTTTTTCATCTTAGATTATTTCTAATAGTTTGATATTTTTAATAAATATTAGACACCAAATGGACTCCAATTTCTTTGAGTTTGCTTGATTTGGAGTTTTCTAAAATTAGTTATGTTTTTTTTTAAGTTTGAGTATTTATTTGAATTATTGAATTAATTTAATTAAGGAGTTTTTATCAGTTTTGCTCCAAATGAACTCCCAACTCCATCAAATCACCTTCAAAGGTCAGGAATGATCTAAGGAGGTATTCCCAAGTATTTAATATTTTTATATAATTTTTAATTATTTTTAATTAAATAAATTTTAATCTTTTATTAAAATAAAATTAAGCTTGAATTTGAGGTCAAATCAAAGGGCTTTCAATTTTCTTAAGTTAAGGCTTAAATTTTGGTCAATTAGAGATATTATATATAATTGTTAAATTTAATTCAAATTTAATTAAAATTTTGGATGTTTTTAATACTTAATTAAGGGTTTAATATTAGGTTAAATAATTAAGGGGTTTAATGATTTTCAAAGTTGCTAGAAATTTTTTTACAGGATGGAGATGCCACTAAATTTAAATGTTTAAAGTCTCGTCTCAATTGGAAGTGTAACCTAATTATTAAAGTGAATTTAAGTTCTCTAAACATGCCCTTAATAATTGTCCTTAATGACGTCACTAGGTCGTGTAGTATTGAATCAAGATTTTGCTAACCCTTGGGCAAAAATATGAATACACATATAATCACAATCAAGTTCTTAAATATAGGAGAGCCTAAGACTAAGTTGGTGAGTGCATCCTACACATGCAATTAAAATATATTCAATTAATTGGAAGATTAATAAATGAGTAATTTTGAAAAATAACTACACATTGATTAATCATCACTCCCCATCAAATTTATTCAAGAAATCTCAACCTATGTTTAAAAATTCAAAGCTCTTACTCAAAGCTCTCAAAATTTAATCAATATAATTTTAAAATTATTTTTTATATTAAACATATACCAATTTTAATATTAAAAAAATCAAAATAATTTTTAAAAATACCTTAACAATATTAAAGTATTTTAAATTTTAAATTTAGATTTTTTTTAAATTATTTAAGTCAAAAATTAATTTAATATTAATTAAATAATTAAATATTTAAATAATATAAATCATTTAGAGGGATTTAAAAATATCTTAAATTAAATTAAATTTTAAATAAAAATATTTTTAAGATGAACCTCTAATAATTTAAAATATTTTAAATTAAAATTTTAAATTTTCAAAATATTTAATTGAAATATTAATTAAATATTAAAGTAATTAAATGTTTTGATTTAATTCAATATATTTTAAAATAAGACTTTTAATTTTGAAAATTATTAAATTCATATCAATAAGATATTAATTAAATACTAAAATGTTCAACTTATTTGAAATATTTATGGGAAATACTTAAAATTTATTTAAATTTTAAAATAAATATTTTAAATAAAATGAGTGGTTTTATTTAAAATATTTTTAAAATAAAATTTAAATTTTTGAAAAATATTTAAATTACTATTTAATTGGATATTAATTAAATATTTAAAATTAAGTGCTTTTAAAATTATTTAATTTCTATTTAATATTTTAAAATATTTTAATTTTAAATTAAGGATTTTAATTTTAAATTAAAAGATTTTAATTTTCTAAAAATTGTAATATAAAATATTATTTTTTATATTTTAAAAAAAATTTGATTATTATTACTGAAAAAATTTAGGTTGAAATTAATTTAAAACCAATTTTAAATCCATTTAAATGCTCTAGCAGCGTCTGCGGCATTGGAAGGCCATGTGGCATCCTTTGATTAGCTACTTCAAACCATAACCAATCATTAGTGATGATTACATCGTCGTGAAATCAATATCAATAATTACAATGGTGGAGGATTCACTTAACCATGTCAGCATATCCTCCACGTTGTTGGATCCTCCATTGTTTTGAATGAACAGCTCACATCACGTCGGATGGGAAATCCCACCATAAAATCAGATCCATGGTGGAATGAACATGCAAAATTGCTAGATCTAAACCACTGATTATATGATCAATGGTTCAAATCTTATGTAATGTAAGGATTACATAAACTGAACTCTAGAGTGGGTTTTTTGAGTTTTTCTCTCAATCGGGTGGACCACATCCAATAAAACTTTAAACTTAGGTTAAGTTAGTGAACAGAAATTCTGGGGGCATGTTTTAACTACTTCAAATATACTTAATCAAAATCTATTTATTCTAGAGTGCCCTAAGTCAGGGTCTAGGATTTGACTGATATTTATGGAAAGATTAGATCATTCAAGTATTCTTTGAATTTGTTGACTGTCTGTGCTTAACTTTCCTAAAGGATTTGATGCATGAAATGGATTTGAATGTGAGTTCTTTGGGCTGGATGGATCTTGGCTTGAGATGGCTGGAGACTAGCTGGTGATTGCTTTGATTAGCAAGATTTGGCTAAGGAAGTGTGTGAGAAGTCAAGAGGACCTCGAACGAATAGAGAGTTCAACTTAAGAAGATATGGGTAAAGAGATAGGGTTAGAGATTGAATGAGGCTTAATCTAGACCTTTTACCCCCTATTCAATCCTTTCTAAATCAAATGGAGGGATGAAATCCCTTGGCTAGGGTCCTAGGTGCTTGCCAAGTGTACTAGAGTTATTAGGATGGAAGAGAATCAAATGTCCAATAGTACACCTATTTGGAAAGGTGCTCTTGTCATCACCTACACATGGGGGTTATTAAGGGTTAAACCAAGGATTATAGAGACTTTTAGAGGTCTCTAGGGTAAGCTTAGATGGCTGGATAGGCCTGGCCTTAGCTAGATAAGTTGGGTTAGAGAGTTTAACCATTATTAACCCATTTGAATGCTTTTTGACCATGTTGATTCGTTAATGTCCAAGTGGACTGCTGAGGTGGCTATTAAGAGGCCTTAATAAGCTAGTTTGGAAAGAATATCAAGCCATGTGTTAGAAGTGTTGCAACTTAGTTTTCATAACTATATTTTTATATTATGTGTATTTTTTATGATTCCAATATATTATTATACTGATTATTATTTCTTCTAACATATATTACAAATATCGTTTTATTATTTATGTGTACTAATATTTCAGGGAAATAATACTCCAAACTATTGAAGATTTTATGATAGATTAGGTTTGGATTTATTGTAATTAAAATCTATAATTTTATATTTTTCTTGAGTTTGATAGAGTGTGATTGTAATTGAGTAACCGTGCACACACACTGGGAAAGTGTAAAATAATGTAATTTTTAAATCTAAATCATATTGTACGATGTACAAATGATTTGCCCGAATGTTCCTCCATAATGGAGTTAATTAAACCATGCCTTATAAATGTTTTAAGTCATGTTCGTACTATATGAAGTTACCTTCGTACAGAAGACTTCTAGAGTATGAAATGGTTGCATACCAATTTATCTCAAATGAACTCAATTTTTTTCTAAAATGTTCGTACTATAAAATATTAGGTTCATACAAATGACATCAAGAGTATAAAATGGGTGCATATCATTTTGTCCATACGATTAGGTAAATTTTTTGAACAGTGCATACTATATGATATTAGGTTCATACAAACAACTTCAAGAGTATGAAATGGACTCATCCATTTTTTGTACCAAATAAATCAAGGTTTGATTAAAGCTAATCATACTATACGATGTGGGGTTCATACAATACGTTATCTAGAGTATGAAATTGGTTCGTACTGAATTGCTCCGAACAAATCTATTCAATTTTGAACTAATCATACTGTATGATGTCAATTCATACATATGCCAATTCGAGTATGAAGTCGATTCGAATAGGATAGTACAAGCAAATTTTTAACTGATTATACATATGATGTGTGATCATACTGTATGATCAAAGATGGTCAAATTGAATTTTTCAATTTTTTGGATGGATTTTTGTATCTTTCCTATTTAAGACTCCTAAAAACTGACTGAAAAGAATCCTTCTTCAAATTTTCTTTGAGAGCAGGAGTGAGAGTGCTTTGGAAGAGTGTTTGAGAGTGTGGAAAGAGAGATCTTATAAGTGGAATTTGTGAAGGGTTCATAAGGTTGCCCAAAGGTGAGGATCTCTTTGTAAGTTTGTCAAATCTCTTACTTACTTCTTTGAAGATGCTTGAGAGAAGATCTTTGGAGAAGATCTGATTCTCTACTGACCCTAGGAGAGTGTGAAAGGACATCGATAATCTGTCGACACCAGGAGGGTGTAAAAGGATGATGGTTCTCTACCAACATCAGGAGGGTGTGAAAGGATGATGATACTCTACTGCATCAAGGATAGGTGGAAGAGAGAATAATTGTAAGAGCTTCTCTACCTCACTATGGGAGCAAAAGGAGAGCCACTTTAGAATAGTGCAATACCTAAAGAGGGAGTCCTTAGGGAGTGGATATAGGTCTTGTTGGACTGAACCACTATAAATTTTTGTGTTATTTTTTCTATTTTTATTTTTATTTTATGTATTTTTATATTTTTGCAAGTTTATAATTTGTGGTTGAAATGTTATTTTGAAAACCTCATTACCGTATTTACTCTACAAAATTGGTTTTCTTAAACTACCAAGAGATTTTTTAAATTACCAATTCACCCCCCCCCCCCCTGATTAACCTTGGGATAAACTTAATAGGTCTAACAACTTATTCAGACTTTCAAGTGATAGTAGAGCCTACTTTTGAAAATTAAGGTTTAGATAACTTTTTGAAAATGATCATGGCTACTTTTAAAAACTGTAACACATGTGAAGGATATTCAATCACTAGACTACTATTGTTTGATATCATCCCTTTCGATTTTTGAAAAATATGTATATCTACTTTTATTCAATCACTTGGCTATCTCATTTGGATTTTAGTACAGGAAGGCTACACTAGACCAACTAGACTTGTAGATGGTAATAGAACTAAAACACCATTTTCTGACTGGGTTGTAGAAAAAAAGAATTAGCTCAGTTAAAAGCTAAATGTTTAAATAGTTTTTTTATGCACTTAAATCTAAAAACTATATTCATGTCTCTACCTATAGAAATGGAAAACAACTTTGGGATAGACTTTATATCACATATGAAAGGACTAATGAGGTGAAACAATCTAGATTAAATATTTTTCTACACAATTATGAATTATTTCACATGAAACTGAATAAATCTATCACTGACATGTATACTCGTTTCACATAAATAGTCACCTCATTGTATGCTTTAGGTAGGGAATTAATGAATGATGAAAAAGTAAATAAATTTCTTTGTTATTTGCCTACTATTTATGATACAAAGAAAATTATTATAACAGTTTCAAAGGATTTAAATATTTATTATATTAACAATCTTCTTTGATCACTAATTTCTTATGAGCAAGGAGTGACTCAAAGACAGATTGATGTAAGTGAGAAGTAGAAGAAGAAAAAAATAGCATTAAAAGTTGATGACTTGGAGAGTGATCAATCTCAGCCTGAGGATGAAGATGACATTGCCTTGATGATAAGATAAATTAGAAGTTTTCAAAAAAGGAAACGAAGGAGACATCACTAGTGGAATAAAGGTAAGTTCCACAAAAATGCTAAAGCTTCTAATGATGTAACTTTTTATGAATACAGAAAGCCTGGACACATCAAATATGAATGATCGAACCTTAAAGCCAATCCGAACAAGGAGAAGGTCGAGGAGAAAAGTAATGTAAGGAAGGGCAAGAAGTAATTATAGAGAGCATTTTGGGTGGATTCGGCTTCAGATTCTTCAGAAATAGAAGTAGAGGAGGAAGTCACCAACTTAAGCTTGATGGCCAACAAACTTGATCAGTCAGATCAAGAAGATGTATGTGACTTAACTTATGAAGAGTGATTTGATATTTATAAAAAAATTCATACTTCCTATAGTAAACTCAAAAAGAAGCATGCTAGGTTGAAGATAGAATTTTTAGAATTACAAAAAGAACTTGAAATTCTTACGAAAGATCACACACTGGTTGATAGAAACCACATAAAATTAGTGGATAAGTTTGATGAGTTGAACAAACAGCATGAACTATTGAAATCATCGTATACTAAACTTGAAAATGATTTTAAATATTTATTGATGAATCTGATAGTAGAGATCACTATTTAAAAGTTGAAAATGCTATTTTAGAAAGTGCTAACTCATTTTTTAAAGAAAAAATTGAAAGCACTTGAGGAAAATAGGATTCTACACACACCTAAATAATTTTTTAATCCTGATCAAAAGCCTAAAATGTCAAAGCCTAGGAAAAGATAATTTAAAACTCTTAGATTGATAAATACTTTTTCTGGAGTGAAATGCTTTTCTAGTGTATTAATTGGGCATATCTCACACACTTGTACTAGTGAGTTTGAAGGTGAATTTGAAAATATAAAATTTAAAGATTTTTATAAAGAGAAAGGAATTAATCATAATTTTTTAGCACCTAGGATCCCTCAGTAAAATGGTATAGTAGAAAGAAAGAATAGAATATTAATTAAAGCTGCTAGAGCCATATTGACAGAATACTCACTTCCAAAATAATTTTGGGCATAAGTGGTTAGTACAGCTTATTTAGTTCAGCATAGGGTGAACATTAGATTCAAATTAAATAAGACACCTTATGAACTTCTTAAGGGAAGAACACCAAATTTTTAACATCTGCATGTTTTTGGATGTAAGGTATTCATTCATAATAATGGAAAAACTCTTTTAGAAAAATTTGATCCAAAATTTGATGAAGGAATTTTTCTTGGATATTCTAGTATTGGAAAATCTTATAGAGTTTTAAACAAAAGATCTTTGGTAGTTGAGGAGACTGCACATGTTTTGTTTGATGAATCTAGTATTTTGGAAGAGCTAAAGTTGGAAGGGTATCATATTAAAAATATCTCCTAAGGAATTGAAAAGAAAATTTTGGATGTCAGGAAATAAGACCCTTTGCCTAAAGAATAAATTTTTTTTAAGAATCACCCTAAGGAATTGATTTTAGGTGAACCTAGTGAGGGTGTTAAGACTAAGCATGGACTTAGCAAAGAAGTGAACCATTATGCTTTATATTAATGATTAAATCAAGCACTTTCAGATGAATTTTGGATTTTAGCCATGCAGGAAGAATTAAATCAATTTATAAGAATTGATGTTTGGGAATTGATTGATTGAAAGGCCTAAGAATCAAAGTGTTATTGGAACTAAGTGGATGTTCAAAAATAAAATGAATGATTCAGGAGTTTTGATTAAAAATAAAGCAAGATTGGTAGGCAAGGGGTATAATCAAATAGAAGGGATTAATTTTGAAGAAATGTTTTCCTCGGTAGCCAAACTTGAAGCAATTAAGGTTTTGTTAGCCTTTTCCTATTTTAAAGGTTTAAATTATACCAGATGGATTTAAAGAGTGCCTTTTTGAATGGGTGATATAAGAGGATGTTTATTTTAAGCAACCTTTAGGTTTTAAAAATTCTAAATTCCCTAATCATGTATTTAAATTTAAAAAGGCATTGTATGGACTAAAACATGCATTTAGCGTTTGGTATGAGAGGTTAAGCATATTTTTATTAAAGTAATTTTTTGTGAAAGGATGTGTTGACTCTACTCTCTTTTTGAAAAGGATAGGAGATGTCATACTCATTTTTCAAATATATGTTGATGACATCTTGTTTGGATCTATAAATAAAAATCTTTGTGATGATTTTTCAAAAATAATGAGTAGTGAATTTGAGATGAGTTTGATGGGAGATTTGAGTTATTGTCTTGGTTTGATCATAAAGAAAATGAGGAAGGAACTTTTCTAAGTCAGTTGAAGTATACTAAGGACATCTTCAAGAAATATGAAATGGATAATGCTAAACCAGTTACTATATTAATGAGTTCCTTAGTGTAGTTAGATAAGGACCCAATGGTAAAATCTGTTGATCAAAAAAAATTTAGAGGAATAATTGGATCATTATTTTACTTGACTACTAGCTGATTAGAAATAATGTTCAGTATTTATTTGTATGCTATATTTCAATCTAATCCAAAGGAATCACATTTGATAGCAGTTAAAAGAATCTTGAGATATCTTTTGGGAACTCAAAACTTAGGGATTTGGTATCCTAAGCATAACTCTTCTTTTGAAATAGTTGGATATTTTGATTCTAATTTTATAGGATGTACGGTTGATCAAAAAAGTACATCTAAAACTTATTATTTTATTAGAAACTCTTTAGTTTCTTAGTTTAGTAGGAAATAAAATTCAGTAGCCCTATATACTACTGAAGGAGAATATATTGCCTTAGGTAGTTGTGTGGTACAAGTTCTTTGGTTAAAACAATAATTGATTAACTTAAGATTTTCTATTGGCACAATTCCTATTTTTTATGATAATACTAGTGCCATATATATTCAAAGAATTCTATTCAATATTCTAGAACCAAACATATAGACATAAGGTATCATTTCGTTAGAGATCATGTAGCTATGGGAGAATTTGAATTGCATCACATTGCTACTAAAAATCAACTTATAAATATTTTCACAAAACCAAAAGCCTTTAGCACATTTAGCACCTTAAGATCCAGGTTAGGTGTGATTGATTTTATGCTTAAATTGAAAATTCTACAAACTTGATTTGTTGTGGATATGTGTTTATTTAGTTTTTATCTGTTTGTTTGTTTTATTTATTTCTATGTGTTTAGTTTTATGTTTTTCAGTTTTATTTTTTGGTTTTACTGGAAGCGTGTTATTTGATGTAAAGTGATTGGTTTTGGGAAGATTTTCTAATTATCATGTCGTGTTTTCTAAGATTTCTTTTAGTACTATAAAAAAAATGTTTGTCATGTACAAATTTTGTAGCTGGTACACGATAGGTTTCTGAGTTAAGCTCACAAAACATAGTTTTTCATAGGATTTCATACTATATGATAATGTCATCATACTGTACAATATTTATTGATTCATCTGTATAAGTGGGGATGGTTTTCTAGTTAATATCAGTTATTAATTATAGATCGTAAGTACAAAATCGCATTCCGTCTGTATGAACCTGTTGTCAGTTTTTGTGGGGGACGAACCTAACAGCTATTAAATGATCTTTAATATTCTGATCATCCCAGACAAACTTATATTCATTTGTATGACCTCATGGTCAAAAATTTTGTATAAAAGGGTGCCTCAAAAATTGCATTTTATGAAAAGTCAATTCATTTTTAGCCATACACTACAAATAATTTACTTTTAAAGACATATATTAAAATTACGAGATGCGCCAAGAGGGCGGGTGGGGGGGGTGAATTGAAAAAATTTGTTGCAATAAAAAATCCTAAACATGAATTCTAATATTTTTTAGTGTTTTTTAAATTTAAACAGGAAAATTTAAATAATGTAGAAGCGAGTGCTTGATTCACAATTTGTAACAAAAAATTTCACAACGATTTTCACCAAGCAATTATAATGAAAATAAAGTACAAGCGAAAATAAAAAGCAGTAAAGGAAAAATCACACCAGATATTTTATAGTGGTTCGATCACTTCACCTATGTCCACTCCCCGACGTCCTCTACTCCGTGAATTTCACTACTAAACAATAGTTCTCCTTTTGCCCCATCGGTAAGGTGGAGAAGCCCTTACAAACCTCACTTTCACTAACCCGACGTGGCGGAGTGCCAAGCGCATTATCACCCTCCTAGCGATGGCAGCGTACCTTCTCATCTTTCTCCCTCCTAGATAATACAGAGTACCTTAGAGGACACTGATGTAGAAGAGTCTCCACCTCAGAGAGCCTCCCATAAGATCTTCTCGAGCCACAGGAGGAGAAAAGTGCAGCAAGCTTGGAGCAACTGTGTGATCTCCCTCACCAAGCCCACCTTCTCCTTCCTCTATCAAACCCAAAAATCTTCTCAAGAGCCCTCTCCCAAAGAATCCCTCTCTAATCACGTTCCTCTCTCTCAGTAACACACTCCAAGAAAAGAAGTTTTTATACTTAAAACGGGCTCCAAAAAATCCTAAAATTTTCAAATTAGCCATTATTATCTTACAGTATGATCCAATATCGTATAGTATGAGTAGTACTAAATGGCTTTCATCCTGGTATGAAGGTTTATGAATAGGATAAAAATTCTGAATACAATCACAATACGATATAAACTCATACCATACGATATGTGAAATCCTTCTATTTGTACATGAAGATTGTCAGGATGATGAAAAATCATCTCTGTACATCAAAGGGTATGACTTACTTCATATAGTATGATTAGTCAAAATCAAGGGATCATCCAGTACGAAGTTTGGGATGATAAAAAATAGCCTCAGTTGATCGTATAGTATGAACGGTATCGTACAGTATGATAAACAATCAGAAACTAATCCTTAATTTATCCACTAATCACGGGCTTATTTTAAGTAAGTATTCAAAATAAATCGTAAAGTATGAATTGAGTTGTGCAGTATGAATAGTTATTAAACTTACTTAAATTAATCTGGTGGCTAGGGTTTTTGATTAGTAACACATCGTACAGTACGACTTGTTACAGATAGCCATTTTAGCCAGATCAGATCATACAATATGATATAAACTCGTGCAGTATGATCAACAGAGAAAAAAAATATATACATTTTTAAAACTCTCTCCCCCTATGTGTGTGCATGGCTACTCAGTCTTACATGCAATTTGTGGTTAGACTCAAGAAAAGAAAAAAAATAAAAATAAATGAAAAATTATAATGTTATAAACTCACTCACTACTCTACCCAACCTAGAGTCTTTTTGTTATCCTGAGTAACTTGTGTTCTCCCTTAAATGTTAGTACTCATATACAATAGCAGAAATCAAAGTATATAATGAATAGTAATTCAAATGATATTATTTTTCATCATCAAAATCTCAGACTAGGGGTCATGTATTGTAACAATATCCTCCTTTTTTATGATGTCAAATAATGTTGGTTATATGCAAATTTGCAAGGCATTTTTTTTAATTAATTAAAATATCATAAAATAAACAAGAAAAAAATGCATTTCATTGAACTTAAACATAAGTAAACATAAGCAAAAGCAAGAAAACATAAGTAAAACATACAAACTACAACATTTTTATACAAACTACAACAGTCTTCTCCCCCTTTTGACATCACCAAAAAGAGGAGTCACAAACAACACTAAGAAAAGTAACACAAAATAGATACACTTCAAAAAGGAGGATCCTGATCACTTGGAGGTGGAGATGGTTGTGGTTGGAAATATTGGTGGATTGACTTGAATTGGTGATCAATCGAAGTGAAGCGTTCCCCAAACCACCTCATGTCTTCCTCATGTTGTTGATGTTATTCTTGTATGTGAGTGTCAAGATGACTCTGGAGTTGGTTGGATCATTCGACCAAGTCATCGTGAGGGTAGGCTGGTGCAGGTCCTTGGGGTGGTGCACGCCATCTTTATGAAATAGGAGCAGCTTCTCCTTCTTCTTCATTAAAGTCTTATTCTTCAAGCTCTTGCCCCAGATGAAATAGAACACGAAAAGAGGCATCTGTATAAAAAATTGGGAGATTATCGGGTTCACTAGGATAGGTTAATATGTATTTGTTTTGAAGGATGTAGCCTATAAGGTGGCCAAGGGCTAGATTTTGTTTCATACGGGTGGTAAGGATGTGAACGACGGTCATGTTTCAGATATAATCAATAATCAAATTTGGCTCAATAAATTTTGTGTTTGACATTATAAGGTAGGTAATGACTAATAAGATTGGGGTCATACAGATTAGGTCGCCCGCTTTAGGTAAGATTGAAGTGTGAGGGACGTGCTGAATAATTCGGGCATTTCGTGTTAAGGATTAAACAAGAGGCTGGTGTTGATAAAAATCTATGTTCCTAAGGACTATATTTGTAGCACTCTATTTAAAATCTTTTGAGAGGAAGGAATGAGCTCTAGGGCCTTCAGTAGATAGCCCAATGTATTGGGCGATGTCAGCCTTAGTGATTTCTACATGTTGTCAACAGACAAAAGAGTGGAAGGTTAGGGTGTCAACTGTATAGGTTAGGGTGGCTAGGAATTCAAAAAAGAGATTTAAATTATATGAGAAGGCTAGCGTAAAGAGAAATTGGAAAGTGGTGGATGCGAAGAGGTTCATTACCTCAAAGTTTAAAGTAGCTTGATTCAACATCCAAGAGGGAGTAATTTTGTAGGCCTTGTATTTACGATAGGCCTCTTCATTTTTGAAAGTTAGAAAATGATCGTTTGGATGGTTAGAGGAAGATGAGCTTCCAATGACGAGATGACCGCGCTTGCTAGAGCTTGACATTTTGTGAAGGCAGGTTATACTAAGTGAAGTGAAGGATGAATGAGTGAAACAAGCTTCATAGGTGGCCAATTTATAGAATTTTGGATATATCATGCAATATGATCTAGGATAGTAATGTACAATGGGGCAATAATGTTGTCTGATCAATCAGTTCAAAAAAGGTGGTAAACTCGTACAGTATGATGCATATCGTATAGAATGATCAAAAGGATTTTGATCATCCCGAGGGTCGTCGGTACGACCTTTGACAAAAAGTGTCGTATATAATGAATAGGTGTTCATATAGTATGAAATAGCTATTATATCATACCAACCACCTTTAAGTCATCCTCATCCATTTCGCTGATGTGGATCGTACAGTACGAAGTGTAGGTATCATATAATATGATGAGCCATAAATTTCATACCAAATAGATTAAAGTCATCCCAATCCATTGCTAATGTGGCTCATACAGTACGAAGAGGAGGTATCGTACTGTATGACGTGCAATAATGTCATAACGAATAGATTAAATGACCGTATACCTATATCGTACAGTATGATGGTTATCATATAGTATGATCAATAGAGATAATATTTAAGTCTAGGTTGTGATTTGTGTAGTTTTGATAAATCATACAGTACAATAGTGGATCGTACAGTATGATAATGAACATGTCAATTTTCAATTTTTGTGTAGTGAGTGTGTGATGATCAGGAACAGCCATAGAAAAAAAAATTGTTTTTTTTTTAATTATGCATTAATGTCTATGACACCAAGTCTTGTCCTCAAAGTGCTAAAGGTGTCATAGGCTAGTGGTTTGTAAAGATGTCTGTCAATTGATCTCCTGTAGCTATTGACATAATTATATATCTCCTTTAGCAACACGATCTCTTATGAAATGGTGTCTAATGTCTATTTATTTTGTTCAAGAGTGTTGAATTGGATTTTTTGAGATATAGATTGTACTTTTGTTATCGCACATGATTGAGATGGTTCCTACAGGTAATCCGAGATCAAGAAGTTGTTGTTTCAATCATAGTACTTGTGCAACACAACTTTCTACTGCAATATATTATGCCTCGGCCAAGAAAAGGGCTACCAAATTTTGCTTTCTTTTAGACCAAGAAACTAAAGAATGTCTTAAGAATTGGCAGGTACCATAGGTGCTTTTTCTATCTACCTTAAATCCTATAAAATCAAAATCTGAGTACCCTAAGATTTCAAACAAAGTGTTATTCCTAGGATACCAAATTCCTAAGTTCGGGGTGCCTAGTAGATATCTAAGGATTCTCTTGATTGCAATTAAGGAGACTCTTTAGGATCAGCTTAAAAATGGGCACAAAGGCACACACTAAACATTATATTCAGTCTACTGGCAGTCAAGTAGAGGAGAGATTCAATCATTCCTCTATATTTTTTCTAGTCTACTGATTTTCCATTTGAATATTTGTTTAGTTGAATTATAAAGCTCATTGGAGTATTTATGGGCTTAGCATTATCCATTTCATATTTTTTTAGAACATCTTTAATGTATTTTATTTGGCTAAGAAATGTTTCATTATCCATTTATTTTACACTAAAGCTAAGAAAGTAATTAAGCTCTCCCATCATACTCATTTCAAACTCATTACTCATTATTTTTAAAAATTTATCACATAATTTTTTATCTGAAGATCTAAATAGAATGTCATCAACATAAATCTAAATAATTAGAATTTCATCTTAAACCTTTTGTATAAAGAGTGTAGTGTCCACATGACCATTAACAAATCCTCTATCTAGTAAGAATGAGCTAAGTCTTTCGTATCAGGCTCTAGGTCTTGCTTTAACTCATAAAGTGCATTTTTAATATGAATATAAGGTTTTGAAATTGTGAACTTTCATTTTTTTTTTTTTTTTTTGGGGGGGGGGGGGGGGGGGGGGGGGTTGCTCAACATAAATATCCTCCTTGATTACCCATTCAAAAAAGCTTTCTTTACATCCACTTAATATAGTTTAAAACTTTTGAAGCAAGAAAAAGCTAAGAGCACTCTTATGGCTTCTAGTCTAGCTAGTAGGGCAAAGGTTTCTTCAAAGTCTATTCTCTCAATTTGGTTGTACCCCTTAGCTACTAGTCTAGCTTTATTTTTTATTATGGTTCTTGAGTCATTCACCTTATTTTTAATAACCCATTTTGTTCCAACAACACTCTATTATTTAGGTCTCTTGACTAACTCCCAAACATCATTCCTGGTGAATTGATTTAATTCTTCTTGCATTTCTAGGATCCAGAATTCATCTCCTAAAGCTTGATCTATACTAGTGGGTTCTATGATATAGATGAATGTTGAATGACTAACCCCCTTCCTAAGTTTATGCCTAGTTCTCACACCTTCTGATGGGTCTCCTAAAATTAATTCTTTAGGATTACTAAAAGAGTACCTCCATTCTCTAGGCAAATCTTCTTGAGGTTCTACCCTTTCTCCTATGGTCATAGTTTCTACTCCTTGAATTTCCTCTATTTCATCTTCTTCAGTTTTGGATTCAGAGGACTTATCTTATTCATCAAATACTACATGAGTGGACTCTTCTACTATTAGGGTTCTCTTATTAAAGATTCTATAGGCCTTACCTACAGATGAATAACCTAAGAAGACGCCCTCATCAGACTTGGGATCAAATTTTTCTAAGGGAAGTTTGCCGTTGATTAAGATAAAGAACTTTCAACCAAAAGCATCTAAGTGTGAAAGATTTGGTATCCAACCCTTAAGGAGTTCATAAGGATTTTATTAAGCTTTGACCTAATGTTCACCCTATTTAGGATGTATCACACCATGTTAACTGCATCTGCCCAAAAATATCTAGTAAGGGTATACTCAGCTAACATTGCCCTAGTAGCTTCTACCAAGGTTCTATTCTTCCTTTCTGCAATTCTATTTTGCTGAGGAGTTCTAGGGGCTGAGAAATTATGCTCTATTCCTATCTCTTGATAAAATGATTGAAATCTTTCATTTTGAAACTCTCCACCATGATCACTATGGATTATTGAGATTTCACATTCTAATTTTTGTTGAATCCAAGTGGAGAATATCTTAAATTTCTCAAATGACTCATTCTTATGTGCTAGGAATCTTACCCAAGTGAATCTAGTGAAGTCATCTATAATCACAAATCCATATTTTTTCCCACCTAGGCTAGCTATGCTAACAGGTCCAAATAAGTCCATATGAAGGATTTCTAATGGCCTATAGGTGATCACATCTTTGATTGAATGAAAGGATTATGTGATTTGTTTTCCTAGTTTGCAGGCATCGCATAGATGGTCCTTAGTGAAGTCTAACTTATGTACGCCTCTAACTAGGTTTTTCTAAGTAATGTTTCTAAGTGTTTTCATACTAGCATGGCATAGTCTCCTATGCCATAGTCACGAGTCATTTACTATTATTTTTAAGCAAAATAAATTTGAACTATCAATGCAATCAAGATCTAACATGTAAATATTATTCATTCATTTTCTTTCTAAAATGTTTATTATTTAAACTAATCAGGCATTTGTCAGAAAGAAATTTTATGTTAAAACCTTTATCACATAATTGACTAATTCTTAGTAAGTTATGATTTAAACCATCAACTAATAAAATATTTTCAATTAAAAAATTCTTAGCATTACCAACAATACCTAAGCCCACCACTTTCCTAGTGGTGTTGTCTCCCAATGCACTCTGCCTCTAATCCTGATCTCCAGTAAAATGAACTTCTTCATATCTCCAATCATATGTCAAAAGCAACCACTATCCAGGTACTACATGCTCTCACTAGGTCTTTTATGAGAGTACCCCTATAATTTCATTCAAGGGTTAGATTTGGGAACCCGTGAGTTTGGGTTCCTCCTTATGCTTGCATGAATGAGATGTGTGCATGTTATGCTATGATGGCTACAATTTAGGTATGCATACTAGGTGTGTCCTATGGTGAATATTGCATGTGCGGGCTATGTGACCTAGCATGCCATGAGAGAAGCACCTAACACCAGAAAATGGGTTCACTAACCTATGTGGATGGTGATGCCTCCTAAAGTTATGTGATGCATGTAGTGCTGGGGGTTTGCTAGATTGGGCTAATGTGGGTGATGTCTTCTCTTTTTTAGTTCCTTGATTTTTTCTTTAAATGTGTTATTTCGATATGTCAATCCGTCAACTTCCCATTTCAATAGATGCTCATTGTGATCTAACTCCTAAGCAAGTTTGTCTAGTCTATCAAAATCCTTTTCTAGTTCAATATGCATTGTTTTTAAGGATTCATGTGCTTCTGTTGATTCAATATGCTACTTATTTAATACATCATACTCATCAAGCAGGGACATATGATCTCTATCTAAATCAAAATTTTATCTAACTAAGTTAGCATGCTCAGTTTGTAAAGTACTAAAATTAATATTAAGACTAGCATGCATCTTTTTCAACTTCCTATACGAATTATGGATGTTTTTAGAAATAAGTAGTAAATCTTTATATGAAAGTTGACATACCTCATCTTGATCTGATTGATCAAGATTATTATTATCCATTAGACACAAATTTGTTACCTCCTCCTCTGCTTCTTCTTCTAACGGTTCTGAGACAGAGTCGGCCCAAAAAGGCTTTTTATGTTCATATTCCCCTTCTTATATTTAGCTTTGTCCTCACCTTTTTCCTTAGCTGGTTAATTTTTTAAGTTGGGGCAATCAGCTCGAAGGTAACCTAGTTTCCTGAACTCAAAACAAATTATATCAGATAAAACTTTAGTAGTTCTCGAGCTTATACCTTTATTCCAGTTGTTCTGATGACGCCTTTGTTTTCTTTTTAAAAATCGGGTCATCAAGGCTATGTCATCTTCTTCTTCTACTGCAAAACTTTCACTTTTTAAGTTATTTACTTTCAATACCATCGTTCGCTCCTTATTTTCACCTACATCACTTTGCCTTTGACTCACTCCTTGCTCGTATGCAATGAGTGACCCAAGCAAATTATTAATAGAATAAACATTTATATCTTTAGATTTAGTAATGGCAATAATTTTAGCATCATAGAAACTAGGCAAGCATCTAATAATCTTATTAACTTTTTTAGAATTTAAAATTTCTTTGCCTAATGCATGCAAGGTTATCATGATTTGGGTGAACCTAGTGTACATGTCAAATATTATTTCACTAGGTTTCATACAGAAGAGTTTATAATCATCCAATATAATGTTAAGTCTAGATTGTTTAACTTAACTAGTTCCTTCATACGTGATGCACAGACTATCCCAAATCTCCTTACCAGTAGCACAGGTAGATACCCTCATATAGTCCTCAGATTTTAAAGCACAAAAGAAGCAATTTAAGCACTTGTTATTTAACTGAGCCAAATCCCTATCCTCATTACTCCATTCATTAAAAGGTACTTGAGTTTTCACTCCATTCACAAGTTTAAATGGTGCAATGTAACCATCATTGAACAACATCCACATACGATAGTCTATAGACTGTAAAAAAGTAGACATTCTAATTTTTCATAAATCCAATTGGATATTGTCAAAAAGTGGTGGACGGGTTATTGAATAACCCTCCGTGGCATTATGATTACATAAAAAAGACATGATTAATTTGCAAGGTTTCCTAAAATGCTATTTTTGAAACCCTGCTCTGATACCAATTAAAATTACGAGATGCACCAAGAGGGGGTGAATTGGAAAAAATGGTTGCAATAAAAAATCCAAAATAGGAATTCTAATATTTTTTGTGTTTTTAAAATTTAAATAGGAAAATTTAAATAATGCGAAAGCGAGGGCTTGATACACAATTTGCAACAACAAATTTCATAATGATTTTCACCAAGTAATTATAATGAAAATAAAGTGCAAGCAAAAATAAAAAGCAGTAAAGGAAAAAATCACACCAGGGATTTTATTGTGGTTCGGTCACTTAACCTACATCCCCTCCCCAGAGTCCTCCACTTCGGAAATTTCACTACTAAATAATAGTTCTCCTTTTACCCCCTCGGCAAGGTGGAGAAGCCCTTACAAACCTTACTTTCACCAACCCAGCGTCTCGGAGTGCCAAGGGCTTTGTCACCCTCCTAGCAATGGTAGTGTACCTTCTCATTTTTCTCCCTCCTGGAGAAGGAAGAGTTCCTTAATGGACATGGATGTAGAAGAGTCTCCACCTCAAAGAACCTCCCACAAGATCTTCTCGGGCCATAGGAGGAGCAATGTGCAGCAAGCTTGGCGCAATCGTGTGATCTCCCTCACACTCCTCCCTCTCCAAGCCCACCTTCTCCTTCCTCTCTTAAACCCAAAAATCTTCTCAATTGCTCTCTCCCAAGGAATCCCTCTTTAATCACATTCCTCTCTCTCAGTCACACAATCCAAAAAATAAAAGTTTTGATACATAAAACAGGCTCCAAAAAATCCTAAAAATTTCAAATTAGCCATTATTATCATACAATACGATTGAATATCATATAATATGAATAGTACAAAATGGTCTTCATCCTAGTACAAAAGTCTACAAATAGGACAAAAATTCTAAATAAAATCATAAAGTACAATATAAACGTATACCGTACGATATATAAAACCCTTCTGTTCGTACAGGATGATTATCGGGATGATGAAAACTCTTCTCTATACATTATAGGGTATGACCTACTTTGTAAAGTATGATTAGTTAAAATCAAGGGATCATCTAGTATGAAGTCTAGGATGATAAAAAATAACCTCGATTGATGGTACAGTTCGAACAGTATCATACATTATGATAAGCAATCAGAAATTAATCCTTGAAATATCCACTAATCACGGGCTTATTTTAAGTAAGTATTCAAAATACGTTGAACAGTACGAATTGTGTTATGTAGTATGAATGGTTATTAAACTTACTTAAATTAGTTTGGTGGTTAGGGTTTTTGATTAGAAACACATCATATAGTACGATATCCATCCTATAGTACAACTTATTCACATATAGCCATTTCAGTCAGATCAGATCATACAGTATAATATAAACTCATACAATACAATTAATAGAAAAAATATATACATTTTTAAAACCTTCTCCCCCTTTGTGTGTGCATGGTTGCTCAGTCTTACATGCAATTTGTAGCCAGACTAAAGAAAGAAAAAATAAAAATAAATAAAAAATTATAATGTTATAAACTCCACACTACTCTACCTAGTCTTGAGTCTTCTTATTGTCCTCAGTAACTTGTGATCTCCTTAAAATGTTAGTACTCAGAGACAAGATCAGAAATTAAAAAGTATTCAATGAATAGTAATTCAATCGACATTATTTATCATCATCAAAATCTCAGACTAGGGGTCATGGATTGCAATATATATATAATATGACACTTTTATTTAGGTTCCTTAAGAAATATTTATTAAGGCATATTTTATTTTGCACTAATTAACAGTGATTTGGCATGAGGATAGAAGTACGTGATAAGTTATACTTATGATGTCCGCTTCTTCTTGTACACCTCCTTTAACTATTCGCCTCGTTCACTTCTTCTAGGGTTCTCTATAACCCTCTTCTTCTGGTTTGCTTCTTCTCTTTCGCCTCCTCCAACTATGATGGTCGCATTAATTAAATTTCTTTTAATCACTGGGTTTATTCCTTTAAATGTCGAATGCCATTGTCTAGGGTTCAAAAAAAATTTATTTCTTTTTTTAATTTCTAGGATTCTTGAGATTCTCTTCTTTTGATATTTAGGGTTCTTGAGATTCTCTCAATTTCAAAATGATTGAATAAAAGGCTACTTTTGTACATTACTAAAAGGTAAATATTCAATTAATCTTAATGTTCATCCAAACATTGGTCTGGTTTTAGTTCTCTTTATTTTCTTGTTCGATTGATCACTTCCTATTTATATCAGAAAGACTACCTACTACTTTAGAATTTATACTTTGCTTTAGTTGACTTGATTATAATTTCATGATAGAAATACATTAATTTTTTTATTACAATTTAAAATACCCTTACAACTGAAAATTTGTTCTGGGGGCGCTGCCCCCGGAAACCCCCCCAAGGGCGCTGCTCCATGACCCCGCGACCTAACCGGGCAGGTCGATCCCCACCAGAGGACACTGCCCCCTTGGAACCCTAGCCATATAATAGTTAAAAGGACAAATTTTGAGAATTTGGACTGAAACTTTATATTTAAATAGAATCACATTTTGTGCTAATACACTGAATGCGAAAAAAGACTAGCGTACATCCTTTTTCATTTGCCAAAAAAGCTCACCTAGAACCAATTTTATGCAAGCTATAACTATGACACCATTTCTTTATTGAAGTTATCAATGTGAAAGTGATGGAGACTCAAAGTTCATTTATAAAGAAATCGTTAGTAAACTACCTACAAAAACTAATCTTAAACAGTTCAACTATCACCTAAGATAATAGTTGAATAAGCTTTATGTTTGATAACAAAAGCTAAGGAGACATTGTTCTAAAACATTAGCATAAGATTTCAATGCAAAACTTACATAGGTGTTGATTTACCTCATAAAACTTCAGATGTTATGTTTGAAGTAATTGGGAAGGATATCTCTCATAAACTCCGGAGGTCTCCACACCACAAAGCTAGTAGCTTCTTCTTCCCAAGACACTATGTGATCAGTGGAAGGATCATAAATAAGTTGATAAGTTTTAGTGAGAAATGGGGTAGGAAATGATTTTTTATACTCTATAGAGATCATCATCTCCCTACATATTTCCACAAATAAGGTTGTAGGTTCAAAGCAACAAGAGAGCAATGGCCTTTTTTTGAGGATTTAGCATAAAAGTATCCCTTCTACTATTGCTACTTTCATTTAGAGAATTTTATATAAATTTATTCCTACGGATGACAATTTGATCAAAAGAGGTTTTGTTCTTTCTTCTAAGTGTCAATGTTGTTTTCACTCTGAGAGTAATCATGTTTTTGTTTTTGGCCCACTTTCCATTATTACTTGGTGTTATTTTGATGATATCTTCAAATTAAATGTTTTTAATGCGAATATGTCTATTCTTACTCTTCTCAATGCTTGGTTTGTCAATTCTAAAGGTCATATTAGAAATGTTATTCTTAGCTTTTTGGGGTCTATTCATAATGGTGTTGAGTGGTTATATTTTATGGTGGATTATATGTTCTATTTTGTGTCTTTAGCTATGGTTTTGCTGGAGCATTAGTGGTCTCTTTCTGGTTGGCTTGTTACTCTCTGTTTTGGTTTTTGGGTGCTCAGATTTCATTTCTCTATGGTTGTGCTGTGCGGCGCCTTACTATTTTCTCTTACCTTGTCATGCTACCTTGGGCATTATTATTATGAGGAAAGTGGTTGGTTGGTGTCTGTACGGGCTTTACCTGGTTGTCATTTATGGATTGTCCATTGGGTTGGTTTCCCCTGGTATTGATAGCTGTGCTAAGGGGTTCTGTTTCTAGTTGGTGTCTTCAAATCTTATCTTGTTGTGTTATTTTTCTGGTGAATTGGAGGACCAAGGTGTTTTATTGTTGTGGGATCTTGACTGAACTTAACATTTTTAGTTGGTGGTACTTTCTCCTTGTTTTCTACTTTTTATTTTTATGCCTATCCTGAGGTTTTTGCTCTCTTCTTAGAAGGGTCTTTTTTTAATGCAGTTCATATTTCTACCAATTTTTTGGATAGGAAAATCGAGTTGAAGGTTTGGATTTGCAGCTTCCTCTCTTTTTGGGTACTTCTTCTGGTGCATCGTAGAATGTACCTAGGTTATTCTATACTTTGTGTAGCATGGATCTTGAGCACATAAAGTTTTTTATTTTTATTTTTGTAGCTCCTTTGAGTAGTAGAGAGCTCGAGGTCCCTTTAAGGACCTTGTACTTTTCCCTTTATATAAATGCGTAGGCCCCTTCATGGGTTTCCCCTATATATATATATATATATATTGCAACCGTAGAACAAATCACATAAAATACAAAAATTAAATACATAAAAGTAAATAGAAAGAACACACCAGAGTTATAGTGGTTTCGTCAACTTTACTTTTGTCCACTCCCCAAAAACCTCCTTTCCAAGTTATTACACTAAAAGTAGTGTCTCTCCATTTGCCCTCACAGCAAGGTAGAGAAGCCCTTACAAAATCTTTCCACCGGCCAGGTGAGGCATAGTACCTTGAATACTTTTACTCCCTCTATGAGTAAGTAGAAAACCTGGAAATCCTTTCACTCCCTCCTGGAATAAGCAGAGAACCTTAGAATCCTTTTACTCCTTCATGGAGTAGGTAGAGAACCTTGGACCTTATGATAAAGAAAGTTTCCCTAGAACCACCAAGGAGCTAAGGAAGAAGCCTGAAGAAGATGGTATAAACCTTGCTTGGAGAAACCTTCGTGAATCCCTCACAACTCCCCCTCATAAATATATCTCTCACTCTCAAAGCTCTCCTATCTTCCTTCTCTAAGCTCTCTCTTAGGTCAACCCAACAGTAAAAGATATTCTAATAAGAGTATTAGAAATTCTTAAATAGCGGGCTTCAAGGAAACCCTAAATTTCAAGAGATCTTTCTTTTGTTTTTACAGTACGATACACGTATCATACAGTATGATTAGTGTAAGTTAGACTCATTTAGTAAGATTATTTAGATTATTTAGATGAATTGTTTAACTTTAATAGCATTTCATACATTACGATCAAAACGTTGTATGGTAGGAACTTTAGAAATTCTTTTTGTTCATTTGGGATGATCGTTGGAATGGCTAACTTCATTCACAGGTGATTGTCTAGCACTGTGGACATCATACATTATGACTAGTACAAAAATCATATAGTTTTTTTGGTACAATCTCTAGGATGGCCAATTTCGTACACAGTACGAACTCTATCCTATAATACGATAAATCATAATAATTTTTCATAATTTGATTGTATATTATTGAGGGATTAGTTAAGAAATATTTTAATTAGGGTGTACAGTACGAACTAAATTGTACTATATGATTAATACATAATTAGTATATTTCTTAACCTTTGGAAGCTAGGGTTTTGACAGAGCATAATATTTTGTATAGTATGAATTAAAATCATATAATAAAAATTACTTTGAACTATACAAAACCAAGATTGTATAGTACAAACTTCTTAAGAAAATACATCTCCCAAAAATATTTTTATTTCTCCCCCTGTGTATGTGTAAGGTTACTCGGCAATGATATCCACCCAATTATATGAAATGACTCAAGAAAACATAAAATATAGAATAAAATGAAAATCAACTATAACCCTAGTCTACCTAGTCTTGAGCTGATCAGAATTGCAAGTGAATGGTGGAGTGATTTCTTGAAATGTTAGTGCACAAAAAAATAAACAAAATATCACATAAATAAGAGAAAACAGTACTAGACACAATAATATTTGTTATCATCAAAATCATAGTGATTGAATTCGGTTTTCAATAATCTCCCCCCTTTTTTTATGATGATAAACATTGTTGTTTTTAGAGTTTTAAAAAGTTTCTTTCCTCTAAACTCCCCCTTAGATAAAAATTAATAGTAAGAGAAAGAATTGTAATTTTTTTTTAGTAGCATACAAACAACAACAATAATAACAACAACAAATAATAAAATACTACTCCCCTTTTGACATCACAAAAAAAGGGAAAAGAGCATGAAGAAAAAATAAAAAATAGAAATAAGAAATGCATAGAATAAACAGACTCAAGACGACTAACAATTTAACGTAAAGAAAGAAACATCACAAATATGAACTCTTGTGGGTATTTTGTGAATAAAATAAACCTACTCTACAAATAGAAAAGATAACTTAAATAAGTGTTGACTTTATTGCAACCAAAGGATTTGGATTCTAGAGTTTTCACACCTAGCTTAACATCTTCACAGGCTAAATTCCTTTGTTTAAAAAAAAAATCTAATTCAAGAATTAGAATTAGACAGGGAAATTTAAACTTTTTGGACGACTAGAATGAAATATATCAAATATAATATTATTATAAAAGAGATAAATGAAGAACTAGAATTTTCCAAAATCAAGTATTAAACATAATATAAAATATATGGATTTTCTATGATTTAGAATTTAGTAGATAAAAAGCTAATTTAAATTGGGCTCATTTTGTGCCTCTTTTATCAGCTTTTGGAATACATTGCACGCCTTTTTTTTTTTTTTTTTGACACACTTAGTGCATCTTTAACTTTTGGTGTAATTACACATCTTTTAATTTTGGGCTCTTTTTGTGCATATTTTGATTTTTTCAAATTGCTTCATTTCTAAATCTTTAAGAATCTCAGTTGTAAGATTATCTTCCAAATATAAGAGAAGAATAACTCACTCTCTTATATAAGGAGCAATAATCTACAAGGAAAACTTGAGTTTTCTAATAGAAATAAAAAGCCTAATGTAAAAAAAATTATGAATTTCATTCGTCAAATTACATAATATATTCATAATATAAAAACATATAGTAGAGTGAAAAAGTTTTCATTCCAACCATCTTAATTCTAGTTTAATTTAGATTTTAAAGTTCACACAAGGAATTATCATGAAAAGGAAATAAGAAGGGACATGAAAATTCATAAGATTCATTTATCCTTCAAGTTTTAACAATACCAACAATTACATATTAAACTTTCAAGTCAAAATAGAAGTATGTTTATTACAAACAGCAAAGAGCACTGTGAAGAGTTCATTCATACATTTCATTCCAAATCGCTCTATATAATTCCAAAAAACAATAGAAGCCATTAATTATAAAGAGGGGAAGTGTTCCCCGCCTTATCTTTTAATTCCCAATCAAATCTTCTAATTCTAGCAGATAGCTTAATAGGACCCAGTCCTTTAAGTTATTTAGAAGACTTTTTCTTTGCACAAGAAGAACTATCATTTTTACATTCAGAACTTCCCTTGAAAACATCACCTCCACCTTCCAGAAGCCCATTTTCAACAGTATCTATCTTACTCAAAACCCAAGCCTCCCCATCAATAATAACCTGAACCTCTTCACCCTCTTCAATATTTCTTATACCCAAATTCCCATCATCAACTGTTTCCTGAATAATCTCTCCCTCTTCCACAATTTCACATTAGGTATTAAATTTATTATTATTAGAAGGGAAATTCAAACCAAGTTCAGAATTTGAACTCCTTTGTTCTGCAAAATCCCAAACACAAGCTTAAAATTTAAAGCAGGAACATCCTCCACATTGGTTTAACAATAGTTGCTTCTTGGTTCTCCTCCATAATTACAGCATTTTTTTATTTCTTCACAGAATTCTTCATGAACCCAGCTGGAATTCTTCTAGTAATATTTGATTTCTTCCTCCCATAGTTTATGTGGACTGAAGGTCCATATCCATCTTTATGAACATCATTTTCTCCATTCAATTTATCACTCTTGGCTGCTTCAAAATTCAGATTCTGGGTATCTTTTTCCATTCTAGTTCTTCCTTTTTATACATCATTATCTTGTAACACCTCTATATTTTTCTCTGGACAATTTTTTTGAACATGTCCAATCCTTCCGCAATTAAAGCAAAATGAAGAAATCCTCTCATATTCAATTTTTTGGAAGAATTTACCAAAAGTTCCCTCAGCCTAAACACCACAAGGAAGCCTGACTTCCAACTTCACACGAACACAAACTCTCGCAAACTCCCTTCTGCTCCATTGAAACATACTTCCATCAATCAAATGCGGAGTGCTAACCTTTGAAGCAATCCTGCATACATTAATCTCATCCCAGCATTGAAGAGGTAAATTTAGTAATCTAATCCAAATAGGAAATGTTAATCCTTTTAAAGAGGAAGGAGAGAACAAGGGTGACAATTTATCCATTCCAATGATATGACCATTGACATACCAAGGACCATTGTTTAGGATTGATTCTATAGCTGTATCATCATTAAATGCACAAAAGTTCCATCCCATTCCTAGCACAGTAAGGTGAAACTTACCAAATTGAGCCCAGTGCCTTCTCAGTTTAGTACTAACTGTTGAGTCTAGTAATTAGGTTGTTAAGCCTAAGTTAATGTCCCAAAGGCTACCAAGAGGGGGGGTGAATTGGTAGTTTAAAAATTTTAAGCCCTCTTTTAAAATTAGGTTGAACCGAAATAAAAATTGTTTCTTTTAAGTTTTGTAGAAAAAGTTTTTTAACCACAGAGTTTTTAAGACTAAGAAATAAAATGCGAAAATGTAAAAATAATAAAGTAAATGACACCAGATTTATAGTGGTTCGGTCTAAAACCAGACCTACATCCACTCCCCAGAGGCACCCTCTGAGTATTGCACTAATACCAATAGTGACTCTCCTTTTGCACCCACAGCAAGGCGGAGAAGCCTTTACAACACACTCTTTTCACCACTCCCCGGTGCGGCAGAGAACCATCATCCTTTTACACAATCCCTAGTGTTGGCAGAGAACCGTTCGTCCGTTCACACTCTCCTAGTGTGGGCAGAGAACCCTTCGGCTGTTCACACTTTCCAAGTGTAGGCAGAGAACCTTTCAGCTATTCACACTCTCCTAGTGTAGGCAGCGAACCCTTCGACTATTCACACTCTCCAAGTGTAGGCAGCGAACCCTTCGGCTATTCACACTCTCCAAGTGTAGGCAGCGAACCCTTCGGCTATTCACACTCTCCAAGTGTCGGCAGCGAACCGGATCTCCTTGACTGATCTTCTCACAAGAATCTAGAAGGAAGAAGGAAAAGAGTGAAGTAATCCCAATTCACAAGTAGAGACTCTTACCTTTGAAATCCAAGTGAAGCCTTCTTGCTCCAATGGTAGGAATCCTCCTTTGAATGCTCTCTTCCACTCTCTCCTTGGCTATTCTCTCAAGAGGCACGAAGATCAAATGACAAAAAGATTGGGTGGCAGTCTAATTTGGACTATTTATATAAAAGACAAGAAAAACCGCCCAAAAATTGCAAGTATTCAATTCTGTACGCAGTGGATCGTCCCGTACGATCGTGGATCATCCTGGACGATTTTACTTAAATGATTTGAAACGACCCCATTTGTATATGTGTACGAAATGTCTTCGTACAACTGATCGTCCCGTACGAACTAGGTTCGTCCTGTATGAACGGTTATTACAAGGTCGGTTCTAGAAACTGCTGATAACCGTTCTAAGTCGGTTAATCGTTTGGACAAAAATTTATTCGTCTGGACAAAAATTTTACAGAGGACCGATCGTCCTGAACGATTATTTATTTCGTCTGGACAAAAATTTTCCAGAGGACCAATCGCCATGGACGATAATTTAATTTCATCTGGACGAAAATTTTCTAGAGACCAGATCGTCCTGGACGATTATTAATTTTGTTTGGACGAAAATTTTCCAGAGAACCAATCGCCATTGACGATAATTTAATTTCATCTGGAGAAAAATTTTACAGAGAACCAATCGTCCTGGACGATTGTAAAATTCGTCCTGGACGAATAGGACTTAGAAAAATTTTTGAGCAAGTTCCTATTCGTTCCATGTGCTCAATAGGAGATAACTGTCTGATCGTCCCGTACGAACGGATATTGTCCAGCACGATCAGTATAAATTTTTTATGATCTCTTTATGTGTGTGTATGTTTTTATTCACTCAATTACAATCACTCCCTTTCAATTTAATTTCAAAGAAATGCAAACTTCAAATTTTACAAAGTATCTCATTCTGAATTTGATTTGAAGTCTTCATAGTCTGGAGTTCATTTTTCCTAACATGTTAGTACACACAAGAGCAAATATAAATCTTCTAAAATTGTTAGGAGATAACTACACATTTGAACAATAATGTTTGGAATCATCAAAACTATATAAGTTGCGAAAATGTAAAGCATGCAAATAACAACTATCTTAACAATCTCCCTCTTTTTTATGATGGCAAAACAATTATTGTTTGTATGGTTTCAATTTAAACAATTCTCCTAAACTCCCCCTGAATTGATGTATATATGAAAATAAGGAGGCATTTTGAACCATAGAACAAATTTTTTTTTGTTTTTCAAAAAATATTACAAGACCACAAACAAAACATATGAACACAATAATTTCTCCCATTTTTTGACAACAACAAAAAGTGAAGAAGAAATAGACGAGAAATGTAAGTAATTATATGAAATTCATTTGAAAATTTAATCTAAATGGTGATTGGTATAAGGTATGCAATCTAAAACTAATGACATTAGGTAAATCATAGAAATTCATAAAATTTAAGAAGTGATATAACATTGTAAGTAAGAAGAATTTATCAAAAACATGATTCAATTTAGACATTCGAATATAGAAAATCATTACAAGAGAGATGAATAAAAATTCTATATTTCAAAGTTCAATAGAATATAAATGAACATAAGATCAATTTGAATTAAGAGATTGAAAGAATTTGGAAAGAAGAGAATTACCACATGTGGCGCTTTGCGCATCTTTTTCAAATTTTGGGCACTTTTTTGTGCATCTTTTGACATTGGGCTAATTTTGTGCCTCTTTTACATATTTGCAAACCTTTGCGCATTCCTTTTGATTTTTGTACTTTTTGTACAATTTTCAAGAGTAATTGAAACCAATTCTTTCCAAAATCAATAATCTAAAATTTCAAATATTTCTAAGTGCATAAATATCACTTGAGCATAGAAATACAAAATAAGAAAACATCTATATTGCAATAATAATATTAACTTTTATTTAGTCTAAATGAATAGACATGAATTTAAAAGTTCTAATTATAACAAGTTATAAACAACTTTTAAATTTAGAAAGACTAGATTTTCTAATATAATTAATCTCAAATTACAATCTAATTTAAGCACAATTAAGATTAAATAAGACTAATGAAATTCATAAAAATTAACCACATTCCAAAACAAACCAATTTTGAATCAAGTACAACATGCATTAATATTAATGAAAAGGATTACATATTCATTTCATAATATTAAAACAACTAAGAAAATACACTGAACTTTTTAATAAAGACAAACTAAAAACAAACACTAAAAATAAAAAGCTAACACAACAAAACATTTAAAAACAAAACACGAGTACAACAAACACAAAGAAATTTATCTCTCATTCTCTATTCTTCTGGAGGAGGAGGAGGAATGCCACCGAAAAGGTTGAAGTAGGAGGCCATCAACATTACATTGGTATTGATTTCATGTACTTCATTTCTGATGCTACCAATGTCTTGTTGTTGCTGCATAAGTTGAGCATCAAGTTGATCAAATCTTTGATCAACGTGAGTCTCAAGTCTATCAAATTTTTCAATCAGATTCTGATAATCTAACTGAGGTGCAGAAGTTTGCTCTCCTTCTTCTTCTTCTTCTGAAGCACTGGCATGTGCTTTTCCTTTTTCCTCCTTGAAAAGCAATCTGAAGGAAGCATCATTATAGTATACTGGCTCTTCGTATTCATCATCAAGATGCACTAAGTTGTATTTCTTTTCCAAAATGTATGTAACTAAGTGTCCTAATGAGATGTTCCTTTTTCTCTTCTGTTCTGCATGTCCTATTTCTGAAAGCCCATAGAGATGATCTATGATAAGTTGGGCTTCATCAACAGGATGACATTCTATAATCCAAAAGGTTAGAACAGAAAGGAGAGGGATAATATTAATCCTATCACCAGCTTTAGGAATGATTGAAGATCGAAGGATATGCTGGATGATTCGGGCATTTTTGGTCATACCGGAGACTCTAGAGACATGATAGTTAAGACTACTTTGTCTAATTACCCTATTGACATCATCCCATTTGAAAGTGGTTTCTGTCATTAGGGTGTGGGCTCTATATCCTTCAGTTCTTAAGTTCAAAAAGGCACCAATGTCGTGCTTGGTGATTTCAACTTTTTGCTTGAAAACATAAGAACTTATGGAGGAGTGGTCGGAATTAAAACTCATGTTGGCTAGGAAATAGTGAAAGGTTTGTTTGTTGTAAAAGTGGACGAGAGAAAGAATGAATTGAAACTGGGTGGAGGTAAAAAGGTGCATTACCTTAAAGTGTGTCTCGCTTTGAATTAAAATGCGAGAGGGAGTTATTTTGGCAGAGGCAAAATGAGGAAAGGATTCCTCATTTGCTTTTGACAGGAAGTTTTCAGAGGCATTCCTGTGGGGTTTCTTTGCCAACACCTTTTGTCTCTTGCTTGAGGAGGCCATTGTCGATTTGAAGTCGAAAGGGATTGAGAGGGAAGTTTGGAAGTGTGATTGTTAAGTTAGAAAGCCTTCATATTTAAAGAAAACGATACGTTCGTCCTGGACAAAAACAGTTCGTCCTGGACGAAAAAATCATCGTTCGTCTGGACGAAAATATTTCGTACAGACGATCAAATTCGTCCAAAATGTAACAGCTTTTCGTAATCAACACAATTTACGATGCGTCCCTTCGTACAGACTTTTGACTTGATCGATCGTACAGAGGAAAAAATTTCGTACAGACGATCAAAAAGTTAATTCGTTTTAATGTCTGTTGAAAATCGTCCCCTACAATGAAACGACGTTTGTTCGTCTGGACGAACCAAAAGTTCATACAGACGAACTTCACAATTAAAACTGCCTTATCCACTCAACCGCAGCATTCAATCATCCCGACGTTTGAGAAAAAAAATTTTGTCCTAGACGATTATAAGATCGTACAGACGAACTTCATTAAAACTGCTCTCAAAATGGTTAAAATTCGCGTAAACTGAATTTTCCACACATCGTCCAGTACGAAAACAATTCGTCCCGGACGATTTCTACCAATTTTTTGAATTTTTGAATTTTTGAATTTTAATTGAAGAAAATCAAACAAAACATTTAAAATACAGAAAACAAAGACAAACCATAGACTCTAAAATAAACTCATTCAAAACACTCAAAAAATCACAAAAATCAAAACAAAAATCAAAGACAAATAACTATGAAAACATAAATATCAATGTTGCAAAAACATTTTTATTTAAGCATTCAAATCAATAACACCAAGCCTTGTTCTTAATGTACTGAAGGTATCAAAGGCTAAAGGTTTTGTAAAAATGTCTGCAAGTTGATTTTCAGTTGAAACATGTGTGAGTTCAATTTCTCCCTTTGATACATGATCCCTTATGAAATGATGCCTTATATCAATGTGTTTGGTTCTAGAATGTTGAATAGGATTTTTGGAAATGCAAATAGCACTAGTATTGTCACAATAAATTGGAATAGTGCCTATAGATAATCCTAAATCAATCAACTGTTGTTTTAACTAAAGTACTTGTGCCACACAACTTCCTAATGCAATGTATTCTGCTTCTGCAGTAGATAAGGCTACTGAATTTTGTTTTCTACTGGACCAAGAAACTAATGAATTTCCAATGAATTGACATGTTCTAGAAGTGCTTTTCCTATCCACTCTACAGCCTGCAAAGTCAGAATCTGAATAACCAATAATTTCAAATGAAGAGCTAAACTTAGGATACCAAACTCCTAAGTTTTGAGTTCCTAGTAAGTATCTTAAAATCCTTTTCACTGCTGTCAAATGTGATTTTCTTCTGGATCTGATTGAAATCTAGCACATAAGCAAACACTGAACATAATATATGGTCGACTAGCAGTCAAGTAAATCAAAGATCCAATAATCCCTCTATATTTCTTTTGATCAACAGATTTTCCCTTAAGGTCCTTATCCAACTGAACTGAGGAACTCATTGGTGTACTAACAGGTTTAGCATTGTCCATTTCATATTTCTTGAGGATGTCCTTAATATATTTAGTTTGGCTAAGAAATGTTCCTTCCTCAAGTTGCTTAATGCTAAAACCTAGAAAGTAATTTAAATCTCTCATTAGACTCATTTCAAATTCACTACTCATTGTATTAGAAAAATCATCACAAAGATTTTTATTTGAAGATCCAAAGATGATATCATCCACATAAATTTGAACAATGAGTATTTCCTTTCCAAATTTCTTTAAGAAGAGAGTTGTATCCACACTTCCTTTTTCAAAAGATCTTTCAAGTAGGAAGGTGCTCAATCTCTCATACCAAGCCCTAGGTGCCTGTTTTAATCCATATAATGCCTTCTTTAATTTAAAAACATGATTTGGGTATTTTGAATTTTCAAATCCTGGAGGTTGTTCTACAAAAATATCTTCTTCAATAACCCCATTCAAAAAGGCACTTTTGACATCCATTTGAAATAATTTAAAACCTTTAAAACAGGCAAAGGCAAGTAAAACCCTAATTGCTTCAAGTCTTGCTACAGGGGCAAAGGTCTCCTCAAAATCAATTCCTTCAATTTGATTATACCCCTTAGCAACTAATCTAGCCTTATTTCTAATGACTACTCCTGAGTCATTCATTTTATTTTTGAACACCCACTTGGTTCCAACAACACTTTGATCTTTTGGCCTTGAGGTTAATTCCCAAACTTTATTTCTTACAAATTGATTTAACTCTTCTTGCATGGCCATTATCCAAAATTCATCAGAAAGTGCTTGATCAATATTAGTGGGTTCTATTATTGAAATAAAGGCTGAATGATTAACTTCCTTATTTAATCCACGCCTAGTTCTAACACCCTCACTAGGTTCACCTATAATTAATTCTCTTGGGTGGTTTTTAGAAAATCTCAAATCTCTAGACAAAGGGTTCTCTTTCCAAATTTTCTTCCACATTTTTTTCCAAATTTAATCTATCAATCTTTTGGGAGTTTTCCTCAATCTCTTCTTCAACAATATTTGGCTCTTCCAAATTTCCAGATTCATCAAATACAATATGTGTGGTTTCTTCAATGACTAAAGTTCTTTTGTTGAATACCCTATAAGATTTTCCAACACTTGAATATCTAACAAAAATTCCTTCATCTGATTTGGGATCAAATTTTCCTAAGGCAGATTTTCCATTGTTATGTATGAACACCTTGCAACCAAAAACATGCAAATGTGACAAGTTAGATGTTCTACCTTTTAGCAACTCATAGGGTGTTTTATTTAAATTTGATCTCACATTCACCCTATTCAGAACATAACATGAAGTGCTAACCGCCTCAGCCCAAAAATATCTAGGAAGTGAGTATTCTGCAAACATTGCTTGGGCGGCTTCTATTAATGTTCTATTTTTCCTTTCAACTACCCCATTTTGTTGAGGGGTTCTAGGTGCAAAAAAATTGTGATCAATCCCTTTTTCCTTACAAAAATTTTCAAATTTTTCATTTTCAAATTCTCCTCCATGATCACTTTGAATAGAAATTATTTCGCATCCTAGTTTTCTTTGAATCCAAGTTGAAAATTTTCTGAATTCCTCAAATGATTCACTTTATTAAAAAAAAATCTAACCCATGTGAATCTTGAGAAATCATCCACTATAACAAATCCATATACCTTCCCTCCTAGACTTACAGTTCCTACTAGTCCAAAAAGATCCATGTGAAGTATTTCCAAAGGTTTACCGGTCCTAAGATCCTTATTGGACTTAAAAGAGGACTTCACTTGTTTTTCTAATTGACATGCATCACAAAGATGGTCCTTAGTAAAGTCTAGTTTTGGTATACCTCTTACCAAGTTCTTTTGGGTAATTCTCCTGAGATTTTTCATACTAGAATGACAAAGTCTCCTATGCCAAAGCCATGATTCATCAGAAACAGTTTTTAAACAAAAAGCAGTAGGAGATTGAATAGAAAATCAAATCTAGCATGTAAACATTATTTACCCTTTTTCCATTAAAAATTTCTTTCCCATTTAGGCTTAATATGCAGCTAGTAGGTAAAAATTTCACATTATAGCCCTTATCACATAGCTGACTTATACTTAACAGATTATGTTTTAAGCCTTCAACCAATAACACATTATCTATGAAAAAGTTTTTGAAATTTCCAATCATACCTGATCCAATCACTTTCTTTGTTGTATTATCTCCAAGTGTAACCTTGCCTCCATTCCTGGCTTCTAGCGTTATGAATTGAGCAGTATCTCCAGTCATATGCTTTGAACATCCGCTATCCAGATACCATATGCTCCCACGAGGTCTTGTGTGAGAGCACACCTATAAAAATCTTAAATGTTAGACCTGCGAACCCAAACTTGTTTGGGTTCACCTTTAAGAAATTTATAATCAGATGCATGTATGATTTGTCTAGGTTTATGCATCTTAGGTCTCCACACTAAATTAGATTTCATCATCAAGGTACAGGTGTGAGCTATATGTCCCAAAAATCCACAATTATTACATTTAACATTAGGAAAAATATTCCTAAGTTTTCTTCCATGTGATTGTCTTCTAAGGGATTTCATGAATTTAGGATAATATTTAGGATTTGTAAAATCTTCAAGTTTGGGGGGTTTCCTATTATCCTCGAGAGCTCTTATTGTGAGTTTGTAAAATGAATTCATATCTTCCAAGATTCGATTGGCATAATTGATTCTATATGCTTTGCTCTCAGATTCATCCTTAAAATTCTTAAATTCTTTTTCAAGTTCAGCATAGGATGTTTTTAAGTTTTCAAAATTTTTATTCAATTCATCGTATTCATCAAGTAGTTTCATGTGGTTGTCATCTATTAAAGCATGATCTTTCCTAAGGATTTCATGTTCCTTCTTGAGTTCTTCCAGTTCTAAGCTTACACTAGCATGCATCTTTTTTATTTTCCTATATGCATCATGCATGTGTTCAGAAACTTCAAATAATTCATCATAGGTTAAGTCACATACCTCTTCTTGATCTGAATGATCTACATTATCTGCCATCAAGCAAAGATTAGTGACTTCTTCTTCTTTTTCAATCTCATATGAGTCTGAAGCTGAGTCTGTCTAGAATGCTCTTTGAAACTTCTTCTTGCCCTTCTTTACCATTGGTTTCTCCTCTACCTTCTCCTTGCTAGGAGTGTCTTTGAGTTTTGGGCATTCAGTCTTGATATGACCTGGTTTCCTGCATTCATAATAAATTACTTCATTAGAAACCTTGCCATTTCTGTTAAACTTACCTCTGTTCCATTGCTGGCGTCTCTTATGCTTCCTCCTTAAAAAGCTTCTGAATTGTCTAGTCATCAGTGCAATATCATCTTCATCCTCAGGTTGTGAGTGTTCACTTTCTGACTCTTCCACCTTTAGTGCAATATTTTTTTTCTTTCGTGGTTCACCTACATCAATCTTTCTTTGACTTACTCCTTGCTCATAAGCAATGAGTGAGCCAAGAAGATTGTCAATAGAGTAAATGTTAAGATCTTTAGACTCTGTAATTGCAGTAATTTTAGCATCATAAGCAGTAGGTAAACATTGAAGAATTTTATTGACCATTTCAGCATTTGTTAATTCCCTACCAAGTGCATGCAAAGAAGTGACAATTTGTGTGAATCTTGTGTACATGTCAGAGATAGATTCATTAGGTTTCATGCGAAACAATTCATAGTCATGTAACAAGATATTGAGTCTTGATTGCTTAACCTCATTTGTCCCTTCATAAGTTATACAAAGTCTATCCCATATGTCCTTTCAACTTTTACAAGTAGAAACCAGCATGTAGTCTTCAGATTTTAAAGCACAAAAGAAACTATTTAGACATTTGGCATTTAATTGTGCTAAGTCACGTTCTTCTATAGTCCAATCTGCAAAAGGTATTTCTACCATAACTCCATCAACTAATCTAGTTGGTTTTGTGTAGCCATCCTGGACTAGCATCCACATGCGATAATCAAGTGACTGTAAGAAAGTAGACATGCGTGTTTTTCAAAAATCAAAAAGAATATTGTCAAACAGTGGAGGTCTAGTGATAGAGTAACCCTCAGGTGTGTTTCGGTTTCTGAAAGTAGCCATCTACGTTAATCAAAAAGTAGTTCAAACTTATGATTTTGAAACGAAGCTCTAATACCACTTGTTGAGTCTAGTAATTAGGTTGTTAAGCCTAAGTTAATGTCCCAAAGGCTACCAAGAGGGGGGGTGAATTGGTAGTTTAAAAATTTTAAGCCCTCTTTTAAAATTAGGTTGAACCGAAATAAAAATTATTTCTTTTAAGTTTTGTAGAAAAAGTTTTTCAACCACAGAGTTTTTAAGACTAAGAAATAAAATGCGAAAACGTAAAAACAATAAAGTAAATGACACCAGATTTATAGTGGTTCGGTCTAAAACCAGACTTACATCCACTCCCCAGAGGCACCCTCTGAGTATTGCACTAATACCAATAGTGACTCTCCTTTTGCACCCACAGCAAGGCGGAGAAGCCTTTACAACACACTCTTTTCACCACTCCCCGGTGCGGCAGAGAACCGTCGTCCTTTTACATAATCCCTGGTGTTGGCAAAGAACCGTTCGTCCTTTCACACTCTCTTAGTGTGGGCAGAGAACCCTTCGGCTGTTCACACTTTCCAAGTGTAGGTAGAGAACCTTTCAGCTATTCACACTCTCCTAGTGTAGGCAGCGAACCCTTCGGCTATTCACACTCTCCAAGTGTAGGCAGCGAACCCTTCGGCTATTCACACTCTCCAAGTGTAGGCAGCGAACCCTTCGGCTATTCACACTCTCCAAGTGTCGGCAGTGAACCGGATCTCCTTGACTGATCTTCTCACAAGAATCTAGAAGGAAGAAGGAAAAGAGTGAAGTAATCCCAATTCACAAGTAGAGACTCTTACCTTTGAAATCCAAGTGAAGCCTTCTCGCTCCAATGGTAGGAATCCTCCTTTGAATGCTCTCTTCCACTCTCTCCTTGGCTATTCTCTCAAGAGGCACGAAGATCAAATGACAAAAAGATTGGGTGGCAGTCTAATTTGGACTATTTATACAAAAGACAAGAAAAACTGCCCAAAAACTGCAAGTATTCAATTCTGTACGCAGTGGATCGTCCCGTACGATCGTGGATCATCCTGGACGATTTTACTTAAACGATTTGAAATGACCCCATTTGTATATGTGTACGAAATGTCTTCGTACAGCTGATCGTCCCGTACGAACTAGGTTCGTCCGGTACGAACGGTTATTACAAGGTCGGTTCTAGAAACTGCTGATAATCGTTCTAAGTCGGTAAATCGTTTGGACGAAAATTTATTCGTCTGGACGAAAATTTTACAGAGGACCGATCATCCTGAACGATTATTTATTTCGTCTGGACGAAAATTTTTTAGAGGACCAATCGCCATGGACGATAATTTAATTTCGTCTGGACGAAAACTTTCTAGAGACCAGATCGTCCTGGACGATTATTAATTTCGTCTGGACGAAAATTTTCCAGAGAACCAATCGCCATTGACGATAATTTAATTTCATCTGGACAAAAATTTTACAGAGAACCAATCGTCCTGGACGATTGTAAAATTCGTCCTGGACGAATAGGACTTAGAAAAAATTTTCAGCAAGTTCCTATTCATTCCATGTGCTCAATAGGAGATAACTGTCTGATCGTCCCGTATGAACGGATATCGTCCAGTACGATCAGTATAAATTTTTTATGATCTCCTTATGTGTGTGTATGTTTTTATTCACTCAATTACAATCACTCCCTTTCAATTTAATTTCAAAGAAATGCAAACTTCAAATTTTACAAAGTATCTCATTTTGAATTTGATTTGAAGTCTTCGTAGTCTGGAGTTCGTTTTTCCTGAAATGTTAGTACACACAAGAGCAAATACAAATCTTCTAAAATTGTTAGGAGATAACTACACATTTGAACAATAATGTTTGGAATCATCAAAACTACATAAGTTGCAAAAATGTAAAGCATTTAAATAGTAACTATCTTAACACTAACCAAATAAAGGGGCACATTATCACCAATGACTTTAATAACTAAAGCATTATCAATTTTTTTAACATTCTCCATTTCATTCTCCACATTTCGTTTCATCGTAGATCCATCCTCATATAAAGAAGAGCCATAGTCCATATCAACAACACAAATATTATCCATCTTCTTCCATACATTATGCAGACTATTACCAGAAGGCTCCTTAGGAATCACATCAAAAGCTTCTCTAAGATTTCTTAAATTCAGCTCTCCATCTTTATAGTGACGAATAGAAAACAAATCCACCGTAGCACTCTTCAATTTTAAACCTTCAGAGTCCAACTTCACATTCGAGAACAAATCATCATCTTGAGAATTTACCTCCACAGCCCCAGCAATCAGATCCACATTATTGCTTTTAACAGTCAAATTATCCATCTTATCACCAATATCAATATCGCCCACAACTATTGAATCTGATACTCCTGTCTTTGAGGAATCCACAACTTGACCATTCAAACTCAAATTTTCAATAAAAACCTTAGGGATAGTTTTCAGAACTTTGTAATTATTCTCAAACAAAACTTCTTTACCTTTACCAATATCAGGAACAGATTGCTTAGAAGAAACAAGTCCACCTTAATTAATCAATAAAGCACCTCCATTTCTCATTTTCAACCTAGCAGACTCTGCATCACCAAATGTCAGAAAATATTTAGTGGGATTCAATACACCGCTAGTTGGTGGATGTCTAAGTTCATCTGGACCACCAGTGACTGGTGTCCGGCGATTCACTGCCATCGGAATATTTGTTGAAAAAGTGTAAACAAAAATTTTGAAATTTCAACACTTTCTCTCACTAGAAAAAACTAGAGCTTCATCCATTTTGGTGTTTGATATTATGAAGTAGGTTATAATTGATAGAAGGGGAGTGATATTTATGCGATCTCCAACTTTTAGGATAATATATGTTCTCAAAAAGTGATTAATAACCCTATCATTTTAATGTAGAGTGTGAACCAAGGGTTGGTGGTAGTTCAAGGCAGTATTTCAAAGTAAGAGATACACACCACTCTAGTCAAAATTTGATCTAGAGGCTATGGAAAGGGGTCTTTTTCCTTGGGTATTTAGCTGAAGAAGGATTCCTATGTCCTCCTTAGTTCTTATAATATTCTAACTAACAACACACATGGGAAAACATTATAGTAGCATCCCCACCCAATAATCCTATGGGTTGCTATAAACTTGTAAAGGATTTCAAAGTGGAAGGGATAGGCCAAAGTTAGATGAAATTGAAGTGTAGTGGAATATAAGAGGTTCATTATCGAAAAGCTTAAGGCATGTTGACTAAGAAGCCTGAAAGGTGAGATCATGGCTTCTTTAAATTTGAGGCAGGCAGCCTCACCAGAAGCCATCAGAAAGTGATCGTCAGTAGGGATATAATAGGAGGAAGCACCTTGGGTTTATCGACTACATTTTCTACCATCGACCATTGCAAAGATTAAGATTGTAAGAAGAAAGGATTGCAAGGATGTGTGAAAATTTTGAATGGAGTGAAGATGTTTAAATAAACTTTTAGTGTATCATATGGTACGATCGTGAGATCGTATGTGATGATCGCATATAATTATTTAAACCAGGTGATTAGTCAAACAGAGGTGTCAAATCGTACAGTACAATTAGACTTCATACAAGATGATTAGAGACATGGAGCTTATCTCGAGGAGTTAGGCTATACAAATTTTGATAAAAGGGTTTGGATAATATAAATAGGTGTTCATTCCATTCTATTAATAATAAATTTTGTACCAACTAAAATGAATTCATACCAACCTGGATTGACACATGGATCATCTAGAAAAATATGTGTTTATACAGTATGATTGTTAATCATATATTCAATATGGTTCATCTATTAAATCAAGGGTTGTAATCAAAGAAGTGTTGTGCAGATCGTATAGTATGAATGTATTTCGTACAGTATGAAAGAAGATGAAAACTTTTTTGTTTGTAGGAAAGATAGTGAGGTTCAGTGAAGTGCTTGTGAGATGATTAGGACACAAACATAAAACAAAATAATTATTAAAAATAAATCCAAAAGGAAAAAAAAATAATTAAACAACAAAAATAAATAAAAAATACCAAAAAATAAAAATGAAAAGTAAAATCACAAAAAAAAATATAATACAATAAATACATGGGCATAAAATGCATAAACAAAATAGGCATAATAAAAATGAAAGGAACATAAACCAAAAGGTGTTAATTTCAAGCATGAATATCGATTACACCTAATCTAGTTCTTAAGGTGCCGAAGGTTTCAAAAGCTAGTGGTTTTATAAAGATATAAGCAAGTTAATTTTTAGTGGCTACATGATGTAGCGCTATGTCTCTTTTGGTAACATGGTTGCTAATAAAATGGTGCCTTATGTCTATATACTTGGTCATGGAGTGTTGGATTGTATTCTTTGAAACGCAAATGGAACTAATGTTATCACATAGGATTGGAATAATGCTAATATTTAGTGAAAAATTCAAAATTTATTTCTTTAACCAGAGAACTTGGGCCACATAACTTCCTAAGACTATGTACTCGGCTTCATCAGTAGATAGGACAACTGAGTTCTATTTTCTACTGGACCAAGAAACTAAGGACTATCCTATAAATTAACATGTTATAAAAGTACTTTTCCTATCAACTTAGTATCCTACAAAATTTGAATTATAATATCCTATGATTTCAAAGGAGGGGTTATACCTAGGATACCAGATTCATAAGTCTTGATCTCCTAAGAGATATCTAAGAATTATCTTAGTAGCAGTCAAGTGTGCCTCTTTTAGATCAGCCTGAAATATAATACAAAGATAAACACTAAATATAATATTAGGTCTAGAGGTCAAGTAAAGAAGTGATCAAATTATTCCTTTATATTTATTTTGATTAATAGATTGTCCATTTGAATCTTTATCTAACTGAATAGTGAAACTCATGAGAGTATTGATTAGCTTGGCTATATCTATTTCATATTTCTTAAGGATTTCCTTAGTGCATTTTGATTGACTAAGAAAAGTTCCATCTTCTTCTATGTTATGCTAAATCCTAGAAAGTAGGTCAGTTCTCCCATCAAACTCATCTCAAATCCCTTACTTATTATTTTTGAAAACTCATCACAAAGGCTTTTATTAGTGGATCCAAATAAAATATCATCAATATAAATTTTATTAATCAGTAGTTCATCTCCTACCTTTTTTAGAGACAGGGTGGTGTCTACACTCCCCTTAATAAAGGTTCTTTCTAGTAGGAATGTGCTTGCCTTTCATAACATACCCTAGGTACTTATTTTAGTCCATATAATAACTTTTTTTAATTTGAACACATCATTAGGAAATTGTTAATTTTCAAAACCTAGGGGTTGTTCAACATACACATCTTCTTCTATCACCCCATTCAAAAAGGCATTTTTGACATCCATTTGGTATAGTTTAAATCCCTTAAAGCAAGCAAAGGCTTGTAGCACCCTAATGTCTTCCAATCTAGCTATAGGGGTAAGCATCTCTTCAAAATCAATTCCTTCTATTTGATTATACCCCTTAGCCACTAATCTTACTTTGCTTCAAACCACTACACCATAATTATTCATTTTTTAAAACCCATTTAGTTCCAACTACACTATGGTCCTTAGGTCTTTAAACAAGTTTCCAAATATTATTTTTCACAAATTCATTTAACTCTTCTTGCATGGCTAGGATCTATAATTGAATATATAAGGCTTAATTAATGTTGGTGGGTTCAGTCATTAAAATGAAGATAGAGTGTTTTACTTTGTTTCAAAGTCCATGCCTAGTTCTAACACATTCAAATGGGTCTCCTAAGATTGGTTCTTTAGGATGACTTGAAGAATATCTCCATTCTCTAGGCAGTGTATTTTTAGGTTCTACCCTTTCCTCTAAATTTATATATTCTACTCCTTAGGTGACTTCTACTACTACTTCCACCCTCGACCCTCTAGAATTATCAGATTCATAAAATATAACATGAGTTGTATCCTCTACTACCAATGTCCTTTTATTAAAAACTCTAAAGGAATTCTTAATATTTGGGTAACCTAAGAACACTCCTTCATTAGATTTGAGGTCAAACTTTCCTAGTAAAGATTTCCCATTATTCAGAATGAACATTTTACATCCAAAGACATGAAGATGCGAGAGATTAGGTGTCCTACCCTTAAGAATTTTATAGGGTGTCTTGTTCAGCTTAGATCTAACATTAACCCTGTTCAAAACATAACAGGCTATATTAATCGATTCTACCCATAAATAATTAGGAAGTGAGTATTCATCTAACATAGGCTTAGCAGTTTCTACCAAAGTCATATTCTTTCTTTCAGCAACCCCATTCTGCTAAGGGATTCTATGAGCTAAAAAATTATTATATATCCCTTGCTCCTTAAGTAAGATTCAAATTTCTCATTCTCAAATTATCTTCCATGATCATGATGAATTGTTAGAATTTTAGAACATAGCTTTCTCTGAATCCATGTGGAGAATATACTAAATTCCTCAGATGATTCACTTTTATGAGATAGGAATCTAAGCTAAGTAAAACTCAAATAATCATCGACAATCATATACCTAAAAACTTTCAATCCTAGGCTTATAATGCTAACAGGTCCAAAAAGATCCATGTATAGGACTGTTAAGGGTTTGCAAGTGTTAATGTCTTTGATTGAGGAGAAGGACGATTTGATTTGTTTTCCTAATTGAGAGGCATCACATAGGTGATCCTTAGTGAACTCTAGTTTGGGTATTGCTCTCACTAAGCCTTTTTGGATGACTTTCCTATAGTTTTTCATGCTTTTATGACACAATCTCTTATGCCACAACCAAGATTCATCAGCAATAATTTTTTGAACAAAAAGAACTAGCAGGTTCAACATAATTTAAATCAAGTATATAAATATTATTAATTATATTTTATTATAACATAGTGTGTCCTTTTAAGCTAATCATGCAGCTGGCAGACAAACATTTAATGTTAAATCCTTTATCACAAAGCTAGCTTATGTTAAGCAAGTTATGTTTTAAGCCATTTACAAGTAAAACATTTTCAATAATAAAATTTTTTGAGTTGCTAATTATAATAGATCCCACCACTCTCCGGTTGGTGTTATCTCCAAGTGTCACCTTGCCTCCTACAATGGCCTCCGGCCAAAGTAATTGATTTGCATCTCAAGTCATGAGCATTAAACAAAAATTATCCATGTACCACATGCTCTCATGTGGCCTTTTGTGAGATAACACCTACAAAATCATAAAATGTTAGATTTGGGAACCCAAACAGGTTTGGGTTCCATCTTATGAAAATAAGAATGAAATGCATGCATACTATGCTATGAATTTTGAAATTTTGGTATCCACACCAAAAGTGTTATAAGATGAATAGTGCAAGTGTGGGAGATATGTCCTAGAAAGCTGCTTATAAAAACTTATTTGCACTTTCAAGAATTAACTTTTGTACTTTCAATGCATGCACCCTATTATATAATTCAAATGCAAGAGTTTCTGAACTCTTATATGAATTTTCTAATTCAACGTGTGATATTTTTAAAGAATCATGATCATTAGTTAAATCAAGTTGCTTTTTGTTTAAAGAATCAAATTCATCAAATAAAGCCATGTGGTTACTATCAAGAGTGGAATGATCTTTCCTTAGGAATTCATGATCTTTTTGTAGAATTGGAAAGTAAAAATTAAGGGTGGCATTTGATTTTTTAAACTTTCTTTATGCATTATGAATTTTTTTAGAAACTTCAAATAATTGATCATAGGTCAGCTCATATATCTTCTCTTGATCAGAATAACCAAGATAATCATCTTCCATTAACCATATATTGGTTGCCTCTTATTGTTCTTTAGTTTTAGAAGAGTATGATATTGAGTCTTCCTAGAAAGCTTTTTGAGTCCTCTGCTCGACTTTCTTAAATTTAACTTTTTCTTCACCCTTCTCCTTTCTTAGATGAGCTTTAAGCATTGGGCAATCCAACTTCAAGTGCCCTAGCTTCCTACATTCAAAGCATACAACATTAAAAAAAATTTAGAATTTTTACCATTCTTACATTTATTCCATTGTTGATGATGTTTTTTTTCCTTTTCTTTAAGAAGATCTTGAATTACCTTATCATCAGTGCAATGTCATCATCATCTTGTCTAAAAAGGTCATTGTCAAAATCATTAGCCTTTAAGGCTATAGTTTTCTCTTTTATCTTTTCACCTACATCAAGCTTCCATTGCTCATATGCAATTAGTGACCCAAGAAAGTTATCAATGGAAAAAACATTCAGATCTTTAGATTCAATAATGGCAATACTTTTTACATCATAGGAAGAAGGTAAACAACAAAGAATTTTGTTAACTTTTTTATAATTTGTAAGCTATCTTCCTAAGGCATGTAAGGAAGTAACAATATGAGTAAACCTAGTATACATTTTATAAATAGATTCATTAGGCTTCATGAGAAAAAGTTCATAAACATGAAGAAGAATGTTTAGCCTAGATTGTTTCACTTCCTTTATTCCTTTATATATTATGAAAATTTTATCCAAAATCTCTTTACTAGTAGTGCAAGTGGAAACATGCATGTAATCTTTATATTTTAAAGCACAAAAAAATTATTCAAATATTTGGCATTCAGTTGGGCTAAATCTCTATCATTCGTACTCCATTCGGAAAAAGGTATTTCAATTTTAATGCTATTTACTAAATGAAAAGGTACATAATAAACTTCTTAATCTAACATCCGCATGTGATAATTAATTAATTATTAAGGTGGACATATAAATTTTCAATAAATTTAAAGGGATATTATCAAATAGAGGTGGTCGATTGATTGAAGTATTACGATTACCAAAGTTATTCATAGATCTTTTTTCAAAAGTTTTTTAAAACTTAATTTATGAATCCCACTCTAATACCACTTGAAAGTTTGTGAGGGTTGCTAAACCTTTATGAACTAACCTGAGGTTAAATAAGAGGGGGGTGGATTGATTATTTTTAAAATTTCTTAAAGCAAAAAGGAAATATTTTTGAAATCTTTTTAAATATTTTAAAACACACAATTTTAATCCACAGTACGAAAGCAAAACTAATTTCATAATAATTAGAATAAAAAATTTCAAACATAGAAAAAATCACAAAAATTAAATATAAAAAAGTAAATAGAAAGATCACACCAGAGTTATAGTGGTTTGGTCAACTTGACCTATGTCTACTCCCTGGAAACCTCCTTACAAGGTATTACACTAAAAGTAGTGTCTCCCCTTTTGCTCAAACAACAATGTGGAGAATCTCTTATAAAGTCTTTTCACCAACCCAGTGAGGTAGAGTACCTTGAATCCTTTTACTTTCTCCTTGAGTATGTAGAGAACCTAGAAATCCTTTTACTCGCTCATGGAGTAGGCAGAGAACCTTGGGATTCTTTTACTCCCTCCTAGAGTAGGCAAAGAGCCTTGGACCTTATACCGATGAAAGTCTAACCATGGCCACCAAGGAACTAAGGAAGAAGCCTGAAGAAGAAGGTAGAAATCTTTCTTGGAGCAACCTTTATGAATCCCTCATAACTCCCCCTCACAATGATGTCTTACTCTCTCTCTCTCTTTCTCTCTCTCTCTCTCTCTCTCTCTCTCTCTCTCTCTCTCTCTCTCTCTCTCTCAAGCTCTCTCTCTTCCTTCTCAAAGCTCTCTTTCACATCTCCCTTAAAGCAAAAGATTAACTCAATGGTTGATACAATTCTTTAAATATAGGGCCTCTAAAAGAAGCCCTAATTTTTAATTCTATGCAATTAATCTTCCAGTATGATCGATAGATCATCTTGTATAATTAGTACAAAATAGCTCTTTTAGTTAGGATGATCACCTTTGCTCTATACAATCAGTACAAGTATTTATACGGATCATCTAGTATGATCATGTGATCAACCCGGATGATTAGTTCAAGATACTATATTGATTTTCCAATATGATTTGGGATGATGGTTGGTGATTTTCATATCATCCTGTCACCCTCTTGGGATGTCTAGTATGATTCTCCTAGATGATTAAAATAAAATAATGATTTTTTTTCATGGATGATAGGTGATCATCCTATGAAATATACTAGATCATCCAGTATAATCTTAGTGAACTATCTTGTATAATATGATTGATTAATCTAACCATAATTATTCCCTTAATCATCGGATCAACTTAGGCATGATTATCATAAATTGTCCAGGATGATGTGTATCATTTTGTATGATTAGAACAAAAATTGAAAATTAAAAAATTACCTAAATTATGATTGGTAGCTATTTTCCATCATCTAAACTGGATGACTTAAATGATATGGATCATCCAGTATGATTAGTTTAATCACTAGTAATTAGCATGGATGCCCTAATCAATATTTTTATTTTTAATTGATCATCCAAGATGATTTTAAATCATCATGTATGATTAGTTCAAAATAGGAAAACCTCTAACTCACTAACTTTCTCCCCCTAAGCGTGTGTGTGTGCAAGGTTACTTAGCTTGGGATTTACCAGATATATGATTTAACTTAAGAAAAGTAAAAAAGTACATTGAAATAGAAATTACAAACATACTCAACCCTAATCTACCTAATTTTGAGCTGATTTGCATTGCAAGTGATCTTTATGGACCTGAAATGTTAATAAGCAGGGAAAATAAAATAGATATGCAATAGTAGTAGTGGTAAAGGAATAATAATATTTGTTATCATCAAAATAAAAGCACTTAGATCCAGAATCATGATAATCAAAACATCGTAAGGTACGAACTATAGAAATTTCTTCTATTCAATTGGGACGATCCTTGGGATGGCCAACTTTGTACACTGGTGATCGTCTAACATTATGGGCATCATACAGTATGATCAATACAAAAATCATGGATTTTGTTTAGTATGATTTATTGAATAACTAATCTCGTATATGGGTAATCATATATTATGAACTCTATCATATAATACGATTATTCATAATAATAGTTCATAATTTTATTGCCTGATATCGAGGGATTAATTAAGAAATATTTTAATTAGGGCGTACAGAATAAACCAAATCATACTATTTGATCAGTATAGAATTAGTATCTTTCTTAACCTTTGACTACTAAGGTTTTGATAGAGCATAACATTTTGCATAGTATGAATTAAAATCGTCTAGTATGAATTACCTCATACAGTACAAAAGCATGATCATATAATACAAATTACTTAAAATAATTACACTCTCAAAAACATTTTTATCTCTCCCACTATGTGTGCGAGGTTATTCAGTAATAATATCCACCCAGTTACATGATACAACTCAAGAAAGGAAAAATATATAATAAAATGAACACTGACTGTAACCCTAATCTACCAAGTCTTGAGCTAATTAGAATTGCAAGTGAATGGTGGAATGATTTATTAAAATGTTAGTGTACAAAAAAATAAAATAAAATATCATAGAAATAAGATAAAGCAGTATCAAATATAATAATGTTTATTATCATCAAAATCAAAGTGTTTGAATAAGGTTTGCAATATATTTAGTTTGTCCTACTTTATATACTCCATATTTTTAGGTATGTATCACATATAAGTGTAAATATTGTTATGTTTTATGTGTTAATTTATTAGTGAAAATTTATCATTTTAGTTGTATTTGTGCAAAAAAATAAAGGAAATGGGCAAAATTTTCAAGTATGGTACAACATCGTAGCATCGAACATAAAACCACCATAATGCCATCATTGAAAATACTAGAGCCCCCAACTATGTACATGGTGGCTCCCATTCTCTATTTCACACTACCGTATTGTAAGAGCAGTCAATGCCACAAATCCTAGCCAAATATCCTAGCACTACAGTGTTAAAAGAGTTAGCATTGCAAAGCCTAGTCTTTATCTACATAATGCCACGATGCCAAATTTCAGTGCCTCTAAGTCAAGGGAGTGCTATATCTACGTCATAGCACTCAACCATTAATAGCACCATGGCACTTTTGTTATAACAGTTTAGGCCATGATCTACCAGTGAAGCAACACAACATTTCATTAAATGGCATGTCCATATTAGCAATAATCACAGCAGAGGAAACCCTTCAGGGCTGCTGCATTAGTTTATTTTATGGGTGCCACGGTATAAGTCTCTTGAGCATCATGGTACCAAAATTTATTTTCTATACTTTTTTTATAAATAGTATGTTTGTAATATAAGTAGGAGAGTTTAGTTGCTTATTTAATTTTAGTCTTTATAGTGCTTCTCAAATTTTTCCTTATGAGTGATAATTAAGAAAATTCTAAGAAGTACTATATACATTCATTTGGAGTGTTTGGCTTGTGTTGGTGGAAGCAATTATGTAAGTTAAAAGGAGTATAGAGGAGATCAATAAACCATCTGGTGATGTCATTTCTTCTATCTATCTTTCTTTCTTTTATGTAATTAATGAAAATGAATATGCTTCACTTACTCTTCACATATGTTGAAATTCTCTAGTTTTGGAATGATGGTGTAAATGAAATAGGGAGTACTAATGAATTCTCTTCATCAATACTTTCAAAATGTTTTAAATATACCAGGTCTTCATTTAATATACTTAATGGCCATATGTTTAATTAATATAAGGTGTCATATGAATCCTAGGAATAGGAAAGCAGACACAACCTGGTATGTTGGATTTGTATGATGAAAGCATAGACATAGTGCTTATAATGTATCAAATTTATAAAGATGAATTGTCATGAGGAAGTTGGAAAAGTTTAATATATCATTTGTTTCTTCATGCTTAATTGAGCTACTATTGATGAATACGCTCTAACTAGCATCAATATAAAAGAGAATGATTATGAAACACATTATATTTACATTCCATCAAACCAAAAAAATTTATCCAAAGAGTGTTTCATTTAAATATTTTTTATTTTAAATTAATTGATATAATCTCCAGCAAAACTTATTTTAATTGAGTGGGATAATTATTACAGTTGAAGTAGACATTAGTAGTACTTATTAAATTTACATTTAATTATGATTAAATCATGATGTGTACTTGTGTATATTAAGTAGGGTTTGCATAATTTTTATATTAAATAAAACCTAAGATTTACTAAGGTATTGTTAGAGTTCTAAATCATTTTCATAATTTTTTAGGTTACTCCACCACCCCCTTTAATCACTAATTTTTCAAGTTCAGCATACACAAAGCATTATAAAAGAATCATAACTCAAAAAAGTGTTATATATATTTGATGTACTTTGAAAGAGTCTATAATTTTATATTTCCTTGAGTCAATGTTTGTCATAAGGTGCATGTTAGCTTACCAGCCATGCACACACACAAGGGGAATGAAAAATAAATATTTTTTTTTTTTTGTTAAATCATATTGTATGACCAATATTGTAATGTATAATTAGTTCAAAAAAATAATTAAAATATTTAATTTAAATAAGAGAAATAAATTGTAGTTATAACTAATCATATTATATGACTAGTACATAATATTAAATAATTAGCTATTTTTAAAAAGCACATCATCGAATCTAATATAGTTTAAAAAGGCAAATTTGATTTTTGAAAATTGAACTATTTATACTATATGACCCTATTCATATTGTATAATACTTAATAAATGTTTCCTAATTTAAGAGTGGGGATTAAATTATCAAATTGGATCAGTATTAAATATAGATTGTATAATCTGATCATATATCGAATAACACAAGCCACCTAAGGATACTATAGATGAACTTTGGTTCATCCTATAAGATTTCATGTTTGATTTAAACTAATCATATTTTATGATTTATAATTATACATAATAGTCTATAACAATATTGAACTAATTGTAGTATATGATCCTTAAATTGTATTGTATGATTTTTTTGGCAAAAACCTATGGAGGGTCTTATGTGTTAATAAATAAACACAATTACATAGTGTTGAGTTAGTTGCAACTTAGTTTTTAGATTGTAGATATTCTTGCAACATGTATGTTTTTTATGATTCCCAAATATTATTATTTTGATTACAAATTCTCCTAACAAATTTTGGAAGTATTATTCTTTTATTTGTGTATACTAACATTTCAGAAAAATCATATTCCAGATTATTGAAGACATCAAATCAGATCAGATTAGGGTTTATTATAAATGAAGTCTGTAATTTTAATTTTATTGAGTCTGAGAGAGTGTGATTGTAATTGAGTAACTGTGCACACATACACTAGGGGAGTGTTTAAAATTTTAATTTTTTAAACTAATCGTACTATACAAACTCATTTCATATGGGATGATATGTTCAATTATTTTCCCCTTCGAGTAGATAAATGAACTACAGGTAGAAATTTTTTCTAAGTGAGGATCGTATTGTACGACACTTTCTTCATATGTATGCCAACTAGAGCATAAAAATATGAGATCCCTTTTTATCCAGATGAACTTGGGAATTTTTTAAATGGATCGTATCGTACGATGTCGTCATCGTACGTATGTCATCCAAAGTATGAATTGATCGGGTCCCTTTTCATCCAGACAAACTCTAAATTTTCTTAACTGATCATATTATATGATCTCGTCATCATACGTATGTTGTACAGAGTATGAATTAGATGGGTCCCTTTATGTCTGGATGAACCTAAGAATTTTTTTAATAGATCATATCGTACGATGTCATCATCATACGTATGATATCCATAGTACGAATTAGACGGGTCCCTTTTCATCCAGATGAACTCTAAATTTTTTGAACTGATCATACTGTATGATGTCATCATCATATGTACATCATCCATAGTACAAAAATGTCGGGTCTCTCTTTATCCCTATGAAGATGAAAAATTTCCTAAATGTTCATACAGTAAGAACTGGATTCATATTAGACAATCATCATGTATGAAGTCATTTCATACAGATTCATAAAAGGTTCATATGCATAAATTTTTGAACTATTCATACATACGAACACACGATTGTACTTGCTTTTTTTTTTTTTTTTTTGAAAGAAATGCATCATATAGCATTAAACCCAAAAGAAAACTAAGTACAAGTAATAAGGGGATCACATTCTTCCTTGATTAAGCCTAACAACAAGGAAGGAATGCGATCAAAAGAAGAGCTATCAAAGAAAAAGCTATTCTCCAATGCCATAGTAACACAACAATTTGCTACTTTATTACAATCTCTATAAGCATGGAGAAAGACAACCTTAATAAAATCATGTAAAAACATAAATTCTTATGTGGCCACTTACCCACATTCTCCTTATTATCCTTCAAAGAATTCTGAATGAATTTGATGATATTCATATTATCACTTTCTATGATAATCCCTTTACATTCTAACATCCAGCTCATCAAAAACTCCTTAACCGTGAGGACTGCTTGTAATTCAAGATGGCCAATATCCCAATGCATTCCATTCTTTCCAAAGCACTAATAAATCTTCCTTTGGGATCCCGAAAGATTCCTCCAATGCCATCCAAATTAGAGCTTGTCAAGGATGCATCTACATTTACCTTAATCCATTCTTTCGGTGGAGGGTACCAAGTTCTTTGAGACTCCCTAAGGAGATTAGTACCCCAGCAAGATGGAAATGGACTAGATTTGAAGACAGCATAAAACAGAGCATTAGTAGCAGCAATAACAGAACACGACACAGCATTCTTACCATGTTTAATATCATTTCTACTCTTCCAAGAATAATAGACAGTAGTGCAATACAGTCGAACAATCCCAGGATTCTTTACAGACATCTTCCTTAATTTCTCCAAGCAGCAATCCAGCGAATGAAAGGTAGGAATAAAAATTCCCCATTCCCTCAACTACAGAATTATTTCAATCAGATACTTGCATTTTACCATAATATGTTCATACGTTTCATCAACTTGACAACCTCTAGGACAAAGACCATTATCTGAGATTTTACGATTCATGAGAAACATATTGGTGGTTGGTATGGCTGATTTACCAAGTCTCCACCAAAACATTTCAATATTTTTACTCATCTTCAATTTCTTCACCCAGCTGAAATATTCCACATCTCCATATTGCATTTGTTGAGCCACATTTGTTCAAAAACCATAGCAGACACTGTCTTTCCCGAACCAATCTTCATCAGCTCCATCTGATCCTCCTCATTATACTCAATTGGAATTTGAGTGATTAAAGAGATAAAATATGGATGAAATGCTCTTTGTAACAATTCATAATTCCACATACCATTATCAAGGATTAATTGCTGCACACTCATACCATCCAGGAAATTGCTGTCCACAAATGTAGGCCAACGATTAATGCATTTATCAAGCACCCAAGTGTCATTTAAGATGCTGATTTTATCTCCTTTCCCCACCTTCCATCGAACCACCATCTTCAAAATTTTTCTACCATCCAGTAAGATTTTCTAAGCATTTGAGCTGATATTCCTGTGAGCTCCATTCATTACATTATCCCCATATTTACTTTCCATGACACGGTGAAGCAAAGAACTAGGCTTTTGAATAAAGTTCCACGTCACTTTGGATCTTAAAGATCCGATTCTCTGTAAAGGAGAATGTAAGCCCAATCCTCCCATACTGCTAGGCTTGCAAATATCATTCCAAGCAATGTAATGCATCCCCTTAGTGCCATCTTTATTATTCCAAATAAAACTTCTACATAGCTTCTCTAAGTCATGTAAAAGCCTCTTAGGTACCAGAGATTGGGTAATAAGAAAATTTGTCATAGAGAGCAAAGAACTTTCTACAAGAATCAATTTACCTCCCAAGGATAAAGATTTCCTGCTCCAAGCATTAAGTCTTTCCATGGCATTATTAAGAACTTCTTGATAATCAGCCATCTTCATTCTTTCAAGTGAGATTTTAACTCCTAAGTATCTCATTTCCTTCACTATCTTAAACCCAAGAAGTCTGCCAATCTTCCTCCTCATGTGATAGTTGACTACCTTTCCAAACAGCAATTGAGATTTTCCAATATTAATCTTCTGCCCAGTCCACTTACAAAATTTTTCCACAATTGTCTTCATACTTTTAGCAAGGTCAACAGATGCATGAGAGAAAATTAGAGCGTCATCTGCATATAGTAAATGCATAATCTTTGGCCCTCCATTTGAAACTTGAATACCAAGGCTCTTCCCTCTTTGCTCCAATGAGTTAGTAATCAATTGGAAACCTATGATGAATAAATATGGTGAAAGTGGACATCCCTGACGGAATCCACTATGAGCATTGATCCATTCAGAGTTCTTCCCGTTAATAATGATGGAGAATCTCACATCTACAACACATTCCAAGAGTAAGTTAGATAAAGCAATAGGAAAACCATACCATCTCAAAATATGATGAAGAGTAGTCCATCCCATGCTATCATAAGCTTGTTCCATATCAAGCTTAACGGCCATCATTCCCTTATTATTCTTTGAGATTTTAAACTTGTGGAAAATCTCCTGAGCAAGCAAATAATGTTCAGCAATAAATCTGCCATGTATGAAGGCAGCTTGTTCTTCGGAAATCATTCTAGCCATTCCCTTCTTCAATCTATTAACAAGCATAGTAGCCACAATTTTATAATTGGTTTGACAAAGGCTAATGGGCCTATAATTCGATGGAGACAAAGGGTTCTTTAATTTTGGAATTAAGACAATCAACGTGTCCTTCCATTCCTTATTCATATGGATGGAATTAAAAAAATTCCTTACAGCATTCCAAAGAGTTTCCCATATAATATTCCATTAGCTTTTGTAGAAGAAAGAGGTAACACCATCCACACCAGAAGATTTATTGTTCCCTTGCTGGAACACCACAATCTGTAATTCATTTTCAGTAAACTCAGCAATTAACAACTCCATGTCTTCGGCATTTAACTTCTAATTCTCCATAATAGAAGGCCATCCCGTGACTTCACATTCCTATATTCCCATTTCTTCTCAAAGAATTTGGTGAAGACTTTCTCAATTTGATCCTCCTCCACTTGCAACTTATTTGCTTCATCTTTAACTTGAAAAATATGATTCCCATTCCTTCTAGCTGTTGCAAAGTTATGAAAAAGCTTAGAATTTGTATTGCCTTCCTCATGCCACCTAGCCTTAGCCCTTTGATTCCACCAAGTTGAAAGTCTTCTCATAGTGATATTGAGTTGATTAACCTTATTTCTAAGTTCAAACAGGTCATCAGTAGACAAATTACTACTCAATGCTTCTTTGTTTTGCAAATCAAGGATCTCTTTCTTCAGTTTATCCTTTAAGGCATTCAAATCCTTGCATTTATTTCTGCTCCAGAAAAATAAGGATTTCAAAGTACGATTAAGCTTCTTTTGTAAGACTTCATACTCATTACCATCATCATGCTTCTTCCAGGAGTGATAAACTATGCTCTTAGCCGCCGGATAAGATCTCCATGTATTTTCAAATTTGATTGTTCTCGGCTTAAGCCGTATTCTATCATCCATCTTGATCACAATTGGACAGTGATCAGACGCCATCCTTGCCAAATGTTTGTTCACTACAAAAGGAAGCTTTTGCAGAGCCAAAGAATTCAAAATACATATGTCTAACCTTTCCCATATCCGAGAATTACCTTCTTTGTTGTTACACCATGTGAATCTTGGCCCAACATATCCAATATCATGAAAATCTGATTTTACCATGAAGCTCTTCATTTCTCTCGGTCCCTTGGAAAAAAGGAACCTCTTACCTCCTCTCTTCTCATCTTTGTTTAGAATACAATTAAAGTCTCCCCCTATGATGGAAGGACTAGAATTCTCCATGCTTCTCTCCAATTGATTCCAAAGATCACTTCTCTCCATGTTGCAATGGCTTCCATAAACCGTAGCAATCTTCCAAATTCCTAAGCTAGGAATCGAAAGATTACCAATGATCACCTAAGAAGAAGCTTCACAAACCTCAAATGACACCAACTTTATGTTCCACAAAACCAGGATACCAACAGAAGTCCCAACAGCAGGTTGGTGAAAATAATCCCACTCATTTCCCATTAGGCAATCCACCTCCATTCTACCAATGCTGGACAGCTTTGTCTCCATAAGCCCAATAAAGAAAACATTTTCATCTCTAACCATTTCCTTAAGATACAGGGAAGCTTCTTTCTTCCTCGCTCCCTTATAATTCCAAAAAAGAATTGAAGACATAATTAACAAGGTATAGAGGATCTTCCCCCACTATTGGGGTTCAACCTTCCATTCCTCTTCTTCTTCTCACTATTAACATGTCCCAATGACTTCAATTCTTTGGCTAATTTAACCTTGACATCTTCACTACCAAAATTCATATCAAGATTTACCTCTGGTTCCAATAGTTCCGAGCCTTTGTCAACCACCTTATCATTACTGACAGCTTTACCCAGAAGTTCTTCCTCATTCTTGTCAACCAAAACAGCAAACCGGTTTGTTGATTGTTCGAACATACCAGTTATAGAATCTTTTCCAGAGACTTCATCTGCCTTATTACCATTACACTCATCCTGAACTTTCTCCTGGACTTCTTCAAGCTGAACATCCTTCTGACCAACAAAAATTCTATGTTCTATTTTCCTTCCAATATCCTGCTCATATTTATTTACTGCATTGCTTCTTCTACCTCTTCTATTCTTGAATTGGACATGAATCCATGGACCATATTCAGTACTCACCATAGAATGCTTATTGTCATGTCTCACCAAATTGTCCTGCCAATTATCTGATCCCATACTCTTCAACGATTGATCTTTAATCACCAATGTTACATTTTCCGGACATGTCTTCTTATCATGGCCTACCCTTCCACATTGGTAGCACATAAGATCAATTTTTTCATATTCTACCCTTTGAAAAAATCTCCCAGCCGAACCTTCAACCCACGTACCATTCAAAAGTTTCTTCTCTAAATTAATTCTCACACAAACACGTGCAAATTCTCGTTTACTCCATCGGAAAGTATTTCCATCTACATACATAGGCGATCCAAAGCAAGAAGCAATTCTAGCTATGCTATCTTCATCCCAGCAATATAAAGGTAAGCAAGGTAATCGGATCCACACCGGTGCAGATATACCTTTAAACAAATTTGGATCTAAAGCAGGAGTCCACCTATCCATACCAATGATTAATCCATTCACATACCATGGGCCCCCGTTCAAAACTTCATCAACCACCTCACACAAATTGAACGAACAAAGTATCCAATCCAATCCAATTGAGGTTAAGTGAAATTTACCGTATTGGCTCCATTGTCTTCTTAGCTCCGAACTGCAAACTGAGAATGGAACTCCATTACCCAGAACTTTGAGTACAATCGAATTCTTCAATACTCTAGCATTCTCGGCTTCCCTTTCCGCGTTCAATTTTATCGCCACACCGTCCTCAGAGAGTTCCATCAAATCTCTGTCAAATGTAATCTTGATTGGCTTCGGTTTAGTCTAAGCCTCAGCAACTTCGCCCGTATTCTTCATGATATCTTCCTTTCGGGTTTCTAAAGAAATAGATCCATCACCCATATTACGCACTTTCTGTGCATCAAGAACCTCAAAAAAATTTCTCACCCATAAGACCAGATTTTGTGAAGCCGAAGACTCAACTTTCATCAAACCAGGTAGGTCTTCAACAATCGTATCCACTCGTGCATCCAATTCATCCATTATCACATTCTTTCCCTTACCTTCAACATTTTCTTGATGGCTCAAAGGCTTACCTCCTTCCCTAATCACTATTTCATTGGATTTTCTATCACTGGACCAAAGAGAACCAGATGACCATGGAACAATCATGGATGCCGGCTGAAAATGCCGATGATCCACCGGCGCAGTCACCATCGATCGCGAAAAACCCACGAAATCCGATTTCAAAACCAGGAAGAACTTTCTCTCTCTAGAATTCAAACCGGACGTTCTCTCTCCAGATTGTACTCGCTCAAAATTGAAAATTTTAGTTTGCTAGAAAAGTTTTTCATGTCTTTCATAAAAAATGTCAATTAAAACTAACATAAAGAGAGTCCTTCTTTGTGAATTTTCAAAGAACAAGTGAAAGAGAGAGTGTGGGAGAGTGTTTGGGAGAGATTTCTTCCAAGTGGAATGTGAAGGGTTCACAAGGTTACTCAAAGGTAAGGATCTCTTTGTGTTTTTGGTGATCCCTCTTCCTTTCTTCATTCTAGTAGCTCATGAGAAGATCTTTGAAGAAGATCTAGTACTCTGCTAACACTTGGAGAGTGTGAATAGATGATGGTACTCTGTCAACACTTAGAGGGTGTGAAAAGATGATGATTCTCTATCGACACTTTGAGGGTGTGAACAGATGACAGTACTCTACTGACACTTGAAGAGTGTTAACAGATGACGGTTCTCAGCTGACTGTTGGAGAGTGTGAAAGGATGACGGTTCTCTACTACACTGGAGATTGGTGGAAGAGAGGATTTGTAAAGGCTTCTCTGCCTTGCTATGGGGGCAAAAGGAAATACACTTTGGTAATAGTGCAATACCTGAAGAGGGAGTCTTCAGGGAGTGGATATACATCATGTTTAAACTTTATGTCTTTTATTTTCATAATTTATTTTCCATAATTTTTTTGTTGTGGTTGAAAAGCTTTTTCAAAAATAAAATCGTTTTTAGAAATTAATCAAAATAGTTTTCTAAAAAAATCCAATAGAATTTTTTTTTAAATACCAATTCACCCCCCCCCCCCCCCTCTAGGTTAGCCTTGGGATAATATCTTAGGTTTAACAACCTATAAGAAATCAACAAGTGGTATCAGAGCTTTATTTCAAAATCATAAGTTTTGACTACTTTTAAAAAAATAAGAATGGCTACTTTTGGAAACCAAAACACACCTGAAGAATATTCGATCACTTGACCTCCATTATTTGAGAATATTCCTTTTAATTCTTGGAAAACACATATATCTATATTTCTACAATCAGTTGATTATCGCATGTGGATCTAAGTTCAAAAAGGGTATACTATGCCAAGTAGACTAGTAGATGGCATTAGAATAGAAACACCCTTTGCTGACTGGATTGCAGAAGAATGTGATTTAGCACAACTAAACTCAAAATGTTTAAATAATTTCTTTTGTGCACTTAAGTTAGAAGATTACATGTTGGTTTCCACTTGCAAAAGTGGAAAGGAAATTTGGGATAGGCTTTGTATTACTTACGAAGGGATTAATAAAGTAAAATAATATAGATTAAATATATTTTTACATGACTATAACTTATTTTGCATGAAACTCAATGAATCCATTTTTTAAATGTACATGAGATTTACTCAAATAGTCACTTCTTTGGATGCATTAGGTAGGGAACTAACGAGTGCTAAAATGGTTAATAAAATTCTTTGTTATTTGCCTACTTCTTATGATACTAAAATAACTACAATTACATAGTGTAAGGATTTAAATATTTACTCTATTGATAATATGCTTAGATCACTAATCTCTTATGAGTAAGGAGTGAGTCAAAGGAAGATTGATACAGGAGAATAGAGAAAGGAGAAGAACAAAGCACTGAAAGTGGATGATTCAGAGAGTGATCAGTCATAATCTGAGGATGAGGATGACATTGCCCTGATGATAAGGCAATTCAGGAAGAAGAGGAGATGCTAGCAATGGAACAAAGGTAAGTTTCACAAAAATATTAAGGTTTCCAATGATGTGATTTGCTATGAATGCAGGAACCTGGACATATAAAATCAGAATGCCCAAATCTAAAAGCCACTCCTAGCAAGGAGAAGGTAGAGGAGAATGCAAATGTGAAGAAGGGCAACAAGAAATTTCAGAGAGTTTTTTGGTGGACTCAGCTTCAGATTCATTCAAAATAGAAAAGGAGAAGTCACTAACTTATGTTTAATAGCCGATAATCTTGATCAATCAGATCAAGAAGAGGTATGTGACTTACTTATGATGAATTGCCAGAAGTTTCCGAAAGAATTCATGATTCATATAAAAAACTTAAGAAAATGCATACTAGATTGAACCTAGAATTGCAAGAGTTGTGAAAAGAGCATGACACCCTTATGAAAGACCACGCATAGATAGATAATAACCATATAAGCTTACTTGATGAATTTGATTATTTGAATAAATAGAATGATATTTTAAAATCATTATATACTAAATTGGAAAAAGAATTTAAGGATTTTAAGAATGAATCTAAGAATAGAGAGCACTATCTAAAATATGATAACACTATCTTTGAAGATTCAAATTCATTTCTTAGAGTGATAGTGAAAGCACTTGAAAAAAATAGGATACCCCCAATACTTGAAGATTTTACTAATCCTAATTTGAGGTCAAAGATTTTAAAACATAGGAAAAGTCATATTCATTTTTGAAGATTAAAAAAACCTATTTTTTGGAGTTAAATGTATTACATGTGGGATGATTAGACATATATCATACACTTGAACTTTATATAAAAAAACTCATTTAATGTAGAGACCTAAGATGCATAAACCAAGTCATATCATACATGCATCTATTTTTAATTTACCAAAAGGAGAACCCAAACTTGTTTGGGTTTCCAAGTCTAACATTTGATTGTTTTGTAAGTATGCTTTCATACAAGACCTCGTGAGAGCATTTGGTACCTGGACAGCAGTTGCTCAAAGCATATGACTGGAGACACTACAAAATTTATATCGCTAGAAGCTAGGAAAGAAGGCAAGGTTATAATGGGAGATAACACCACTAGGAAAGTGGTTGGAACAAGTATGATCAAAAACGTGCAAAATTTTTTTATAGAGAATGTATTACTTGTCGAAGGCATAAAGCATAATTTTTTAAGTATTAGCCAGCTATGTGATAAAGGGTATAGTGTTAAATTTTTTTCCACTAGTTATATATTAAGCCTAAATGGAAATGATGTATTGCATGGAATTAAGGTAAATAATGTTTATATACTATATTTGAATTATATTAAAACTCCTGATACTTTTGTTTTAAAATAATTTCTAATGAATCATGATTATGGCATAGGAGACTCTGTCACGTTAGCATGAAAAACCTTAGAAAAATTACTCGAAAGGATTTTGTTAGAGGTACATGAAAACTTAACTTTACTAAGGATCACCTATATGATGCATGTCAACTAAGAAAATAGGTGAAGTCCTCATTTCATTCCAATAAGAATCTTAGAACTAGTAAACTATTAGAGATTATACATATGGATCTTTTTGGACTAGTTAGCACTATAAGTCTAGGAGGGAAGGTATACAGATTTGTGATTGTTAACAATTTCTCGAGATTCATGTGGGTTAAATTTTTATTTCATAAGAGTGAATCATTTGAGGAATTTAGAAATTTTTTTACTTAGATTCAGAGGAAACTAAGGTGTGAAATTTTAATAAATCAAAGTAACCACAGAGGTGAATTTGAAAATAAAAAATTTGAGGATTTTTATAAAGAATTTGATATTGATCACATTTTTTCTTCACCTAGGACCCCTCAGTAGAATGGGGTAGTCAAAAGAAAGAACATAACATTAATTGAAGGAGTTGGTAGAATTTTCACTTCATAAATATTTTTGGGCTAAAGCGATTAATATTGCATATTATGTTCTGAATAGGGTGAACATAAGGTCAAAATTAAATATAACACCCTATGAGCTTCTTTAAGGGAGAATACCTAATTTGTCACATTTGCGTATCTTTGGATGGAAGGTGTTCATTCATAATAATGGAAAATCTCCTTTAGGAAAATTTGATCCAAAATTAGATGAAGAAATTTTTCTTGGATACTCTAGTATTGGAAAATTATATATAGTATTTAATAAAAGAACTTTGATAGTTGAGGAGACCTCACATGTAATATTGGATGAATTTGGAATTTTGAAAGAGCCAAGATTTGAAGAGGATGATATAGAAAATAACTCTCAAAGGATTAAGAAAATTAATTCGAAAGAAAATCTGGAGATTGAAAACCCTTTGCCTAGAGATTTGAAATTTTCTAAAAACCACCCTAAGGAATTGATTTTAGGTGAATCAAGTGAGGGTGTTAGGACTAGGCATGGATTTAGCAAAGAAGTCAATCATTCTGTCTTTATTTCAATGGTAGAACCCATAAATGTAAATCAAGCACATTTGGGTGAATTTTGAATTTTGGCAATGCAAGAAGAATTAAATTAGTTTGTAAGAAATGATGTTTGGTAATTGATTGCAAGGCTAAAGGATCAAAATATAGTTGGGACTAAGTGGGTATTTAAAAATAAAATGAATTACACAGAAGTTGTTATTAAAAATAAGGCTAGATTGGTGGCTAAGGGGTATAATCAAATTGAAGAGATTGATTTTAAGGATACTTTTGCCCCTGTAGCGAGACTTGAAGCAATAAGGGTTTTATTATCCTTTACCTATTTTAGAGGATTTAATTTGTATCAAATAGATGTTAAAAGTGCCTTTTTGAATGGAGTGATATAGAAGGAAGTTTATGTTGAACAACCTCTAGGTTTTGAAAATTCAAACTTCCCTAATCATATTTTTAAATTAAAAAAGGCATTATACATATTGAAATAAGCACCTAGGGCTTCGTATAAGAGGTTAAGCACTTTCCTATTAGAGATATCCTTTGAAAAAGGAAGTGTGGACACCACTCTCTTTTTGAAGAAATTGGGAGATGATATACTCATTGTTCAAATTTAGGTTGATGATATCATTTTTGGATCTTCTAATAAAAATCTTTATGATGATTTTTCCAAAATAATGAGTAGTGAATTTGAGATGAGTCTAAGGGATATCTTAGTTATTTTCTTGGTTTTAGCATTAAGCAAATTGAGGAGCGAACATTTCTTTGTTAGTCGAAGTATGTTAAGAACATCCTCAATAAGTATGAAATGGAAAATGCTAAATCAGTTAGTACACCTATGAGTTCCTCAGCTTAGTTGGATAAGGACCCAAAGGGAAAATCTATTAATCAAAAGAAATTTAAAGGAATTATTGGATCTTTACTTCATTTTATAGCTAGCAGACTAGATATTATGTTTAGTGTTTATTTGTGTGCTAGATTTCAATCATATCTAAAAGAATCATATTTGATAGCAGTAAAAAGGATTTTGAGATATCTCTTGGGAACTCAGAACTTAGGGATTTGGTATCCTAAGTATAGATCTTCAATTAAAATTGTTGTATATTTAGATTCAAACTTTGTAAGTTATAGGGTTGATCTAAAGAGTGCATCTAAAACTTATCAATTTACAGGAAATTCTTTAGTTTCTTGGTCTAATAGAAAATAAAATTCCGTAGCTCTATCTACTACAGAAGATGAATACATTGCCTTAGAAAGTTGTGTGGCACAAGTTCTTTGGTTGAAATAATAGTTGATTAATTTAGAATTTATAATAGGCATTATACCAATTTATTATGATAACACTAGTATGATTTTTATTTCAAAGAATCATATTTAATATTTTAGAACCAAACATATAGATATAAGGCATCATTTCATTAGGGATCATGTATCCAAACGAAAAATTGAATTGAATCATGTTTCAACTAAAAATCAACTTGTAGATGTTTTTACAAAAACACTAGCCTATGATACTTTTAGCACATTAAAAATAAGGATAGGTGTGATCGAACTTAATACTTAAATAAAAACTTCTGCAAACTTGATATGCTTCCTATGTGTGTTTTATTATTTTTTATTGTTAATGTTTTGGTTATGGGTGTGTTTTCAGATTTTGGTTTTGTTGTTTCATGATTTATTTGATTTGGACATATATCACATATCGAAATTTTCTTTTCTGGTTTTTCGTGCTAAATTTTCTAAGAGTTATATTTGTCCTGTACAAAATTATTTTCGTACTATACGAATTCTATAGCATGTCTATTATCTTAAAGGTGATTATGTAAAAATTTCAATTTTCTCATATATATATCATACAATACGATGTCATCATTATCCCGTACAATCTGTATATTTTCATATGTACGCACATAGATAATTATTCGGGTAGAATCAGTTATTATAATTGATCGTAAGTATGAAATTTTATTTTGTATATATGAATCTCATGTCATTCTCTGTGAGGGACAAACCTAAACATCATTAAAATAATCTTAAATAACTTATCATCCCAGATGAACACCTGTTCATCTGTACAATCAAATGGTTAAAAAGCCTATACGAAAGGATGCTTCGTAAATAGTCTGATTATGAAAAGTTGTTTCATTTTGTATGTTATCATCCGTCCATACGAAACTTTTTTCTTCTCGTATGATCATAATATTATACATACGAATCCATTTTCAAACCTTAAGAATGATTATTCTCTTTAAATAGGAGGGCTATAGAATTCATTTTCATTCACTCAAACATCCTCCTTGGATCCTTCTCAATCTAGGAATGCCAGGATCTAGCAAGCATGGTAGAGTTTCTAAGGGTTTGTCTTCCGGTCAGGAGTAGGGATGATAACTTTTTGTCTAGAAGTAAGGATTCCTTCTTCAATTTTATAGCTTCTAAAATCACTCCCTCTAGACTACTGATTCAAGATGATATTCACTTTCAGGTAATGCCTCTCTTTGCCTTAACCAAATTTGTCTTCAATTTGACATTGATCCATGTTTATCATAAATATACTTTTCATTTTTTCTTAGTGAATATGAGTTATAGTGAGGATGAGAGTAGGATAAAATCATATGCCCAAAAGAAAAGGGTAGAAATCACTAAGGAAGATCTAGGAACTTTTCTACGCCAAAGGACTCAAGGGACTAGAGCACACACTATGACCTCTAAATCTGACTATGATTGGTCTGGAATAAACAAAACTCTTAGAGGGGTTACTCAAGTTGGTCACTTGGCTAAAGTCTACACTTTAAATCAAAATGCTAGGTTCACCCAACATGTTTTAAGAACCTTAATAATTCCTAAAGCTGGTGATCACATAAACATGACTCCTCTTCTGTCCACTATAACCTATTTGATCATGAATGGACAAATAATTGATGAAGCCCAACTTATTCTAGATTACATTCATAACCTTTCTGAGATTAGGTTTCCTTCTCATACGAGAAAGAAAATATTGCTCTATGACACTTAGTGACCTATATCTTAGAAAAGAAATACAATATTGTTCATCCTGAAATTCCCACTTAAATGCCAATATACTTCACTGATGCCTCTTTTCGATCACTTTTTGGGAGGAATGAGCATTCCAGTCAGGATATTGAGGGAGAAGTGGGAGCACATGCACCTGCTTAGGGACCTGATCAGAACTACTTCTAGAAGATGGTCTAGTGATTTGATCAGATGGAGAGTCATTTTAATCAAAGTTTTAATCAAATTCAGACTCATTTAAATTAGCAGGATGCTCAGTACCAACAAGAAATGGGATGTATCTGAGGTCAATTTAACTCGGTGAACATAAATATAGCTATGATGAATAGCTATTCTCAGTCTTCAACCAGCCTCCTCCTACAAGCTAGGGACCTTCAGAGTTTTAGTTATATTTCTTTGTAGTTATCATTGCCAATTCTTTCCATATATGATGATTTCAATGTTTATGTCTTTCTGTTGTACTTGTCCTTATTTAGATTTGTGTTGATGTTGTGTTATTTTTATGATTATGATGTTTGATATCAATAGACTTAATTTATCCAATCCTTATTTGATATCAATAAAAGATGTCTTATTTTGATTAGCTATTTTTGTTCCTTATTTTAAATTTTAGTTTGCCTATATGATAATCCTATTTTAATTGATCTAACAGTGTTATAAATTAATTTTATTATGAAATCTAATTTTTTCACAAATTTAAGTTAACCTATAACTCAATCAAGTTAAAGAAATCAATCTCGTGTTTTTTTTAGGCAAACAAAATTTGAATATTATTATTACAATTTTGATGTCTTATTATTTTTTATTTTCTTTTCAATATAATTATCTTTGTAATTAAAGAATTTTGATTTTAGATTATTGATTTTAGAAAGATCAATTAAAAAATATATCAAAAGGAAATATACAATGTGTACAAAAATCAAAAGAATGTGTAATGGTTCACAAAATGAAAAAGAGTAATAAAATTAGCCCAAATATAAAAAGATGCACAAAGTGTGCCACAAATATTTTGAAAAGATGCATAATGCCGCTAATTAAATATGTTCATTCCTCTATTGTTTAATCTTTATTTCAAATTAATCTAATTTTTAATTATATTTTATTTTGAAAATTAAAATTAACTAATCTTCATTTCGACACTTTTGCAATAATTCTCATTATCTAATTGTCTACAATACTTCATGACCTTGATCAATCTTTTTCTTCTCTAAGTTGTGCTTTAATTTAAATCTTTCGAATCATTCTTTTTCATCTAATGGTAATTAACTTTATTATTGTAATTCTATTTCAATATATTTCAAGATCAATTATTAAGGTTTCTCATATGACTTCTTTCATTTCAACCATCTTTTTCCCTTTTTGTTGTTGTCAAAAGGGGGAGTAATATTGTTTTATGTTGTATGTTGTATTTTTTTTGTGATTTCTTATGTGTTTATATTTTTTGCTTTTGTGTTTACTATTTTTGTGTTTCTTGTGTTTGTACTTGTTGTTTATTTTAAAAAAAAAATTGTGATCTTCATGGAATTTTCCTGTATTCACTTGTTTATTCTTTTAGGGTGTAGCTACAAAAATTTAGGGTATACATGTTAAACCAAATAATAATTGTTTTTCCATCATCAAAAAGGGGAGATTGTTGAGTTAGTTGCAACTTAGTTTTTTGATTGTTGATATTTTTGTAACATATATGTTTTTGATGATTCCCAAATATTATTATTTTGATTACAAATTCTCTTAACATATTTTGGAAGTATTGTTTTGTTATTTGTGGGTACTAATATTTCAAAAAAATCAAACTCCAGATTATTGAAGACTTCAAATTAGATCATATTAGGGTTTATTATAAGTGAAGTCTGTATTTTTTATTTTATTGAGTCTGAGAGAGTGTGATTATTATTAACTGTGCATACACACACACTAGGAGAGTGTTTAAAATTGCAACTTTTTAAACTAATCATATTGTATGAACTCATTCATACTGGATGATATGTTCAGTTATTTTCTCCTTCGAGTAGACAAATAAACTAGAGGTAGAAAAATTTTTTAAATGTGGATCGTACTGTACTAAGCTTTCTTTATACTTACACCATCCAGAGTATGAAAATATAAGGTCCCTTTTTGTCCAAATGAACTTGAGAATTTTTTGAATAGATCATACCGTATGATGTCATCATTATACGTACGCCATCTAGAGTATGAATTGGACGGGTCCCTTTTCATCCAGATGAACTCTAAATTTTTTGAATTGATCATACCATACTGTTCCATCAACGTATGTATGCTGTCCAGAGTACAAATTAGACAAGTCCCTTTTCGTCTAGACGAACGAATGGATCTTACTGTATGATATCATCATCGTAAGTATGCCATCCAGAGTATGAATTTGACGGGCCCCTTATCATCCAGATAAACTCTAAATTTTCTTAACTGATCGTACCGTATAATGTCATCATCGTACGTACGATGTCTAGAGTATGAAAAAGTGGGCTCTCTCTTCGTCTTGATGAAGATGAAAATTTTTCTAATTATTCGTACAGTACAAACTGGATGATCATCTTGTACGAAGTCATTTTGTACAGATACACAAAAGGTTTGTATGCAATAGTTTTTGAATTATTCGTACGTATGAATATACGATCGTGATGTATGATCGTACTCGCTCAAAATTAAAAAATTTAGTTTACTGGATGGTTTTTTGTGTCTTTCATATAAAAGGTCCTTTAAAACTGACATAAAGAGAGTCCTTCTTCGTGAATTTTCAAAAAGCAAGTGAAAGAGAGAGTGTGGAAGAGTGTTTGAGAGAGATTTCTTACAAGTGGAGTATGAAGGGTTCTCAAGGTTACTCAAAGGTACAGATCTCTTTATGTTTTTGGTGATCACACTTCCTTTCTTCTATATAGTTGCTCGTGAGAAGATCTTTGAAGAAGATCTGGTACTCTACCGACACATGGAGAGTGTAATAGATTATGATGCTCTACCAACACTTGGAGGATGTAAAAGGATGAAGGTTCTCTATCGACACTTGGAGGGTGTGAATAGACGATGGTACTCTACTGACACTTAAAGAGTATGAATAGACGACGGTTCTCTATCGACACTTGGAGAGTGTGAAAGGACGATGGTTCTCTGCCGCACTGGGGATTGGTGGAAGAGAGATTTTATAAAGATTTCTCTGCCTTATTGTGGGGGCAAAAGGAGAAATACTTTGATAATAGTGCAATACCTGAAAAGGGAGTCTTCAGGGAGTGGATGTAGGTCATGTTTGACTGAACCACTATAAATCTTTATGTCCTTTATTTTTCGCAATTTATTTTCTATCATTTTGTTGTTATGGTTAAAAAGCTTTTTCAAAAAGATAATTATTTTTAGAAATTAATAAAAATAGTTTTCTAAAAAAATCTAAGAGAATTTTTTTGAGATGCCAATTCACCCCCCCCCCCCCCCCTTCTCGGGGTTAGCCTTGGGACAATAGCTTAGGTTTAACAACCTATAAGAAATCAACACATAGTCCTTAAGGGAGACCATCAGCTCACTAACGCTCGAACAAGATATAAAACAAAATAAAAGAAAACCTACGAGTCGATAGTCTCCACTAAACAAAAATAAAGGGCAATTTAGTAACATTCTAAAGTTGTTATAGTCAAGCATCCAAAAAAGAAAGATAAAAGTAAAGAAATGGAACACAATCTTTCTATAAAAAAGCTTGATGTCGGCCATAAGCAACTCCACCTGCAAATCAAAGTGGCTGCAAAAACTAAAAGCTATAACACCAAAAAATATTGGTTAACCATAAATAATTACCTAAATTTAATCCATAACCAAAATAAGAATAGCAAAATCTATATAATAATTAGTAAACTAAGCCATGCCACCACATTAAGCCAACAAGAGGATGAAGTCTTATAGAGCTCAGGGTAAAATTAAAATAGTAAGCCTCATTAAGGAAATCCATAAGCCACTCAATCCTACCCTCAAGAGAAATCAAAGACACTCACTCAAAAGGCCCCAAATAGCAAAGCTTAATGCCCCTAGATGAACAGTAAAAAACCTCCAGATTATCACCAATACCAAGCCCGAAATAAAGCCCCAAGCAAAATGACCAAAATAAGTAGTACAGATACTAAGCCAAAATCCAAAGACCAAAGGGAACAAATAAACCCAAGCAGGTAACCTCCAATCTGAGAATAAAACCAACATAGGCCCAAAGCCAGCCAAACTCTCACAGATACCCCCAGCCAGTCAAAACAGCAACCAGAAGGTAGGAGAGCAATAATGGGAAAAACCATCAGCTATATAACCTGTACAATTATATCTCTAGTTTAAATCCTCAAAGACATCAGCTAATTTCAATGTCATAGAGAGATGCCAATAGAAAATCACCAATAATAGAACATGATCATAATAGAAGTATAAGAAAATCACAAACCAGCATATAGACCCCAAAGAAGGAACAAACCCACCTGGCACACCTTACAAACCAACACAAAAAGCCACCAGGCCAGTCGACCATAAAAATAATCAAAACTAAAGAGTACACCACACACCTTCTGAAAGAAATGGCATACAGTAGCAAACCAACTACCTTGAGAAGAACCAAAGCAGCAACACTATAAATAAACTAACAACCATAGTGATAGTTCCCATCAACATATGATATAGCAGAAACACCACCAACCATCAGCAGATAAAGCTATGGAGCCAAAATAGATCAATGATACTTAAAAACAATACAAAAACTTAAAAACCACAACAAACCCAAAAGCCCCGCGGACAGAAAATAAGAAGAAAATGGCCTGAAAAGCCAATTAAGTTCTAACATAGGGAAGACCAAGCTCATCAAGTCTAAGAATACATTTAAGAACCACCAAAATGGTGGACCCAATAACATCAGAAAGACAATCAAGACTACAGGCCACCTAGCAAGCTAAGAAGCACACGCATTACCCTCCTTACAAATATGACGAAACGAGTAATTCAAAAAAATCAACAGATTCTTAATTTCCCTAACTTGATAAAAAAGATCAGGAATGTAGCACATATCATCAGCAACATATAAGAATTGGAAATTATAGTCAGAGTTAACCTCAATAAATAAGATATTTAAATTAAGAGAGATACACAATTTAAGACTGTAAAGAATAGTTATGGTGATAGTAGCAAAATTATTATCATTCTATAAAGGACTAGCAAAAGCCATAATAAGGCAACTATTACTGTCCCTGATAGCTCCACCACATCCTACAGAAGAGCCACTGCTAGTTGTTGCAACTCGGGCTTCTGAGTTTATGATTTTGATGATAACAAATAATAGTGATTAATCTTTTATTTCTCCTAATATTTATAATGCATATATGTTTGTGTTTTTACTAATATTTCAGGTACACCATGCACATTTCTTTAAAGATTTAAAATTCAAGATTGTGTATAATTTGTTATATTAAATGAGTCTATAATTTTCATTTCTTGAGTCAAATCTTGTAATGATGTATGTTAGTTTCTTGATCATACACACATACAAAGGGAGCAAAAAAATTTTTTAAATATTATAATTTTTTTGTACATCATACTGTATGATCTAGTGTAACAGAAATTAATTAAAATATTTTATTTTCCTAAAAAAAATTATTTTTAAAATATAACTAATCGTATTGTATGAACACCACATCGTACTTTACAATCTATTATAATTAGAAACCCCGCTATCCATTAGATTAGGCAAAAATTGAATTTGAAAAGTTATACTAATTATACTGTATGATGTTTAAAATATTGTCTAATTTAATCCCGTAATTATTCAATCAAAACGGCTTAATTTTGATATTTTGTTCATACTATATGAATTGGATCATACTGTATGATCGACAGCAACGATCTTAGTTGTCCCATGCTTCGTCCTTGACAAACTGCGTTTTTTGAACTGTTCATATAGCACATCGTATCAGACATCGTACAATATAAACAGGCAATTGAACTGCTCGTACACTACTAACTGGACATCATACAGTACAAACAGGTTAATTTCTATACATCGTACTTGACAATCTAGTGATTGTATGATACGATATTTGACAGTTGAATTGAGTTTTTTTTAGGGTTTTTTAAGCCCTCTATTTAAGTACTCTCATAAGACTTTGTAAGAGTCTATGGCATCCATTGAAGCTTCATTTTTCTGAAGAAAACTCGAAGAGAGAACTTGAAAGGGAGAGAGGAAAGGGTGGAGTTTGAGAGAGGGAGAAGATCCTTGGAGGGTGTTTCAAGGGAGTGTGATGGAGTTTTCACACGGTTGCTCTGGTGAGCTTGCACCTCAGTATCATAGAATTCAAGGTTCGTCTTAAGGGAAGTTTTGGGAAGAAAAAGATCTCTTTTGTGTCAAAGGACCCGGCTCCTCCGCCGCACCGGGGAAGATAAAAGTGATTTTGTAAGGGGCAATCCACCTAACTGTGGGGGCTAAAGGAGAATCACTAAAGGTTTAGTGTAATACTCAGAGGGTGCCTCTGGTGAGTGGATGTAGGTCATGGTTTGACCGAACCACTATAAATCGGTGTGTTCTTTCCTTTTTAATTTCCTAACTTTATTTTCACATTCATTTTTATTGCGATTAATTACGTGGGTGAAATTGATTACATATCTTTTTATTGTGAATGAAATTTTCTTCTGCATAAAGTTATAAAAAGATATTTCTTTTCTTTAAAGAAGTTTTTAACAATCCAACTCACCCCGCCCCCTCTTAAGCATCTCATAATTTCACTAGCACCATCCACATTTAACATAAAAAAAATTAATGGTGGTTTGGTCCAATAAATACTATTAACCATTAAAGTGCTACAATCACCCTCCAAATTAAGGCCTAAATCAGTCCCAAAAAAAATAATAGTTTTTAAAATTCTTCAAAGAGAGCAGTTTAACAACAACTAGGGACAAAACATTATCCTTCACCTTCTGAATAACCTTATGATGATTCATCTTAACATCATTGAAAATAGAATTATTCCTCTCCAACCATAAGAACCATAATATGGGAGAAGGAATAACATTACGGATGTGCCATTTAGAATTCATGAATCAAGCATTAAGACTAAATTTAAGGGATAAATTAGCATTAAAGTAGTATAACATAAACAAATCATTAAAATAAACCCAAGTTTTAATAATAACAGGGCAAGAAATAAAAACATGATGCATATTCTTCATATGGTTACAACATTTAAACTTGAAAGGTAACATATAACCTTTTTTGGTGAGATTATCATTAGTTGGAATAAATTTATGTAAAATTCTCCAAACAAATATAGCTACAATAGTAGGAATGCTCTTATGACAAATTAAAGAGAAAATGTTATAAATATTTCTCCAAGATCTAAAATATGCCAAGCATTCTTTAAGTGAAAACCACCATCTACATAAGATAATATCCTTATAAGCAGTATTAATAGGAAAGTTCAAAATTTGATGAATAATGCAATCAGGAATAATATTAGCAAGTTTCTCATAGTCCTAACAATTATCATTAAAGAAATAATTAACCTTAATCGAAGCAATGTAGGAAGAATTCAAAATGGAATCAATAGAATGATTACCTAACCATCGATCTTACTAAAAGAAAGCATTACCTTCACCAAACCCCCAAGCAATGTAGGGCTCAATATCCCATTTAACTTTGCAAAGCCTTAGCCACACTTTAGAGTCGCCTTGCTTAAAGTAACAAATAGTAGGATGCTTGCCAACACAGTATTTGGAAACCATAAAATTAGCCCAAAGGCTCACTTTAGCACAAAAATTATACCAATTTTTAAAAGAGAAATCCCTAGTTAAATCATTCATGTTCTTACAACCTAAACCGCCTTCAGCCAAAACACCACAACATTTATCCCAAGCAGGCCATGCAATTTTGGAGTTAGTAGAAGTACCTTTCCACAAAAATTATTGATAAGTTTATGAATACTATTACAAATAGCTTGATTCAAAAGAATAGTTTAAAAACTATAAACTGGTAAAGAATATAGAACACTTTTGATAAGAGTAACTCTATCACCAAAGCTAAGAAAATTAGAATCCCAAAATAAAAGTTTATTTTGAACAGAGGCAATAAGATCATCAAAAAGAAAGGTTTTCCTTCTACCTTTAAAAAGAGGGAAACTAAGGTATTTAATGGGTAAATGAGCATGCATAAAATCAGTTAGATCTTTAGTGGCTAAATGCGATCATTAGGAATCCTCTTAGAAGAAATAAAACATACTTTTATTTTTGTTAAAAGATAAACCACTAACCATTTCAAATTGATAAAAAAAGTCCATAGGTGTATGAATTCTATTAATAGAAGCATTAGTAAAAATAATAAAGTCAATCGCAAAACACAAATGAGATATGGGAAAACCACCCAAAGCTCTTAAGTAAAGACTATGATAACTTTTAAAAAGAATGGTAAGGCCCCTAGATAAAAATTTAGCAGTAATAATGAAAAGAGCTAGAGAAATAGGGTCACCTTGCCTTAAGCCATGAGATGTTTTAAAAAAAAATATTATTAGAACCATTAACAATAATACAGAAATAAACACCTTCAATCCAGTTCTTAATAAGCTTAATAAAACCAAATTAAAGAAAAAAAACTCCATAATATGATAAATAAAGTTCCAATCAATATTGTCATAAGCCTTAGTTATATCAAGCTTCAAAATCAAATTCCCCCCTCTCACTCTAACATCCAGATCTTGGCAGAATTCTTTAGCCAATAAAATATTATCCGTAATGGACCTCCCTTTCATAAATCACATCTGAGATGGAGAGATAATTCTAGGTAAAAGAGAAGTAAGATGATTCATAAGAATTTTAGAAACCAATTTGCTAAAAAAGGTACAAAGATTGATAGGTCGAAAATCATTCCAACTGTTAATAGAGTTATTCTTGGGAATAAGCAAAATATAAGTAGAAGTAAAAAATATAGGGATATAATTACCAGTAAAGAAATCCAAAATAGTAGCAAAAATAGTATTATTAATAATATTCCAAGATTTTTGAAAAAATTGAGTACTGAACTCATTAGGCCCAGCCACGAAGTCACTATTCATACCAAACAAAGTCTCTTTAACTTCCTCAAAAGAAAGAGGTATAGAGAGAGTCACATTCTCCTCTTGGGATATAAGGCTAGGAATAAAAGAATGATCAATAATCTAAGCCAGGTTAAAATTCTTATTGAGACGAGTTTGAAAATGTTGAACAATTAAATTAGCAATCTCTATAGTATTCTCAGTAATAGAACCATCCTCCCTTTGAATTTTATTAATACAATTTTTAGCCCTTTTCCTCTTAACCAACTCATGAAAATATTTAGTATTATTATCACCTTCAACCAAGTGCTTAGAATACCTCTTCCTGAGCTTGGAATTTATAAAGCTCTTATTTAGCATTTTTTAAAAGATTGAAATTAGCATCAGAAGGATCAACTTGACAAGAAAGTTTGATATTATCAACAAGTTGCTCAGCTTCCAAAATATTAGAAAAAAGATTTTTAAAAACATTATGATTCCACTAATTTAAAAGTTACTTAAGCCTTTTTATCTTAAACCAAAGTCTCCTCATGCCAAAACTAGAATTATCCGGATGTAAAGGAGCTTGCTAATTATTTTGAACAATATCTAAAAAAGAGTCATGAAGTAACCACATGTTTTGAAATCTAAAATGAGAAGAAACATTAAATTGTATAAAATTAAGGCTAAGCTAATAAGCAAAGGAGAATGGGTCAGACAAAGTTCTACTAAGATGTTGTACATTAATGGAGTTAAAAAAATTAAGCCAAGAGTCATTAAAGAGAACACAATCCAAATGTTGACATAAGTGACCCCTAATCCAAGTGAAGTTATTACCAGAAAAATAAATATCAATTAAATTACAATCCAAAATCATATTACCAAAATCCCCCACAGATTGATAAGAATGAGAAGAACCTCCAATCCTCTCAGAAGGGTTAGTAATAACATTAAAATCACCACCAATGAACCAAGGATAATTACAAATATTATGAAAATTAATGATTTGATCCCAAAGAAATTTCCTAATATAACGAGACAAAGCAGCATACACAAAAGAAGCACAGCAATAAAAATTAAAAACCTCAACTTTAACAATGCTTCACTTGAGTAAAATCACCAATAACATCAATTTTAACCAGGTCTTTCCAAAAAAAGAAATCTTATTAGCCACATTTTAAATAGCATAATTAAAACCCAAAACCGAGAGGTACTAATCAACCTAGAAGAAGAAATAATAGGCTCAAGCAAAACAAAATATAAATATTGTGAACACGGCATAAATTCTTAACACAAATTCTAGAAGAGGGACAACAAATGCCCCTCACATTCCAAATAATAGAATTAAAGTTAAAAACATGATTAATGAGCAGTATGCAAGCGAGTGATTCTAGGAGATTGCAATATGATATGTTGTTTCTTCCTACCTCTTTTACTATGAACCTTAATGTAAGTAGTATCATTATCATCCTTAGTAAAACATTTAGCAACAATTTCCATATCATTAGGATCAAAAAATGCATCACTATTATAATGAGAAGTTGAAGGAGTCTTACTATCACTTTGTTGGACCCTTGACTAAACTATTGAGGACATTCATCCTCAATAAATATACCATCATCCATATTACCTTTACTCCTCACAGCAAGGCCTTCAATGCATTTTCCAAGAGGAGGGCTATCCTCCACAAAAACTAGTTCACCTTCCTCCAATGCGATATCAATCCTCCCATGTTCTTTATAAGGTAACTAAATGGCTGCAATTACTTCAATCTCATTTTCCTGTTCATTCAAGGGATTAGAGAGAGTGTGAGAAAGCATATTCCCATTCAAATCTAATAATTTTTTGTTAATCATATAATGATATATGGAATTAACATTAACATCATTTTGGATATCAATATTAGGCACAATTTGCTCCACACTATTCTCACAATCAGCAAGTGAAATAAAAGAGGTTTTAGCAATAACTCCTAAACAATGATTCAAAAAAAACAACATTGGTAATAGTTGGTTCAAGATCATCACCTGCTAATGCCAAAGGCTCCTCAATAATTTGAGTCAAAATAGAGGCATTGCCCTTTAAAGTCATAGAGTTAGGAATAGTAACTTCATGAGAGATCAAATTACCTTCATCCCCATGCATTTGTTTTGAAGAATACTTCTCTTTACGAAGGTGGGAATGCTTTTGAAAACAATTGTTAATACTATGACCATGCATCTTGCAGTAAGAACAAAAGATAGGTAAATTTTCAAATTCCACTTTTTGGAAATAACCCTCACCTTCAAACCAATCCATAGGATGTTTCTTAGAAACATCCAATTCAACATAAACCCGAGTGACAGAAGGCCTCAAAATAGAAGAACTGGCTTAATCTGTTTGCAATGACCTTCCAAAGATTGAAGCCAAACCAAATAAGATTTGATGATTAAAGAAATAAAGTATCAAATTAGGGAAGGAAATCCTATCTGGTGTAATAGGAGATTCCTCCCTAATGTCAAAATTTGGAGTCCATTTGAGCAAACTCATTTGACACGCTTGTATATAATAAGATTTACTAGCAAATTTACGATTGTAATCAAGATCATTAGAGAGTTGGATAGCAACATGCCTTTGATCCAATAAGCCAATATGAAATGACCCGAAAATCTTTAGGTTAATAAAAAATTTTCATATAACATCAAGATTCAGGTGCCTAAGAATAAATTGACCCACCATAGTTAAGGCATAAGGAGTCGCCAACTATTCAACCACCGAATCCTCAAATAACAAGGTTGGGCATCCTTTAAAAGAAGAATGAACGAATTGCAATTTAGGAGAAGATGCTGAAGAACCAGCCAACACATCTTTAAAAGATCGAGTTTTACCCTCAAAAAGAGAAGTTGATGATGTGTTAGATGACGAGGGAGTCGTCGTCTCCCAAAACCAAAAAACTAGAAAAAACCCTCAAAACTGGCGAAGGAAGAAACACGAAAGAAGCAAAGAGAAAGAAATCAAACAAAAATCATAACAAAACCAAGCTAGGAGGGCAAAATAAAATGCGTGAGAGGTGGAACCCTACATCACCTGGAGATCACCTCAAGCCAGAGGAGCAGAGAGACATTGAAATTGTATTGTATGATAAAGTATGTAGAATTAAAAAAAAAGGTTTTTTTATGCCCTTTATATAAACTATTATTATGACTTTATAGGAGTCTTTTCATAGTTAGAAGTGTAATTTTCTTCTTGAGAATGTTCAAAGAGGGAGTATTGAGTAAAGGAGAGAAAGGGCAAGAAGGTGAAAAGGATTTTGGCTACTCTGCCACACTGAGGGGGTGAATGGATTTTTGGCTACCCTACCATATTGAGGAGGTGAAAGATATTTTAGCTACTCTATCATGCAAAAGAGGTTAAAGTGATTTCAGTGTCTCTACTAGATCGAAGAGGTGAAAGGATAGATTCTTTGATAGAAGAATTTGAATGGGCTTATCTGCCTAGCAGTGGGCTGAAGGAGAGTCACTTTTAATTTGTGCAATACCTAAAAAGAGAGACTCCTATGTTGCAAATCTACATTCAAGGATTATAATTTGATTAAAGCAAACATTTCTTACACTTCTATTTTTCTACGACTGCCTTGCCTACTAACATTTTACGTCCACAAGGTCAATTACAAATCAAACCAGCTCAAGATTGGATAGATTAGGATTGAGTTAGTTTGTAAGTACATGTCAAGAGTTTTTACCTTTTCTTGAGTCAAATGTAACAAAGTGGGTTCTTATGCAAAGTAGCCTTGCACACACACACACAGGGGGAAAAATTCTATGTATTTTTAGAGTTTTCTATTTTTTATTATATCGTCCAAGATGATCCCAAATCATCATGGATGATAAATTAAAAATAGAAACCCTAATTAGGGCATCCTGGTTAATGCAACCAAAAGTAAGCAAATTATCCTAGACCATATTAGCATCATTGTGGGCGATAGGCTCAATTCAGAAAGAATCAGTCGACAACTCTTTTAGGCATGTTATTATTTTTGGACTTCATCCAGTACATCATCCTGGATGATGTATTACAATTATGTCTAAATTATTTTCATAATTAAGGAAAGCAATTAAGGTGTAATTGATCGATCATGGATGATGTATTACAATTATGTCTAAATTATTTTCATAATTAAGGAAAGCAATTAAGGTGCAATTGATCGATCATATCATCCTGGATGATACCAGGATCGTCTGGGATGATCAGCTAAACAAACCTTAGTTTCTTCCTGGACGACCAGCATGATATTATGAATGATATGTGTTAATTTGAATTAATCATATAGAATAATCAATAAATCAGTCTGGATGATCAGTTATTTTTTCATCATCCAAATATATAAAGTTTGCCCAAATAGTGTGATTGTCTAGATGCTATTCAATGTCTTGAACTAATCATCCAGGATGATCGTGAAATCATCCAAGATAATTAGTTATCTTTTCATCATCCAGACAAGTAAAGTTTGGCCAAAAAGAGTGATGGTCTGGATGATATTCGACATTTTGAACTAATCATCTAGGATGATGTCATATCATCTTGGATAATCAGAACAAATAAACCTCTTAATCTTCCATCTAACGGCTGATATGACTTTTTTATTTAAGATAATCCTGGATGATCTATTATCATCCCAGATAATATGATCATATTATGCTTCAATTATTTGTGATCATCCTATATGATCCTCCTCATCCTAAAAAATCTTCTTAAATTTTGCTTAATTATTGGTGATCATCTTAGATGATCCACCTGCTCATTCTGGACGATCCACGTGGCCTTAATCACTACACATTTTTAATTCGATTGGTATGATCCATTATTGTCGATCATCATTGATGGTCCACCTAATCATCCTAGAAGATCTACTTTTTCAATGGTCATCTAACATGACTCCTCGGGATGATAACATGTGTTTAATCATCCTAGACGATGTATGATTGTCCTGGACGATGTAACCGTCTTTTTGATAAATCATCCCAGATGTAATATTTTTTCCTGATCATCCTGGATGATTTAGCATTTTCTTTATAAATAGCAGGTTTCAAGGTGTTTTCGCACCTTCAACCTTTCATTTCTTCATTACTCTCCCTCGAGCTCTAATTCTCTTGTTCAATGGCGGGTGGCAAGCGCTCAAGAATGCTGGCTAAAAGTTTTTGGAGGGCCAATATTGACCCATCGATTCACTGAGGTGGCTGACTAAGCTACCTACCTTCACTACAAGATAGCCGGGATCACTCTGTCCAGGTTTGTCAACCCTCATACTCTTACTTATCCTATTCTTAATCTTTTTGCCGACACCTCCCTCACCTTCATCCTTACCCTTACCTTTCCCTTCAAATCTAAACTTCTTTTGAATTTTTTGCAAGCCTTCAGATTAACTCCTCTTACACTGCTCTTCAATCATATGTAAATAAATGCCCTGTTGAAATCACCTATCAGGACTGCCACGAGCTCCTCCAATTGTCAACCACTAGAGATGAGATTCACTTCTTATCTCAAGATCCTTATTTTGACTGGGCTCCTACCAATCACCTTCTGAGAAACACTCTTGTCTCCTATTATGATGGTGCATCTAGCACCTTAGTCAAGAAAGCTAGGACAATTCAACATGTACTTCATACCTTAGTTATTCCCAAAGTTGGTGATCGTCTCCACATCACTCCTCTCCTTTCAATCACCATCATCTATGTCATGGCCCATAGAGAATTTAATGCTTCTAATTTTCTTTTCTATTATATTGAGCATCTTACTAGCATTAGGGATCCAGGGCATAGAAGGAAGGATAACCTTACCTTATAACACATCATAGCCTATATCTTATAAACCAAGTTCAATCTTTAATATCTTGCCCCTCCTAATTTTCAGTATGCCTTCAACACCAATAACTCTTTCCATATTCTTCATAATGCTCGTCTCCACCCAGAGCACGAGGAGGCTGAGGGAGCTAAGAAAGAAGCGGCTCCTGCACCTGCTCCACTTTGCCAGTACTCATACCTTAATCAGCAGGTGGAGCAGTTCGAGTAGTCAGAGGCTCAGTTTAACTCTTACATTGCTGCACAGGAGCAGCAACATGTGAAGGTTGTCACTAGACTTAATTCAAATGTGGCTCATTAGTAGCAGTAGCATTACCATGACATAGCCTAGTTTAAGAAGCAGTTTCCTACTATTTTTAGCTTCTTTCTACTAGCACCACCTTCTTCTGATGATCAGGGCCCATCGTACTTGTAGTTTGTTTTTCTTGTGTCATCTTCTGTTATGTTGTTTGTTTCCTTTTGTATTTTTTAGTTATATTTTTCTTTTCTGGTTTCCTCCTCTTTTTTGTGATGTCAAAAGGGAGAGTAATAGTAGTGTTTATTTTGTTTCATTGTACTATTTTTTATACACCTTTTATTTAGTGTTTGTACCATATGTTTAATTTTAGTAAAATTTGAATTGCTTGTTTCAATTAACTGCTTAAGTTAAACTTTCTACCAAATATTTGTCATCATAAAAAAGGGAGAGATTGTTATGATTCATGATTCAGGTATTATAATTTTGATGATAGTAAACATTTTTGACACTTCTATTTTTTATGACTACCTTGTCTGCTAACATTTCAGGTCCACATGATCAATTGCAAATCAAGCCAACTTAAGCTTGGATAGACTAGGAATGAGTCAGTCTGTAAGATCACATTAAGAGTTTTTACCTTTCTTGAGTCAAATGTAATAAAGTGGGTCATGATGCTAAGTAACCTTGCACACACTCACTCTGGGGGAAATTTTTTATATTTTTAGAGTTTTTTTATTTTTGATCATATCATTCAGAATGATCCCAAATTAACCTAGAAAATCAGTTAAAAATAGAAACCCAAATTAAGGCATCCTAGTTAATGTTGCAACTCGGGCTTCCGAGTTTATGATTTTGATGATAACAAATAATATTTATTAATCTCTTATTTCTCCTAGTATTTGCAGTGCATATGTCTTTCTATGTTGACTAATATTTCAGGTACATCATGCACCATTCTTTGAAGATTCAAGGCTCAAGATTACATAGAATTGGTTGTATTAAATGAGTCTGTAATTTTCATTTATTGAGTCAAGTCTTGTAATAATGTATGTTAGTTTGTTGATCATGCACACAAACAGAGGGAGCAAAAAATGATTATAAATATTTTAACTTTTCTGTTCATCGTACTGTACGAATTTATTTCGTACTGTACGATCTGGTGTAACAGAAATAAATTAAAATATTTTATTTTTCCTGGAAAAATTATTTTTGAATATAACTAATCGTACTGTACGATCACCATATCGTACTGTACGATCTGTTATAATTAGAAAGCCCGCCGTCCATTAAATTAGGCAAAAATTTGAATTTGAAAGGTTGTATAATCGTACTGTACGATCATAGTCGTACTGTACGATGTTTAAAATATTGCCTAAGTTAATCCTGAGATTATTCAATCAAAACGGCTGAAATTTGTCATTTGGATCGTACTGGACGAACTGTATCGTACTGTACGAACTGGATCGTACAGCACATCATACAGGACATCGTACAGTACTAACAGGTCAATTTCTGCACATCGTATTGGACGATCTTGCGATCGTACAGTATGATATTTGACGGCTGAATTGAGTATTTTTAGGGTTTTTTGAGCCCTCTATTTAAGCACTCTCATAAGACTTTGTAAGAGTCTTTGGCAGCCATTGTGTCTTCATTCTTTTGGAGAAAACTTGAAGAGAGGACTTGAAAGGGAGAGAGGAAAGGGTGAAGTTTGAGAGAGGGAGAAGAACCTTGGAGGGGGTTTCAAGGGAGTGTGAAGGAGAGTTCACACGGTTGCTCCGGCGAGCTTGCACCTCAGTACCATCGGATTCAAGGTTCGTCTTGAAATAAGTTTTGGGAAGAAGAAGATCTCATTGGTGTCAAAGGACCCGGCTCCTCCGCCGCACCAGGGAAGGTGGAAGTGATTGTGTAAGGGCTTCTCCGCCTAGCTGTGGGGGCTAAAGGAGAATCACTAAAGGTTTAGTGTAATACTCGGAGGGTGCCTCCGGGGAGTGGACGTAGGTCATGATTTGACCGAACCACTATAAATTGGTGTGTTCTTTCCTTTACTATTTTCGCACTTTATTTCCGCATTCATTTTTATTGCGATTAATTGCGTGGGTGAAATTGATTACATATCTTTCTATTGTGAATGAAATTCGCTTCCGCATAAAGTTATAAAAAGATATTTCTTTTCATTAAAGAAGTTTTTAATCATCCAATTCACCCCCCCCCCCTCTTGTCGTTTAGTAATTTCAGTTAAGGCAGTCGAAATTAAGCAAATCATCATGGATGATATTAGCATCATCCTAAACTATAGGCTTAATTTAAAAAGAATTAGCTGCCAACTCTTTTAGGCATGTTATTATTTTTGGGCATCGTCCAGGACATCGTCATGGATGATGTATTACAATTATGTATAAATTAGTCAGGTAATAAAGAAAAGCAATTAAGGTTTAATTGATCGATCATATCTTCCTGGACGATCGAAGGATCATCCAGAATGATCAGTTAAACAAACCTTAGTTTCTTCATAGATGACCAGAACAATATTTTGGATGATATGTGTTGATTTGAACTAATCATACAGGATGATTGATAAATTGGCTTGGATGATCGGTTATTTTTTCATCATTCAAATATGTAAAGTCTAATCTAATAGATTGATTATCTGGATGATATTCAATGTCTTGAATTAATCTTCCAGGATGATCATGAAGTCATCCTGGACGATCAATTATTTTTTCATCATCTAGATAGGTAAAGTCTTTCAAAATAGAATGATGGTCGGGATAATATTTGACGTCTTGAACTAATCATCTTGGATGATGTCCTATCATCCTGGATGATCAAAATAAATAAACCTTCTAATTATCTAACCTTCTCCAGATTATCCTAGCTAATTGAGCTGAATTTGAACTACTCATACATGATGATCCATCGATCATCCTGGACGATCTTTGTCGATTAATTACAATTTAGGGAAAATTTAAAGCCCTTCTACATAAGATCTTTTATTCACTCAGGAAGAGATATTTTGTTATTGTCCTGACCTGAGAGAGCTAAGAGGAGAGGGAGAGCTTATGTGAGAGAGAGAGAGAGAGAGGATCTTATGAGGGGGAGTTTGTGAGGGTTTTACAAAGGTTGCTCCAAGAAAGGAATAGAGTCATCTTCATCAGATATCGTCCCTGGTTCCTTGAAGGTTCTAGAGAGGTCTACTTCAATGATTGATCAAGGTTCTCTGACTGCTTTGGGATGAAGCGAAAGGAGTTGGGTTCTCTACCTATTTAAGGAGGAAGCAATTGGAGTTGGATTCTCTACCCTATCGTGGTCGGTGAAAAGGAGTTTTTGTACGAGCTTCTCCACTTTGTTGTGTGAGCAAAAGGAGAGACACTAAGTTTAGTGCAATACTCAGAGGAGAGGCTCTGAGGAGTGGATGTAGGTCAAGTTAACTGAACCAGTATAAAATTTGATGTGTTCTTTCTTATTGCAACAAATTGAGATTTGGCTGTAGAAGGATCGAGCAGCGCCGGGCAGCTAAGTTGGTATGGAAGAACTGCGGGTAGTGGCATTTGTGACATTTTGGAGCCAGCTGTCGCCTAACCCACTCTTACACTATTTGAATTCAGTCTATTTTTGGTATTTAATTTCTGCACTTTATTTTCGTGGCAATTATTTGATTGAGATTGTGATTTTTGTTTGTGAATTTTTAAAATGCCAATTCACCCCCCCCCCCCCCCCCCCCCCCTTCTCGATTAGCCTCGAGCTAGTTCATAAGAGCTTAACATCCTTAAAAAACATTCATCCTGGAAGTGGTTGTAGGTTAGGTTGATTGAACCACTATAAAAATCAGTTTGCATTCTTTTTTTCTTTTTGCATTTATTTTTTATAGTTTTTACTTTTTTGCATATTTTATTTTTCTGTACTATTAGTTGAGTTTAATTATCATTGTGCTACAAAAATCATTGTTGAAGATTAGGATTGATAATTATTTTAAAAAATAAAAAGTAAAAAGTAAAATGAATGAAAAACTATTATTTATTCCTTCTACAAAATAAAAAACATAAGAAAATTAGTATTTGTTTTGGATTTGTTATTGTGAGTTGTAATTTCATTTATAAAAACATTTTCACATTAAAATATGAATTTGGTTTTTTAATTAAAAGATTTTTGAAAAGGTTTTTAAATCTCTAATTCACCCCGTATCAGTGTGATATTTTAAAGGATTTATTTCTTTTATGATTCTACAATATGGATTCCATTGTCCTACCTTATTTGTAGATGTAAATTATTATGTTAAGAGATGTGACAGGTGTTAGAGAGTAGGAAATTTTTCAAAGAGAAATAAACTATCCTTGAACTATATGTTCGAAGTTGATATATTTTATGTTTAGGGACTAAGATTTATGGTTCTTTTTGTTCAATCTTTTTGGAATCAATAAATATTGATGGTAGTTGAGTATGTCTCGAAATGGGTTGAAGGAGAACTAGCACCCAAAAATGATGCCCAAGTTATGATAACATTTTTAAGGAAAAATTTTAATTCTAGAATTAGAGTACCTAAGGTAATTATTAATGCTGGGAGAGTCACTTTTATAATAAGAGATTGGATACTTTACTTTTGAAACATGGACTTAAAAATAAAGTACTAACTAAGTATCGACCTCAGATTTGTGGTCAAGTTAAAATTAAAAATTTGGAGATCAAGAGGATATTAGAGAATATTATGAGTCCAAATAGAAAAGATTGGACTTCGAGATTGGATGATTCACTTTAGGGTTATAGGATTGCATTCAAGAACCAAATTGAAATGTCTCCCTATAGGTTGATCTTCGAAAAACTTTGTCACTTACCCTTATATTTAAAATATAAGGCCTATTCAATGGTAAAAGAATTAAATTATAATCTTAAGGATCTGGAGAAGAAAAGGTTGATATAGTTGAATGAGTTGGAAAAACTTAGAAATGATGCTTAGTATAAAGAAAAAATAAAAAAAATGTCATGATCGTATGCTCATTAGGAAGGAATTTGAGCCTAAATATATTGTACTTCAATATAATTCACGATTTAAATTATTTCCTTAGAAGTTAAAGTCTAGATGGCCAAGACCATTCAATATTTTTTAAGTTTCTCCTTATGCAGCTATAGACATTAGGAATAACAAGACCATCTAAACATTCGAATTCAATAGCAAGATATTGAAACCCTACTTAGGAGTTATGAAGAGTTGGCTTGTCCTAAATAAGATATTAGCATAGTTTGACTGAAGACTATAAACTTATCACGTATTAGGAGGAAACCTAAATCTATAGTGTGATGTTTGATAAATGCATATTAATTAAAAGATTAATTAGAATGTGTGTATGCCATATTTGATAAGTATGTGCTAATTCATAAGGGTTATTTTTATGTGTCAATTAGGATTTTCTAAAGTGAGTTTGAATAGGCGTATATATTGTTCATGTGTGTTACTAGAATGTGCTTTAGTTATGTTTAAAGTATACTTTTTTAGGTGATGTGAAGTGTTATAATTAACTTTGTGAAGTGTTAAAATTAAGTTGGAAAAATTAACCTAGAGCACTGTAGTGTTGAGTCCTTCTACTCCATAAAACTAGCTCTATTAAAAATTTAAATTGTATTAGAGAACCACATCACTATAGGTAACCAATTCTATAGCACCAAATTTCCCTTATAATTTTATAGTAATCTACCATGCAGCACCATGAATTTGAGCTCTCAGGATTTTTCCAAACAAATAGAGTGTTATAATACCAAATCAAACACCATAATTAGAGTAATTAAAGCACCATGGTGGCAGTCTCTTTGATCACCACAACACCCATATGTGTTAAGCATCATGATGGAGGGCCAAATAAAAGATTGTTATATCAATTTCAAAAGTATAGTGTCACGACACCACTTGACTATAATGTCGCAACACTCGTACCTTCTTTGACTAGAATAACAATTTGATTGATAGAGTGTTACAGTGTTCCAACACTTAGCATTATATCTCCACTCATTTTATATAAGCAAGTTGGGTATATTTTTCATTACAGCTAGCAATCTAATTTTTGATTGTGTGTGCTCTCATCCAGTCTATTCTATGGCTCCCAAAATAATTATTGGAAAAAATGTTTTGCATTCTCCTCCCATAACAAGAAGAGATTCATGAGCAATACTATTGAGCATAGCCACCATAATGTTATTGTGCATAAATAACCCATCCCTAAGAGAGAATCTAGGAGTGTGTGTGTGTGTGTTGGGGGGGGGGGGGGGGGGGGGGGGGGGGGTGTTATAGAACATGATAGTTCTTGGAATTGAAGAACTTTGCTATGAACCTCCAACTTGCAGCACTTTGATAGTGTCACTATCAATGGAGTTTATGGTACCCCAAATTTTGAGTTTGATGATTACACTACCTTTATTAATGTCCAAATTAATTTTAATGAGATACTAAGAGCCTTTATTATCCCTAATTTTAGAGCTCAATAAAATATTATAGAGGCCAAAATATATAATTTTTTTTTTTTGTATATGCACTCACCTAAGTATCCAAAGCTTTGCATTACTTCATCTCAATAAGGTTAATGCTATGTACAAACATTAACAAGGTTACTAATGATTGAGGACTTTTTAATTTGTAATTTAGATATGTCATACTATTGATTTTAAAAAGTTATTTTTAAAATTTCTTATATATGATTAGGGTATGAACTCTACATTTTGGCATCCCTCCCATATTTGTTCTCTTTACATACAAGTTGGAGTCTTAGAAGAATCTGGGGAAGAGTATCTCTTCCCCATTTCTACATTTGCAAATAACAAAATTATATCCTTTAAGATCATTACTAGGGAAGATAGGAGGGAACCAAATAGCCTTGCCAACCCAAGCCTAGAGCCTTCATGACATTAGGAGAAGGTGTTTAATCTTATCGAGCTCTTTGAAGTATGCAATTATGAGATTATAAATTTTGCAAGAAACCATGGATAATAATCACTTTGGGTAGCTTAAGGGGAGAGATTAAAAATTATTCAACATTATTAAGAAGTACCTAGAAAAATTACAAAAAGAAATAAATAAAAAGATTAGGAAAAATAAAAAAGTTAAGAAAAGGAAAGGAAAAAAGCAATGAAAAAGCTAAGCTCCACCTAAGGGATCTAAGGGAGAGTTATGCTAAGGAGAATTATAGGAATTATAGTACATAATGAATCTTGTAATTACACTAGAAGATTAAATGAATATAATGTTATCCTAAATCTAAGATCATTAACCCTAAGTAAGTGAGTTAAATTTTTCGCTTGCACATTTAGGAGTTGAATTTATTAGGAGTATTAGATGAAATGAATTATTAGGATGCTTATTTCTAGTTGAATTAATTAAAGTTAATAAAAATCAAATATTATAAATAACATCATTAAGCTAGCATGTTTTAATTTTTAAAATTCAAGAGTTACATTGTAGCAAAATAAAACCATCTATAAAAGTTCATTAAGATTACTTTAGAAAAAGTAATAGTTTATGTTTGGTAAATTTTTTAGTGAAATTTTTGTTATAGTTTTTACTAACATCTTTTACTTTAAAAATACCTCACTTGTTGATTTTGTGTAGAAGAATTTACTTAAAAAACCACAAAATTGAAGAAAAATGCCCAACACCACATCGTTAGACTTTTAAGTACCAAAGCATTCAACCTTAAATTCAACCAAAAGAGAAAGAGTAAGGAACCATAGTGGACGAAAGGTCAACATTGTAGAGCCAATTTGCACCAACACTATAGCACCATCCATACTATTATCTTCTATTAACTATTATTATTGAATATATGTTTTGATTCCCTACTAACTAACATTTCAGGTCCACAATTCACTTACAACTTCAATCAGCTCAAGATTGGGTATACTAAGTTTGAGTCTGTTTGTAATTTTAATTTCAATGTTCTTTTACCTTTCTTGAGTCAAGTCATGTATATGGTAGATACTAAGCTGAGTAACCTTGCACACACACACTCAAGTGAGTGAGTTGGTCAGTTAGAAAAGTTTATATTTTTGAACTAATCGTACAGTACGATCTATATCTTACAGGATGATTAGTTAAGTAAAAAACCCTAATTAGGGCACCCTTTATTAATTGAGATTTAATAAACTAATTATATTAGATGATCCATATCATACATGATGATTAGTTATAATCATAATATTCAGTCGTCAATCATAATTTAGGTAATATTTTAATATTTAGATTTTTGTCTAATCATACTATACGATACATATCGTATTATAGAGTATATGAAAATTATGCATAAATTGATCCTATGATTAGGATTTTAATTATAATTAAATTATTCAATTAGATCATATAGGATGAGCAGAGATTATCATATTGTATGACCTAATTCCTACATAGGACGATATTTAAATGTTGCCCCTAATACTGGATGATTAGCTATATATTTATACTGATCGTACAGGATGATGGGAGATGATCATACTATATGACCTAATTCCTACATGTGAGATAATTAAATGCCACCCCTCATACAGGATGATTAGCTATATATTTACACTAACCATAGAAGATGATGTACCACATCACACAAAATAGTTAATATAAACACTTGAACTGATCGTATAATAGTTTTTAGTTTATACTGGCTGAAAGTGCTATTTGGAACTAATTATACAGTACGATCATAAATCGTAATGCATGATAAGAAGTGTCATATTGTAATTTAGGGCTCTTTTAGAGTCTCTCTATTTAAAGACTTCTATTATCTTGTTTCACATGACTTTTGGCTATTAAGTATTTTTGTGAGAGAGCAAAGAGGTGTTTAGGAGAGCTTTGGGAGAGAGAAGAGAGGGAGAGTTTTTGTAAGAGAGATTTGTGAGGGATTTATAGGTTTCTCCAAGCAAGGTTTTTCCTTTTCTTCTTCAAGATTCTTCCTTTATTCTTTAGAGGCTTCGAGAAGACATAATGCAGTAATAGTTTCAGGTTCTCTGCCTTTTCCAAGAGGGAGAAAAAGGATTATTGGTTCTCTGTCTTCACCAGGAGGATGAAAAAGGATTTCTTGGTTCTCTGCCATCTCTAGGAGGGAGAAAAAGGATTACAGGTTCTCTTCCTTCACTAGGAGGGTGAAAACGATTAAGGTCATCTGCTGCACCAGGTTAGTAGAAGAGATTTTATAATGGCTCCTTTGCCTTGTTGTGGGGATAAAAGGAGACACACTACTTTTAGTTCAATACCTAGAACAGAGGGTTCTAAGGAGTGGATGCAGGTCAATTTAGACCGAACCACTATAAAATTTGGTGTGTTTGTTCTTATTATTTTTTGCACTTTTATTTTTTTATGACTTACTATGTGGTTCACAAACTTTGAATTTTTATTATCGTAATTTTATTTTGCTTCTGCATTAAGAGGATTAAGGCACTTTCTTTCTGCTTAAAATTTTTAAATAACTAATTCACCCCCTCTTAATTAGCCTTATGCTTGTTCCTTTAGGTTTTACAATCTACACGAAATTTTAGTTAGTTCATGTCAAACCCATAAAATTGTTAGAGTGCCATAATGCCCAATCTCCTGAGCACAGCGGTTGAGTAATTAATTTGTGTTTGTAAGTAAGACAACACATTGATTAATTTAGAGCACCATAGTGGTGGACTTGAGTAGCACCATGATACTAGATCATTTCATCAACATCATAGTGACATCACCAACAACGCCACGGCACCAACAATGCCACGGTGCCCGAGTTAGTTATATCTGTTAATAATAAATAGTTTAGCTAATTTGTTGTGGGGGGTTGCCATTTGTTCAAGTATATTCATTATTAGGCAGAGTATGGACGGAGGGAGGGAGTGAGTACAAGTTAACAAAGCCAAGTTTAGTAGAAAAGAGAGTATATAATTATGCTTAAAAGAATTTCCTAGTGATATTTATCCTTTCCTTTAATCTTGTACTATTATTTATTATTGAAATGGATAATGCTTTATTTATGTTAATTTCCATGACTGGATAAATCATTTCTTTGGGCTTATGATATCTTTAGAATAATATTTACATAAGATTATATTTTCTTTGTCTAAATTATATAATGTTATTTTTAATTCCCTTATGCTTCACTTAGTATATGTAGAGGTCTTACATGAACTTAAAATGTTGTGTAATCTTTATCCTCGATAAAGGTGTAGTAAAATTAGGATATTTAGAATGAGATTCATCCATATATAGTCATATGGTGGCTAGAGTCCTAGAATTACAAGGAGATACAATCACTTTAGTTAAGTGTAACCTTAGCTAGAAATCCGAACGAGCTCGACATAAATAAGGAGTATTTATACTCTGATTCATAGCATCAATATAGAAGATCAATCTTTGCATTCATGAGTGCTAAACTATCATAGGTTCATAGGAACTTAGACATAACATTTTCTATTTACAAACTTAGTTGATTACTTTCATTCGCATACCCCTTCTAATTTAAATGGTAAGATAAATTAAGCAATTAATATTATTAGTATTACATTGGTTTTGAGGATACACCTATCATCGTGATTTTCGTTTTAAATAATAATAATAATAATAATAATAAATAACTTAATAATTCACTTTTTTTATTTAAATTTTAAAAAAAAATTAAAGATGAAAAAAAAAATTAAATGAATGTTGAAATTCAACGAGTTATTATGGTTTTACTTATTATGGCTTTACCTTGAAATTTAAAGACTTAAATAATAGTTTTTTTTTATTGAAATAATTTGGTTATTTGATTGAACGTGTATTTGTATTGGAACCAACATGAAAATTAAATTCAATCTTGACATGATAATTTTTAAATTTAGGTCTTACTATGTGCCTAAACATTCATGACAGTAGAAAGAGATAGTGAGTTTAATGTCCTACCTTTGCACGAAGATCCAACATACAAACAAATATGAGAGGAGGTGCGAAAATTGAAAGAGACACCATATTTATATATGGAAATCCCTAAAAAAGGGAAAAACCAGGGGGCCTAGCCCAGTTAAAATGATTCCGTTAAGACTCTTCCTTAGAAGAAGGAATCGAAACACTATTAAAAATATATTAGTTGGTTGAAAGGGTCCTTTAGCAAGAATTCAACATAAACTCAAGTGCTGAAGTTGAGAGTTAGAGTTGATGTTAATGGCATGCATCAATCTTCTAAATGATGGCATGCATTAGCATTATTATTAAAAGTAGATGATGAAGTAAGTAGCCAATGGAGTAGCTAAGTTACACTGGTTTGGAGTTTATAGGTTAGTGGACCACTCTTGACATGCAATAGAGCTCAAAAGGATCATAGTCGAGCTATATGGGTCAGAGGACTATAGTTAGACAATGACAATTCATGGATCATAGTCTATGGGAGATGGAGGTTTGAGGACCATAGTTGGATGACAATAGTTAAAGGACTATAGTTAGAGGAGGATAAAGGTCAAAAAGATTATATTTTGGTGGGTGATGAAGATTAGTAGGAGCATAATAGGGCGATAGTGGTTTAAGTGCTATAATCGGACGATGGAGGATGATGGATCATAGTCATATAATGCTGGTCTGAGGACCATAGTTGGGCGATAGTGGATAGTGAGTTCATAGTCCGATGATGGAAGTTAGAGGGGTTATAGTTGAGAGATGATGGTTGGAGAGATCGTAATCAGGCAATGTTAGCTAAAGGGATCATAGTAAGATGTCAGTGGCCAAAGGGGCCATAGTCAATTATGAATGGAGGGTTTGTAGTTAGACAATAACGACTGGAGGGGTAATAGTCGAACGATGGGGGTCAAAGGGATGGTAATCGATACTCATGGGAAAGGAGAATAAATATTAATTGGGCTATAGTTAGGAGATGGTAGTTAGATGGGTCATAGTTAATGGGAAATAGAGTTTGGAAGGACCATAGTCAAATGACTGAAGTTGAAGGACTATTATTGGGTAACTGTGGCCTGAGGATTGTAGCCGAGTGATGGTGGCTTGAGTGAAAGTTTGAATATGGGTTATTAGACCTACTTGAACTACTAGATCACATCAAGAGGGGGGTGAATTAGTAATTTAAAAAATCCATTTTCAAAGATTATGATTTCTTAACGAAAACTTATGAACTAGCAAAGAGAAATATTTTTGCTTTGTTTTTGTACACAATAAACATGTAATGAGAAATATTTTTGTCCTTTTATTTTTTAACCTGTTTTTCTTTTGGAGCAAAGTCACAATATATTTTAATTCAAAGAAAAGCTCACAAATCACATTTATCATAGTAAATAAAATGCAAGAAATAAAAGTGTGAAAAAGTAAAAATAAAATAAGAATAAGCACACTAGCGAATTATAGTGGTTCGGTCACCCTTGACCTATATCCACTCCATGGAGTCCTCCACTCTAAGAATTGCAATAAAAAATTAGTAACTCTGCTTTTAACCCCATAACAATATAGAGAAGCCCTTACAAATCACTTCCACCTCCTCGATGCGGCGAAGTAACTAAATCCATTTAACCTTCCCGGTGAAACAAAGTAGTTGAATCCCTTTTACCTTGTCAGTGCAGCAGAGTGGCTGAATCCTTCCATGAAGATACACTTCTTTGAGTTTCCCTCAAGTAAAGACATTGACCTTACTGGAAGAAGATGCACGAACACAAACCAACTGTATGTAGAAACCCCTATCTCACACTATCTTGTCCCATAAGATTTTTCTCCCTTAAAATCTCACTTCTTTCTCTCTCTCCAAAGCAATTCTCCCTCTTCAAATCCTATCTTATAGAAACTTTCCCTCAGAAAAATTAGCATAGATCTCCTAAATGTATTGGGAGAAGTATTTAAAGGATGGCTAAAAAACTATAAAATTTTAATTCTGTCACTTCTAAAATTACAGTATGATCGAGGAACGTACACTAGATTAGCTCAATTTATCTAGTTAGTATTGTGCCATGGAAATAGGTCCTATATTATTAGTTTAATTTCTTAAAAAGATCACCCAAATATGATTTCAAGATTATCTGATTTGATTATTTCAATTAAATAGGATTTTTGTCTAGTATGATTGGTGGTGATTAAATATCATCCAAGGAGCAAATTAGATCATATAGTATGATTAAGGACATTATACAGTATGAACTTAAGGATCAATTAAACCTATTTTAATTGCATAATTATATGATTAGATTAGGCAATATTTGTTGATATCATATCATACAATGGGTATCATACAGTATGATTAGTTCGTATTTTAAATTTAAAAATATTGCCTAAATCATGATTGGTGGCAAGAATCTCGATTTTTACTAATCCTACAGTATGATGTGAATCATATAGTATGATGTGAATCATATATCATGATTCATTCTAATTTAAATTAATTTAATTTCCTTCTTAATTAATTATGATTTTTACTTAGATCATACAGTATGATCTTTATAGAATTCATATTACTTTATTTTCCTCCTGGTGTATATGTGCACAGTTGCCAAGCTAGTATACACCTTTTATAGGACTCATGGCTCAAAAAAATAATAATTAAAAAAATAAAAATACAGACACTTTGCAAAAACATCAAACCTATTCTACCCAGTCTTGAGACGAGCCTTTATTAGGGTGTATGACTTACTAGAAATGTTAGTGAACACAATACAAATATCTAATAATAATGTCAGGAGAACTAAAATATAAACTCAATAATATTTGTTATCATCAAAATTATAAGTTTGGGATCTTGATTTGCAACAATATCACCCTTTTTTATAATGACAAATATTATTGGTTTAATTTATAAGTTAATTTGATTGTCTCTTATTCTTCCCCTTAGTTATTTTTTTATAAAAATAGGGAGATGTATGTTTTTTTTAATAATATAAAAAATCAACAGGCACAAGAGTAATAATATAAAGAAAACTAAACACAACAAATATATTTTATCAATATAAAGATACATTCTACTCCCCCTTTTGACATCACCAAAAGGGAGAAAATAAAGACAACCCAAAAACAAATAAAATATAACAAAGGACAAAATAATAGAAATTGATAAGAATCCCACAACATAAAGACACTCAAAAGTAGGAGGGACTCGAATCAGGTGGAGGTGGTGATTGTGGCTAGAAGTACTAGTGAAGGGTAGAAAATTGATCTCTAAATTAGGCTCGACCATCCTCGAACAGCTGCTAGTATTGCTGATAGAGTAGTTTATGTTATTGGTAAAGCTACTCTCATTACTTATTAGACCCTTGATAATATGTGACTGTTTGCATCTCAAGTCCGTCTAGTCACTCCACTATATATTTGTAGTCATGAGTAGAAGCTGGTGCTAGAGTTTCCCCTGCCTCTAGCTCAGGATCCACCACATAACATCTATGGTGATGTCTATCACTATGGAGGATGTGAAAGGAGCTATTGGAGTTGAGGATTGGAAGGTGATCAGGTGGTGTAGGATATTCCAGGTTATATTTGGATTCCATAATATAAGCTATTAGGTGAACTAGTGCTATATTTTTCTTATGTTTATTCCAATGATCACGAATGCTTATCAAATTTTTAATATAGGAGATAATCAGGTTTACGACATTGAAATTAGTTTTTAACATAATAAAATAGGTGACTAGGGATGGAAGAGGTATGATATTGACCCTATCGCCTGCTTTAGGAATGATTATGTTATGAATGATATATTAGATTATGTTAGTATCTTAAACTAGGGTGCAAACTAAAGATGCATGAACATTCAGTGGAGTATCCCTTAAAGTTAGATTTTCTTTGGTCCAATCATAATCAGAAATAAAGGTAATGGATTGTGCATTAAGGCTAGTAGTGGAGAGATATATGATCTAGTCAAAATCTTTATAGGCAATTTCTACAAGTCTCCTACAAATAAAAGATTGTAGGGCAATCATATCACTTTTGACTCTAATATTGGCAAAAAATTCAAAGAGAAAATTTGTAGTTGAAGGGAAAAGCTAAGGTTAGAATGAAGTGGAGATTGGTGTTAATAAAGATATTTAAAAACTAAAAGTTAAGGATCTCCAAGTTGATGACTTTATAGGGAGTTATCTTGATAGCCTTGTACCAGTGGTAGGCCTCTTCATCAGTGGCTTCATGAAATCGAGGGTCGACAAGATGTCTAGAGGAGTTTCCTTCTAGTGCCCTATAATGCTTTCCTCTATCCATTTGAGAATGAAGAGCAATAGATTAGGAGAGAAGATAAGGGATGGTGTTGTGATTGAAAGCACTTAGACTTCCCTCTCCTTAAATAGATTTCTTGGCAATCGTACATTATGATCTCCATCATAAAGTACAATCCAAAAAGTTAATTTGTCTAGGCCTATTAATTAAAAAGATTATTCTAATCGTAAAATATAATTAGAATCATACTGGATGATCTTTGTTAAATCCATCATCCAGAGGAGCCAGCCTGTACGATCTTTGACTAATACATCATACAATACAAGAATGTATTTATACAGTATGATTGGGAACTAATATCCAATCGACTGAATTGATTTTATCTAACAGCTAATGATATGTGGATCATATAATACTAAGTAGATGGTAGTATAGTACGATAATTAATTATTAGTTGGATCTGGACCATTGATTTTATAAGTAGTGAGGATGTGTAGACATGTGAAGATCATATATTACGAATTTAGTTCATACAGTAAGATATAAGCAATTCTTTTTTATCATTTTATTTTTAAAAATAGATTCTTATGTGAAGATCAAGGAACTTATACTAGCTAGAGTTATAAAATAAACAAAATAAAAATAATAAGAAAAATAAATAAATAAACTCAATAGAAATGGATATAAAAAAATAGTTTGTTGCACACATTGTTAATTTCACTCTACCTTGAATCAAGCAAGAATATCAATGACACCTAATCTAGTTCTCAATGTGCAAAAGGTATCATAATTTAGGGGTTTGGAAAAAATGTTTGCCAATTGATTTTCAATGGCTACAAGATGTAGTTATATATCTCCATTTGTTATATAATATCTAATGAAATGATGTCTAATATCTATATGCTTAGTGCGGGAGTGTTGAATTAGATTTTTAGAAATGCAAATTGCACTAGTGTTATCACACATGATTGGTGCCTACAGATAGTCTAAGGTTTAGGATTTGTTGCTTCAACTATAAGACTTGAACAACATAGCTATATATTCTACCTCAATGATGGATAGGGCTATTGAATTTTGCTTCCCACTAGACTAGGAAACTAATGATTCTATTATGAATTGATAGGTTCCAGAGGTACTTTTTCTATCTACCTTACGCCCTTTAAAGTTTGGGTCTGAATATCCTATAATTTTAAATAATGAGCTACGTCAAAGTTACCATATACCTAAGTTTTGGGTGCTTAAAAGATATACAAGAATTCTCTTAACTACAGTCATACGGGATTCCTTAGGATAAGCTTGGAATTTAGCACAAAGACATACACTAAACATGATACTAGGTTTACTAGTAGTTAAATATAGAAATGATCCTATTACCTCCTTATACTCTTCTAATCTATAGATTTTCCATTTTTATCCTTATATAATTGAATGGTAGAGCTCATGGGTTTATTTATTGCCTTAACACCTTCCATCTTATACTTCTTTAGAATCTTCTTGATGTACCTGATTTAGCATCTTCCATTTCATACTTCTTTATATTCAAGACCATGGTCAGTGGGAATTATTGGTTAGAAAGACTCAAGTTAGGTGACTAAGGTCACATGATTATAGTTGTGTAATGGTGGTCCGAAGACTATAGTCAAACGATTATTATCAAAGGATTGCAGTTTGAAATTATGGTCTAAGGGTCATAATCAGGCGACTGTGGTCTAAGGATGGAAGTTGGTCAATATTGGTTTAAGGATGGTACTCGAGAGATGGTGGACTGTAGATCATATGGAAATCTAGGAGGTTGAAAAGACTGTGGTTTAGCAACTAAGCTTGAAGGAATGTAATCAAGAAAGGGTGGTCTAAGGACCATAGTTAGTAGGAAATAGAGGTAAGAAGGATCATAGTCAAGAAAATAAGATTCAAGGACTATAATTGGCTGAAAATAATTTAAGGATTGTAGTCGAATATTAGAGGTCCACGGACCATAGTTGGCGGATAATGTTGATAAAAGGGTGATAATCAGGAGGAGAAATTAGTCGAAAGAATAGCAGTCAAACAATTGAGGTTAAATGATAATGGTTTGAGGAACATAGTCAGATAATGGCGGTCTAAGGATCATAGATGGTGGGTGATAATGGTTTTATGGTAGAACTTAGCTTGTGAAAGGTCTGATGAAGTGTGAAAGTTTGGTGTTTGGTAGAAATCTGACGATAGGTAGAAATCTAATATCGGTTAGAAGTCCGATGAAAGTTCAACATTGGATAGAAGTCTGATGAATGGCAGAAGTTCAGCATTAGGTAGAAGTACGGTGAAAGTTCGGCGACTAGTAGAAGTCCAGTAATAGGTAGATGCCTAGCATCGGATAGAATTTTGACGATGGATAAAAGTACGGCGATGGGCAGAAGATTGGTGTCGGGTAGAAGTCTGATGAAAGTGATGATGGGTAGAAGTCTAATGACGGACAGATGTCCGACGATGCGCAAATGTCCGGCATTGGGTAGAAGTCCAAAAAAATTCAGGCGATGATTGGAAGTTCAGTGTCGGGTAGAAGTCCAGTGTTGGGTAGATGTCCAATGTCTTGTAGAAGTCCAACAATGGATGAAAGTTTGGCTTTTTGTAGAAGTCCGACAAGGGCCTGAAATTCGACAATGGGAAGAAATCTGACATTAGGTAGAAATTTGGCGACAGGCAAAATTTCGGCATATAATAGAAGTTCTACAAAAGTCCAACGATGGGTAGAAGTTTGATGATGGGTGAAAGTTTGATGTTAGGTAGAAGTCCATAAATGGATGGAAGTTCGACATCGGGTAAAAGTTTGATGATGGGCAGAAGTCTGGTGTTGGGTGGAAGTCCAGTGTTCGATAGTTTGTTGACGGGTGGAACTTCAACATCAAATAAAAGTCCCTCAAAAGTCTAGCGACGGACAGAAGTCCTGTGTAAGTCAGCTGCCGGGTGGAAGTCTAACAGTGGTCGAAGAGGAGTCTGGTGGTAAGAGAATTGAAGTTTCTCTTCTTCCTTCTCTTCCTTCTTTTCCTTGCTTCTTTGCTATGGCCTCTTTCCTCCCCCCTTCCTTGAGGAATAAGGGGTCAATTTATAGTTTTTTTAAAAAGACATGACCAATAAATAGGAGGAAAATCAAGTGTAAATTGGGAGTGATTTGAATGGACAACTGATGTTGATTTTCTTATTTATGGCCTATTTACTAGATATTTGAATGTCATAATGATGATCTTGGGCTCGTTGGATTCGTCTCATTGAGCCTCACGATTCGACTATAGCCATGTCACATTTGGAAACTATTTGGTAATCCAAATTATGGATTGAACCTTCCAAATGTGCTTTAGGTCTTTGATTTGGACTCATTTGGATTCGTATTGAGTCGAATTTGGTGTCGGTTGGTTTGTAATTTCAAGACATCCAGTTTAACTATAAGTTTACTAAAATTGATGTATAGATGGTCTTTGATTTAATTTTTAAAGTGTCTGATTTGATTTTGCCTCAAGATTCGTGCCCAATCAATATAATTTTTTTGATATTCTATTATTAGTAAATAAGCTATTTGCATTATTTAAAAAATAAAAAAAAAAAAAAAGGCCTAGAGTTTTATGAATCTGAAAATAATGATATAAATTTTTAATACTTATAATTATTATTTTTAAAATATATAAATTATAAAAAATTATTCAACTTTTTTAAAACCAAACCGGACCAGCCGATTCAACCAATTGAACCGGCAATCGGATGGCGGGCCGGTTTGAACACATCCTGAAAACCGTCCAAACATGAAATTAGAGTTGAACTGGTCCAATAAACGGTCAGGTCATGAAACCGGTGAACTAGAGACCAATTATAATAACCATTCAGTTAAGTAGAAGCCAAATCTCATGTGTAGATTTAAATCCTGTGACTATTTGAGCAGTAAGAATGAAGTAAAAATGTAAAAAGGTAAAACCTAATTGTATTTCGATATTTCCCACACTCGTATGTGGACAGTGCTTCATTATAGTTTCTTTCCTTCTCCTTCATCGCTGCTCAGAATCCCGTCATTCACAAATTTGAGTCGATAAGTAGGTAAAGGAAGCCATTGTTCAACGGCATCACATCCCCTTCTCATATTTCCTTCAAATCTTAGCATGTAAGTTTTTTTATGTTTTATTAATCTTAATTTTTCTAGTTTTTTTTTTAATTTCTTTGTGTTAGTTATCATTGAAACATTTGTATTTTTTAAATTAGTTTATTGATTCACTAATAAAATTATGATGAATTTTTTTTTTTACTTTTTAGTTTTTACTTCATTGATTTTGATGTTAATTTGTATTAAAAATTCATCTCTTGCCAATGGCAGCTGGCTGAGCTTTCTTCCTCCCCTATTCTTAGCTCCCTTTAATTTCAGCTTTCTATGTACATTTATGTTAAATGTTAAGACATCATTTTAAAAAGGATGAATTACAAGATTTTATTCTTGATCTGCCACTGCTCCTATATGATTTGATTTGTGTTTCATAAATTTCTAACCTCTAGCTATTTAACTCTTGCTTGGTAGTACCTAGACAATAATATAGTTGTTTGCTTCATTATCGTGTAGATAACATTACAAGATTTTAATTTGCTGCTAAAATTGAGGTTAAGGTAATTTCAAAATAATAATTAAGTTAATCTAGATAATATTCGGATCAAATGCCTATCAAGATTACCTTAATATTGTTGGTTATACATGTAAGAAATAAACAGTCAAGAGGTAGAATTGGCATTTATTATTCTAAATAAAATGTGTTATAAAAGTAAGTCTATTGTAAGTGAAACTATAAAACTATTGATTTTATAAACACCATTATTTAGCTCAATAAACCACTATCTAGATATCAAGGCTGCTATCCACTGCTCATTCTTATTATTGACCTTCCAAATATCTAAAGTTTATATGATTTATCAATGTCTTTGTATAGTCCTCATTTTATTTAGATTCATGCAAACATATACAATATGCATTCTTATCAGAGTTAAATTATGACATATCAACCCTTACTTGCCTTTTAGTATAACCAGGTTAGACTGTGAGATGTCTTTTGCAAGTGGTGTTTTAAAATTTTAATACATATGAGTATTAATAATTTCATCATATGGCTTATTTGAGTTTGTATATGGCCTTATGAAAAAAGTAGACATGTTTGGGTTGGGTAGGTTCTTTGTAGCCTAGTAGTTCTATCATGTAGATTATTCGTATATATGGAGGAATATTATAGAGACATCAAATTGGATAATGGGTTAGTCATATTGATGTACAGTAAATTTTTTTTATGATTCTTTATTTGTATACAATATGATGTAGTTAATTTATAAGTTTTTTTCTACAAATTTGTGCTAAATCTCTCTAACTATATCTTCAGTTTAATATTAACAATGGATCAACAAAACAATCAATCCGCACCTTCAACTCAAAGTGTACGGGAAAAGATAGATATAGTTTAGAACCATTTTATGGAGTGTAAAACTACTAATGATAGGAAGCAATACAAATATCTTTATTGTGGAACAACTAGTAAGGGTGGAGGTATTAATAAGATAAATCAATATCTAGCAGGGATTAAAGGTAATATTGCTTCTTGCAAGAAAGTAGCACATGACATCCGATATCAAATGCAAAAAAATTTGAATGAAATATCAAAGAAAAAACTAACACAAGAAGACTTATTGCAGTGTGGTGATATATTTATTGGTGATCAAGTTTAGGAAGAGAGGGGCTCATATTCAGTTACAAAATCATAAAATTTTGATATACATAGAAAAAAGGAATGATAAAGGAAAGAGAAAAATTAATGAAATAGATAATTTGTTTGCACCTAGAACAAAACCAGGATCTCAACCATCCCTAAAAAGTGTAATGGCATCTAAGAAGGCAGTGCATCATGTAGATTTGACAATTGCTAACTGATTTTATGATAGCTGCAATCCATTCAATGTTATCAATTCACCTTTTACATAAAAAACTATTAATGTAATTACTGCAATAGGATCTGATTATAAATTACCCTCTTACTATAAATTGAGAGTGAATCTATTACGAGATGCTAAAGAGGAATGCAAGTTGTTAATTGAATCTTATAGAAGAACATGAAAAGAAACTGGTTGTACATTGATGGCTGATGGTTGGACAAACATAAGGAGTAGGACATTGATAAATTTTCTTGTTATTATCCTCGTGGAGTTTCATTTCTAAAATCATTGGATGCATCTGATATCATTAATGATGACACAACATTATGGCTACTATTCACTGATATTATTGAGTGGGTTGGTCAAGAAAATATAGTTCATTTTGTAATAGATAATGCAACAAATTATAAGAAAGTTAGTGAGTTATTGCATGAAAAATTTAGAAATATCTATTGGTTATCTTGTGCTGCACATTGCATAAATCTCATTCTAAAAGATATTGGAAGCATGCATTATATTACATAACTTGCAAGAAAAGTTTCAAAGATTATAATTTGTATTTATAATCATGCTTTTATATTGACATGATAAAGGAGAAGGGAAAGTTGGACAGAAATTATATGACCAGGAGTAACTAGTTTTGCAATAACATTTATTACCTTACGAAGTGTGCATGATCATAAGCATGATTTGCAAGCATTCATCACCAGCAAGGCTTGCATTGATTCAAAGTTAAGTAAGACAACAAAGGGAAAAGAGGCAGCTTCAATTATTTTGGATGTAAGGTTTTGAAATGACAATTTGATAATTTCAAAATTATAATGGCCCTTAATTAAGTTGTTAAGAATTATTGATGTAGATGAAAATCCATCTATTGGTTATCTTTATGATGGTATGTACAGAGTTAGAAAAGTAATGAAGGCCACGTTTAGAAATAATAAAAGAATGTACAAGCCGTTCACTAGTATCATAAAGAGAAGATGGGATAATAAACTAAGACAAGGGATACATTCAGTAGCTTATTTTCTCAACCCTCATTTTCAATATGACAGGGAAAATTACTATAACAAGCCTGAAGTTATGCAAGGTCTAATAGAATTGATTGACAATAAAGATGTATGTGTTAAACCATCTTTGACAATCAATGAGGTGAGGCTATTTCGTGATAATTTAGAAAGTTTTGGGAAGCCAATTGCATTAACATTGACAAAAGAAATACAACATGGTAAGATGATAAATTTATGTGAACTATGATGTCTTTGTTTACAATAAATAATAATATATTTAAACATGTTAATGTATGTTTATTGATTTGTAGATGAATGGTGGAAGATGTTAGGCCCTAGTGCACCAAACCTATAGAAAGTGGCCATTAGAATTCTTAGTCAGACATCATCTTCATCAGGCTGTGAGAGGAACTGGAGTGTGTTTGAGTAGATTCATACAAACAGACGAAATCATCTTAAGCACCAAAGGCTAAATGATTTAGTATATGTTTGTTATAATCTCAATTTAAGAAATAAGTACTATTTGTAACTACTTTGAATATCCTTTTAAATAATGATGCTCATTTTTTTATTAATTTTTTTATAGCAATTATATAGGTTACAACTTAGAAATAGAGGTTATGATCCTTTGGACTACACAAGTATTGAACTTATTGACTTTTGGATCCTTGATGATGAGCCAACTTCAGAATTGCATCTAGAAGACTTGGAGTTAGAAATTTACAAAGATGATGCAATTCTTATAGATATAGAACCAAACTTAACATCAACTAGACCAACCTCAAGTAAGATTGTTGAGTAACTTATATCTTTTGAGTGTGATATGAAATATAGACTTATTATTTCAAGTTAATGGTTTGCAGATGAAGACAATTTAGCTAATATATGTGATGAAGATAACATACCATGTGAGGATGCAAAAGCATTTGAGATGCAAGATTTTAGTGAAGGAGGGTTTGAGAATCTATCATTCGATCACACAAATTTATTGGATGATTATTAGATTTTATGTTTTTTATATGTAAACTGATATAAACAATTGAATGCTAATTACTACTTTTTTGTCTCCATGGTATTAATTTAGAATTTTATTATCCTTATGAATTTTGAGTTTTTCTTAACAATTAGTATAAAATGTTTTAATCTTGTTATAAATTATGAAGAGGTATGTTATATGTTGTCTATTTTATATATTTTTTATTGTCTATTTTGTCATATATTTTAATTTATTTTCTTTTGTTCATTTCATATTTTAACATTTTCACATGATAAAGAAAGAAAATTGAAGATGTTATGCATTCAACAATACCCAACACACAATAGAGCTTGACAAAAAGTGTGTGGTTTGATGAGTTATTTACTTATTTATGAAATATGTGTTTATGTTTGATAGACTTACTTGTGTCATATTTATCTTATGTGTTATTTGTTTATGTTTTATAAACTTAATTTATGTCATATTTATGTTATTTGATTAGTTAGATATGAAAATTGAATGTATATTGAATGTATTAAAGAAAATTTTTTCATTTATTTTATAATTTTTAATAATATTATTATTTATTGCATCATCTGATTCGACCCCATTTGAACCGATCGAACTATGAACCTCGCATTCTTCCGGTTTGTTGTCCGATCTGATTTTCAAAACCTTGATATTATTATGATTTTAAATTGTTGCACCGAAATGGCCCTACTCATTTGACAACTACTTTTGTATATTTGACCTAATGGAGTTCGAATCTGACAAAGTTGGACTTAGGTTTTCAACTCTTTATGAGTGTTTTCATGTCGTACCCTACCCGTGAACCCAGTGCACCCTGCTCGATCGAACCCTGTCTCGTCGAGTGCAGCTCCTACATATCCACCAGTCCAGCTAGGGTTTTTCTCAGTCGCAGTTCCAAGATGTCGTCGGAATCGGCATCTGCCTCAAACACGACGCACTCGACCTCATCGCAGTATTCTTTCTTCGGGAGCTCCTACTTTCCTCTACCATTCCATCTCCAAAACGCAGGCCCTACGCCTAATCAGCCTTCATACTTGTCTACCCCAACGGCCCCACCGCCGGTTATGATTCCGTCCGTGCCCCCGGTTTTTCCTCCATCCTATGCTGGGTCTTCGACTGGGTTGTATTCATTGCCTCAGTACCACCAGGTCAGTTCGTTTTCATGCAGCATTTTCTTGTAAACGCAAATGATCAAATTGCTTGTTATCCGGAAAATTCTGCATGGAGGGATTTGCAAATCAATATGGTTGAAGTAAAATAGGTTCTTGTTATGATTGTTAGATTTCTCATGTATGGGTGAAGAATAAATTAATAAAAGACAGTTTGTGTTGGATTGTGATTTGTCCATGAATGATACTCAACTTTACTAGCATGCCTACCTGATGAGCTAATAAGTTGGAACTTATATGAGAATGAACACTAAAGAGAGAATGATACTCATGGAGGGAGGTGACCATCTGTCAACTTCTCGCTTCATGAATAATGACTTGGAGGAGAATAATGTGGGAGACTGTGGTAGGGGTTAAACCGGGAAACTAGGAAAGGCGAATCAAGCGTGCAGGACCTGGGAGGCCTGTTCTTCGGCCAAAGGAGTGGCTGCATGATATAGCACATGCAGATGACCCTGTCACCATATCAAAGGCAAGAGCATATGAAACTCAAGCCATGAAGGAGCTATAATGATTTACATCATTTCATATTATCTTTTTAAGCGTTTTCATATTTATTTACCGTATGTGTATCAAGACCTAGTATTGTGTCGATGTGTCAAATGAATATTTTATTTGCAGAAGGGCTAGATAAAGTAGAATTAAGTAGCCAGAGAGTGATGTGGCTGGCCAAGCAATTGGCTAGAGAGTGGTAGGATGGCCAAGCATAAAGGAGGTAGTAGTTATGGTGTTTGTTAGTGGGCCAAAGGGTTTAGCCTCTCCCTCCTCTCATTTGTTTCATTATTTTTTATTTTAAATGAAGGAATGCATCTTTTCATGTGTGTTTCAGTTGTATAAAACATTTTAAGAATGAAATGAAGGGTGATTATTGAGTTTAGAAATTTTCAAGTAAATTTCAAAGGGCTAGAAGGCTTGGTAGTTGACCATTCCAAGGAGATTGGGTGATCTTCTTGGATTCATTATTTTGGTGATTAGGCTTTAATTTTATTTACTTTATATTTAGTGCAAGTCTCCGTCATTTTGTTCAAGTGTGTATAATTCATAATAAAAAAACTCAAAATTCCAATGATTTTTCTTTGATTCTAAATCTAATCCTATCTACTAGACTCAACCAAGAAAATTTGTCTTTTGCTGGATTAGTCTTGTTTCTTATGTTGTTTGACTTACCAAAATTACATAAAATTAGATCAAATTCTTCATATCATTAGTTTACAACCCATACTATAATAAATTTAAATTTATTTGTGTTTGTTTTGGTTAAACTCCTGTAGAACAAATCAGTTTTAATTCTTATGTTTGTTATTTCTGTCTTGTATTTTTTTAGTCACAAACAAATTCCATAAAAAAAAACACTAAAACTCCACAAAAATTGTTCAAATTTTTAGATCAAATCTAGGATGTTTTCCAAAATTTTTTTAGTTATTATTGAATTCCACAAGTTCTATAGGTAATCAAAACTAAATCTCTAACCTTGGTCTGTTCTTGACTGAGCTGAACTATATCCGTTTCAAAGCATGTTTGGACCACTCAAACCTATCCGATATCTAGCAAAACTTATAGAAATAAGCTTGACAACATCACCGTCAAATCAAGGCTAGGTTTGCTAGATTTAGATATCTATAAAGGGATAATTAATTGGTAGAAGTTTGATTTGTATTCTTTGGACACATTTCATAGCTTTTGACCTACTTCAACATTTCATCCACCTTCAAAATACCTCTATTATAAAAATTGATCTCGACTCTTCTAATTATATTAGAAGACTCACACATTCACCAATTGATCACATTAGTGATCTAAAGCTCCACCATCCAACCCTCATCATTTTGGTATCAAGGCTTTGTTGATTGGTGGACATCACTTGCATTCAGACAAAAAAGATGGAGTTTGGAGAGGCTTTTACAAATTTTGGATTGAAAATCCTAAAGAGATAATCTCACTTCGAGTTTGGTAAACTTCCTTTCATGATATTTCATTTTTCATTGATAATTCTTGTAGTAGATTACTTGTTTGATGTAATTCTATTAACTAGTGCAATGATGTCAATTAGTTGCCTCCACATATTACAGACCATAAAATTATCAAACCTTAATTGATTAAAGAGGATCCAATTCAGTGAGGAATTCTCCACTAAATTATTTAAAACATCACCTTGATTCCTACTAAAATATGAAATCATATCTTAAATATTTAGGATTTTATCCTAATTCTCGTTTAGTTTTTTTGTATTTGTTTTCTTCTAATTGCAATTTGCAATTTTGTTAAGGCTTTAAATTAATCTTTTAAAATCATTTGCATGAATTTTATTTAAATCAGCAAGCATTTCATATTTAAAAAAAATAATAAATAAAAAAATAAAAATATTACAAAATCATAGTCTTCATTATTGCATCATGCCACCAAAGTGAACTAATCATGATTAAATAGACATTACCAATAGGAGGATTGATGAGTTAACTCTTCAAATTGATGAAAAATTTAACAAACTTCAAGAGCTCATTTTAACTTAACCATCCAAATTCAAAATTTAAATGCTAGGATATAAACTCCTCCATTAGAAACCCTATAAACATTGAAGCAATAGGTGAAGAGTATGTGTAAAACTCCAAGAAACACATACCAAGAAGAATAAAACCTTTTAAGAATCCCCACAGAAATCAAGAAATATTTATTGAACTCCGAAAAAAAGGTTAAGGTAGATGCCCCTACTTATGATGGAGTTTATGACCCCAGTAAATTCTTTGATTGCATTATTCAAATGGATGAGTTTTTTTGATTGATATCAAATGGATGACTACCTAAGAACCATCTTTGCTAAGATGAAGTTTATAGGCATAAGAAGCTAAAATTTATTGGGCCAATATCTTAATGAAGGAGGCAAGGATTGGGAGATATTTACTTACGTGAGTTGAGATGAAAGAAATGCTAAGGGCTAAGTACTATCCTAGAAATCATGATAATAAATTACCTGAATAATTGATAACTCTTAGGCAATGCAATATGCAAGTGTTCGAGTTCATGAACTTATTTAATGATTTGATTGCTTAGACCAGTAGCATAGATCAAGAGTGGCAATTAGCTAACAAATGTACTATCGGTATTAGAAGTGAAATCATATATGAGGTTGAGTTACAAAGCCCTAGGACCAATTGCACAGATCAAGAGTGGCAACTAACCAATAAATTCACTATTGGTCTTAGGAGTGAGATCAGATAGGAGGTTGAGCTACTAGTCCCTCAATTCTAGAAGATGCTTTTCATTATGCTTTACTTCTAAATAAGCATAAGAAGACAACTTATTCATCTTAAATTATAGATTCAAATTCATCCCTTCAATCATTCTCATATTTTGCCTAGATATCTTCTGCAAAGTCTACACCCTTTTCATCCAGTACCTAGCCTAATAGGAGTATGATTGAATCATCCTCTAAGATTAAGGAGTTCAATATTGGGGATCATGTGTTAATAAGAATTCGTCATGAGAGATTTCCTTCTATTCAATTTAGAACATTATAAGTTAGGGCATGTGGGCCATTTAGCATCATCACGAATGCATACGTGCAATGTTTAAAATTGCGCAATTGGGTTTTGAGGCATTTTTTGTTTATGAGGCGAGGGGTAAGCCTCAAGTCGTTTTGAGGTGTAAGTCTCAAAATAAAAAAATTGCGTAAAGTGATAATAAATGTTAAAAATAATTTTTATATAATACCTAAATAATATATTAAATGATAAAATATTAACTTTCTATTGAATTATGAATTAACGAATTGACATACATATGAAATAAAAAATTGCACAATATATAAAGTGAAAAGTGATAAATTGCATGAAATAGAATTAAAATCCAAATATTATAAGAGAAAACAATATTAAATATCGAAATTGCATAAAAGTATCATATAACATCAAGTTCAACTATAAATTTTTTTTTTCCCTTAATTCTCTATTCATTTACAATCAATTTATAATGAAAGCTTAAATAGTTGATAACAACTTAGGAATCATTTGCACTATCATCACTAAGGTGGTCTTTATCCGAGTTGTTGCCACAATAAATTGGTCTGTCCCTTGCTTCATTCGATAGAGTTGAATGCCTCCCAATATACTTCTTTTTAATTTATTTCAATCATGTTCATCTTTTAAAAATATTTTCATCAACATAAACATGAGATTAATACTAAAAATTTTTTAGGGTGGTGGTGTACACCTTTCAAGTGATTGTCGGTGATGGCTATAACAGCGTTGGCTGCAGCGAGGGCCGCGGGCTATATGTAGAGGCAATCAAAAGGAAGTTGTTGCACTCGAATGTGCATGAAGGCGTGATTTATGTTAGTTTTTTTATTTTTTTTTAATTTTTAATTTTTTTAATTTTTTTAATTTTTAATTTTTAATTTTTTAAAAGGGGTGCAATACGAGGACTTCCCAGGAGGTCACCCATCCTTGTACTACTCTCGCTCAAGCACGCTTAACTGCGGAATTCTGATGGGATCCGGTGCAGTGGTGCTGGTATGGTCACACCCATGTTTTATGTTAGTTTTAACAAAAAAAATATATACAAATAGGGTGAGGCTAGGCATAAGCCTTACGCTAACGAGGCAAGGTAGGCCTCAACCAAGCTGAGGCGCAAGACTCATAAAAAGCTAGAGGCGTAAGCCTCGAAGCGTTTTTCACTAGAATTACGTTGAGGCGGGCCTCAAGGCGAGCCTCAAATTGCACAATTTTAAACAATGCATATGTGATTGAATTGCTAAAAGACATTTATCAACCCAATTTTTAATGTGGAAGATCTTATATCATATAAAGGATTTAGCCAACCTTCAAAGAGGTAGTAAATTTCTTTTTTAGGAACATCATATCATTCTTTGCAGAACCCAAATCGCCATTTTTTTTGAAGTGGACCACATTATCATACATGAGGAGGATTAGCTTGGTGATCATAGGTTTCTAGTGAGGTGAAGAGACAAATCATTAATTGAAGATACTTGGCTCACTAAAAAGGATTTGGAAAAGCTAGCACAAGAATTGAGAACTGACTATTTGGATTTTAATTCTTTAGAGAAGAGTTCTTTGGAGTTAAAAGGAAAATGATGTAACACATGAAGGTGTTCTTATAACCAGATCAATGGCAAGCTTAAGCCATGAAGGAGGTATAATGCTTTACATCATTTCATATTATTTTTTATGTATTTTCATATTTATGAATTATGTGTGTAAAGACCTAGTATTGTGTTGACTTTGTGTCAAATTTCTATTTTATGTGTAAAGGGCTAGATATAGTAGAATTAAGTGGTTAGGGAGTGATTTGAACGACCAAGCAAGTGGATAGAGAGTGGTGGGATGACCAAGTATGAAGGAGGGAGACAGGTAGTAGTTATGGTGGTTGCTAGTGGGCCCAAGCAAGGGGCCAAACACTACCTGCTCTTCTTTCTCTCATTATTTTTGAATTTAATTTAAGGGATATATCTCTTCATGTGTGTTTCAGTTGTACAAAATGTTCTAAGACTAAAATGAAGGGTGATTTTAGTTTGAGCTCAAGCTCAATAAGCTCGGCTCACGAGCCCATAAACGTGTTGAGCTTGAGCCGGCTCGCGAGTCGACTCGGCTCACGTACACCCTTAAACTAGATTGAGCCAAGAACTTTGCTTTTGATGGACTAGTTTTGTTCCTATTGTTGTTTGACCTACCAAAGCTCCATAAAATTCATTAAATTCTCCAAATCGTTTGTTTAAATACCATGTTACAATAATTTTAGATTTATTTGGGGTTCTAGTCATATTCATGGGGGAGAAATAAGTCTTAGTTTAAAACCTATTTATTATTTGTATCCCATGGAGGATAAATAAGATTAAAAAGATGCTAGATGAGTGGAGAATGAGTGTGTTAATTCCTATTTTTAAGAATAAAGGTGATGCACAAGATTGTGCGAGTTATAGAGGAATTAAGCTAATGTGTCATGTGAGAAATTTTTTTTGAAGATGAATGCTCTTTTGGTCTCACGCGATTTGCTTTATTTGTATTTTAATGTATTTTTCTTTCAATCAAATCCACATAGTCAGACATTATACTGCCCTGAGGGGCAGACTAATGTCCTTCTATTAATTTTAAAGAAAGAAGACTATAATTCATTCTTCTAATTAGGCACAGTATAGGGAATATACAAATCATCCCGAAGGATGACAAGCATATTATCCTATCGACCCGATTAGACTAATGAATTATGAATTTATTTTCATAATCAAATATAGAAGATATTTGACCTGCCTGTAAAAGCAGATCAATTATCTACCTATCCTTTGATTGTGAAAATAAACTTTAAAATATAGATAAAGCAGAATCTACGTTCACAGATCTTTCCCCTACCTTAGAAAAAAAACTAGGGTAGGGTTTAGATTATTCTGGGATCTAGACTCCCTATAGGGGCAAGCCCCTATAATTAATTACATCTCTTAAGAGAACACTCTTGATTTAAATGAAGGCTAATTAATTTTAAAATTATATATAAATTTAACTAAATATTTGGGCTAATCTAAATTTTCATGCTCAGGCTTTAGATTATAATTTCTAACATTGAATTTGAAGATTTAGAGTTGATTAGAGGAAAGAATGTGCAGAGAGAAGTGTATACATTCTGGACTTACCACCTGCCTAGAGTGGACTGCCAGCTAACAATCCTAATCACAACAAATCACCGATGAATGCAAAATTTAAGGTAGCTCTATCCTAGGAACCAAGGAATGATTAAAGAATTTTAAATCGAATGCAGTAGAATATGCTTACAAAAAAATTGAAAATATACTCGAATGATAATGATGCATGAAACAGTATATATAAAAGAGCATATTTTATTACTATAAAATTTACAGATTACATCCCAGGGTCTGCAGTAAAGTAAAGGTGGCCAGGCCCCACCGACAACAAACCTAGATTCTAAGCCTATAGGAGAGTAGAATTAAATATAACTACTTATGGTCTTCAGGCTCCAAGTCTTCTATTGAATTCCAAAAAGGAACATCTTCTTGGTGGAGGATATTACTTTTTGGGGCCCCATTTATATATGTATAAGCAATTATTTTTAATTCTTTTACAGACTCAAGACATTTTACAGACTCAATCTATATACAACAGATCTAAGAAAATAAAGCATTACATTTCTCTTTATAAGTACATCAGATCCTAAGAACATTCTACTTTACAGGTAAGTAAAAGCAGGAAAGTAAATGCAGGTATGAGTGCGTTGTGAACAGTTATATATGCAGGAAAGTAAAGACAGAAAAGTAAAGTACATCGCCCTCACTTATTCACTCCGCACTCTGGTGCACTGACAGAAAATAAATATGCATGCTATGATTTGCAGGAAAGTAAGCAGACAAACATAGGTGCCCTCTAGACAGGACACCCGCAAACAAAATCACAACAAACCATCGGCCTAGCCAAGGCTAAAGTTGGTAGTCCTAGCAAGCATCTAACTGTGTGAAAGAGGTCGTATGGTTTGGATAGGTCCTATAGGAATTTATGTTTGAATTGCGTGTATTATTAGAATTTATTTATTGAAGGCCAAATGAGAATTTAATTGAAGTTTAAGTATAGTGTATTTGAATTTTAAATTATTTCACTTTTAGATGTTAAAGTCATTTGATTTAATTTTAAAGAACTTATAGATTAATAACTCCCTAAGTGCAGACAGTTATCAATTTATAAATCCTAGGACTTTCAAAATGAACACTCATCTTATAAAGAAGATAAATATTCATTTGAGAATCCTAAAAGTTTATTAGAGAGAGAAAGAGGGACCTTATGAATGCAATACCACGTGTCTTCCTGAAGGAATCTAGTATGTCATATAAGGTCGATGTATTACTAATTTGTTTAAAATCCCTTAATCTGAATGTGTTAGTGCCTTCTTGAAAGGAGTCCTGCACAACACATAAGCAATTCTTTGTTATTTAAGTGTGTTAAAAGGCCTTTTTAAATCAAAATGCCTAAAGCCCTCCAAAAGGAATCAAGCTTTAGGCATAAAGGCTTTAATCCATTTAATCTAAATTAATAATCAAATTTGATTGATTAAAATAAAATTTAATCAATCAAATTATCAAATTAATTTAGTTAAAATAAATTAGAATTCAATTTAATTTTTAATGAATTTTATTATAATATTTAGAATTTTTAATCAATTGTTGAGTTTTAATGAATTTAATTAAGAATAAATGATTTATTAATGAAATTAAATTAGAAAATTATTACAAAATTTTATTTAAAGTGAATAGATTAATCTCTGAATTTTTTTGATTTAAAATGAATTTTAATGAATTTGGGGATTTATTTATTATTTAAATAATTATTTATAGAAAATGAGTTATTTAATGAATTATTAATGAGTTAATATTAAAAAATTATTTAAATTTTATTTTAATTCATATGATGATTCTCTGATTTTTATTTAGTTTTATTGAATTTTTGTGAATTTTTAGAATTTATTTAGTATTTTTAATTAATTATTAAAGGAATTGTTTAATTAGTGAATTATTAATGAATTTATTATTAGAAAATTATTTAAAATTAAAATTAATATGTTTCTGGTTTTATTTGATTTTAAATGAATTTGTTTTTTTATTTTTAATATTTATTTGAATTTTATATGAATTTTAAGGTATTTATTTAATTAATGTTTATTAAGGGTATTTAGGAATTTAATTAGGATTTAAATGGGATTTAGGTTCAAAATTTATTTTAGATTGATTATTTATTTAGTTTAGAGTTTATTAGAATTAATTTGAATTTTTAAAGAATTTTATTTAAATTATTGTGATTTATTTAGTTAAAGTTTAGTTAAGGGTTAATTAAATGTTTAATAAAATTAATGAAATTTTGATTTTACATGATTGAATATATGATTTTAGATTGATTGGAGTGAATTTAGGTTAATTTTAGATTTTTAGAATTTTTATTGATTTATTTAGATTTATTGAAAATTAGGATCCTGAAAGAAGGGTCCCCTAAATCTGCTAGGTATTATAAGATTGATTAATGTCAAATCAATGTGTATTAGATCAAGGGGTTATGACACTAGTTTTCTAAGTTGATGTTTCATCCCAAAAGGGATAATATGTAGTTCACCTAAAACTTGGCTAAGTTGACTAAGACCCCACCTTAATTATTGTCCTTAATGTCACTAGATTGTAGGTTTACAATCAAAGTATACTAACCCTTTGAACATTATTTATAAACACACCAAAGCAATCATGAACATAGTACACTATCTAAGGAAAGAAAAATGAATTGATGAATTTCCAAGCATTATGATTAAGTAATAACCCTACTACTTGAAAATTCAATCAAATGACAATAATGATACTATTGATTTCCAAACCATTGAACATTCCCCATTAAATCCATTTGATTATAGTAAAGCTCTGTTTAGAAGTCCCAAAGAATATCTAGATGTATGCAAATGGATTTAGATTTATTTATAGTTTAATTTTAATATATATATATATATATATATATATATAAAATAAAGAAACACCCTTGTATTTTGAAATTTAATAACTACCAAAATATAGTTCAAATAGATTCAAGAAAACTACTGGATGCCCCTAAAACTCTCTAGATCATGCCATTTAAATTTGGTATCAATTTAATAAATATATAAAAAGTTATTAATGAAATATTGAAAACAATCAAAGCTAAATAACTCTGTATACATTCATAAATTTTATTTAATTTTATTTTTAAAATAAAGGGGACGCAAAATTGAAGAAAATGAGTTATTATACATATGTTTTGGTTTTATATTTTATTTATTTTGATTTTTTGATGTTTCTGTTATTTACATGGATTTAAAATCATTTATTTTAATTATACAGGAAACGACAGCGTCGGCGGGCTAGGTGGCGTGATCCCGTTGGCTGGATCAAAAAAATGCGGCGGCGGCCAATCATTGAAAATGATTGCACCGCTGCGCTAATCATCACCAAATGATGGCGGGCCCCACGTCGTTCACTTAAACGAGTCAGCGATCCTCCGCTGCCGTTCGATCCTCCGCCGTATGAAAGGAACGGCTCTGATTGAGGCATACGGGGATATTAAGAGCGGGATCGGATCTGTGGCTGGACGGAGCCGCGGAAAAGCCAAATCAAGGCCGTTGATCGTGAGATCAACAGCTTAGAGACTATGTTGCACCGATACACCTATTTATGAAGGCGTGCTGTATCCGATACACCGATACACGGATACGCCTCCGATACTCCACCGATACGTGTCGGATACACCAAAACCGTATCCAATTAAAATACTATTTAATTTCAAAAGGACACACGTATCCGATACGCGTGTCCATTGAAAAACAAAAAGAAATCCGAAAAAAAAAGACATGTTGTATTTACTTCCGTGGTTGCGAGCAAGATTCTCTCATTTCTGAGATGGATTTGAGTCTCTTGATGATATGAAAATATTAAAAATTATTAATCTTTCACTTGATGAGCCTGAATTAGAAGCTATGATATTTATTGAAGATGATATGGAAGTTCAAAGACAAACCAATGAAGAAAATAATTATATCATTCCTTCTATTGAATACTTGAAACTTCATGTGCTAGATAATTTATGTTTATGCTTTTGTTGTTGTACTAGACATTTAACACTTACTTATATTTTGATATTATAAGCTACAATGCGACAAATGAAGTTGTTGCCATTTTTTTTGTAATTTCAAATATTATGTTTTGATTGCTTTCTTAATTTTTATGTATGATTTATAAATTATAATGCCGTGTCCGCGCCGTACCCATATCCTGTATTTTTAAGAATTGACGTGCCCCGTATCCGTATCGTATCGTATCCGTGTCGCCGTATCCGTATCGGTGCAACATAGCTTAGAGAGTACCCAGTTTAAACGCCTATTAAATCGAGACTCAATGATGAAGAAGGCTTCGATCTCAAAAACGACTGAATCAAAATTTATGAAATTTTAAACAGAGCTTTATATGATGGAATAGAACAATGGGGAACTGATTTTTTGTTTAAATAATCACTTCATGAAAAGTTATTTAAACCTAAGTAGATCTAGCTAGGGTTAGCTCGTTACCTTGATAGAATGGATGGATTTTGATGCTTGAGGGCTTGTTGAATTCCTTGATTGTCCTAGATTGTTTTCCAGAAGACTTCAAGGGCTGAGGAGGTTTGGATCTCGAGCTACAGGCCTGGGACGGTCTTTAGGCTTGGTTTGGCCGGAATCTCGCCGCCGGCAGCCTTCAACTGCCGGATTTTTGGTAGGGGTATATAGAGGAGATATGGGAGAGCCAAAACGAAAAGAGAAATCGTCTGGAGAGCTTGAGTGTAGAGAGAGAAGGTGGAGATTAGAATGTCACTCATTTAGCTTCTTTTGGCCAATTCAAATGACCCAGGACCCATTGGATGGCTGGGATGCATTTGGTAGGTTGCTAGGATCAAGACGCATGTCCAGGGGTTGTTAGGAGCAGAGAATCAAAAGGACACAAGGACATCCTAGGTGGAAAGGTGTCCTTGTCCTCACTAGAGCATGTGGGGTTGATTTAAACCCTTTGATTTCAATCTAAGGGCTGGGAGGCAACTTAGGAAGGTTCTGGAATGCTGTTTGAATAGCTGGAGTACTTTGAAATAGGAAGGATTAGGCTTAAGCAAAGGGCTTGGCCATTTAATGGGTTTTTTGACCATTTGTTGAATGGTTTGGCCAATCAACAGGTCCAATCAGCTGACATGGCATCCCAAAAGACTTGATGAGTTGATGGGAGGCATTGGAAGGGTTTTGATGTTCAAATATTAAGGTTTGAATGCATTTACATACATGAAGAGGAGGTTTGACCAAGCCATGATGAGTTGACTTGGTCAAAGAAACTATGGCTTGACTCAAGATAGGTTTAGGGGTAATCAAGGTATCAAATGGAACAATTCTAAGAGCTTTATGACATTGATTTGATTATATAAAGTGATTTGAGCCAAATAGGTCAAGTTTGATCAGTTGACCAAGTCAACTATTGATTGGGTCGAGATGACTAGTCAGGTCTTTATCACTAGGAGAATTTCTTTCAAAGTTTCTAGTGAGATTTTGAGATCATTTAGAACTGAGTTGGAGATCAATATTGTATATGATCACTTGAGCTAGCTTGAGCTAGCTCAATTAGGTCATATTGATTTGTCATTGATTCAAGGATTTGAAAATGATGGGTTTGGTGCAGGAGACTCCTAGTGAAGAGATATAGACCTTGACTAAGGTAGTCAGTGTACTATGCTAGATAGTACATTAAGCTGGGTGATTGCGGTGTGAGGCTGCAATAGGTGATTCAACCTTGAATATATGTTGAATGTTGGATTGAGATGATTAAGGTTTGATTGATTGAATAGAATATATGATTGATTGATTGATAGATTGAATGGGTGAAATCTCAATAGATTTGAGATGAAGATTGAATTGAATCAGGATTAATTTAAGGCCTAGATTGATCTGGGATCTAAATAGGTTTAAGGTCTAAATAGATCCTAAGGTCTGGATAGATCTAGGGTCAGGATAGATCCTAGGATCTATATTGATCTGGAGGATTTGAAATCTGGATTTGAATGAAGTCTAGATAGATTGAGATATGAATTTATTTCAATTTGAATTGATTTTAGGATCCTATAGAGACCTCATACAAAAATGAGGTCAACATGTCATACTTTAAAACTATGGGAGCGAGTTATGGAGCATAGGTTGCGGCATGATACTAATATTTCTCAAAATCAATTTGGATTCATGTCGGGTAGGTCGACTATGGAAACCATACATTTATTAAGAGGTTTGATGGAGAAATATAGAGAAAATAAAGAGGATTTACATATGATATTTATTGATTTAGAAAAAGCATATGATAAAGTTCCAAGAGAAGTGCTATGGAGAGTTCTTGAAAAGAAATGAGTTAATAACGCTTATATTCAAATCATTAAAGATATGTATGCAGGAGCTTTACTTGTGTTCAAACACAAGGTGGTTTGACCAAGTATTTCCCTATTTCAGTTGGGTTACATCAACGATCAATCTTAAGCCCATATCTTTTTGCTTTAGTCATGGATGTTCTCACTACGCATTTGCAAGAGGATGTACCTTGGTGTATGCTATTTGCTTATGATATTCTTCTTGTTGATAAGACTAGAGAGGGAGTTGAAGGTAAACTTGAATTATGGAGGTCAACCTTAAAGTCTAAAGGTTTTCGCTTGAGTAGATGTAAAACGGAATATATGGAGTGTAATTTTAGTAGTAATAGACCCAGTGAGGGGATTGTGATTTTGGGCGATCAAGTCATTAATAAGAGTACACGTTTTAGATATCTTGGATCTATTGTTCAGAGTGATGGTGAAATAGATGGGGATATTATCAGTAGAATTCAAGTTGGATGGTTGAAGTGGAGGAATGCATCAGGCTTGTTGTGTGATAGAAAAGTACCCTCAAACTTAAGGGAAAATTCTATATGATGGTGGTGAGGCCTACAATGCTTTATGGTGCTGAATGTTGGCCATTAATAGGGCTGCAAACGAACCGAGCCGAGCCGAGTATGTGAGTGTTCATGTTTGTATTTGTTTAACATTAGCTTGTTCATGTTTGGTTCGTGTTTGATTCGAGCTTTATTATTTGTGTTCATGTTTGGTTCGTTTAATTTAAGGGTGTTCATGTTTGGTTCATGTTTGGTTCATGTTCGTTTGTTTAGTGCTTATCGAGCTTTAAACGAGCTATGTTCGTGAACGTATCTCGCAAACAATATATTGATCAAGCAAATATTAAATTTGTTCATGAACATTCTAAACAAAAAATCTAACAAACATGGACAAATATGAAATATTTCTTGTTCATGAAATGAAATTTCTAAAATAAAAGTAGTTGTATATTTAAAATGAAAATATGATTAATTTATATGAATATATTTTCAAAAGAAGCTTACCCGTTGCATTTCTCTCCATTTGGTACGATAGCTAAAAGATTATCTTTTGCATTTGTAACAAGACTTCAATGGTTCTGTCAAAACTATAAAAAAAATACACCAAATAAAACACACTATCAAAACAAATACATCATATAAAATAAAGCATATTGATATTTAGCACATAACGAAATTCAAACCAATGAGTTAATAGAAGTGGAGAGTATAATAAACCAAAACTTAAATAAAGCATATTTATATGTCAAAACTACAAAAATATAGTAGCTTGTTAAACAAAATTACAATAGTTTTCTTCACAAAAAACCAAAAAATTAAAAAAAAAATAGAATATTATGCTCCTTATCAAACCAATGAGATCTCCTTTGTTTCCTCCCTAACCTACAAGATGTAATATAATAAATTAGTAGTTGTAAGGAAAATTTTCACCAACTAGTATTAAAAGTTTTGTCTTATCATACCTTCACCTTTCTCTTTATACCATATAAATTACGGTACCAATCACTTCCACAAATAAGATGTTGCTCTGTTTATGTACCCAAAGATGATCTATATTGATCAATAACTCTTCCACCGGCACTGAAGGTGGCTTCTGAAGCAACCGTTGTAATTGGAATAGAAAGAATGTCACAAGCCATCCTTGACAAAATACGATATTTTAGATTGTTAGCCTTCCACCATTCTAAGCAATCAAAATGAACTATTGGATTTTCTTCCTCAATGAAAACTCCATCATCCAAATACACATCAAGGTCAGATTTTACTACATGAGTAGTGTAATCTGTTCTAATATAAGTTTCATATTTTCTCTTTCCATAAAGTGGTCTGCCTCTAATAGAAGATGAACTAGGATAATTACTGTTTGTTTCTTCAACTGTATTCTTCTCAGCATTTGCGATTTTATAATCTTCTACATACTCATTATAAAGTTCATTTAGACTCTCTCGTATATCGGTGATGTGCACTTGAGCTATGTTTTCAGTATACATAGAGTTGAAAGCAAAGCTTATCATTTTCATTTTATTTCTTGGGTCTAAAATTGCACCTAATGAGATTAAAAGATTACAATCACCCCAATATTTGTCAAATTTATCTTTCATTTTTCTTGCCACGTCTCTAATGTGTGCATTTCCATGTAAACAATTATCATCCAACATCTCCTTTATTCCCCAAAGCTCAGACATGAATATGTTGGATGTGGGGTACTTGGTACCTAAAATATTAAAGAAAAATTCATAAGAATATATTGGGGGAAAAATAAGAATATTATTAACATTCAGAAAAATATACCTGAAATCAATTCAGTTGTTTGATTAAACACTTCAAGAAATGAGCATACATCTTCCAACTTTCTCCATTCCTCCTCAGTAGGACAGGTAGAATAGCATGAATCCCGATCTTGAAATCTAGGAAATACTTCTTTAAACTCTAATGCAGTTGATAGCATTGCATATGTAGTATTCCATCTTGTAACACAATCTAAGATCAATTTCTTCTTGGGAAGGTGCAATTGTTGGGCAATTTCACTGAACATTAATATACGTTGTTGAGAAGCTGTAACAAATTTTACACTGGCCCTAACGTTCTCAATAATATCTTTTATCTCATGAATTCCATCTTGTACCAACAAATTAAGAATATGCGCACAACAACGCACATGAAACATTCGACCACCTAGAGAAAGCTTCTTGTGAAATTCTAGGCTGGTCTTCAACATATTAACTGCTAATGTGTTATAAGCTGCATTGTCAACAGTTATGGTTGCAACTTTATTCTCAATACCCCAATCCTTTAGACATTTGTACAATACATCATGAATGTTGGTTGCCTTGTGAGGTGGAGGTACATCAACAAAGTTAAGCACTCTTTTCTGAAGTTTGCAATCACCATCAACAAAATGGCAAGTTAATACCATATAGTGGATATCTTGACCGGACTTCCATAAGTCAGTAGTTATGCTAACTCTACTCACTGAATCCAATAAGTTTCTCAATCTTTTTTTTTCCAATTTCATAACTTGAAACACAATCACCTCTCAATGTGGTCCGTGAAATCTTCTCATAATGAGGGCTTGCAGCTTTCATGACAATGTTGAACATGTCATACTCCACAAAATTAAATGGTAACTCATGCACCATAATCATATGAGAAATCAGCTCCCGCATCCTAGCATGGTCATACTTCCAATTACTGATATTAACACTTTTTCCAAGTTCATTCGTATTATTTGCCAAAGGTGGTTGCAAAGAAATATTAAGTTGCCCTTTAGACTCTACAACTCTTTTACTACAAACAAGTAAGTGACGTTGGTACTGCGTAGTTGCACCACCTTTGCTTTTACTAAGTTTAAACTTACAATGGTTACATTGAATTTTCTCTGAACCATCACCAAGTTTTACGATTGTAAATTCCTGCCACACTGATGAGGTTTTTTTTCTTGCTTTCCTAGAGAAAAGATTTGCTTGTTGGTCATCAACTGTTACAACAGTTGGACTTGAAGATGAACCCGCACTAATTTGAACATCATGCACTGCCAAATGTAGCTGAGGAGGTGTAGGATTTATATGTGGCTGAGGTGGCGTGGAATTTTGAGACATACCTTTAAAAGAAGATTCAAGTATAATTTTGAGACATATCTTAAATGCTAACACAACTAATAGCTAATAGAATCAATTCAACAATAATCTGTACAGCAAAATAGTTCTATATATCAAAAAATATGTAAAAATCTGTAAAACAACATACCGTTCCGGAGTCCAGAAATCCCACTTCTGCTTGATGCTGGTCGGTGTCGGAAATGCCGAGTTGAGTTAACGTCGATCCGAAGCTTGACCTATCGAATGGTGGAAGCTTCAGCTTGAGCTATCGAGCCAAGAAAATGAGAAAAAGGAGATCAAACTTACCGAATCCAGTCGGAGCTTGAACGATCGGGAGGCTGCAGTCGCTCACTCTCAGAATCGGAAGTCCAGTCGGAAATGCCGAGTTAACGTCGATCCGAAGCTTGAGCTATCGAATGGTGGAAGCTTCAGCTTGAGCTATCGAGTCCAGAAAATGAGAAAATGGAGATCAAACTTACCGAATCCAGTCGGAGCTTGAGCGATCGGGAGGCTGCAGTCGCTCACTCTCTCAGAGCGATCGGAAGTCCAATCGGAGCTTGAGCTATCGGGAGTCCAGTCGGACCTTGAGCGATCGGGATTCCAGTCGGCAATGGCTACTCGTGCAGTCGCTCACTCGCTCTCCCTCCATTCCGCTTTCAGCGTTTCGGCATTTGGGGAGAAATATCGGGCATTTGGCAATTTGGGCGCGATTAGGGTTTATTCTATCACCCAGCCCGCCTTTTTTTTCGTCATTTTCATATTACTGTTCACCGGTTTAGTAGTTCCTAAATCCTACTTAAACATATTTAATATAATTTTTATAAAAATGTAAAATTTAATTTATTAAACATATGTTATAATATTTTATTACTTTAAAATTTATTAATAAAAAATAATTATATTATTATGGTATAATTACAGTTTTTATATTTAATCGAACCCGAATCGAGCTTTTTATCGAGCTTGTTCATGAACAACAACTGATGTTGTTCGCGAACATAAACGAGCTGAACGCATTAGTGTTCAAGCTTGTTTATTTAAGAATCGAGTATTTAAAATATTGTTCAAGCTTGTTTGTTAGTTAATTAAACGATCACGAACGAGCTTTAATCGAACCGAACAACGAGTAGTTCGTCGAACGTTTGGTTCGCTTGCAGCCCTAGCCATTAAAAGAGAAGCATAATACTAAGTTAACTATGACAGAGATGAGGTACACCGAACTTTTTTTGATCATTTACAATTGAAATTATTGAATTCCATTCATTCTACGTGAAAGCACTACTAAATCCCTAACATTGGTTTGTTTTGGATAGAACTGGCATATATCCCTTCCAAGGCACATTTGGACCAATTAAATCTATCCTATTCTTACCAAATATTCCAGAAATAAACTAGACACCATCACCTTCAGTCTAGGCTTGTTGGATTTGGATATCTGTACAGGGATAATCAATTGGTTAAAGTTAGATTTGTTTGCTTTGGACATATTACAGAGCTTGTGACCTACCTCCAAATTTCATCCACCTTCAAAATAATTCCACTATAAAAATCAATGTTTACTCTTCTAATTATGTAGAAAAATCCTTCACATCTACTAATTGATCATATTAGTGATCTAAGACTCCTCCATCAAACTCTTATCACTGGGCTTCCAATTTGAGAAACTCATGCTCTGTTCTCAAAGTCAATGGTTCCATAGCATGTAAGGGCAACTCGGTGACAACTCGAAGTGGGGAATCGTACTCAACTATTATGATTTACAGGCTGATTTGAATCTGATGTTGTTGGGAAGTAGTAGCCAAGAAATCGAGGTTGAGCTACTCCTACACGATAAAGCCATGCAAACGACGATAAACCCCCATGGTGTTCCCTCCTCTTAGATGGGGAAATTCAGAACATACTTAATTTGGGCATGCCAAAAGAATTGAAATGCAAAGCTAGAGCCTTGGTTGAAAATGGGGCAAAGGACATTATTGCTTAGGCGATGTATGCTTTCAAGTGTGGACTGGTGTGTGGTAGTGTGATATCAATGGTGGCATGCACACAGTGTTGAAAACTCATGTAGGAATGAAGCTAATGCTTCTCAAGAGCAATCAGATCAAGTTGGTAACATCATTAGTTAAGCTAGTCCCAACATTTATTATATAGTTGAATGCGTAAAGGTGTTTGGGTATATACAATAATAAAATTTCCTAGGTGGAACAATAGGATTGTTGCCGGGTCGTTACTCTAGTGGGAGCCGCCTTTACTTCTAGGTTGAGGCTATGTTTCGCTTGGAATAGCCCAAATTATATCCGTTTCAGCAACATTAAAGATTCCACTTCAGCTTATTAAGGGAGAACTAGTTTCTCTTAATCTAGATGCTATCTTGGGCAATATGGAGAAGTTAAATTGTGCACTGGTTGGAAGGCTCCTTGGCAAGATTATGTTGTTCTCATTCATTAAATATGAATTGAAACAACAAATGGGCCACGTGGGTGAATTCAAGGTTGTTATAGTTGGGCTTAATTCATATGTTAGTGTTTTGGATGATGCAGAGGCACGAGATGTGGTGTTGAGAGGGTGACCATGGTTTTTTGCCAGCAACATTTTTAGAATTGATAGATGAAACCCGTCATTCTCACCGATTTCTCTACAAGGCCTTAGATTTTGGATTAGGCTTTCCTAACTTCCCCTCTTTTATTTGTGGGCCTCGAAAATTCAGCCCTGGCCTCCACCCGCGACTGTTTGCTTTTTGTTGGTTTTTATTTTCGGCGAGGGAGTTTTAACGGAATAAGTTCCGGGGTAAATTTTGGAAGGCAGATGGGTTTGTAGATAAGACACTACCCAGAGATTTCGCCCTCGTTTTGCGAGGACTTTATGATCTGAGTTATGGTTTCCTATAGGTGCAAAAGCCCCTATAGTTAATTATCCCTCACGATCACGAGAGAGAACTTTCGATTAAGGTTAGTCGTCAATCAGATACGTATAGAGATACATTTTATCTGACATATAGTAGCAGCAATGGATATTGAGACTTGAAATGTTTAAAGGTTTCGAAATTTAGGAATTTGAATGATTGATATTTGAAAATTTGAAGGTTTTGATATTTAAAATAGAAATTTCACCATCTTGCACTTAAAGCGGATGGTGGGGGAATAGATGATGGACCCGATCAAGATCCCATGGTTCCATCATCCCGGGCCATCGTGGTCCCTGGTCTACTTAGTCAGAGGAGATAGTCGACCCAACCTGACAGAAGGATCCTTGTCGGCAGCCATGGGTTGCTTCGTCTAAGGGGACCTTGTAGACCAGGGGTGAATGTCTATCTAAGGGGACAAATTTGAATCCACCTTAGCTAACAGAGGGCTTTGTACCTTATCGATCATATCATATTGATTCATATCTCAAGGATTTGATGCCAATAAGGAGCGTATTGACTCTGGCTATAACCGGTATTTCATGGTGCCATTTGACGGCAAAACCACTCGGTTCAGAGGGTCCCGGTCATAACCATTTATCCTGCGGTGCCATTTGGCGGCAGACTGCCTGTTAGAGGACACGTACCACGTCCTTATTGGCAGGAGATTGTTTGAGAATGAGTACTAGTAATATTTTCGACTAGGCATCAGCTCTATGTGAGCTGAAGTTATATTTCAGATTTGTCCACATCGGCAAATCGTTGCGGAGGGTGGATGAGTTTTGCTTTAAGTGGTTGATGACTGAATTTCAATTTTAAATATTTAGATTTTGGATTTTTTGGACTTTTATATTTTGGTGGAGCTGTAAAGGCATTTGAAATTATTTGTGGACCCCTCCGGTTGAGCTCTTCATTCAACACGGCCATCATCGCGGTGTACTTGGGGTCATTTCCATTTGAAAATACAAGCCTTGTTGACTCTATCGAGTCATCAATAGAGGATCGGGTTTTATAGGCTTTGTACGTTTGTTTGTAAATTTTCTCTATTAAAAGCCTTGAAGGCCTAATATGAATGTATAAAATAAATATTCCGGTCAACTTTGTGACCGCATATTTATCCGATGATTTGAACACTGTCCACTCCTATTTACTTGCTTAGGAGGATCGTGTTTCGTAATTTTCATGCTTTTTTTAGTGAATTCTCTTGATTATAGGCCTTGAAGGCCTAATATGAATGTATTTAAACAAATACACCGGTCGCCACAACCGTGTATTTATTTAAAGGTTCAAACCCTGTCGACTCCTATAGATCTGTATAAAAGGGTCAGGTTCGAACTTGAATTCACTTATCGACCCACACAGCATCCCTAGACGTCACGTGTGTACCAATAACACGCTCGTCGGGGCCCATGCAGGTTGAGATTGTATTTTTCACTTTAGTGTACTTATGTGTATACAGTCTGCGGTGCACATGCATGGGTACTTTGAAATAATTATAGTTGTGTAGATAAATATCGTTTGGATGCACACAACTTTTATTTAAGAGCTTATACACGCCTTCTGTTTGCTAGTACGAATGTTGCGGATTCGGTGGCGATATGGTCTTAATGTTATGCGGCATCTCCTCATCTTGATGTTGACTCCCCTTTTTTCATTCACCGGGGAAGGTTTCTTCCGGACTCTGAAGTCCACTGCTTTGAAAAGATCTCCTTTTGAGATCACAAGTGTAGTGGACTTGTTATTTCTGATATTTGTGGATGCAAACATTATTTCCTTTATGAGTACATGATCCAGAAGGAATTTTGGAACACCAAGAAGGTTGGTTTGAATTTGCTCAAACATCTCTTCCATTATATCAGGAGGTGCCATTTTTCGTACATTGAGTTCCCTTATATCCGACATACTTGAAGATCTTAATCACCATTTTCGTAGGTGATATCTATACTTGCGGCCACAGTGGTTCGTTATGCCTACGATATACACACTGTTGTTATCCACAATTGGCTTGTACATATTTACGGGGACCCATTGTATTTTCTATGACCTCCTAGAGGTGTTCGTAGAAGAACTATTATCCTTGCATCACATCCACCTTTCACCAATCTCAGGTGGGTTTGATTATCGCGCTTGCTTGCAAGGACGGAACTTCTACTATCAGTTGACAATATTGCCTTCTTCAATCAACAGGCCTTTGTTTGTAAGGAGATTTACACCTTATTGTGGTCATTTCACAATTCATAGACATTTGCACATAGCTGCTAATCAACCTCCTTTCAGTTGCAAGAGATATACGTATTTGTTTGCGATCGGATGATTGTTGACACTAGCGGGCATTTAGTTGTATGCCTCATTGAATACATCCGTAAAAGGTGTTGTAGTTTGATTGGTGTCGAATGTGAGAGGGCAATGATGTTCAAACCAGACTCAAGTTCAAGTCCTTTCAGGTTTAATTTAAATCAAGTTCATAAGCCCAAAGTGTAAGTTGGGTTTCATGTCCTCTGCAATCCGACTCAAACACTCACTTAAGTTCAAATTGTTCAAGCCATGAATGTTCGAATTCAGAGTACAAGTTCAAGTTCATATTCATATTGATTTGAGTTTGATTCCAGTTTGATTTTATTTTATTTGGATTTGGCCTTTTATTAGTCACTTGAGTTTTGTTCAGGTTCAAGTCCACAAGTCCTTGCTCATTGTTATCGATTTGAGTCCCAATGCTTGTTCTTTTGAGTTCAAACAGGTCTGAGTAGAGTAACATTTCACCCGAAATTTCGGCAGCCTCCCGGCGTCTTCCCCGTTTAGGGGAAAATTCGAGAGACTGGGCCATCCCACCACGCTACTCAAGCGTGTATGGTAGGTGTCGGGGGACACCAGGCCGTACATTTTTCATCCCACCACATTACTAGAGCGTGTATGGGGCCTTCAACAGTATCCGTAGGCGAGCGCAAGTGAATCTCCTCACCACGCTACAAGAGTGTGTATAGGGCTTACCCACTTCGTCGTATGCGTCACACCGTGCTCCCTCCTACCGTGCTATGAGAGCGCGTATAGGTGGTTCCACGGTCCGCAACAAACACCGAAAATGGGATTTTAGGCGATTACCCGCCTCGTCGTAGGCGTTGCACCGGGTTTCCTCCCACCGTGCTACGAAAGCGCGTATAGGGGGTTCCCCGGTCCACCGCAAACATCAAAAACGGGAACTTGAGTTAAGGAAGATATACCTTGGTGGCCGGCGATGCTGATGTCAAGGTCGAGGACCATCCCCACCACGCTACAAGAGCTTGTATAGGGCTTACCTGCCTCGTCGCACCTATTGCACCGGATTCCCCCCCACCGTGCTACAAGAGCGCTTATATGGGGTCCACCGGCGCGTCAAGCATGTTGAGGATGGGATTTAAGTTAGAAATTTTATACCTTGAAGACCGGCGGAGAGGAGTCGTCGGCAACTGTCGGCGGTGTCGGCTCGAGGATCGAGGCAACAGGATCACACATTTTGCAATTTGTTGTTATTATTCTTTATTATAATTTATATTAATTATAATAATAATTAGATAATTATTATTGATAATTAATTACTAATTAATCAATTAATTATAATTAATAAACTAATTATAATTATAATTAATTAATGATTAATTATAATTAATTGAAATTAATTATAATCAATCAAATAATTATAATTATAATTAATTAATAATTATCAATTAATTATAATTAGAAAATTAATTATTATTATTATAATTAAATAATTATTAAATATAATTAATAAGAATTATAATAATAATAAATTAAAATAAAATGAATCAAAGAGGAAATCCCTCTGTTCGGCGGATTGACGGGATTTGGCTGCAGAAAACCGCGCAAGGGAGAAAGTTACCTACACTGACAGTGAGCTTCCTTGTTGTTTTCGATCAAAACAGGAAGGGAAAGTCGGTCGAAGGAGTGAAGTTGACAGCACAAAGGAGTCAGAGAAGCACGCGATTGGGAGAAAATTATCTTTGCACGAGCGAGGTCCCGTGACTGCTTCCGATCCAAATGCTGTAACTTCTAATCCCGCCGGGAGGGAAAGTCATCGAAGGGAGCAAAGTCGGAAAGCCACGAGGGAGCTGGAGAAACCACGCGAAAGGGAAGAAGTTAGCTTCACAGCGAGCAAGCGCCCATTGTTGTTCAGATCAAAATGGCAGAAAAGTCAAAGGAGCGGTCGACCGACCACGATGGGGTCGAAGCAGCGATCGAAAGGGGGATTGGGAACGAGCGGGAGCGGAGAAGAGGCTGAAAGCCTCGTCGCTTTGGGCTTTTAACGACTCGAACGAGTCGTGCGAGCGATCGTGGGGAGAAACGACGCGAGGCATGGCCTCAACGTGCGACGTGGGAAGAATGGCGCGGAGCAGAGCAGGTAAGGGATTTAACTCTTTTTTTTTTCATAAACGGGTCAACAATATTGTGTAACATTAACATAGCCCTCATTCCCTCAAGGGTAGAACAACCATTGTGGATAGATGCTTAGTCAAGGGAATGTGGTCAAAGCACATATGCTCGAGTTTGTTCACCTTGGCCTTTTAAAGAAGCTTAAGATAGAGGTTTGGGTCCAAGATATCCAAGGTTAATTTTTTTGATCTACTTAATATCAAGGAATATCATAGCTATGTTTTAGTTGTGGGATCATTAAGCATAAGGTTGGAGGCAATATTAACAACCATCCAGTAGTATTCATCCCAATTAAGCAAGCAGACCACAGGCCGCCCATCGAAGTGTGTATATCCCAATGAAGTAAGTAGTCAACATATGTGAAATTTAGAGAATGATTATGGTTTCAAGAAAACCCTAATTTTCAATTTAGTCGTATATGTTCGTACAATTCGATTAGTTCAATTCTCCATTTCAGTACTGTACGATAAACGTGGGTCTGTACGATCAATTCAAACTTTTTCACTGATCGTCTAGAATGATAATAGGATTGTACTGTACAATTGAATTGTAGTTTGTTTGGGACGAACACTTGGATGACCAAAAATTATTTATGTCGATCGTCTAATACAATCTTAATCGTATAGTACGATCTTAATAGTTAATTACCTCAAATTTGATTGTTTAATTATAGGGATTAAATTAGGCAAAATTTTAATGATATCATATAGTAAGATTAGGATTGTACTGGATGATTAGACTAAAATTTAAATTTTAAAATATTGCCTAATATCAAACGATGGGGGGATTTTTGATTATAAATTGATTGTCATGTATGATCTGAAATGTATGGTACAATTAGTTCATTATTTCTTATAATTTTTCTTTTCTTAATTTAAATGTTTTAATTAATTTTTGATTGCACAGATCGTACAATATGATCCAGATTATCCAGTACAATCTTCATAAAAATAAAATAAATTCACTCCCCCTATGTGTGTGCATGGTTGCTAAGCCAACATGTATCTTTTTACATTGATTGACTGAAGAAAATAAAAAGTACAAACTCTTCATTAAAATTTTGTGTAGGCATATTGTTTAGTATGATTAGTTCAAATAGCAAAATATCATGAGAAGCAACATCTATTTGATGGTACATGATTGACTTTGTATAGTGCGATTGACATCATCCTGATTTGCATTTATGGTCCACTTAACTGTTGAAGGTTTAACTTGATTCATTTAAGAAGGCAACCGTGTAGTTGACATGCATTGTAAAGTATTGTTAATTCAAATTTTGAATTAATTTGATTAAGGGAACAGTCTTATAATGGTAGTTTATTTGAATTTAATATTCATTGTTCAGTACACTTAATATCATATGATATGATTAAATCATGATATTAAATTGATAAATTTCTTAATTAATACTGATTGCTCTAATTTGATTCTACGGATTAAGTATATATTATATAGTATAATCATGATTAGATAGTATGATTAGTTATCAAACTTAATTATTTTTATTATTTTTGAAAGAAAAATTTAAAATTATTATTTTTGCTCACTTTAGAGTGTGTGTGTGCTCTGTTTTACAAATTTCTTTTACATAGAACATCTAAAAAAAACTTAAAAAGTATAACTCATGACTCAACTCTTAGACCTTGCAGTTTGAATCACTTTCGATCAGACTTGATGCTTTTGGGCTTGATTTCTTGATTTTGTCCTCATCATCGTAATTCACATGCTTGCTTGAATTTTCTTGGAATCAAGTTCATATACTCCATTAGAATATAGTGCTTGCGTATACTTGCATTTGTTACTTGTCCAAAAAATAATTTAGTAATGATTTAACTAAATCATATTTTTGGTCATTAAAACATGTGCTATGAGTTAAGGCTCATGGGGGAAAACATGTTGCAATAGTAGATATTGTTGCTTTGATCTCTAGTTCTATGCTTTCCCCCATTTTATTCCATCGTAATAAATTATCAACTGAACAGGGGAGAGTCAAACTCAAAAGGTGCAATGAAACATGCGAGTGCTTTTCATGCACGCTTCCAAGCTCGACATCTTGTACGCGTACTCTGCAAACAAACCCGTGCATGAGATGGATGCAAAGCACACCGGATTTGTTGTACCTTTGGCTTTTGAAGCAAGCTTTTAACACCACGTTATGAGGGTTGTTAATTGTTTTGCTTTATTTCTTTGGATTTCTTAAATCTTTTACGCACTTTCTGTTGAAGTTAGTGATAGGAGAGCTTTGCTGGAAGGAATTCACTGCAAACAAAGTACATCTTGGTTATGCATGCACAGGAACAAAAGCCAGTTCGTATAAATAGCTCTTAACCTAGCGTAAAAAATAATTTTGGCCTCTTTTTAGTCTTTATAGTTTTTTAGGTACATTTAGATGATAATTTAAATCATTTGTTAACTTCTTTAGAAAATATCTATAACTTAATATTATGGTTTGATATTAAGTTAAGCTCATTTCAATCTAAATGTATTAGGAATGACCTTTCTTTATTAGATTTAAACGAGAATTTGACTTTTAATAGGACACAATGGAGAAAAAGGATTCATGTAGCCGACCCCACGTAGTGGGATAAAGGCTTGATGTTGTTGTTGTTGTTGTATTAAGTTAAGCTCATTTCAAACTAGTTTCCGCCTCTCTCTTTCTAAGGATAATTATTTAGTGTTAAATAAGATCACTTTCACTTAATTTTCATCAGTTTTAAAGAATTTTCTTTACTAATGAACTAAATTATAAGCATAGTTCTTTTTAATGTGGAATTTTCCTATTTGTGATCTGCATTTATTTTGGTTTCTCATGATGTTACTGGTTGATGCTATAATGAATTTTCTTTTCCTTCATGAGAACGACATCATTAGTTTCCTTTCTTCATTAGCAAATTTTTTTTTTCGTCTCACAGGCACAGCAATTGTTCCAACGTGATGCTCAAACTATCACGCCAGAGGCGCTAGAAAGTGTGAAGGCTGCACTTGCAAGTAGTGAAAATGAACATAAAGCTGAAACTAAGAAGAAATCTATCCCACGTAAAGCGGCAGGACAGACTTGGGAGGATCCAACATTGGCAGACTGGCCGGAGAGTAAGTTATATTTCAATGCTGCATTGTAATCATACCTGTATTAGAATGATGTGCGCTTTGTCATTCTAGCATGTCTTTGTTTCGGATGGTAAAATGTATTCTGTTATGTTTTTATATTATTCTTAAAATTAGAGTGCGCCAATTGATGCAGAAGTGTTTAATTTGTAATTTACCTTTTTTATTTTTCAATTTGTTATATTATGTTTGTTATGACTTATGCAGATCCAATGAGTTATTTTTCAAGTTTTTGAAACATTTAAAAGACTTAAATGAATTTATGATATTAAGTTGATTAATATAATTTTATAAATACTAGCTATTTGTGAAGCTATGGAGGGGGTACTGGAATATAGAATTATGAAAAATTACAAATGTGGTGGATTGTTAAAAAAAATATTTGTGTCTAAAAGCTCATTACATTTGCTATTTTTGTGCCAAGGTAGTTACTGGAAAATAGAATCAATTAATGGACTTCATATAATTTTTATTAATCTTGAAAAGCATATGATCATATACCATGAGATTTGACTGAATGGGGTTTTAGGAGAAAAAAGTTAAGGCAAATTTTGCTGAAAGTTATCAAGATTTTTGTAGAGCTATGACTAAGCAAAGAGCTCTACCTCAACATATGTACCTTGGTTTTGAGTTTGGCCTTTGGCTTTCTTTAAAAGTAAGTACTCTTTGGTTTCTTGCATGAAATTCGATGTCTAACTGACTTTGAACTATCTTTATTTATAATTGGCCTAATGCTTGTTTATTTCTAAGTTGTAACTAGTCTCGTGCTTGCTTAACATTAATTGGTCTCATACCATATTTTAAGTTATCAAGTTTGGAGCTATGACTAGTATGCCAAAGTAATTTTTTTGAGTAATTATAGTTAGATCAATATTTGTGTCTAGATCATTTTGAATTGATTATATAGATGCTTATAAATGATATTTTATGCAAGGTATTTTAGTATATGCTATTTATGGATTTAATGTTGATATTTGAGACATTTGTTTTTATAGGAGGTGGATAACTGGAGTAATGAGGGAAAGTTTTAGAAGATGAGGGTTTTAAAATTGTTTGCTGAGATTTTATTTGGAAGTAATATTTATTACTACTATGTTAGTACTACAAAACTAATCTGTAGAGCACATAAATGTGCTTTTAAAAAACCTATTGCGACACAACGGATGTTTGCTTCATTTAGGTAGGTGTTGTAATATGATAAAACTGCGTATTTATATGCCCCCAAAAAATGTAATAATGACAACACTTAGAAGTGATGTGATCAACATCTAATGCGGCATGTAAATAATATCAAACAATATAAAATCGTTTCCATTTTACTTCATATATTTATATTATAGAGAAAAAAGATTGTCCTAAAAAGTTTTTCTTGCTACAAATTTACGTGTCACAATAAAAACCTATAGAAAAACTTAGATGTTTCACTTTTTTTTTTAAGATAATTATATTTGAATTATTTAGAATTATATCATGGTTTTAAAAAACTTCAAATCAATCTTTAACAACAATCCATCATAGATAGCATAAGAATATTTATCATTAATATTTATAAAGATTTTTTTTCTTAGCTTTCAAATTAACTCCATAATAACAGCACTTAACTGATATTTCAATGATTAGGTATAGTTTTGCAGATTATATCAAATTATATTAAAATACATCACTTCCAAAATGCTTTAAATGACAATTTTCAAATCAAATTATATTAATTGATTGAAATAAATATAAAACATGTCATAAAATGGAATATCGTAGTTTATCAAAATGCAAAATTAAAATTACATCATCATACTTATGAGTACCATTCTTGTGAAATTTTAAAATAAATAAACCAATAAAAAAAAGGTATTTGATTAAAATAATGACAAAACATGACATAAAATGGAATCTCATAGTATATCAAAAGACAGTCAAAATTACATCATGATAGTAATGATTACAATTCTTATGATGTTTTGAAAGAAGAAAACCAGAAGTGATAATCCTTTAAACGAAATGACCTTTTTCCCTATTTGGAAAATTTCTCATTCCATCTCGCACAACTTGTAAAAAAAGAATTATGATAGTATGTTTTATAGAATTGATAGCAAATATTTAAGAATAGCATTCACATACAAGTGATATATGCTTTGCAATAGGAGGTTGAGTGAGAAGTCCTTCAGGTTGATTTCAGCAAACTATACTTATGTAAAACTTATATGGTTACAAAGAAGGCCATTTAGGTCAATTCAAGCTAACATAAAAAAAATATAGAAATAAAGTACAGGCACATGAACAAGCAGGGAGAGTTAAGACAGCACAAAGATGCTTGTTACAGAATCGTCCTTGCATAGTTAGAGCAGAAATCAATAGCAAATGGAAAATGAGCTAATAATGGATCAAGTGAGACTGATCAATGCTCAATTCCAACAAATTACTTAAATAAATTGAAACTAATAAAATATGCAATATGCGAGTCATTGAAAGAAATTAACAATTAGTACAAGGGAAAGAGAGAGGCTGAGCTCGAAGGAGAATTAGGAAAATATTATATTATGGAAGGAATCCTGATAGCTAGTTTAAGATGAAATCTTATACAGAATCAAAATAAAGGGCAACTTACATTTTTGCCAAGACCAACTACCCAAATGGAACATCCCCATTTGTTCAAATAGAAACGGTCATCAACCCATGAGCTGATGATGCTCCACAATGCTCTATAAGCAAGTATTCTTTGTAGTTCACACTGAAATTCATAAATTGGAGAAGCTAAAACAGTTGATGCGAAGTAGGATACTGAACTTATTTATTGGATTACAGCCTTTGTGGAACTCCAGAATTTTGTGATTTTGAGATAGATTACTATGTGTCCTAACTTTACTTGGAAACAGTTAAGATAAATGCACCAAAAAATTGACTAAAATGAATATCTTAATTGAGATATTAGAGATAGATGACCAAAGCTAAATATTTTATGCTTATTCTAAAACAATGTCTGCTTTTTGCAAATTAATATCGATCCTTGCATACATGTGAAGATGCAAGCTTGAGGTAATATTTTCCTTCAAAATTCTAGTGATCAATTGGCGTTACAACCACTAAATGACAAAATAGTGTAAATTCATAAAACCGAATAATGTTAGGGTGAATCTTGCATGACAAAGAAGCCATGAAGTGAAGATGGAGCAATGACGCCTCCATTTGGCATTCCTTGGCCATTGCATCCTTCATTGTTGATTGGATGGCAAAGAGAGAAGTAATTATGAATGGGGGAATAGGCTAGTGTAGAAGCTCTCTAAATTCAATCCCCTTAAAGTCCCAAATGCCTGGAGTTTTTAACGAATACAAATTTCTAGTGGTTCTTGACTTAAATAACTTGATGGGTTTTAGTGATGCAATGATTTTGGAGAGGTACTTTGTTGTTGTTCATTTTGCTAAGATGAATTGGCTTGCAAATAGGAATTTTGCTTCAGGATTATATGGTTGGATGGCTAATGTTATTACTAGATTTTAGTAGGCCTTGTTGGTGTTAACCTAAGAAAATATGGAGATTTGAATATTTCTTATGAATAAATGATGAATCATGCAGGAATAGCAACTATAATTTCTCCTTATCGAAAGCATCATAAGTTGGTATGCCAATAACCCATGGTTTTCCCAACTCTGCTATCAAAAGGTTTCAGTTAAACATCAATGTCATATTGTGGTTGATTTGGCCAAAGTATGAACAAAGAAAGCATGATAAATGATGGCTTTATCAGATGTGTTGTGGTAATTTGTATGACATCAAAAGCACAAAACATGTATTTTAAATAGTAATCATTGTTCTACAGAGACTAAATCCATCTTATGCTAATTCTAAATGAAAAATATGAGGATCTTTTAAAAAAAAATTTTGTTCTTGTAATCTAAAATTTTCCAACTTAGAGAGTTGGTAGAATGTCTCATGCAACCACCCTGGATATGATTTTCATGCATGCCAATCTATATTACTTTGTAGTCTTTGACGACATAAATAATTTTGATTTTAGGAGAAAGTGCCACGTTATTTTAATTGCAATTTTTTAGTTTCCTTTTTCCTGAAATCTCTTAAGTCATTATTCTCTTGAATAAATAACCTCAACTCTTGACATACATCACCTCTTATTTTCATATAGGCCTTAATATAAATTGCAGTCATTGTAGTATGCATAATACTTTTTGTATCCAATGCCCCAATTTTCAGTTAACTTCTTAGACTCATAGTAAGAATTTGAAAGTTGGGTGCCCTCAATTATTTTTCTTAATAAATCAATTAATATGACAAACAATTTATAATGAGAAAAGGACCAAAATGGTCCCCCAACTCTTTGTGAGGAATCAAAATGGTCCTCCAACTCTTTGTGAGGAATCAAAATGGTTTCTAACTCTTCTGAGGGCCCAATTTGGTCCCACAGCTCGTTAAAAATGGACTTTTTTGGTCCTAAAATCAATTTTTGGGATTAATGGTGTTAAATCAAGGGGTATTTTGTCATTTTTAATTAAATTATTTATTTAATATAATTAATTTTCAAATAATTTTAATTTAAAAAAAATTATTAATCATTTCTTTAGTAAAAAATTATTGATAATTCTAATTTTAATTTAAAATTTTTTATTAAATGTATGCTCTATGGCTCAAATTCAAGGATGCTCTTAGCTCTGGAGTAGTGGACGAGGTTAGTGCGGTGAACAACGGTGAATCCATGGCAAAATATTTGTGGTGAAAAGGAATAATCAAAATCAACTGTTTATTTTCACGATTTCTAATCATTTCCGCCTATATAAAATCTATATAGAGTGTCCAAACCCCGTAGCAAAGCCATGAAATACCTACGAGACGATTATGTGCCGCACTTGAGAATTTAACCAAAGTGCGCAATCAGCTATCCCGATTGATAAAGCTCTTTGGTGTTCAATGTGATCAACGCTCAGTGCTTGATCGATGGCTCGCCAGGGCTTGGACGCTCGCTAGGGTTGCAAGAGTGGCCATCGACAAGTGTGTGGGATGTTGGGGTCAAACTGCGTTTGACGTGCGCCGCGGGACGAAGCTGCTGTTGATGCTCGTTGAGCTGCGAGATGTGGGAGTCATATGTGGATGTTGTTTCGACGCTACTGGAGGGTTCGAGAGATTCACTGTTGTGCTTATAATGAAAAGGTTATGCAATTTTTGTCCAATTATACCTTTGCAACTTGTTTGGTAGACCCAAATATCCAGTTAAAAGTTAACGGGAGGACCAAATAGGTCTCGTTTTAAGGAGTTGAGAGACCAAATTGATCTCTCAGAAGGGTTGGGGACCATTTGGGTCCTTCACCAAGAGTTGATGGGTCATTTTGATCATTTTCTCAATTTATAATTGAATTGACCATATGACTTGAGTTGAAGCACTCAAACGAGAAATTCAAGCTTTGAAAAAGTAAATAACTCTCTTTGTACATCATTCACGAGAATGCTTCTACTTAAGAATTTGGTATTTCCATTTCAGTCCCATTTGTTCCACTCTCACCTATATTATTATCATTTTGGCAACTGAAATGCATTCTCCAATAAGCCATTGATGTTATCATGATCCTTTTTAGTATTGAATGGGATTCGTGTGTAATACTAGATGAAATTTCTCCATGAGATGGCGACTTAAAGTTGCCCATTTTGAATTCTCTCCATAAAAGATGCGCTTCAATAATTTTGTTTAACAAATACAATTTGCACAATCTTTACAATGACGTAAGATCGTTCTGCACCACTTCTACGAACAATGCAAAGTCTAGAAACTTTTTTCACTACTTTCTTATGTGGTCTACTTGATCTTGGAGAGTGTTCATCCAACTTATATCTATCATGGGACAAAGCACACAATACTTATGGAGATTGAAATGAAAACAAAATGATCAAGAACATCCATTAAACAAAATGAACCTAATCATAATCATCATTAGATAAACAATAAAAATGACTTATTTATGAAGTTTAGATAGCAGTACGCGTTGATTCAAGGGCATCTAAAGCTAAATGGAAGATAAGGGGCGTGACAAGGTTTGAATGGGTAGTAAGTTTGACAAATTAACCATCTGAATTATATCCCTTTTATATATTTAATGACCTTGATGAATATTAGTAACTCAGATTCTCTCAAGAAAAAGCTGAAGGAAATAATGAGTTGTAATTATAGACAAACTATGAAATTTTGGCCATAACTGAATTTAAAATTTTAGAGGAATATTGACTTTTAGACATTATAATGATCACCTTGGTAAAATAGTGAAGAACCAGACTTATCCGCATCTTATTTCTCAACATATAATTCAATTTGATTTAAACTCAATCAACCTTGACTGATTAAGATGCATAAAAAGTTGCTTGCATCAATTAACTTGATGAGAATGGCTTATATGTCATGGTACAAACAGATAACGATAAAGCAATATTCGGCTCACATTTTGAGTCACTTTAAATGTAAGTATTATGGATTCAAGCTCTCCACAAGTACGATTAAAAGCTTTGAGGATTTTTTCGCGTATTAATTTTTTTTTCTTATTTGAAAGACCTAAAAAACTTCAAATATTTCCTTCTTGACAACTATTGCAAAATCACTTCATAAGCACCTTAAATATTGACATGAATTTTAATGGACGGTATGTTTCAGCTACTAGAAGGTATGAAGATTAAATACATTCAAAGAGTAATATGAAATTTCAACCATTATCCATGCTCAGAATCTCTTTTTGCTTTAGTCATGAATGTTCTCACTAGACATTTGTAAGAGGTTGTACCCTACTATATACTTTTTGCTGATGATATTCTTCTTGTTGATAAGACTAGAGAGGGAGTTGAAGGTAAACTTGAATTATGGAGGTCAACCTTAGAGTCTAAAGGTTTTCTTTTGAGTAGATCTAAAACTGAATATATGGAGTGTAATTTTAGTAATAATAGATCTAGTGGAGGGATTCCGACTTTGGATGATCAAGTCATTAATAAGAGTACATGTTTTCAATATATTGGGTCTATTATTCATAGTGATGGTGAAATAAATGGGGATATTATTAGTAGAATTCAATTAGGATGGTTAAAGTGGAGAAATGCATTGGGCTTATTGTGGGACAGAAAAATCCCCTCAAGTTTAAGGGAAAATTCTATAACATGGTTGTTAGATCTACAATGATTTATGGTGTAGAATATTGGCCATTAAAACATAAGTGTTGTAGAGATGAGGATGCTCAGATGGATGAGTGGCTTTACTTAGTATACGAAATGAGCATATACATGAAAAGGTTGGTGTAGCTCCAGTGGAAGATAAGATTAGAGAGAGTCGCCTTAGATGGTTTGGTCACATTAAACGACAGCCTTCTGATGACCTGGTTAGGAAAGTAGATGTATTAGATTTGACTTATGTTAAGAAAGGTAAAGGTAGGCCTAAAAAGACTTGGTTAGAAAATATTAGAAATGACCTTTCTTTATTAGATTTAAATGAGAATTTAACTGTTAACATGACACAATGGAGAAAAATGATTCATATAGTTGCCCCCACTTAGTGGGATAAAGACTTGATGTTGTTGTTGTATCTAATAATGAAAATATTAATTTAATTAAAAAGCCAATTTGTGGAATGATTTTTACATCAAAGATGAACATGATTCCTTAAACATCAATTCTAAATGACAGATACTGTGCTATGTTTCACTAAAAGACCTTGAATAAATGATAGCAACAGTTTTTGTGAATATGAATCCCATCAAACCTATCACAGGCATTATCAGTAGGTGTTCCCTTCTACTGTATAGGATCAAAATAATATAAAAAGTGTTCTATGTTTCACAGACTTCTAATAGAAAATAAACTAACATGTTTTCTTGAAGTGCTTAAATTGTTTTAGGTGCTTGCTGGAATTAAAGCGTCTTAGTAAACATCCTTTTGAAACACTAACATACAGGATATAAATGTTGTAATTGGGATTTTTGTAGTATAGTTTTAAGTGTTTTTGTGTTATAGAGAAACACCAAGGTATTGATGTGGACATGATTTGTTTAATTTGTATAAGTATCTTAAGAGCATAGATACTTGTAAGTAAATTCTAAAATTTCTGAGGAGTTTAGATGTGAATGAGTGTAAGGAAATAAAGTCACTTATAACCATGTTTAGTGTGATAGGGATAGGAATGCTAAGATGGGTGTACAATTAAATCAATGAAAAAGTAATAAATGATTATATTAGACACATAATATAAGTAGCACCTATGATTTGGGCATGTTGAGTAGAGGATGTCGGATGAAGCACCAATATTACAACAAGTGAATATGTTGAATGATTAAACAGTGAAAGGGGGTAAAATAAATGTAATATAGTTGGAAATATTGCGAAAAAAGAGTAGTACAAAATATATTTAACACTTCTTCCCATAAAACTCAACGGGAATGAATGGAGGAGGATTTATAAAGCCAACTTTAATTGTTGGATAAGGAAGATAGTGAGACATTTCAACTTGTGTGGGAAATCCACATGAATTATTTAAAATTTTTTGTTAAAAATAAGCGCCTTATAGGAAGAGCAACTTCTCTTTTCTTACTTGAGTTGTTTTCATGGATAGGAAGATGGAGTAGTGGATTTGTTGGCAGATCTATTGCGTTAGATTTGGTTAATGGGAACTGGCAGTAGTTATGGTTCTTGCTTCCGCACAGAGATGTTAGTAGGCATCTATAATAGTACTTAGAAAACTTGATTCTTGTACAAAAATTGCATGCAACATATTTTACTCTAAACCCATATTAATCAGTATATGTTAAACTGCTCTTCTTCTTATGGTTGTCAAATTCCAATGTTTATTCCATGCATAAGATCCATTAGTTCAAGAATTTTAAGTTTGTAAAATTGTCTTGAAGCTTCTTTTTATTTTTACATGTTTGTATGTTACATATTCTTAACTCTACTTTAATATACTGACATTCACGCAAATATGTTGCTTTTCTTTAATAACTTTCCCATGTGTGCTTGCTCATTTTGCAGATGATTTCCGATTATTTTGTGGAGATCTTGGTAATGAAGTTAATGATGATGTTCTTTCAAAAGCATTTTCTAGGTTTCCATCATTTGCTATGGCGAGGGTAAAGTTCTACTTTTGATTTGCCTGGAAACATTTGTGCTGTGAAAAATTTCTTCTATGCTTGTTACTGTTGAGCTACTTTCAAGTTTCATCTTTTTTTGATGGTTTATTGATGCTTATTAGTTCTATGGTATATTACTGTAATCTTCTTTGAATCCTTGTACTTAGGATGATATTATTTTTAAAAATTTTAGTTTCTTCGACATTATTCGTGAATAATCCATTCAGCTGACCTGAATGGTTGGGAAATAAAATTGATCTCTACAAAAACTGATGATAAATTGTGAAGAATCCATTGCTTAAATGGATCCAATTTTTTCTTTTTTAAAGAAACTCAAGTAAAGTTCTTTGTGTTTCTTAAAACGTCAGGTATTTTTTACATGGTCCCACAACATAGAAAAATAACTCAAAGATTTCTTAGTTTGAGATTTTTATCTGACTTGGATTGAAATGTGAAATAGTTCTTAGATATTTTTTGAAGGACCTTTTTTTTGACCCGATGGACTCTCTAAATTTTGAAGTTCTAACTTGAAAAGTCATCTTGCTTAACCGTTATCTTTTTGTTTTGTTTAGTTAGGAGGGCTGGTCTCTATTCAAACCTTTTATGTCCTAAGTTGCCTAACTTACCACAAGCTTTCTAATTTCATTCTCTTCCAACCTCTCTCATATGCATTGGTGGATTAGGTGAGTATAATGTTTTTTGATGGTCAGCAAGGTAAGTTTGGTGTTTTTAGTTGCAGCATCACAACTGGAAACAGTTTTATTTGCTTAGTTAACTCACACCTGCTCCCCCACATGCTAATGAAAAATCACGTTTAACTTATCCCAACAAATTTCCATCTCCTATTCCATTGGCCTCCAAGCCCATCATGAATCATTTCATAATAAATTCTTGTAGAGAATCTATGAATCCATAATATTCTACCCATAGTTTTCCTTTTTTCTTTGAAGGAATATTCAATGGTAATCGATTTATTTCTTCCATAAATTGATTTTTTAAACTTTCTTTTGATCAAAGCTGAGGAATATAAGCACTAATTGCTTCAGAATATCCTCCATAAGTCAACGGCAATTACACTTTTACTAGCCCTGTTCACCATAAAAATATATCTTTCATTTCTCTACAGTTGCATTCCTTCTCCATTCCTATTGGTATACCCAATATAACATATCTTATAACATCTATAATAGAATTTTTCCATATTTCAATTTAATTCTCATAAATATGTGAATTTTTTCTTGTTAATTGTTGCGCTTTCTATTTCTCGCACATTATTTAAAATCCTCAAATTCCATGCTGCAATTCTTAATTTTACAGTTTGTTAGCTTGTCACCACATTTCACCACAACTAGGTTAAGTTGTGGCATGGTACTTGAGGTGATGTTCTAGTTCATTTCTCAATATATATTAGGGCACATCACTTGCATGTAATGTCCAATCCAACTCTTGGCTATTTCCCAATATTGAATTCCATCATGTTGCGTTAGTTTTGGCAAGCACTGCCAACACTAACGTGTAACTATTGCTATCTTACAAAGTTTGTCTATATATTATCATTGATCATAAATATCAATCCTAACCTTTCTCATTCACAACTTTGAGGCACAACAATAGTTTTATCCATGAACTAATCCAGTGAACCTTTATTGTATAATCATCTGTACTAGATTACAAATATGCCATACATGAAGATGCCATGTTGGTTAGATTCATTTTGTTTGGATGCACAGTCCATAGTTAGATTTGCATATGTAAATTGAAACTTCGAATATTTCCTAACTCTAGTTTTGTAATGAGGGATTGTGAGAGAAAATTGGCCCAACATATTATGGCTCAGCTTGCACCTGTGAAAAATGGCCTTTCAATTGGTCCATTTTAACTACTTATTAAATACTGTGAGTTTAAGTGCCATCCATTACACTACAAAATTGGTGTTTTGTGTTTACATTTTTTAAAATATGAAGGCAAGTATAAAAAAACATGTCTTTTTGCCAATAAATTGGTGTTTTGTGTTTACATTTTTGAAAATATGAAGAAACAACATCCATTTCACCAAGATGAAAATGATGATAGCCTTGGATAATGAGAAGGAAAAAAGGAGTTTATTGAAATATATGGGCATGCATATCAACTCTATAATAATTGCCTTGCCGTGAAATTAAAACCTCTACCTTGCCATCCGCCGGTCTATCAACTCTTTTACCCATTCCTTTACAAATTTGGGAAGATTTGTCTATGGAATTCATTATTGGCCTACCTTCATCAAAAGGATATGATGTCATTTTAGTAGTAATTGACTGTTTGTCCAAATATGCTCATTTTGGCCCATTATCCCCTATTTATTCCACTTCTTAAGTAGTTGACCTTTTCACAAATATCGTAGTTAAATTGTATGGCTTCCCCAAAATAATTTTCTCCGAACATGACAACATTTTCTTGAGCCACTTTTGGCGTTGACTTTTTGCCTTGAGTGGCACTACTCTTCACTATTGCAATGCCTATCACCCTCATACTGATAGACAAACTGATGTCCTCAATCATTATTTTGAACAATATCTTCGTGCATTTACATCAATTACTTCCCGATTATGATCTGCATTCCTTTATTGGGTTGAACTTTGTTATAATACTTCCTTTCATACATCTATGAAAATGACCCCTTTCCAGGCCCTATATGGTCAATTATGTCCATCAATTCCCACATGTATTTGTGATTCTTCTGACATTTATTAACATTTATTATGTACGCTCCTTATTAACAAACCATGAAAACCCTTTTACAACACCTTCGCCAGAATATGTCTCAAGCTCAAAATCGCATGAAACTAATGGAAGATCGCCATAGAAGGGATTTGCAATTCTCAATAGGAGATCTATTATTGGTTAAACTACAACCCTTCAGGCAAAACTCCGTTGTTTGCATAACACATTCCAAATTAGCCAAAATACTTGTAAATTTTTTTCCATTTTATCCTCTCTTTTGATTAAAATTCAAAGTTCCTTCAAGATATGATAATCGCGAACTGAGAGCAGGTTGATTCTAGGTGATCGGACTTTTGACCTCCTAGGATATTTCTTCCCTATGGCTATGTTCGACCGTCAATGGTGGCTTGCAGATTCGAGCATTAGTGGTAGGCTTGGGGGGCGGTCCCTTTCTGAAAAGACAGGTTTTTGAGAATTTGGATGGATCTAAACAAGCTCCTTGTATCTCTTGATGGTAAATTGCTTGACCTTAGTTAGTCACCTCCCTGATTGGGAGTGTTGTGGAGGGCGTGGTGACCATTCCGATCGCGCTCTTATCATTGGGACCTGTTAGGTTAGTGTTCTCCTTAATTTTTTAGGAACCTATAAATACCTTATATGGATATGGAGGAGCATACACTATGACTCATGTACTTGAATGTTGGCCATTCCTATTTGATTTTTGATATTAAAAATTGGCATCTGAATTAATTCATTAAGTATAGCAATATAATATCGAAATTTATTTATAAGACATTTACTGAATTAAGTCCATACTCGACCTTTTCTGTGTTTTTACCTAAAGAAAGATGGATTCTAGGCAGCCAGAACTTTTTTTTTTTTGGTTCTATAGCCTCTAATTAGAAATTTTCTGACTTATTTGTCTTTCCGTTCACACAAATTCCTATAATCCAAACACTACTTTAATGTTTAGATCCTTCAATCAAAGTGCACAAATTATGGGTTATGGGTAGAACTCTTGGGTCATTGATTGCATCGCGAATTATTCTCTCAGGCAAGAATTTGAGCTTTGTGCGTTATGATTTTGATTTTAGCTCGTTTTTTTCTTTCATTAGGTGTCTGTTTTTACTGCAGTTTATATGCAATTTGTAGATTTTATTTTCTGACGAAAATTTATAAGTCTTCTGTTGTTCCAGGTGGTGAGAGACAAGAGAACGGGTAAAACCAGGGGTTTTGGATTTGTCAGTTTCACTAATCCTTCTGATCTTGCTGCAGCACTGAAGGAAATGAATGGTGTGTTTAATAAAATGGATTATCTAACATTTTTTTTTTTGGATCAATTACTTCAATACAATACAACAACAACAACATCAAGTATTTATCCCACTACGTGGGGTTGGCTACATGAATCCTTTTTCTATTCAATACAATGAATTGACTTTATTTCTATTCATAATTTTATGCATAACTGTGGCAATAAATTGCAGGCAAGTATGTTGGGAACCGGCCTATTAAGTTGCGAAAGAGCAATTGGAAGGAGAGAACTGATGTTGATGCCCAAGAAAGGCAAAAGGCGAGCTTCCCTAGCCATACTAAATTATGTGCTTGTGAGTCTGTTGCTTTTCATGTGATTTTCTCTGCTGATAATTTCTCTTTCCTGCTCATTTCAGAACTACCCTCAGAAGAAGCCAAAACCGTTGAAGAAAAGTGTATTGCATAAGTGATTGTATAGGCATCTCAACGATTTGATTACTTTGTCAGCCAAGTGTATGCTGCTGCTTTCTAATATTAGTTTTTGGGTTGTCTAATTTGTTTTAATATTTTTTCCATGGTGAGTATTTTTGGTAAAGTTAAAATGTCGGAGTAAAATGCCAATTTTTGAAGAGAGTTATTTTATAAAAACGTAAGTATTACTATTGCCATTTATAATATTTCTACAATATTATCGTTATAGCATTTGACGATTAGTTTTTCGATCATGTTATTTAATTTATGTTAAAATTTGAGCGTGATGTATTTTCAAAAATGCTAGTATTATCTCATGTATTATGCCCAAAATCTAATGCATGGTCTAAGAAAGAAGGCATTTCTTCCGTTCTCCCTTTAGTTTATGCATTTAATACCTAATAGATTGCATTTTGTCGTCTGTAATGTTTCTGTAAAGTTAAAATGTCGGAAGAGATTAAATGAAAATTTCAGCCAAAGAATATTAAGAAAAAGGGATTTCAAATCTTCCAATGAGAATTGATCTAATGGATTGATGAGGTGTAATAGGGATTAAATTAATTTAATAAATAAAATTAATTAAAGGCATTTAATAGACTGTGTTTCCTAAAACAAAATCCCTAAGGAGGGATTTCCAAAAATAATTTTGGCATTGGAAGAGGTTTATTAATTAATTAATTATAAACTTCATTAAAATTAAAAGTTTAATTAATATAATTAATACTTAATTAATTCACACAAACTCAATAAAATATTAATCCAATTGAAGGAAATGAAAGAGGCATAAAACATAAAATTTGCATGTGAGTTATTTTAAGAATGTTTTTGGAATTTTGAAAATTATAAAAATCAAAGTGCAAAATCCAAAAGTAAATAATGTGAGATGATAAATTATGAAAATTGAAATCACATGAAGTCATGCCAAAAAAGAATGATAAACACAAATTAAGCTGCCTAGCACACTTCTAAAGTTTGAGGAGGTTGTGAGATCTTATTGAACTAACCTGAGGCACACTAAGAGGGGTGGGGGTGAATTGGTAATATAAAAATTACTCAAAAGAAATTTTGATATAATAACAATAATTTTCTTATAAAATGATTTTAAGCAAATCCAAAACAAATACTTAAAATTGCGTAGAAGCAATTGATAATTTAAACTAGTTTTTCAATGCATACGAATTATTCTTATTGCAAGCAACAACTTATTCTAATTGCAATTGATTGTAAATATTAAAATTTGTAGAACAAATTCTACTTGCTAATAATAGAAAAATAAAATCACAGATAAGTAAATGTGAAAATGAAAAAGCACACTAGAAATTTTTATAGTAGTTCAGACAACCTTTAGCTACGTCCACTCCCTGGAGTCCTCTGCTGCAGGTATTGTACTCAATTAAGTGTCTCTCTTTTTATACCTATATCAAGGTGGATAAGCCTTTACAAAAATCCCTTCCATCAAACCTGGTGCGATGGACTGATGGAAGCTATGTCACCTTCCTAGTGACGGTAAAGAACCTTTAATCTTTTTCTCCCTCCTGAAGAATGTAGAGAATCTTAGCTCGTAACTCTCCCTCATGGGGAAGGCAAAGAACCATGACTTCTTTTTCTCCCTCCTAGAGAAGGCAAAGAACATAGAGAGCTTGACTTAGATACCCCTCTCCCAAAAGAAACTTCAAGGACTAACCATACACTAGGAAGAACCAAGGTGTAAGCAAGCCTGGAACAACTGTGTGAACCCCTCCACTACATATCCCTCATGCTCAACCTCACTTTCTTCCTCTCTCACCCAATATCTCTTAAGAAATCTTCTCTCTTAGATTACCTTCAATACCCAACAACTCCTCTCTATTGTTTGAAGAGATTATAAAAACATTGCTTAAGTTTTGGTCTTCAAAAAACCCTAAAAATTTAAGTTGGTCGTCTCTATTCATATTATATAATCTATATTCATACAATACAAACATTTCAAATAGTAGACCCATCCAATACGGAGCAAGCAGTCATTTAAACAAACTATTCAAATTTTGTAAATATATTGTACAGTACGATGGTGAGGTCATCTAGTATGATCTATTCAATTTCTCTATATTCATAGAGGTCGATTTCTGGGAATATTAAAAATTGTCTCGTACTGCTCTCATTGTACATTACGGTCAGTTGATTTTCAGTAGGTCATCAACTATGATTAGTTCAAAGATCATGATTTTATTTGGTATGATCTTTGGGATGACTAAATTTCTCTCTATCAAATTGTACGGTACAATCAAGATTGTACAGTACGATCTATTACAATCAATTAAACCATGATTTGATTGACTTATTATAGGAGATAGTTTAAGTAAGATTTCTAAATGTCATACATTATGATTAGGATCATATAGTAAGATTAGTTTAAAATCTATTTTTAAAATTTCTTACTTAATTTGTCTGGCGATTAGGGCTTACATATCAAATTAAATCATATAGTACGATGTGCATTGTATATTATGATTAGTTCACTAAGATTAATGATTGAATTAGTTGTTAAAGAACATTTTTTGAAGAATTGATCGTATAGTAAGATTAGTTCATGTGTGCATGGTCACTACTTGCATACACCCTTATGTGGCCAGACTTAAGAAATAAAAAATTATATAAAAAAAGTTAAAATTATAGACTCTTTAACTTGACATCCTATTCTACCCAAGTTGAGTCTTCAGGAGTCTTGAGCGGTGTACATTTTTCCTGAAACATTAGTACACATAAACAAGAAAATAATATCCAATATTTATGCTAAGATAAATTAAAAACTCAATCAATAATATTTTTTATCATTAAAATCACAAGCTAGGGATACTGAATTATAACTAGCTTATCATTAATAAACCAAGTTTCACATCAAGATAAAAACGAGTTATCTAATACATGATGGTGTGAAATGATGTATGCATGAAATTATTTAATTAGTGAGCACATTTATTGTGATTAAATCATTGTTAAGTGTTTTCAAGAAAAAGTACCCAAACCTAAGCTCCACTCAAGCTTTAAGTAGCTTCCCAAATGATTTGGCTTGATCATCTATGAAGATCTAAAATACTAAATTTGAAATATTAGTCACACCAAATATGTGTTTGTTATCATCAAAATCAAAGTGGTTTACACCTAGGCACATAGAGCTAATAGTTTCCCCCTTTTTTTATGACAAACTATTATTTGTTAGGGGTAGAGAGTGAAGATGCAAAGTAGCTTTCATCCATACATGAAATAAATATTTTGCAAGAATTACTTAAAATAATTTATCAAGAAGGTCCAAAACCAATATTCATAAAAGAACTCCCCCTAACTCTATGCATGAGATAAATTAAGAAATCAAATCGAGTGAAAACTATACAAACAAGTGAATATTTCCTCCCCCTTTAAATATGTATTTATTTTTACAAAAATCATGCACATTACTCTATACTTATATAATCATACTACAATTAATCTATTCCGAGTACAAAAGAATAGCTAAAATAGCAAGAATATAAACCTAAAAGGTTCGAGTAATTCTAACACTCCAGCTCCCTTGCCCTGATCTTAAACCATTTAATCACATATATTGAATTCCAGAGCCTAGCAAGTAACCAAATCCTCTGATTGAAATTAACACAAGACAAAGGAGTAATATGGATGTCATCAATCAAATCATAACAATACCAATCATATGATCAAGAATCAATGCAGAAATAATAAGACTCAACAATACTATCAATCACTAGAGAAATTATATAAAGCCATAAAATCAAAGCATCAATAAGGACTGTCAAAATAATATCAATATAGTAAAATCATATAGGAATATGTCTAATATATCACATGCTCAATATAATATGTGCTTATTATGTCACATACTTAGTATCAGTATAGTAAATCAGTAGTATCAAATAATATCGGTGTCTGTATCAATAGTAGTAAAATTATTAATAGGAGAAATAAAATAATATTAAAATACTTAATTTGTGAAATAATAAGAAAAATGGCTCAATAATATGTATTTCAGTAGTTACACTAAACATGTAAGATATTTTTGCCATTATGGTGTTTTTTAGTAATCAATAATTATTAGTCAGTAATTGTTGGCTTAGTAAATAGAGTTGCTACTCTTTGCCCGTCGGCATAATATTAAATTTTTATAACTCTCGTTTAATATCATGTGAATTAGTAGGGAATAACATCAAATCATAGTATTTAAAGGAATGCCCATCGGTCCACCATTATTTACAAATCAATCAATCTCTAACAAATGGGTCAACTAGTATTTACTTGTCTTTTACACATGCACAATATTATCATAATACTATAACAGTAATAATGTCATATCCACATTCATTAGTAATGCATTACGTTAACTAAATCATAATTGAGTTTAATTCAAAAAGTATCCAAATATCCTAACAATAAGCAACAAAAAACCCTTCTGAGCAGAAATTCACCAAAATGGATCAAATTACTAGAGACTGTATATAATAATAATCTAAAGCTTTAATTAAACTAAATCACTATTTTTAGATTTCAAAATAAATTTTTTAATTGATAAAAATTGTTGTTCTTTCAAAATCACAGGGTGAAAAATTTTAAATAAATACTTAATTTACAGTTTTTAATTTGATTAAACATAAAAGAAAGAATTAATCTTTTCCTTTAAAATTTTTAACAAATTAAATACAAAAATGTGCATATTAATGCCTTTTATAACTCTCATTTATCCCCTCCCACGTGCTTGAGGTAGGTGTAGAGTAGAGCTAGAATAGAGTAGAATTCAATACATAGTTATCTTAGAGCCTTAGAAGAATAGAGTAGTCTATAATAGAGATGCATTTTGTATTGAGATAATTATAGAATCCAAAATGCACTTTCATTTAAAAAATAGAGCTCTAGAATGTCATGACATACACAATGATGTAAATCTAATATACAATTGAAACAATAAAGCAGGTATATACCAAATACTAGATGTAATACAAATGTAATATATAATGAGAAAAATAAAGCATGCATTTACTAAAAACTATATCTAACATAAAAGCCCCCAATTTTAGATGTGTATTTGAGTTTCCCATAAATTTATCAATTTGTAAAGAATATGCAAAACACAAATTTAAAATATTTTGCCAATTATTTTGAGGTTGAAAAAAAAAAACATAATTATCCAATACTTTTAAATATTCATATGAAGCAAACTAACTAGTGAAATTTTGTATTCCAATAATCAAATTGTCTAGAATAGAGTGTATAATGATATAATAAAAGTTATGCTGTGAAAATGTTTACTCAAGAAAAATATGTTTATAAGCATACATTGTTATAAATATTTTGAAATTGAAATATGAAATTGAGTATGAGTTGCCTACATTGAGCCTAATAATTTCCTTAACTGACTAAACAAAAAATTTCTAGATTTTAGCCTCAAAATAGTCCTCCTCTTTATTCTCTTCCATCTTCTCCTCCTTTCCTAGCAAGATAAATGGGGAAATGAAATGGTTTAACATATATTTAATATTTTAAAACTACTAATTTGATATAGTTTTGGTCCAAAATCTTCCAGTGCCACCGTGCTCAAAAGAATCTTCCAGATTCTCCCAAAATATCTTTATATGAGACTTGGCACCTTTGTGGTGCTTCCTATTGTTGCAACACACAATAATCATATTTTGTTCTCCATTTTAGAGCTCAATGCCAAAGTGCTGCCAATTCTGATGGCTTGGTTCCCACAGAGAAAATTTCCTAACTTGAGTTCTTACTTTCCAAGCCCAAATCCTTTGCTACCTAAAGCCTCATTAAGCATTATAAGACTCATAATTACAAATCAAATTAAATTAAAGATTATAAATAGAAAATTACACAAATTTATAATAATAAATTTATAAAGAAGTCCTAATCATCGATGCTCAACTTTCACAAACTCATATGACTCACACTTGGAAACAAAATCTATCACATCCTTTTATAATCCAGGCCATCAGTGATAAACACCATGGCATCCCCAAAGTTGGAGTGAATTGGATTGTGTAATAATTAGAGTGGTAATATAAAAAAATAAATTTTTTTTTTGTAGAAAAATTAGTGATATGAGTGTAACATAAAAAAATGAAAATCTTAATAAAGAGAACATAAAGAACTTTTATGTGGTTTGGCCCAAATCCAAACATGACCTACTCCATGCTTAGTCCAACCCTAGACTTGGATTCAACTAACAACAAAAAATGTTACAACAAGTATTTTAGCAGGGTGATTGTAGAGTGTGGCAGAGACTTTGCAAGGTTAAATGGGAGGCTGAGCCCTACATTTCTTGGGGCCTTGGTGAAGTTAATGTTTTCTTTTGGCAGGATTTTGGTTAGGTAAACAATCTATTGATTCTATTTGAATTTGTCTTCTATTGCTTCAATTAAGGTAAATTCTTTCTTTATGAATAACTACTCGGAATATGAGAAACTTTTTAATGTAATACCTAATTTTATTATTCATCAAAATCTTAACTTCCCTATCAATACAGATTCTAAGGACATTATCTTATATGATTTGTCTAATGATTATGGATTTCACTTAAAGAAGGCTTGGCATATTTTTAGAGCTAGTAGAAATAGTGATAATATTTTTTCTTTGATTTGGCATAGGAGCATCCCTACTATTGTGTTTCTTTTTGTTTGGAGGATTCTGTATAGATTTATTCCCATGGATGATAATCTCACCAAGGAAGGTTTTATGTTGCCTTCCGAGGGTCAATGTTGTTACCACATCAAGAACATACAACATGTGTTTATTTCTGGCCCGGTTGCTATTGAAACTTGGATTTATTTTGATGATTGGTTTCAATTAAATTGCTTTAATGTTCATTTGTCTCTTAAATCTATACTTAAGGCTTGGTTCATCAATTCTAAAGGGCACATCTGTAATGTTAGTCCTTCCATCATTCTTTAGTTTTTATGGCTAGAGAGGAATAATTCTCTTTTTAATAATGATCAGATGCCTACTTTACCCAACACTAGTGTCTGATCCTAGGTCCCAAGTGGGTCAGATTCATCAAAGTCTAGGTTAGCCGAGCGTGAGGGCTCACAAGCACTTGGGGTCTCGCGTGCGAGAGTTGGAGTCGGAAGCGGCAACAGCGGATGGACATGGGATTAGGCACTAGCATTGGGTTTGGGTGAGTCACGCGTGAGCAGAGAGGGATGAGGGAAGAGTGAGGGGGATTCAGCTTCTGCGTGTAGCATAAAGGGATCAAGGGACTGGGGTGAACAGGCCGTTCATGCACTAGCTTTAGGTAAAATATTTTGACCTCTTGTTCTCTCTCTTGATTCACATGCATGAATAACCTGCTCACCCCTGTCCCTTGATCCCTCTATGATGCATGCAGAAGCTAAATCCCCCTCATTTTTCCCTCATCCCTCTCTACTTGCAGTCAACTCACCCAAACCTAATGCTAATGCCTGATCCAAGGTCCATCTGCTATTGTCGCTTCCGACTCCAACTCTCATATGCGAGACCCCAAGTGCTCATGAGCCCTCACGCTTGGCTAACCTAGCCTTTGACGAATCTAACCCACTTAGGACCTGGATCAGGCACTAGCGTTGGGTAAAATAATAAGGTTGTGTCTCTTTTTGCTTTTAATCTGATCTCTTTTAAGAACTTTAAAAACTACTATTTTGTTGGTACCATGCTTGGCCTTAATTTGGAGGGTTTGTTTAACTGATCGTCCCAGAGTATCCAGCGATCGTCCCATATGATATGATTGAGCAATCAAACCTTAATTGCTTTCCTAAATCACCAAACTAATTTAGGCATAATTACTATGCATCATCTAAGATGATGTCCAAAAATAAAACACACCTAAACTAATTTGGCGGCTGATTGGTAGTAAGGTATAGATACATGAGTATATGCTTAACTGCCATTGAATAAGATTTATTGGGGGAAACAAAAAAATCAAGAACATAAATAAACATCAAACATACTATCAGGCTGACTGGTAGTAAGGTATAAAAGTTTTCCTATGATGCTCTTATAAAATTTCTAGTCAATGGGTTTTTCTAATTCATCTAAATCTAATTTAGCAAAATGGCTCATGAGAATTTTACTAAATTTGAATCTTTTTATATTAAATTTTTTAATTAATTTGATAGTGTATTTAATTTGACAAATGAAGGTTCCATTTTCAAGTTTTTTCATCTGAAGCCATAAGAAAAAGTTAAGTTCTCACATCATACTCATCTCAAATTCACTAGCCATCAAAGATGAGAACTAAATGCACAAAGATTCATTAGTGCTTCCAAATAAAATGTCATATACATATACTTAAACAATAACATGATCATCACCTGCATTCATAAGAAAAAGGTTGGTATCTACTCTACCCTTTCTAAACCTATATATGGTCACTAAGGTAATTACTCAATCTCTCACACCCAACCCGTGGAGCCTGCTTCAAACCATATAAAGCTTTCTTCAATTTATAAATATGATCAAGGAAATCAAAGATCTCAAAATTAGGGGGTTTCTCTACAAAACATCTTGGTCAAGAAGCCTATTCAAAAAGGCAAAGAGTTTAAACTTTCTAAAGCATGCATGAGCAAGGAGCAACCTTATGGCTTCTAAACTTGTTACAGGTGCAAAGGATTCCTCAAAATCTATCTCCTCAACATGTGTGTACCCTTGTGCAACTAATGTAGCCTTATTTCTAACAACCACACCATAATCATCTAACTCTTCTATAGGACCAGTTTGTTCCAATAACATTCTGATCATCGTGTCTTGGGACTAATTCTCAAACATTATTCCTTACAAACTGATTAACCTCTTCTTCTATAGTAATTAATCAATAATTATCAGAAAGAACTTCTTCAACATTCTTAGGCTTAATTGTGGAAAAAAAATATATGATTAACCTCATCCCTACTATACCTCCTAGCCACTATACCTTGGGATGGATCACCTATAATCAACTCATTTGGATGATTCATCTTAAATTTCCATTCTTTAGTCATAAAATCACTCACTTATTCTTCCAATTTATTTTTTATTTTATTTTATTTAATTCTTCCTCAATCACTAAAATTTTTCTCTCACCTACCAAATTCTCATAAAAAATCACATGGATAGATTCTTTAGCAATCATCTTTCTTTTATTAAAAACATGATATGCTCTTCCAAACATAGAATAACCAAGAAGATAACAACATCATACTCAGAACAAAATTTTCCAAGATTTTCCTTTCCATTAAACATTTGCATCCAAAATTATGTAAATAATAAATCATAAATTTCTTATGAAATAATAATTTATAAGAAGTTTTCTTTAAAAGTGGTATGAAATAAACAATATTTATGACATAATAGGTGGTATTAACAAACTATGCAAAAAAAATACTTTTAAAGATTGTATTCATCCAATATATAGATCTACTAAGTTTAATTAATATTAGATTCTTTCTTTTAACAACTTCATTTTATTGGGGAGTCCTAGATGCTAGAAAATTATACCTAATTCCTGACTCATTACAAAATTCCTCAAAAAGTTTATTTTTAACACTATAGGAAAACTAGCTATTTGCGACAACAAAATTTGAGAAATCCATCACAAATCTTGATTTACAGTGAATTTGCAACATATATCATTCTGATGGAAAAAATGGGTGTTACAAATATATTTGAGATGGACAAAATCCATCACAAGATTTTTGCAGCGAATTTGTGAAGGAATAAACTCAAATGAAATTAATGTTTTGTTTTTGTGGTTTGCCATAGATTCCATCACAAATTACGATGGATTTGCGGTTGATAATTTGTTATAATTTGTGATGGATGGGTCCATCACAAATGTCGATACCAGAACATCGTAACAACATTTACGGTGGATTTTTTTGTCTCAAACATGTAGCATTACAATACAAAATAGCTTCTAGAACCATTATTTGAGCTTTCCAACATTCACAATCCATGCAATTATAATACAATTATGCAAATTAATGAACAAACAACCATATTTAATAAAATTTAACAGATTTTATAACATTGTTACAATTTCAACATAACTTATACATCAAATGAATTCAAATGTATAAAAAGCCATCTCAGGTGACAATCTAATCAGAATCTGTATACATGTTATCTTGCTTGGTCGACGAAGGCATCGATTGACATTCACTAATTTACTCCCTCAATCTTCTAAGCTACTCCAATATATGAGTGTTCATGTCTGCTCAACTTTTTTGAACGTTTTCTAACTCTACTGATAAGTTAGCCACCTGCTGGCAAACTAAACTCTCTTAGCCGCGTGCTGAGTGGCTGGTGGTAGAAGAGGACTATCCCTTAATCCATAAATGATCCCCTTCTACATTCTGCCTACCGACTGAGTCCAAGCGTGGTAGTCAAAATATATGAAGAACAAAAAAATGATCATTCTTCAGTTGCCACCTGACTCTCTCAAAGCTGTGTATCCTCATCCTACAAATAAAACATAATATAAGATTAATCATCATATAATTATGACTTATAATATTTCTATAAGTATAATATTCTTATATACTTAAATATGCATTCTTTGCTCACTCATCCACCTACTATTGGTCCCATTGACGCCTATGAGTGTGACTGTAAAACTCAACCACAATGGATTCTCTACCAAGCATCTCCTTTTGTAATATGCTTAGATTATAATATATACGAATAAATTGTTAAATTTTATTAAAGTTATAACCAATCATCATCAATGCGTAGTGTGTGGAACTTAGCCCTCTATATATAGGGAGCTTCCCAGGCCTCCAAAATTAAAAGCTCTATTATGCCTATTATGCTCCCTTCTCATTATATTGTATGGGCTAACCTAAGCACTCTTGAGGTTAACCCATACACCCTCGCCAATCCAAAGTTGATGCTCGCTTATCCTCGTAATGTGAGTAAATATGTCTGTTAGGCGAGTCACTCAATATTTCTCAAAATTTGTTATGATATAAGTATCATGCAATGGAAACCAATAGAAATCTTGTTGCATACAACAAATTAGGAAAAAATAATTCATGATTAGTTTAATTAAAAATGGACAGCTGTTAATAATATTATGGCTTACTAGCCTCAAACTCATTGAACCACATGTCATGCCTTCCTTTGAGATTTTCTTCTAAGAGACATATGGAGCATCAAATCTACTCCATATGATATCCCAGATATTATGCTTGAGTGACTTCAATTGATGAAACATGTACAAAATATTTAGTTAAAAATTTTATTTTATGTGTATGTGTGTGTGTGTGTGTCTATATATATATATTTCCAACTAACATGTATGTAAATATTTATTATTATTATTATAATATATAATATATAATAATAATAATAATAATAATAATAATAATAATAATAAACATTTACGTACGTGTCAGTCAGAGTTGTGGTAGCTTGTGTGGAAGGTTTAGCTACAGTTTGGCTGGAAGGTCTAGCAGCATAAGTCTGAGGAGGTGGTGGGTAGTCAAATGGTTGCAAAACTTATGGTAAATATTGATAAGTAACAGGGAATCCTTGAGATGATGGTGGGGGATAGTACAGGTAAAATGAAGCGGTCTGCGCAAGCTCTGGTGACAGAAAGCTAGGGTCTAGGGTGTAAAATTATGGACTCCCTATAGGAGCTGTAGGCAAAGGGGGGCTAGGCTAGGTATAAGTGGCAGGTTATAAAGTTGATGTCCCCTCAATACCATATCGCCCACCAGTTCTTGACCTATGATTGAAAATATTTGAGAACAATCACCTATAGGTCTCATCTCCCCAAGAAGACATCTACAAAAAAAAATAAAAGAACTAATTTGCTATAATTTACATATTTATAAAAAAAATAATGAAATAAGTAAATTAAATGCAGGAAATAAGTAGTTACTACTACTATGCTAACATAAAACAGAAATTATTGTATCTATACTAATGTGTAAAAAAGGAACTACCATGTAAAAACTATTGTACAAGTAAAAAAGAAACTGTTGTATCTATACTTACATTTAAAAAAAGGAACTATTATATAAGAATTATCGTATCTATACTAACATGTAAAAAAAGAACTACTATACAAGTAAAAAAAAAGTAACTATTGTATATGCACTAACATATAAAAATAAACTATTATATAGAAACTATTATATGTATGTACGAACATGTAAAAAAATTACTAATTAATTCACATTTACCTCGTAACTATTAACCACTAGATAATTTACTTCAATCTATCAAGGACAAATCCTCACTACGAACATCTTCAATGTTCTCCTTAATATCCAAGCCAACCTCCTCTAATAAAAAATCGGTCTCATTAGCTACAAGTTGATCATCTGTATCATTAGCAAACTATGTAAAATTAGGCATGCACTCTTCTTGATGTGCTGCTAGTATTGATGCATTATTCTCAGTAATCCCCTAGGTTTAGTCTCGATAACTACAAGTTAATCTTACTTACCCCTCAGTCTACCTAAATAAATAGCAAAGAAGGCTTGGGTAGTCTGGCTATCATCAAAGAAAAATAGGTTATATTTTTTAATCATTTAGTCCCTCCCAATCTTTAATGCAAATAAAAAATCAACAAGCTCCAAATCATGTGTCTGATAATTCTTCTCATGTAAAAGCATATGCTATAACATTTTTTTTGTTGCATCGAGATACATTCCAATACTTTTAATGAAGCAAAACTAAGCACCTAAAATCCATCTATACTTGATGGAATAGTTAAAACTAGAGTAAATGTCAAATAATCCTTTAGCTCTTTAAAGCGCGCCTCACAATCAAATTTGAAAATGAAATCCCTTAACTTATGAGTCAACATCATCAAAGGTGCATAGATATGAGAAAATCCTTTCATAAATTTTCTATAGTCACCAATGCCTTAAAACTTACATACCATATATATATATATATTGCAGTAGGTCTTGACCAATTAGCAACACCCTGAACTTTTTGAGGATATATAAAGATACCCATACTGCTCATCACATGCCCCAGTATTGAGATATCTTTAGCAGGAATTTACACTTTAAAAATTTCACATATAACTCATGTTGTCATAACATTTCCATGATAATCCTCAGGTACACTAGAAGATCTTATTTAGAAATTTAATAAACAAAAATATCATTTATGAAGATAATCATGAACTAATCTAAATATTCTTTGAATACGTATTCATTAGATCCATAAAAATTTTAGGTGCATTAGTCACCCCAAAAGGTTTGACGAAGAAATTAAAATGTATTATCTTGTACTAAATACAGTCTTCATCACATTTTCTTCTTTTACTCTCTCCTGATAATATCCAGATATCAAGTCAACCTTAAAAAATATAGAAGCTCCTACAAGTTGATCAAATATATCATCAATCCTTAATAAATGACACTTATTCTTTATTATTACCTGATTCAATTTCTTATAATAAATTCACAAGTGATGGTTAAAGTTTAATAGTTAGATGTGAGACCAATTGAATGCTAAACTGGCACACCAAGATCTTTGAGGTCTATAATTGATGTAGCAAGATGATATTTGATGTCAAAACTTTTTGATGAGGCTTATACCTTGATAGAGAAATTGGTAATAAATAACTTCAAGTGGCCTTCTGATAGAGTTAGTCCTAAGAGAGTAGTCAGTGTCTTTGAGTTATATGCTTTATCTATTTTGACTGCTCAAGTAGTAGCCATGTCTAAGAACTTAAGAAATCTTAGAGTTAATATAATCTCAGTATTACCTTTGCATTTGGATGAGAATGACTTAAATTCTACAAGTGAGTCTAGTGCTTAAGAGGTTGTGTATTTAAATATTATCGAAAGATCAAACAATCCTTTTTTGAATACATACAATATTGGTTGAAGTAACCATCCTAATTTTAGTTGGAGTAATAATAATGGTGATAATCAATGGATCCAAACTAGTCTAACCATATAGGACTTTGGAATAATCCTTAACATCCTATAATAAACCCAAGACCTTCTTATCCCTCATAATTTAATCAAAATAATCACTTCAAAGATAGGAAGATACCTTTAAAGATTGTAGTGCTTTAGATAAGAAATTAATTATAGAGTTAAGTTAATTTCCTTCAAAATTTGGAGAATCAGTTAGGGCATCTAGCAATTTCCTTTAGTAGTATGCCTTATGACACATTATCCAGTACCACTAAATTAATCCTAAAGAAAAAGGGAAAGAACAAAATTTAAATCAGATGAGGAATAGTAATGATGTGTCAACCAAAATGATAGATCTAGAAAAGTCTACATGAAGACTAAAAACTTAGCACTGATGGGAGTAAACCAAAATGTTTTTTGTTATTATGCATTTTATCATCCTTTCTAGTATATTTTGTACTAAAATTATTTAGTTACATGTACACTTTACTATTTTATGTTGAAGTTATTTCTTAAAATTTTTAATTTGCTTAAAATATTTTACATGCTTAACTATTGTAAGTTTCTCTTATAATTGCACTTTACCAAATAAAAACTATAATTAATAATACTTAAAATTAAGAATAATACAAAACTATATGTGTTTAGTGGAATGAATAAAGAACAATAATTCTTTATTTCAAAATCATAGTAAGCAACTAAGAAAATCATTTAAGTTAATACTTCATATTGAACTTAAATAATATTACACTAAAGCATCTGTCTACTAGTTTTATGATTGCATAACTATGTTTAGAGAAAGGTAGTACTTAGATTAATTATAAAATTCATTATCAACATAGGTATGATATTATTTAAACTTATATCAACCTTTACATTATTTCAATTTAGGATCACCAAAATGAACAAAGCAACCAGATATTTAAAATCAATACTTAAGTACTCATGAAAAAATAAATAAAAAAGTAAAAAAAATAAGAAGATCTAAAGAAGAAGGAAAAGTAAAGAAGAAAAATAAGTGCTTTAACATCAAAAATTAGTATATGATGAAACTGAAATACTAAAGAACACTAATACTTAATCTAAAATGGGGAAATATAAGTAAGCTAATATATATGGAGGTTTATAAATAAATTTTAGAATTAAGTAAAGTACAAATATTTCCTAAATGATAAATCATTCAATAAAAATTAGTGGTCAATATTGAACCTACACTTGTAGTAGATGAATTCAATTTGGATATTTATGAACATGATTTATTGGGATTTTTTATTCATGATTGTTTGAATTAAAATTGGTATACTTTAATTCATTCAAATTAACATAAAAATGGTGAAGTATTATCTTACATTTTATCGGCTTTGGTACAATTAGTTCATTTGATGATGACGAATATTGCTTAATGAAAACGTATTATTTTGAATCTTAGAAATGTCCCTACTGAAGTGTTGGCCCACTCAATGGACTCTATTTGGAGACTTTAGACAATCCCAATGAACATCAAGTTTGGGTTTGCACCCCCTGAATTTGAGGAATAGATTTAATTGACAATCGATGCGTTAAGAGAAGTTAACCTTGGAATCGATAATGACCCTCACCCTACTTTCATAAGTATAATTTTGAGTGAGGATGAGTCTTAGGATTTTATTCAACTTTTGTAAGAGTTTAGGGACTTCTTTTCCTAGATATCAATGAAATATCAGGCATCTCCGCTGACGTATCAATGCATAAACTTGGAATCCGACATGATGTCATTCTCGTTAAATAAGCTCCTCGATGCATGCATTTAGTGGTTGACCAGCAAGTTGTTTCTGAGATTAAGAAATTAATTGAGGCTAGATTTATTTGAGAGGAACAATACCCCTCTCAGGTAGCCAGCATCATACTAGTTTGAAAGAAAATGATCAAATCCAGATTTTTGTCTACTATAGGGATTTGAATAAGGCGTGTTCTAAGGATGAATTTCCTTTATGCACACTTAAACTTATGGTTGACATTGCTTCCTCCCATGTTGTTTTCTTCTTTTTGGATGGCTCATCCAGTTACAATTAAATTAGGATGGCCTCAGAAGATGAGAGAAAGTCTACATTCAGAACACCTACAGGAATCTTCTGTTATAAGGTGATGTTATTTGGCCTTAGAAACTACCAGCAGGCCATGAATCATATCTTTGATGACTTAATCAATTACCAAGTTGAGTATTACATTGATGATTTGGTTGTCAATAGAAAAGTTAAAGAGACTCAACTATATGACCTAAGAGTCATTTTTTAGCGTTGCAACGCTATGACCTAAAAAAGAATCCTTTGAAGTATGCATTCTCTGCCATTTTAGGGAAATTTTCATGATTCATAGTAAGGCACCATGGAATCAAGATTAATCCTGAAAAAATTGAAGTTTTCTTAAATATGCCTCCTCCTAAGAGCCTTACGCAGCTGAGATATCTTCAGGGTGGGCTAGCGTAAATAGCGAGGTTCATATCCAAGCTTGTTAGAAGATCTTGACCATTCTCTATCCTAGCCAAAAAGGATACCAAATTCATATGGGATGAGAAAGATTAGAGTGCCTTTAATAATATCAAAGAATACCTTTCTAATATGCTAGTTCTGGCAGCCCCTATTTTGGAAAAACCTTTGGTCCTCTATAATGCAGCCCTGGATTTGTCCTTAGGCTCCCTTTTAGCTCAAGTTAATAATGAGGGAAAGATAATGCTCTCTATTACCTTAGTCAAAGACTTCTTCCTACAAAAAATATGATATCCTTTGATCAAGAAGCATTATCTTACTTCACTTTTTACAGCCCAAACATTAAGACACCACATGCTTTCTCATTCAATCATCTTGATTTCCAGATTCATCCCGTTGTAATATCTTATGACACAACCTATTTTTTCAGGATGTTTGGCTTGGTGATCTATTATATTGCTTCAATTTTAGATCAATTTTATTCCCTTGCGTGCTGTGAAAGGACAGGCCATTGTCAACTTCCTAGCAGCGCACCTGCTGTCATCTGATTCTCCTTTAAATGATGATTTACCAGATGAATAAATCATGAGTTTTAGGGAATCTGATGACCCTATCTGGGAATTGTATTTTGATGGTATGACATACTCTCAATGGGACAAAACCCAAAAATCAACAATCCCCAAAAAAGCTGAAATTGGCATAAATTTCATAACTCCAGAAAAGGGAACGATGCATTTTTCCTACCATTTATTAGAGGCTTACATGAAAAATGAAACTGAGTATGAAGCTCTGATAACCTGTTTTGAACTTGCAATTTTGATGGAGATTAGAGATATTAAAATCTTTAGTGATTCTCATTGGTTATCAACCAGGTTGTAGGAACCTATAAGATTTTGAATCCTAAGCTCCTCAAATACCACCAGCATAATAGTCACCTACTTGAACAAATCCCCGTCATAACTTTGTGTTGGGTTAATCATTGAAATAGTTTTGTGGTTGATGCCATAGGAAAACTTGCCATGGAATTTACATGCCCATAAGAAGACTCCATTCCTCTAGAGATTAAGGTCATCAGGTCCTTTAATGAATTTGGAACACATCGACTAGCAATCTTCTCATATCCTTTCTTTCTCTTAAGCAACCAACAAAGAAGGTGATTGGAGACGACCATTAATCAAGTATCTTCAAGAGGTTAAACTTCCATAGGATAAATCCCTCACCAACCAAATCAAGAAACATGCACCAGCGTACATATACTAGTTGATAATATGTTATACTGACAATCGTTGGATCAAATGTTGCTATATTGTTTAGGCAAATGAGAGGCTCTGAAAATCATTAATGAAGTCCATTTTAGACTATACTATGCTAATTAATTGGGTTCAAAAATAAAGTTGAAAATTAAAAGACTTGGATACTACTGGCCTACAATGATTAAGGATTTTATGAACATTACAAAACATTGTCATTAATGCCAGGTATATGGTGTGGTTTTACATCAGCCACCTAATGTGTTGCATCCCACGATAGCTTTGTGGCCCATTGAAAGTTAAGGCACAGATGTTATCAGGCCAATTGACCCTCCTTCTTTAAAGGGTTAATGCTTCATATTAGCTACGACTGATTACTTTTCAAAGTGGGTGACAGTAATTCCCTTACAAAATGTTACATCACATTATGTTTTGAAGTTCTCTCATGACCATATCATATATCGATTATACATATCCCATAGAATCATATCCGATAATGGGTCTGCATTCAAGTCTACAAAAATTAATAGTTTTATATGATGCCATAATATTGATTGGAGATACTCAATAATCTATTACCCTTGGGCTAATGGGTTGGCTGAGGCCTTGAATAAGACTTTGGTGTAGATTATTAAGAAGAAACTTGATGATAATAAATGTCAATAGGATGAGAGGTTGGTGAAAGCTTTATGGGCATATCAAACCACTTATAGGATCCTGACCTATTCCACCCCATTTGAATATTGTATGGGTCTGAAACCGTACCCCACCCCCCCCCTTTTTTTAGGAAAACCCACGGAGGGGCCTATGCATTAATATAAGAGAAACGTACATGGTCCTTAAAGGGCCCTTAAGTTCACTAATGCTCAGAAGAGCTACAAAAGTAAAACTAAAAAATACCTAAGAGCTCGAGGTCCCTATTAAGCAAAATTACAAACAACCCTAGGTACATTTTACGGTACGCAAAAATGAGCACCCAAAAATTGAACTGAAAAGTAGGAAAATAGCAAAGATTCATATTGACCTCTAGCTTCCCATCCATGGTGGCCTCACTACAATTACTTGCACTAACAATATTCTGCAAGACAAGATGAGATCCAAAATACAAGAAGCACAAGTAGTAAAATAGGAGACAAAAAGGATAAGTTCAACCACCACCAATAATCTTTCCATAAGAAAAACAACTGCACCAAGCACCAGTAAACCAAAACAAATAACCATTGATCATATTCATCCAACCATGAGAAAGAATAAATATAAAAACATAGTTGGTATGTAAAAAATATTCAACTTGGTAAGCCATGTTAAATGTCAACACCCAAGAGATAGACACAACAAAAAATAGACCAAATGGGGACATCCCTAGCAACATCCAGCCAACAACTCGAGAGGTGATAGAGACCAACCACCAGCACTCCCTCAAAATTACCCAGTCATAGAAAATAAAAAGCTAAGCCCCAAAAAACCTTGTCCTAAATAACATACCAGTCAAGAAAGTCCTCAAAAAAACTTGGGAAACACTCCCACAAAAAGACGGGTAGCAGGACAAACAGAAAATAGAACAACACTTCCAATACACCTCCACATATACATCCATCAAAACAGGACAAGGACCATTATCAAAAACACTTTTGTCATCATAATATAAGCAATAATATAAATCAAGAGGCTCCCCAGCCACACATAAAATGTTGCAGCAACACCCATCATTACACAACTTAGCAAGGCCCAAAATAATAGATCTCAATAACATATCTCCCAAATTCACACTCAGGCAAAATAAGCATTTCCTCAAAAGGATCACCGAGCAACACATAAAGTAGAAATAAACCCAAGCAACACCCTAGGTGAAATGAATTCAAAAACACCATAGAAGGGCAAAATAAAAAACTATCTCAATAGTCATCTTACCAAAAACCTGAGAGCCAAAATAACAAAAAGTAGAGACACAAAACCCAGTAGGCCAGCTCCAATGAAATGCTCCATCAACAACCACCACCAAACCCAAAACATGGTAGCCACGAGACAAGATACAAGGTCTACCGACCCAAGCACATTAGCATCTAACATAAGGGGAACCAATTTTATCCAATCTAAGAAGCCCTTCTAAAGGGACAGGTAAAGTATTTGCAGCAAAATCAATGAAATAATCCAACTCACTATCCCAATGTGCCAGCCATGCATCATAGGCATTTCCCTCCTTATACACATGAGAAAATGAAGCATTAAGAAAAATCATCAACTGTTTAATATCCCTCACCAAATATAAATAATTAGAATTGCACACATAATCATCCAGGTTATTTAAGCATTGAATAGAAACATTAGAATCAACCTCAATACCAATGTTAGAAATATCCAAAGAAATACATAATCTAATCCCATAAAGAATAGTTAAAAGCTCAGCAAAATTCACGTCACAAGTTTGTAAGGGACCCGTAAAAGCCATAACAATGTTCCCAAAACTGTCCCTTATAATCCCATGTTCACCTCATTTTGGTGTGAGGGCACTAAGACCCACTTGGATTTCTTCCTGGTTATCTAATGATTGAAAAGTGCTCACTTTCTAACCTTTTGAGTCGTAGGTAAGACCCAATTCAATCCACATAAAACTCAACCCCCACCTCCTAATCTAATTCCTAGATCAACCCCCAATTAACCTTCAATCAATTCTCAATCAACATTCAATCAACTTGAAAATCTCATCCAACCATTAACAATCATATTTTTATTATTAGTTATATGGGTAAGCTACCCCTAATCATCTCAATCCAAAACTCAATCCAATTCGAAGGTTTCAAACCAAATTAAAGAGGCTAAGGACTAAGGTAATGAAACCCTTTCTAGGGGAATCTTTAAATCCCATGAAACCTAATCTAATGACCTTTAATTTGGGTTATATCAATTTAGTCTTGTTTAGCCATGTCTTTAAGGTCAAACATCCAATTTTGAGCTCAATCCAACATTCCTAACCCCTCAAATTGGATCTTTTCCCAAATGCTGCAAAACCTATAGTTATTTATAACCCATGCCACTAGACTTGCCATCCTATGGATCTTGGCATTGCAATCCTTTTCAAACCTTCCAATCACATCCATGACCTTCATTAAGACCTATTGATCAACACTCTACATCTTTTTTGACTCAATTTGACCCAAAATTGACTAAGGGGTTAAAAAATGACCAAAATACCCTTTAAAGGGGGTTTTTTGGTCTTTCCCCTAAGTTCAATTCAACCTTTCCACCTCAATCCTCAAAACCCATTCCAATGGATCCTAAATTTCATTAGGAACACACTGGAACCAAACTAACACTTTGGTTTGACCTGGTTTGACTAAGGTGTTCCCTCAAGGATCAAATGGCTATTTCAAATTAAATTCCTCCCTCTTGGCATGAGACCATCCCCATTGAGTTTATATGATCAATTTGAACTCAATGGACCTAACTCTTGACCCTAGGTCAACTTGGTTGACCAAGTCAACCATGTTTGACCAAATCTCCCTTACACCTCTACTCATCCAAATCCCATGCTGAAGACCTTCCCAATTCCATTTAGACCCATGGGTTGACCCCTTAGGTTCCCAAGAGACCCTTTTTGGAGTCCCAAGCCTTTGGCCCAAGATACCCCTCTTGGAGTCCCAAGCCTTTGGCTCAGTTGGGTTGGCCATTTGGCTTGACCTAAATGTCCAAAGAGAAGTTCCCCTTGAGCTATTTTTCAACCCTAGTCTAATTAAACCTAACAAATCATGGTATTACGTTTCCCTTGACTCAATGTATCTTCCTTAGCCAGCCCAAGCCTTTGGCCAAGTTGGGTCAAGAGTTAGGCTAACTGAAAGTGGCCAAAACCACTTGGGATTGAGCCAATTCCTACCCTAAGTCTAGTTGAACCTAGCCAACACCTCCTCTAGGTGACCCTAGGTCCAACACACCTTCCTTAGCCATTCTAGCCCATGGGTTGACTTGGGTCAACTTCTAAGCTAGCCCAAAATGGTCAAAATAACATTAACCTGAGCCATCCCCCACATCAGGGCAATTCATACCCAATTAGCACTTGTATTGGGTGCACCAAACCTAGACCTACCTCCCAAATTAAACCCAGGGTCTAACTTGATTTGGGTTGAGACCAATTTGACCCAAATCAAGCTGGTTTGGGTCAACCCAAGCCATGCAATCAAATTGGACTCCCCTAAGTCTAATTGAGCTCACACTCAAGTTCATCACATCCCCATCATCCTTTTTTAGTCAATCCATCCTAGACCCTGGCTGGCGATGGCCAGAACCAATGGAGTTTAAACTCTGATGGTCCCCCCCCCCCCCCCCCCCTCACTTCAGGCTTGACTCAAAGCCTTCCAAAGGCTGGGCTTATTGGTTTCAACCTTATGAGCCTCTGGGAGGATGTCTCCTGCCACCTAGAGGCCATCTAATGGTCAGACCAATCAATCTTAGATATCCAAGCTCACAAGAGTGAGCTAAATAGGGGGGAAATCCACCAGACATCCCCATTTGAATTCAATCTCCCAAAATCATTCCCCATAGTTCTTTGAGCGATCTCAAGCTTCCCCCAGTCTCCTAGCCTCTCCCATCTATGTGTTCGAGCAAAATCTGGTGAACTCCGTATACGGTCCACTTAAAGTCACACCTTCGGCCATCCTCCAATCTTGATGTCTGAAGGAGAAACAGTCTCCTTCCCCTTCTCAAGTTTCTCAAGAAAAAACCCATTCATTAGGACTTTCTCGATGGTATAAACCTACTCTTGAGCTCCCTAGATTGGTAGTTCGGTCAAGTGTGAAGGAAACCTTCACCCTAACAGATTTTTGCCATTGGGATTGAAGGTTTCCACCCTCCTGATCCTCCCTATAAAATTTTATTAGAATTTGCCAATGGGATTGCTCGAATAACACTAGAACAGTTCTACAAGTTTGGGTTCATGTGAGAGGTTGAAGATATAATCCTAGCTGTTGATTTTAATCAATGGTTTGGAGTAAATCTTGCGGTTCTGGATGCTGTTTGATCAGAGCTGTCCTATCTTTCATCCAACGGCTATGTTAACCAACCATTACTCAGTTAGCAACTAATGATTTCCTTGTCAATTGAAAAGCACCTCGTGTAAAGCACCGGCTGACTGGATAATTAGGGGATTAATTTCATAAAAAATCTTGGCAAACTTAAAAAGATTGTATCTCCTTACACACTTGGCCAAATTAGGTGTTTTTAGGCTCATTAGAAAGATCTCATAGAGATATACAAAAGCCTTATAGTTCTGAGCCTTAATTGCATATGTGTTAATTTTTATTTTAGTTTGAATGTTTTACCTATTATTGCATTTATATGTTAAATTTAAGTCACGAGGGCTTGGGACTTTAGGAGAGTGAATTTGGACATATCCCTGACATATCCAAGTTTTCCCTCCCTTGTTTGAGGTGTTTAAGGGTACTTTCATGCCAATTTGGGTTCTAGGGTTATGGTTTAACCCTTAAATTAAAAATGGAGCCATGATCTCTCTAATGAGAGTTAGGCTTTGTGATATGGTGTAATGGTGGTGATTAGCATATGGAGTTTAAGGCCACTCGTTTTGCCCCAATCCAACCCTAGGATAGCTCCCTAGAATTTTTCTAAGGTGACATAGAGATCACCTTAGTTGGTTTGTTTAGCCACCTTAAAAGCTTTAATTGGGCTAAAATTTAGAGTGTGTGAACCTTGAGATCAGGTGATCTTATGGCCCAAATCTCACTAGATTTGGTGACCATTTGGTCCACCAATTAGGAGCTTTAAAAAATCCCCTCTAGAATTGACCTAAAGCCTTAGATAATTGATTAAAAATTCATATTAAACCCAAAAAATCCTTTTTTTGGGAAATTGTAATAAGTTAATAGAAATTGTAATAAGTTAATAGAAATTGTAATGAAAGGTAATTTAATAAAAATCCTTTTTTTGAGACATTGTAATAAGTTAATAGAAATTGTAATAAGTTAATAAAAATTTAGATAAACTTCAAAAATTCATAATTTTCTCTAAAACATTTCAAATTAAGCAAACAAATAGTCTAACTACTCATCATAAGTTCTAATAGTTATTAAAAATCTAAAACTTCTAAAAGTAACACTAATTTAAAAAGTCAAATTTTTTAACACCTTAATTAATATAATGAAAATAATTTCAATAAATCTTAAAAATTCAATAATTCATTAAAATTTTAGAAATCTTTAATTTGATTAATAAAAATCACCTAACCAACTAAATCAACTTAATCAACCCCAATTTTTACTAGGTAACCTAGGTATATGAGGCTATGAATTTAGCCCCAATGAAGGTGAAATAAACTTCATAACCTCAGTGTGCAATAAATATAACAATCATACAATAATTAAAATATTTTTAAATCAAGCGTTAATATACTAATGTTTAAACCCTAATTAAAATTTCTCAGTCTTTAATAAATTCAAATATTATAAAACTTCAACTAACTACCTAGCCTAGGATCTACCCCAACCACATGACCTTCTACTCACTTTTTAGATGGTTTGCTAGGACAACTGACTCTAGATCAAGGTTAGGCCGATGTTTACCTTTTTTGCTATATGCCAAAATTTTGAGATTTTATTGCATCCTGTGATTAAAATTGCTTGGTATGTCTGTTTACTTTTACTACACTCTATGGAATTATGATGTGTTTGACAATTAGAGTACCCTTAGGTTAGGATCAGTCTAGATTCTCACTAAGTTTTCTACAGGTGGTCATGCTCATATATAGCAATAAAGGGGGCTAAATAAATAATAAAAAAATAGTAACTACTAAAAGGTAGTTCAGCTTCTTAGCCCCCAAATAAAAAGAGCGTGACCAGTATATTTTCTTTTCTGCACGTATATAATTACTTGGGAATATGCCTTGATATTTTAATGTTTAGGATAACCTTACAGGAGAGTCTAGAATTTTTATTTATATAAAATATAATTTATTTAAAGGTATTGAGTTGTGAAAGAGCACATTTGAGTTAAGATATATGGGTCCAAAGCTTTGATTCCAAAGAGCAAAGGATACCCCTTAGAGCGATAGTCCTTTTTCATTTGGAAGCCAAAATTTGGATCATTTTTCATACCCAAAGTGGAAAGGGAGGCCTTCCCCCTAAAGGAAGAGCTCTCTTTTCCATTTGGGTAGCCAACTACGAAGAATCCAAGGAGCTCGAAAAGGAGAAGATTAAAGAATTGAAGACAAAGGGTATCCCACTCAAAGTCACGTGCGTCTATATTAGGATTAGAATCTGGGTTATTATCAGTAGTGCCCAACCACTTTAATTTCTTTATTTCTTGGTTGTAATAAGCAAGGCTATTTGTCTATGGATATTTATTAATTAATTGGATTATATTTGATGTGTTGACTTGATTATGTATAGGATTACCTTCTTTTCCTATTTTTTGGTATTTATGTACTACTCTTTATTTTATCCTGGATACATGAGACTCGTAAGGGATTGAAAATTCTTTTACTTATAACCCAAAATTAAAATTTTAGGATTTAAGTAACATAGAAAGATAACGAATTTAGGGAATTAGCCTGGGATCGCCCTCGGGTCGCATGCATATTAATGCATTCTTCTTTCCTTGCTTAAGACACTTCCTTGCCTACAGGTAGAGTTTAGATAATCTGACCTATGAGGATGAGGTTCTAAAACTAGAGAAGCCTAGTCTTCTAAAAAATTATTTTTTAAGCCTTTTTAAAAATTTCAAGCATACATAATTTGGGTATTTCAACCAGCATGCATTGCATTTGAAACACATTTAAAAGAGTCTAAATTTTAATTATGTGTATTTAGCATTTTCTCAACTAACATAAGTTAAGGGGTCACTTAGGACAATCTCTAGATGTCAATCCCAGCTCTCAAAAAATTTAATAAAAATATCCTACCACTCTTTCATAAAATGACCAAACTTATGTATTTAAAATTGATTAGGTGGTTAGCTAGCTCCCTAATCTAGACCGGTGTATGTTTAGATTCTATTTTACATTAGTTAGGTTTGGACTACTTTGGTCAAGTTTCAAAATTTAAATTTAGGATATGGGGCAAATTTTGGATTATAAGACCTCAACTTCTGGGAATATAATCCCAAATCTTTAATGAAATGCTCAACCTAAACTAAATTTTCTTTCAATCCAAAACTTAAAGCCCAACACTTAGCTTAGGTTGGCACACTTCTGGATGGCTCCAGAATCTCAAAGTGTCCCCTACTCTTCTTCCCTTGATTTCATAAACAAGTGTTCAATCTTGATCGATTCCCTTTTGAAATTCCAAAATTCACCTCCTTTGGTATAGCTCTTGGAAAATCTTTTAACAAAATTCACCATTATTTTAATCGAGAGTGTTCGTAGGAAATCTCAATTTCCTATGATGTAATTAACTATATGGGCTTATGCTCATACGAGGTTTAGAACCACACACACCTAATTTTCAAAATTTAATTGGGTTTCTTTGGGAAACTTAAAATATTAACGATTGTCATTATCATGTTTGAAGAATAATCAATGAATGATATTATCTCCCTTTGGGGAGATATATCCTTCATTGGTGAAGCCTCAGATATGAACTTAGCGATCATCCTTCTTGATTATCGTAGTTGGATATTTAGTTGAACCTCGTTTTGGCCCTTTCAGGACATACAAAGTTCTCTCTTAATTTCAGTTACGATATTCAAGATGGGATTTGTAATTCTGAATCTGAACCCCATTCTGAAAGATTATTTTTACCTCTCGAGGTGATATATTTTTTTTGATGGGTCTTTCAATTTTAGAATTAGAATTCAATAGCAATTTTAAATTCCCCAAAGAAAACTAATTATTCAAACTTCCACAACCAAACGCAACATCCCACCACATCCTGAACAGTCATTGAAAAATGTACACTTGACATTAAATTTATAATTGTTATTAGGGGGTTTGATGTAGTGAACAATCCTTGGTCCAAAAGGAGAAAGTTGAGACTCATCCAACTTAAGACCTAAGTCAGAAGACACAAAGTAATAATTCTTAAAATTCTTGTATGAAAGTAGATTAATAGAAAAAAGTCTCATAACTTTGTCTTTCACATTATTGATAATCCTATGATGGTCCATGCCAACACCATTAAAAGAGAAATATTCCTCTCCAACCATAAATACCATAAAATGAGAGTAGGAATAACATTTCTAATATGACCTTCAGACTTGACAAACTAAAGCATAAGCATAGCGTTAATAGATAGTTTAGCATTATAGCAATTTAATTTGAAATTATCATCAAAATAACTCCAAGTTTTAACAGCTAAAGGACCAAAAATAAAAAATATAATGCATATTCTCCACATGATAGCAACATTGACATTTACAAGGGAAAATAAAACCTGTATTAATTAAATTATCATCAGTAGGAATGAACTTATGCAAAACTCTCCAAATGAATATAGCAATAGTGGTAGGAATACTTTTAGGCCAAATCATAGAGAAAATAGTAGAAACATCATTCTTGATTCTAAAAGCATGTCAAGCATCCTTATGTCTAAAAGCACCATCTTGGGAAAGATTGGATAAAAGTAAATCCTCATATTCAGTGTATAGGGGAAGGTTAAGAATCTATTGAATAATAGAATCAAGAATCACATTCATAAATTTATCATAGTCCCAACAGCTATACATAATGAAATAGTTCACCTTAATGGCATCAGTGGAACAAGTATTAGTAATATAATCAATAGAATGAGAACCTAACCGATGATCTTGCCAAAAAAAAATATTACCAGCTCCAAGCCCATAGGAAAGATGTGGCTCAATAATCCATTTTGCCTTGCAGAGTCTCTGTGACACTTTAGAATCACCTTGGTTAAAAGAGCAAATAATGGGATGTCTACCCACACAATACTTAGCAAACATAAATTTAGGCCAAAAAATCATTTTAGCACGAAAAGTATACCATAACTTGAAAGAAAAAGTATAAGATAAATCAAACATGCACTTTCAATGCAAAGCTCCCTCATTTAACACACCGAATCACTTGCCCCAAGAGGCCCAGATAAATTGAGTTGATATTAGCCCCTTTCCCAAAAAAAATATTGATAATTTTATCAATCCTATTGTAAATAGATTGAGTGGGCAGAGGAGTTTGGAAAGTCTAAACAGGAAGAGAACAAAAAATACTTCTAATGAGAGTAAGCCGACCACCAAAGCTTAGAAAATTATAATCCCAGGACAAAAGTTTATTTTGCACTGAGGTAATCAAATCATTAAAAAGAAAGGATCTCTTATGACCTTTAAAAAGAGGAACCCCAAGATACTTAATAGGCATTTAAGCTTGCACAAAACTAGTAAGGTCTTTAATAGCCACAATATGAGCATTAGGCACTTTGTTAGGGGCAATGAAACAACATTTATTTTTATTAAAAGACAACCCACTAACAGTTTCAAAATTTTGAAAAACATTTAAGAGTTTATTAATATGGTTTAAAGAAGTATTCGTAAAAAAAATAAAATTATTACCAAAACATAAGTGTGATATCAAAAAACCACCCAAAGTCCTAAAATAGAGGCTATGATGATTCTCAAAGAGTTTAGTAATGCCTTTGGATAATTACTTAGCCGCAATAATAAAGAGGACAGGGAGAGATAGGATCTCCCTGTCTAAGACCATGAGAATATTTAAAAAAAACCCGTGCTTTTGCTATTGACAATAATGGAAAAGTAAGATCCTTTAATGCAATTTTTGATACGACTGGTAAAAATTGAATTAAACCTAAATAATTATAAAAACTTCTAAAGACTTTTACAATTAATGTTGTCATAAGCCTTAGAAATATCAAGCTTCAAAATCATATTTCTACTTCTCACCCTAACACCCATGTCATGAGAAAATTCTTGAAACAAAAGAATATTATCAGCAATAACTCTACCCTTAAAAAAACCCATTTGATAATGAGATATAATTTTAGGAAGAAGAGAAGTTAAATGAGTCATAAATTTTTTTGAAATCAACTTACTAAAAAAGGTACAAAGACTAGTAGGTCTAAAGTCATTCCAACTACTAACCAAGTTGGTCATGGGGATGAGCATAATAGAAGTAGAAGTAAAAAACTTAGGAATATTGTTCCCAGCAAAAAAATCCAAAACCACAGAAAAAAGATCAAAGCTATTAATATTCCAAGCTTTATAGAAAAACTTAGTAGTAAAGCCATCCAACCCAGCCATAGAGTCACCATTTATACCACACCTAATCTCTTTTAATTCCTCTAAAGAAGGGGGTCTAGAAAGCAACTCATTATCCTCCTAGAAATAAGATTAGGAATAATAACAAGATTAACAATATAAGTAGGATTAAAATCCTTATTGAGGCTATTACGAAAATATTAAACATCCAAATTAGAAATTTCCTCCCTATCCTCTGTAACAAAACCATCACCATGACTGATTTTACTAATGGAGTTTTTGGCTCTTTTCCTCTTAACCAAAGCCTGAAAATATTTAGTATTATTATCACCTTCAAAAAGGTGTTTCGCAGTAGCTTTTTGCTTCCAGAAGGCTTCCTTCTAAGCTTATAATTTAAACAGACACTCTTTAGCATCTCTGAGTAAAGTGAAATTAACATCAGAAGAAAAAAAACTGATAATTAACTTCAATAGAGTTCACTTTATCTTCAATAATCAAAATATTAGTGAAATTTTTTTGAACACATTGTGATTCCACAAATTAACAATTTATTTCAATCTTTTCAATTTGAACCAAAATCTCTACATGCCAAGAACATAATTATTTGAATGCAAGGGGATATGCCAATTTTTCCGAATCACCTCCAAGAAAGACTCATGGAGCAACCACATATTTTGAAATCTAAATTGAGGCAAAGAATTCATCTAAACTTAATAGAAAGAGTTCTACTAAAGCGTTCAACATAAATTGAGCCAATTGTCATTAAATAAAACTTGATCCAAAAGTTGCCATAAAAGACCACGGTTCCAAGTGAATTTATTACCAGAAAAACCAATTTCAATTAAATTACAATTCAAAATCATATTGTTAAAATCCTCTATAGAGTTATAGTTAGGAGTAGAGCCCCTAATACGCTCAGAAGGAATAGAAATCGTGTTAACATAACCACCCATAAGCTAAGGCAAATTGGAAACACTATAACAATTAACAAGTTGTCCCATAACACTTTCCTAGTATTACAAGCAAAGGCAGCATGGATAAAAGAGGCATAACAATTCAAATTTAAAAATTCAATATTGCAATGAAGAACTTGAGTAAAATCTCCAATAACATCAATCCGAATAGGTTCCTTCCAAAAAACCCAAATCTTATTGGTAGAATTCGAAACAAAATGCTTAAATCTCAAAATTTTGGCAGTACTAGGCAATTTAAAGACATTAATATGAGGTTCAAGCAAAATAAAAATAGAAATATTATAAATGCGACACAAATTCTTAACTCTCACCCAAGAATAGGGGAAACCAATACCCCTAACATTCCAAATAATAGTTTTAAACATAAGAAAAAATGTTAATGACTAATTTGCGAATGATGGGTGGTTCTAGGAGATTGCAAAATGATGTTCTTGCTTTTCCTGCCTCTCCTACTATGATATTTAGTAAAGCTAGTATCATTATCATCTCTAGCAAAACATTTAGCAACTATATTTATATTCTCCGTATCAGTAAAAGCATTACTATGATAATGAGAAGTAGAGGGAAGCTTACTATCGATTTGTTGGCCCATCCGCCTTACATGTTGAGGAAAATCACCCTCCTTAACCATACAATCTTCCTCCACTCTTCTTTTATTACTCATGGTAAGCTCAATATTTCCTTCCCCAAAGAAAAGGTTATCCTCCACCCTAGCCACTTCACCCTCCTCCAAGGTATGGTAATTCCCAACAATTTTTTTACTACATAAAGCAGTACCCGCATTAGCTTCCACCAATTTCTCTTGCTCATTTAAAACCAAGTTATTTGTACAAGTAGTAGAAAGCAATATAAAATCCATATCTGAGAGGTTTTTGTTACGAATGCAAGGATTAATAGCATTGGAAATAATAGTATTTTGGTTAGTGGTAATAGCCAACATTTGCTCATCCATATTTCCACGTTCAGTAGATAAGATAAAAATAGAGTTAACATTTTCTCCCAGAATATGAGTAGGAATATCAACATTAGAAACAACTAGTTTAGTATTAGCACAAGCTAGTTATAAAGGTTCCTCAATATTCACACTCAATTTAGGAGCATTGCCCTCAAGCTCTCCAGGCTTAGGATTGACATTGTCATGAGCATTAGTAAAAACAACATTGTCTTGAGACTGTTTGGAGGAACCTTTTTCCTTATAAATGTGAGGAAACTACATATAACATTCATTTAAACCATGACCATGCATTTTATAATGAGAAAAAAAGGACAAGTTTTCAAATTCCACTTTTTATAAATAACCATTCAACTCTGATGCAATCGAAATCTCATTCAAATGTTTCTTATAGATATCAAATTCAACCAAAACATGAGCCACAAACAACCAAGAAATAGTAGCAGTAGCTTGGTCAATTTGTAAAGGATTACTAAAAATCAAAGCCAAACTAAATAAGATTTGAGAATTAAAGAAATGAAGTCTCAAGTTTGAAAATGAAATCTACACAGGAGAAATTGGGGATTCCTCCGGAACATCAAAATCTGATGTCTATTTGAGTAAAGGTATTTGACATGCTTGAATATAGTAGGATCTCCTAGCAAAGATATGACTATAATCGAGATCATTGGAAAGTTGGATCGCAATATGTATCTAATGAAGTAAGTCGATATGGAAGGAACCCAAGAGCTTTAGGTTAACAAAAAATTTGCAAATAACATCATGGTTAGGTCCCTGGAGGATGAAATTGCCAACCAGTGTTAACATAAACAGAGAAGCCAACTGAGAAGCCATAGATTCATCAAACATCAAAGCCGGACAACCCTTAAATGAAGTATGAACAAATTGAAGCTTATAGGTAGAAGAAGATGAACCAACCAAAACATCCTTAAAAGATTGAAATTTCCCATCAAGAAGAGAGGAAGTTGAGGGGATTGTTGGTGAAATTTTTGAAAGCAGGTTTTGAAAATAATTCATTTACCTTAGAAAATTGGAATCAACTTTGGATTTGAATTTTGAGATCAAACATCCCATTAGTAAAGTCATACCACTTTGGGAAGTGGAAATAAGATTTCAAAATGGGATTCAAATCTAGAATTACAAATCCTACCTCGAATATCATATTGAGATCCAAGATAGAACCACATATAACCTCAAGAGGACAAAATGGAGTTCAATCTAATTTTGAACTATGATATTCTAGGTAGATTATCATTAATTTCATGCTAAAATCCTTATTAACAAATGATAATCTCCGCTAAAGAAGAAGATATCATTATTTAATAATTATTAAGATATGACGATAATAATCGTCGTTAGTTGAATTTTTTAAAGAAGACTAATTTGAGTTTTGAAAATTTCTTTTGATAAATTTGGGACTAAGTTTAAATTTCAATTATAAAATTAAACCAAATATTAAGGGTGATTTATTACCTCAAAAGGAAGAAATAAAATCCTTTAATGGGTTTAGATCCATAGTCATAGATTTTATCTCAAATATTATCGTCTGATTTAAGGTAAGACTACATATCATCCTTGAGGGTTAAAATGAAGTTTAACCAAATATCAGGCTATGAAAATTGAGAGAAATGATCACTAATTTCATACTTGAATTAATGTTAACACATGATAAATCTCTCCGAAGAAAGAAAATATCCTCCGTTAGCAATCATACAATTATGATGATAATGATCGTTACAAGTTTTATTTCTCAAAAGAAATATCAATTAAGTTTTGAAAAGATTTTTAAAATTGATGTGGGTTCTAAATCTCCTACGGGTGAAAACCCTCATATTTAATTACATCATAAGAAATCAAAATTGCCTACGAATACTCTCAATTAAAATATTGGCAAATTTTTGTTAAAATATTTTCTATAAGTGATATCAAAGAAGTTGAATATGAAATTTCAATAGGGATTATATCAAATTTAATCACTTATTTTTAGAGTCAAGCGAAGAAGAGTAGGGGACACTTTGAGATTTTGGAATATTCCAGAAGTGTCCCATCCTAATTTAAATGTTGGGATTTCTGTTTAGGATTGAAAGAATATTTAGTTTGAGTTAAGCATTTTATTAGAAATTTGGGATTGTATTCTTGAAGATTGGGGTCTTATGATTCAAAATCCACCCTGAATCCTAAATATAAATTGGGTACCACATAGTTGTGTCCAAAACATAACTAATGCAATATAGAACCTAGACTTACCCTGACCTAGATTGGGGAGCCAGTTAAAAACCTAGTCAATTTTAAATACATGTTTTCGGTCATTTTATAAAATAGTGGTACAAACCATTTAATTAAAGTTTTAAAGAGCTGGGCCGACGTCTAGAGATTGTCCTAAGTGGCCCCTTGACTTATGCTAGGTGAAAATGATGAAGACAAATGCAATCAAAATTTAGACTTTTTTAAATGTACTTTTAATACAATGCGTGTGGCCAAAAATTCAAATTATGAATGCTTGAAATTTTTAAAAATGGCTTAAAATTTATTTTTTAGAAGACTAGGCTTCCTCAAGTTCAACACCTCAGCCTCATAGGTCGGATTATCATAACTCTACCTACAGGCGGGGAAGTGTCTTAAAACAAGGAAAGAAGATTGCATCGATATGCATGTAAACCCAAATGATCTCAAATGTATTCCCTAGATTACTATCTTTCTATGTTATTTAACTCCTAAAATTTTAAATTTTTTATTATGAGTAGAAGAATTTTCACACCCTCACAAGCCTTATGTATCCAGGCTAAATCAAAAGTGGCACAAAAATGCCAAAAAACTAGGAAAAGTAGGCGAAATTCTAATCGCAATCATATTAACACATCAAATATAATCAAATTAATTAATAAATATCTATAAGTAAACTATCTTGCTTATTACAACCCAAAAATGTAGAAATTAAAGTGGCTGGGCACCATTGAACATAACTTGGATTCTAATCCTAGTAAAGATACAAGTAACTTTAAGTGAGATACTATTTATCTTTAATTCTTCAGTCTTCTTTCCTTCGAGTTTCTTTGATTCTTCATAGTCGGCTACCCAAATGAAAAAGAGAACTCTTCCCTTGAGGGGAAGGTTACTCTTTCCACTTTGGGTATAAAAAAATGATTCAAATTTGGACTTCCAAATAGGAAAGGATTGTCCCCCAAAGGGGTATCTTTTCCACTTTGGAATCTAAACTTTGGATCCGTGTTTCCCAACTCAAATGTGCACTTTCACAATTCAACATCGTAAATGAATTACATATATATGAAAATAAAAAAAATTCTAGACTCTCTTGCAAGGTTATCCTAAGTATTTAATTAATCAAATTCATTCCCAAGCAATTATATATATATATATATATATATATATATCCACAGAGGGTCCTATGCATTGATTAAATAAAAGGGATACATAGTCCTTAAGGGGACCTCAAGCTTTTTAATGGTCAAACAATCTACAATCATAAGAAGAAAGAAAACAACTACAAGCTAGAGTTCCCCACTATAGAGCAATACAAAATTACCTAGGTACATTCTACGGTGCTCAAGCATAAGCACCCAAAAACGGAGCAACCCAAAAAACTTCAAAAAGCTCTAGCGATCCATCCTCAAAAACATATCTACAATCCTTAGTGCCAAAAAATCCTGTAAAACATCTGATAGGCACAAAGAATATAACAGAAATATCTAAAATAGTTATATAGATAAACTTAAAAATAGTATTATATACCAAAAATTGAATCCCATCATCATAATTAACCAACCAATGATAAGAATATAGGCCAGGTAAAGTGACACAATCACCTTTAAACATGATAAGCAACCAAGCAACTCACCGAGAGAGAGCACATAATAATGGCCTAGTTGAGACAAATAGGAAAATAAGTATACAGGAAAAATAACTGTACATAGCCACCACTACCTCCATCAATACACAGGCCACCCAGTTCAAAATGATGAGAGAGAGAAGGCAACAAGAAAAATGCTTCAAAACTGAGACCTGCATGTCAACGACAACAAATAACACCCCAGCATAAATCGACCCTACCAGGCACCAAGTCTAAGTCCAATAACTAACCAACCATAAAAAAAACCCAAACCATCCACCAAATGGGTTAAAAGAACATATAGAGAAACCAGACAGAATGCCCCAAGTAGAAAATAGCAATGGGAAACAGGAAGCAACACCAACAGAAAGAACCCAAAAACACCAAGATAAATAACAAACATGCCATTACCTGCCCGAACAAAATACCAAAGAAATAAGCCCTACTATAGAAGCAAAATAAATGACCCCCACCAACAGAATAGAAGAACTCTAGAGAGCAGTAGCCACCAACATACATATAAAAGAACTATCCACCCCAGGAAGGAACAAATAGCCTTGAAGTAAGAACTCCAAAAAAACATACAACAAACCACCCAACCATCCATGATAGAAGAAGTCAAAACCAATACAAGAATAATAACACCAACACTGCTCCAGGTCAACCAGGCCATAAAAAAAACAAAACACACAGAGGCACTAGACAACCAAGCAATCTCTAAAACCTGGAATAAGGTTGAGAACCACATGCTAGGCCACCAAAACCACCTAAGATCTAACATAAGGAACACCAAAGTGATCGAGATTAATCAGCCCTTATAGATACCTTGGAATGTTGGACACAATCAAATCCAAAAAATCCTCTTGGCCACACCCCCAATTAGCAAGCCAAGAAGCACAAACATTCCCATGATTATAAATATGATAGAACAAATACTTCAAAAAATCAAAATATTCTTAAACTCCCTAGCAATATAAAAAAAGTCAGTACTACAGCCCAAATCAACATTAGAGTTTAGGAATTGGAAATTATAATTAGAATTAACCTCGATAAGCATATGAGTTAAATTCAGAGAAATACATAACCTTAAACCATAGAGGATAGCCACAATAATAGCATAGAAAGCAACCCAATTCTGAAGAAAACCAGTAAAAGCCATAATAAGCTTACTATTACTATTTTTGATAATACCACCACAGTCCATAGTGGAGCCGCTACTAATCCCATCCACATTTAGCTGGTAAAAATTAGTGGGAGGTTTAATCCAATAAATGATTCTATGATCTTTGGTAGTATCACCATTCTCCTAATTAAGGCCTAAAGTAGACCCCACAAAAGTATAGTTGTTGAAGCTCTTGGCAGAAATCAACTTAACAGAAAATAAGGCCAAAATCTTATCTTTAACTTTTTGGATAACCTTAAGATAATTCATATGAATACCATTAAAAAGAGAATTATTCCTTTCTAACCATAAATACCATAAAATGAGATAAGGAATGATATTTCTGATGTGTCCTTTAGTCTTAACAAACCAAGTATTAAACATAGATTTCAGGGATAAATGAGCATTAAAGTAATGTAATTGAAACAAGTCTTCAAAATAAATTCATGTTTTAGTAGCGATAGGGCCTGAAATAAAAACATGCTGCATATTCTCTAAATGGAAACAACATCTGCATTTGGAAGGTAAAATAAAACCTCTACTAATAAGATTTTCATCAGTGGGGATAAATTTATTGTCAAAGTTCTCCAAACAAAGATAGCAACAGTAGAAGGAATACTTTTATGCCATATCATACAGAAAATATTACCACAAAGATCTCAAGGCTGAAAGGCAAGACAAGCATTTTTCAAATGAAAGTGACCATCTTTAAACAAATCACATAAGATAATATCCTTAAAAGCAGTATTTATAGGAAGGTTCAAAATTTTATGAATAATGCAGTCAGGGATGACATTAGAGAGTTTTTTATAATCCCAACAATTATCAGAAATGAAAGACATAGTTGCAATAGAAGAAGTATTCATAATGGCATCAATAGATTGATTATCCAACCAGCGATCTTGTTATAAGAAAATATTACCCTCATCAAGCCCCCAAGAAATGAAAGGCGCAATAGACCAATTCACCTTATAATGTCTCTTCCACACTAAAGAGTCACCTTGATTAAAAATACAGGTAGAAGGATGTTTACCAACACAATATTTAGCAGACATAAAATTAGCCCAAAGGCTCACTTTAGCACGAAAGTTATACCAAAGCTTAAAAGATAAGGCATAAATTAAGTAATTCATACTTTTACAAACTAAATCCCCTTCAGCCAAAACACCACAACATCTATCCTAAGAAGCATAGGAAATTTTAGAACTATTGGACGTATATTTCCAAAAAAAAGTATTAATAAGCCTATACACTCTATTACAAACCTCTTTAGTAGGCAACAAAGTTTGAAAGATATAAACCAGCAAGGAGCATATAACACTTTTAACAAGAGTTAATCTACCACGAAAGCTTAGAAAAGTGGAATCCCTTGAGGAAAATTTATTCTCAATAGAAATAAAATGATCATAAAAAAGAAAAGATTTCTTATGACCTTTAAAGAGGGGAACTCCAAGATACTTGATGGGTAATTGACCATGCATAAAACCAGTAACATCTTTAATGTCCAAAATACGAGCATTAGGAATTATCTTGAAAGTAACAAAACAAAATTTGTTTTTATTAAGAGACAAGCAACTAACCATCTCAAATTGATCAAAAAATTCCAAAAGTTTATGAAACATGTTCTAAGAAGCATTCATAAAAATAATAAAATCATCCGCAAAACAAAGATGAGAAATAGGAAAACCACCCAAAGTTCTAAAATAAAGACTAAGATTATTCTCAAAGAGGTTGGTAAGACCTCTAGATAGAAAATCAGCAGCAATAATGAACAGAGCATGGGAAATAGGGTCACTCTATCTTAAACCATGAGAAGATTTGAAAAACCCATTACTAAAACCATTAAAAATGATGGAAAAGTAAACATTATCAATATAATTTCTAATAAGCTTAATAAAGACTTAATTGAAACTAAATAGATGCAAATTATTATAAATAAAGTTTCAATCAATATTGTCATATGCCTTGGCAATATCCAAATTTGAGATAAAATTACCCGCTCTCACCCTAACATCTAGATCTTGGCAAAATTCTTGAGACAACAAAATATTGTCAGCAATAGCCTTCCCTTTCACAAAACCCATCTGAAAGGGAGAAATAATTCTAGGTAAAATAGGAGTTAAATGATTTGAGATAATTTTAGAAATCAACTTGTTAAAGAAATTACAAAGGCTAATAGGTCTAATGTCATTCCATGAGCTAACATAATTATTTTTGGGAATAAGCATAATAGAAGTAAAGGTAAAAAATTTAGGGATAAAATTACCTGCAAAGAAATCCAAAACCATAGAAAATAGATCATTATAAATAATATGCCATGATTTTTGAAAAAATTGAGAAGTAAAACCATCAGACCTAGTCATAGAATCACTATTCATACTAAAAATAGTCTCTTTAACTTCCTCCAAGGAAGGAGGTTTAGAAAGATTGTCATTCTCCTCTTGCTGAATAAGGTTAGGAATAAAAGTAGAATTACTAATATGAGCAGAAGTAAAAATTTTATTAAGTCTCTTTTGAAAATGGTCGACCACAAGATTAACAATCTCCACAGAATTATCAGACAACGTACCTCCTCACGAAGAATTTTATTAATGCACTTTTTAGCCCTTTTCTGCTTGACTAAGGCATGAAAGTATTTAGTGTTATTATCACCATCAACCATATACTTAGCAGTGGTTTTTTATTTCCAAAAAACCTTCCCCTAAGCTTGGAGTTTAAAGAGACAATCTTTAGCATTTCTTAAAAGTAATAACTTATCATCAGAGGGATCAACTTGACGACTGGAATCAAGAATATTAACTTGCTATTCAGCATTCAAAATATTAGTAAATAGGTTTTTAAAAACATTATGATTCCACTAGTTCAAGACCTATATAAGCCTTTTTAACTTAAACCATAATCTCCTCATGCAAAAAAATATAATTATCAGGATGAAGAGGAGCATGCCAGTTATTATGAATCACATCTAAGAAAGAGTCATGAAGTAACCATATATTTTGAAATCTGAATTGGGAAGGGCCATTAACATGTCTAAAATCCATGCTAATAAGTAAAGGGGAGTGATCAGAAAGAGTTCTGCTAATATGTTAGATAGTAATATTATTAAAAGAGTTAATACAAGAATTATTAAGAAGCACATGATCTAAACGTTTCCATAAGTGACCACTATTCCAAGTGAATTTGTTACTCACAAAACCAATACCAATTAAATTGCAATCCAAAATCATGTTACTAAAGTCCTCCATAGAGGAATGAGAAGGGGAAGATTCTCCAATCCACTCAGAGGGATTAGTAATAGCATTAAAATCACAACCAACAAGCTAGGGAAAACCACAAATACTATGAAAATTAGTGAGCTGATCCCAGAGGATTTTCCTAATATAACGAGTAGAAGCAGCATACACAAAAGAAGCACAACACATGAAATTAAAAACCTCTGTCTTATAATGCATCAATTGATAAAAGTCACCAATAACTTCAATTTTAATAGGGTCCTTCCATAACACCCAAATTTTATTAGCCACGGCATGTCTAAAACCCAAAAAGCGAGCAGTACTAATAAGCTTATTAGACGAGATAAAAGGCTCAAGCAAAACAAGCAAAGATTCATTATGAATAAGAAACATGTTTTTAGCTCTTAAACGAGAAGAGGGACAACCAATACCCCTAACATTCCAAATAACGCAATTAAACATAAAGCAAAAATTAATGAAGAGTATGTGAGCGGGTAGTTCTAGAAGGCTGTAAAATGATATTATATTTTTTTCTACCTCTCTTACCTTGAAACTTAATGAAATTAGTATTATTTTCATCTTTAGCAAAGCATTTAGACACAATATCCAAATCCTCAGAATAAGTAAAAGCCTCACTATTAGAGAGCAATTTAGAATGAAGCTTACTATCATTAATCAAACCTTCCTTCCAAAATTCTTGCTCTAAGGGACAACCATCCATCACAACCGATTTCCCTTTATCAACACCACCATCCACTATGTCCACTTGATGTTTCTCCTGAATAGCAATAATAGAGGAATTAGAAACCAAATTAGTAAAGATATTAGGAACCATTATAGAATCCATATCAGTCAAGTTATTATTTGAAACACAAATAATATTTTTAAAAGAAGAAATAATGTTAGCATTAGTAAAACTATCCAGCCTTTGCTCAATAAGATCTTGCCCCACAATATGTTCAGGGCCAATATTAGAAACTTCCTTTTGGGTTAAGATAGAGTGATTAAGATTTATCCTTTTGGAAAGCCCATACAAAGGTTGCTCCAAGCAAGGATCTAAATCTTCTTCTCCACTCATCATCCCTGGTTCCTTAGAGGTTCTAGAGAGGTCTACTTCAGCAATTGATCAAGGTTCTCTACCTGCTTCAGGAGGAAGCAAAAGGAGTTGGATTCCCTGCCTGCTTCAGGAGGAATCAAAAGGAGTTAGGTTCTATGCCTCATTGGAGTCGGTGGAATGGAGTTTTTGTATCGGCTTCTCTGCCTTGCTATGGGGGCAAAAGGAGAGACATTGAGTTTAGTGGAATACTCGGAGGAGAGGCTCCAGGGAGTGGATGTAGGTCAAGTTGACCGAACCACTATAAAATTTGGTGTTTTCTTTCTTATTGTATTTTCTGTATTTAATTTCTACATTTTATTTTTATGGTGATTATTTGGTTGTGATTGTGATTTTGTTTGAGAAATGTTTAAAACACCAATTCACCCCCCCCCCCCCCCCCCTTCTTGATTAACCTCAGGCTAGTTCATAAGGGCTTAACATCTCTGATGAACTTTCATTCATATATATACTCATAGGGCTCTAAAAAAAAGATCATTCTTCCTTTGAGGGCATTCTCTTTGGAATTCAATAGAACACCATGAGCCAGAAGACCAGAAGATTTGAAAAGCAAGTATATTTATAGAATTGTAACATTCATAGGTGTAGAAAATCAAGCTTGCTATAATGGAGCCTGACCAACGTTCTTTCATTTAGACCCTAATTTGAATTATAAATTTTTATACAAATGAAATCACAAATTTCTTATGTACACTGCTTCATACATCATACATTGCATTAATATGGGTGGTAGATTACTATAGAGGGTATATAATTGTTATTAGTTTAATTCAATGTATATGTTCTGAGCTTTGTAAGAACACGTATACTAGATCTAGGATAAAATAATAGTAGTATTGAATACACGAACACCTTATATATATATATATATATATATATATATATATATATAAGGTGTTTGTGTATTCAATACTACTATTGTTTTGATTTATTTTTAACAACCTACAAGACAACAACAAGTAAGCCACAACCCATTGCATTCAGGGTTGAGTATGTTATTCCAATAAGTATAGGTTTATTGATGTCAGCTTTCTTAGAAAATTAATCATGTATATTAAAGTGAAAGTAGAGTCTAGAGTATATTAAGTGTATATTATAGAAACTTTAAGTGAAGCATCACTTTAAAGTGCATTAACGTAGCATTTGCATTTTTGTAAATCTAGATTAAAGATTTGAATCCAGATCCTTGATTATAAGTAAATGATGAGCTACCTATCTTGCATATATTAGGTTCAACACGAATTTTAAATTATATGCTTTAGATGGTTAGTTGGTTGTCTACTCAAAGAAGTCATTTTTTTTCCACTCAAAGAAGTCATAAGTCCAAATTGAAAGTTTGTTAGGGTTGTTAAGCCCTTATGAACTAGCTCAAGGATAACCAAGAGGGGGGTGAATTGATGGTTTTAAAAATTCTTAAACAAAAAGTAAAATCTTTTTTAAACCTTTTTTAATATTTTAAAACAAACATGATCAACCTTTAATGCAAAATCAACTAACAAAATAAATCAAAGATTTTAACTATACAATCAAGCATAAAAAATTAAAGTGTGGAAATTAAAATACAGAGTAGTAATAAGAAAGAATACACTAGATTTTATAGTGGTTCGGTCAACCTGACCTACTTCCACTCCTCGGAGGCACCCTCCGAGTATTACACTAAAATTGTAGCGCCTCTATTTTTGCTACCACAGCAATATGGAGAAGTCCTTATAAAATCATTTTCACCTGATTAATTTAGGCATGATTGATACAAATTATCCAGGGCAATCACGATTGTACTGCACAACTAATATAATTTTGAGAAATTAAAATCTTCCCTAAATGAGTTTGGCGACTGGTTTTTTAATGATTTGAGCTTATTACCCAGGATGATGGGATTATCATCTAGGATGATTTTCTTAAACAAGTTTACATGACCTAGATGCACCAATTATGGTTCTATTTTTGACTGATTGTCCAGGATGATATAAAATCATCTTATATGATATGATCAAAATAGGAAAATTCTAACTCACTAAATTTCTTACTCTAAGTGTGAGTGTACAAGGTTACTTAGCTTTAGGATCCATCAAAGTACATTTGACTCAAGAAAAGATAAAAAAATGCATTCAAATAGAAATTAAAGACTAACTCAATCCTAGTAAACCTGATCTTGACCTGATTATCATTCCAAGCAAACTTCTGGACCAAGATGATTAGTGAGGTTGGCATATAAAATAGATATGAATGAATGACAATACTCAAGGAACACTAATATTTGTTGTCATCAAAATCACAATACTTGGGTCGAGATCTACAATAATCTCCCCTTTTTTTAGGATAACAAACATTGTTATTGGAATATTTCAAACCATATATTTTTTTAATTTATTAAAAAAATAAAACATAAAATAAAGGAAATCAATATAAGCATTAAAATAAGCAAACAATATAATACTAACACTACTCTCCCTTTTGAAGTCATGAAAAGGAGGAAATAGAAAAACAACCATTAAATAAAAAAAATAAGTAACACATAATGAAAAAAAGTAAAAAAATACAATGAAAAGATGATAAAATAATAAAAAGAGCATAAAATAAGTCTTTTATCGATACTAGAAAATGATAAATTTCTCTTGTGATTAAATTAAAAATTAGTAAGAAATGAATTAACAATACCAAAATCCAAAAAAATGGTAGAACAACTGATCTTGTTAGCCCCAGCTCGGACTCCATACAAGGTAAAAACTTTCAAAAACAAAAATCTAACTTAGAAAAGCAATCACATAAGAAAAGTCATATGTTCAAAACTTTGTTTCAAAAAAATATCTTATAGAATAATATAGCAAAGTAATTAGTCACAATCATGAGTTTCAAAGATCAAGTCTTTGAAAATATCAAGTGACACATGAATTTTTTTAAGATTTAATGATTTGAAAGAGAAGGAAGCTTGATTTTTTATGGGCTCATTTTGTGCCTCTTGTTAATTATTTAGCGTACTTTGTGCATCTTTTGATTTTTTATATACTTTATGTATCTTTTAATTATTTGGCGATCATTGTGTATATTTTTAGTTTTTTTTGGCTCATTTTATTCCTCTTGTTATATTTATGAGTTAGCTTCCTTTCAAAACCTTTAAAGACTCTTAGTTGTGAAAATATCTTCCAGATAATAGAGAAAAAAACTCATTCTTTAATTATAAGGAGGAGTAGACCACAAAGCAGAATCATATTCATTTAAAAAAATACAAAAACTTGAACAATATTCATGTGAGATAGATTACAGTAGGAAGATAGAAAAGATCTCTATTTCAAAGTCCAATTGCTAATTTGAAATATATTTTCACTTTGAAAAAAAATATGCCATTAAAGGAGTAAGAGAAGAGGAAATAGTCAATGATGTTTCTTCCTTTAACTGATTTAGGGTTATCAATCATTGTTTACAAATTTTTAAAAATAAAAATAAGGTAAAAAAATCATTCTAGTAATGACCAATAACAAATTGAATGGAAGAGTAACATATAAATGAAACACGGAAAACTGCAGCATAAAAACAAACAAGAAAACAAAAACAAAAGAAAGATCATAAAATATAAAATTCAAAGTTCAATAATCATCAAGTTCATGCATTTATGTCTATGACACCTAATATGGACCTTAAGATGCTGAAAGTTTCAAAGGCTAGTGGTTTAGTAAAGATGTCAGATAGTTGGTTTTCAATTTCTACATGGTGTAACTCAATGTCTCCTTTAGTAACATTGTCCCTAATAAAATGATACCTTATATCAATATATTTGGTTATAGAATGTTGGATAGGATTTTAAAAATGCAAATGGCATGAGTGTTATCACATAGAATTAACATTGTGCCTACAGGTAATCCTAAATCAAGAATCTGTAGCTTTAACCAAAGGACTTGGGCCACAACTTTCTAAGGCTATGTATTCAACTTCAATAGTGGAAAGTACAATTGAGTTTTATTTTCTATTGGACTAGGAGACTAAGGATTGTCCTATGAATTGACATGTTTCAGAAGTACTCTTTCTATCCACCCTACATTCTATAATGTGTAAATCAGAATATCATATAATCTCAAAAGAAATGCTATGCCTTGGATACAAAATTTCTAAGTTTTTTATTCCTAAGAGATATCTAAGGATTCTCTTAATTGCAATCAGGTGGGACTCCTTTGGATCTGCTTAAAATCTAGCACAAAGGCACACACTAAATATTATATCAGGTATAGCTATCAAGTAAAGGAGCGATCAAATTATTCCTCTATATTTCTTTTGATCAACTGATTTTCCATTTGAGTCTTTATCTAATTGAACACTAGAGCTCATGGGAGTGTTTATTAGCTTTGCTTTATCCATTTCATATTTCTTTAAGTTGTCCTTAATGTATTTTGATTGATTAAAAAAAGTTCAATCATCCATTTGCCTTATACTAAACCCTAAAAACTAGGATAATTCTTCCATCAAACTCATCTCAAATTTCTTACTCATTATTTTAGAAAAATTATCACATAAATGTTTATCAGAAGATCCAAAAAATATATCATCAACATAGATCTTGATAATGAATAATTCATCTACTACTCTCCTTAGAAAAAAGGTCGTGTCTACGCTTCCCTTAATAAACTCCCTTTCTAGTAGGAATGTACTAAGCCTCTCATACCATGTTCTGGGTTCCTATTTTAATCCATAAAAAGTCTTTTTTAATTTGAAAATATGGTTTAAAAATTAGGAATTCTCAAAGCCTAGGGGTTACTCTACAAACACATTTTCTTTTATTACCCAATTTAAAAAGGCACTCTTCATATCTATTTGGAAAAGCTTAAATATCTTATAATAGGTAAAGGCTAGTAGTACTCTAATCACTTTCGATTTAGCTACAGGGGCAGAAGTCTCCTCAAAATTAATTCCTTCTAATTGATTATACCCCTTAGACACCAATCTTGCCTTATTCCTAACCACCACACCAAAATCATTCATTTTTTTCTTAAAGACCTATTTGATTCCTACTACACTTTGGTCCTTAGGTTTCTACTAGCTCCCAAAAATCATTCCTAAAAAATTAGTTTAGTTGGTAGGTTCAATCATTAAGATTACCCAAGGGCTTGATTGATGTTAGTGGGTTCAGTCATTAAGATGAAGGTGCTAACCTTATTTTTCTCCAGGCCATTGGGTCAAGGAGTTTGACTTTGTCAAACTGACTGAGCTAGGCCCCAAGACCATCTCCCTTGTATTCCTTGGGTCGAACCAAATCTACTGAGCCCAGACCCAAGCCCTTAGTCAACCTGGTTGACCCAAATTGACACAAATGCTTTCTTTTGATTTTACATCAAATTCAAACCACTGGGCTCTGACCCATATCCTGGGTCAACCTGGTTGACCAAGTCAACCTATGTTAACCTAATTAGGCCTAAATGGGTCAATTTAATTCCAAATCATTTCAAACCCTATCTCTGGCTCAATCCTCCACCTACTTAGGTCTGTATGACCATGTTGATTGGGTCAACCCTTGGCTTGGCCAACCTTAGCCTTGCATGGTCAAATGTGACCTATTTTAGGTTAAATTCTCTCTCCTATAGCATTCAAACCCTTCCCTGTTGATCCCTTGGGCAAGACCATGGCTAACTTAAGTGGGTTTCTCTCTTAATCAACCCTAGGATAGATCTAGATTATCCATCTAGAGCCTTCGTCTTTAAATAATCTTTAGGGTTTCTTTTAGGGTCTCTAGTGATTACTCTTTTCATAGACCTTCTTAGCACTTGAAACTTTGTGAGAGAGCTCCCACGACCTCCCTCCACATTTTCCAACCTAAACCCACCGCCAATACCCCGCTGGCAGCGAGATCTCTGATGAGCCCAAGTCAAACAAGTTCCCAAGCAATTTCCTATCGATGCAAGGCATTTCAAAGCCCAATTTCAACTAAAAAAATGTACGAGGATAATCTACAAGCTCAATCATGTCGAGAATTTGAAGATCCAATGGTAAAATCCTTCAAAAACCCTAGATTTAGGTCAACACACTTAGATCTATTTAGCTTGTTGAAAAGCTCTTATTAAGCCAAACGAACACAACTCCATGCTTTCTGTTCATAAGGTTAATCTTAGTTTAAAATTTTATTGAATTTGGACATGTGGATTGAGAGAATGAATCATTATTCTATTATAGGGTTTGATTCGGCTTTCTGTTGAGTCTCTTGTGATCTGGGCCAATGATCTTCTGATCAATGGTCCATATCACATTCTTCCACGGTCTCATTCGACCGTGTAATGCTTCCACAGTCCCGCCCTTTCATCTGCAGAAGGTCAGACGACCCTCGGACGATGCCTACGTGGCTAAGAGGCCTCGCATTCGCGGCAATCATTATCGATCATTGCAGCAATGATTGCTGGCGGCGCAATGATTATGCCGTTGCGCAGTCATTACTCACGATCACGGAACGACTCCCAGGCCTTCGCCATTTTATTATACTATACTTTTATAAATGATTTTTTAAATAAATTTTATTAAATAATTATTATAAATTAGTTTTAAATTAAAAATATATGTATTATATATCAAAATTATTAGAAAATTAATACATTTAATTTAAAAATAATATTAGTTTAAAATATTAATTATTTATTACATTATATAAATTATTAATTATCTCATATATTTAATTAATAAATAATTATTAATAATACAAATATATACATTTTGTTAATTTAAAATTATATTTGATATATATATATATATATATATATATATATATATATATATATATATATATATATATATATATATATATATATATATTCCATAAAAATGTTCAGTTATATTTTAACTTAATATTTAAATTAGTATTTAGGTATTTTTGAACAATTATTTAATATAATAAATACTTAATTATTCTTTATAATTAAAAATTAATAATAATAATTTTTAAAAATATATTTGCACTATTTTATTTTCCTTAAGATCCAAAATTTTTTTTTTAATAATTATTATTATTTAGTTATATTTAATAATATTATTTTGAGTATTTTATAATTATTTAAGTAATTAAATATTTAATGTATTTCATTAATAGTTATTTAAACCAAATTTCTAAATATTTCTCAAATAATTATAAAATTATTATTTTGAAATTATCTTCAAAAAGTTTCAATATTTAAATTAATATTAATTTAATAATTATTTTTTAAATAATAGTTATTTTAAATTATTTTAAAATACCCTTTTAATACATTAAACTTAAAAAATTCATCATACATTTAAATCTGATTGTAACATATAATATCTTAAAGTTCTTAGAAAAATATATATTTTAATATAAAAATATTTTCATGCATTAAAAATTATTTTTGTGATTTATTTCAATACTATTTAAATATTTAAATTTTTAAATAATATTTAAATAATTATTATAATAATTATTTTGAAATTATAAGCTATTTTCAAATCTCTTATGAGACCTTCTTTTGGGTGACCAGTGATCTCCCATGAGTATGAATATTTAATTATTCTGAATTACATTAATTTCTAAAAATTAATTTATTCAACATGTGTATTTTAAATTATTTTAAAATTGTATATATTTAAATCCCTTAATTTTGGGAGATCCATTCTTAAAATTTTAAACATAACGTATACGTATGAATAGCATTCATGGGGGAGGTGGATTAGTAGATGGTTGAGCCCCAAGCATTCAATAATCACATTGATAAGCGCGCTTAATTTCCTATTTTATCATATTTTGCATGTATAGGAAGCACGAGCACTTAGCCTAAGCCCTCCTAGACCCTAAGAATTGGTGTGTTTATTTTTTTATGTATTCGCTACATGTTACCTCAAGGGTTAGTCCAAAACTTACTTTAAAACCTACTTAACGTAGTGACACCATAAGGATAATAATTAAGGATTCGTCTAGCGAACTTAGAAAATTCTATGAGCTAGGATAGATAGAAAATGACTTAAACTTAGTGACATCTCAAACCTCTCAGAATTTTATAGGATTTTTGAGGAGCCTTTAGACAACTTAATTAATAACCCTAATTTACCCATTAATTAGGCCCTGATAATTTTAGAAAATTTGAATAAATTCAATTTACCTATGAAAATTATCATAATACCTCAATCTCTCCAAAATTCAGCCTTTAACTTTAGATAATTAGGGCCCCTTAGTTGGCCTTCAATTTGGACCTTAATTTAATTTTAATTAAAATCCACTTTTTTTCCTTAATTAAATCATTAAAAATTATTAAAAATTCTAAAATTTTCTCAAACACTTGGAAACACTTCTTTAGGTCATTTTTGACATTTAGGGTGATTCCAAGCAATTTGGAGCTAATTTGGTTCAAAACCATAAAATCACCCTTCATTAAATAATATTAGATAATTCTTTAATTATGATAATTGAAGAAGGGGAAATTGCTGTAGAAAAGATTGTTGAACCAGTTATCCTTGAAGACAGGAAGGAGGCTGAGGGTACAGACAAACAAATTGATACAGAAAATGTTCTTCCAGTGGAAATTATGCAAAAAAATTCTAATGGCAGAAATCAAGATACAACTTCAGTAAGGGGGAATCTTGAGGATGAATCTTCCAACTCCAAAGTTAAACCTGCCAAAGAAATTAAAAATTTGGGACCTATTAGGCTGCTTTCTAGAAATAGAAAGAAGGATGGTGAAGGAAAAGACAAGGCGGGGGCCTCTACCCCCATTATTTCTTAATGGGTTCCATTATGTTTTGGAATTGTAGAGGGGCAAAAAAGAAGCAAGCCTCTCTATATCTTAAAGAAGTTGTTTGAGATAATGGTGTTATTTTGGTGGGGTTATTAGAAACTAAAATTTATTCTTTCAGCAAAGATGATATGAAATCACTTATTGGTGAAGACTGGGAGTTTTTTCAAGTTCCATCCATCGGCCTATCTGGAGGTATTATTGTTCTTTGAAAAGTTAATTTAGCTTCTTTCTCTATTGTTGATTTCTCTCAACAAGTGGTCATTGGAGATCTTAGAATCATAAATAAAGGTTTATGGAGAATCGCAGCTGTGTATGGTGGGAGGGAGGTTATCCAAAGAAGATCTCTTTGGGATAAATTGGAAAAATTCACTGTTTCCAATGTTCCAATAGCTATAGGAGGTGATTTTAATTGTTTGCTTTCTAAAGAAGATAAAAGAGGTGGTAAAAAATTCAGATTTTCTACTGCTTCAAAAGATATGAAAACTTTTCTTGTCAACAATGACTTTCATGAAATTAATTTTATTGGTCCTAAATTCACTTGGTGCAATAACAAAGTGGGTGGAGCTAGGATTTTAGAAAGACTTGATAGATGCTTTCTAAATAGTGAAGCTTTGAAATCTTCTAATAGAATGGTGGTTAAACACATTGCTAGAGTGGCCTCTGACCACTGCCCGGTACTTCTTTGCTTCCTGGAGGAAAAATTCAAATCTGAAAAAATTATTAGATATGAGGAAGTTTGGGCCTCTTATCCGGCAGCAAAAGGTATAGTTAAAGAATCTTGGAATAAAGCTTCCAAAGGGGATTTAGCAGGTATTCTAAATCTCAAATTTAAAAGAACTATGAAAGCTCTATTTTTTTTGGAGTAAGTCAAAACACAAAAACTTTGAAGTCCGAAGAGAAGAACTCAAATCTGAAATCTGGATGCTTCAGCTCAAAGAATCGGAGGTAGGATGGCTATCAGATGAAGACAAATGGCTACTTAATTCTAAGGTGGCTGAACTGAACACTATCCTTGCAAGGTTGAACTCTTGGTGGAAACATAGAGCAAAAATTAACTGGATTTCAGATATGGATAGTAATTCAAAATTTTATCACTCCTTTGCTTCAGCCAAAAGACATTTAAATGGTATCATTAAAATTCAAAATGATGATGGGATTATCATGGAAGAACATGATCAGATTTCAGAGGTTTTATCAAAAATTTTCTCAGAGAAATGGAGAAGTAGGAGCTACATTGTGGATGATTGGCCTAAGACCAACTATTTGCTGGACGAAACAGAGAAAAAATATTTGATGGAAGAACTTACACTGAAAGAAGTAGAAGATGTTGTTTTCAATTCTAAGAGGAACATATCACCGGGGAACGACAGTATTACTTACTCCTTCATTAAAAACTTTTGGTGCATTGTGAAAAATCATATTTGGAATGCTATTCATTATTTTTTTCATTCGGGTATTATGAATGAAGGTTGGGAAGAAACCTTAATAGTGCTGATTCCAAAAATTGAAAATCCTACTAATCCTAGCCACTATAGACCTATAAGTCTTTGTAGATCTATTTACAAGATAGTGGCAAAAATTTTGCTTGATAGATTGAAACTTGTGATCCATAAACTCGTTTTAGAAGAACAAGCTGCATTCATTAGTGGTAGATCTCTAATGGATCATACTCTTATTGCTCAAGAGGCCTTTCACAAGTTTAGATATTCCAAAGCATCTAAAGGTTTGGTTTCTTTCAAAATAGATATGGAACATGCATATGATAGTATGTGTTGGGAGACTCTTAGAAATGTTTTTAATTATTTCGGTTTTTCATTGTCTTTCTCAAATTGGATTATGGAGTGTGTTCAGCAACCGAAATTCTCCTTATTGATTAATGGAAAACTCTCCAATTGGATAGAAGCAAAAAGTGGTTTTCGCCAAGGATGCCCATTGTCCCCTTATTTGTTCATACTTTGCTCCCAACTTTTATCTAATTTGTTCAAACAAAAAGAAGATGAGATGGGCATCACGTTGAATCCTTATGGCCATAAACTCACACATCTACTCTATGCAGATGACATTATTAATTTCTCTGAAGCTAAAATCAAAACTGTAAAGGGAATCAAAAACAGTCTGAAGAAGTTTTGTGGTTGGACTGGACAGAATGTTAATGATAGAAAATCTTTTATCTTATTTGGAAAGCAAGTGAAGAGAAACAAGAAGAAAACAATTGAGAGGATCATGAAGTTCAAAGTGGTGAAAGAATTCAACTATCTTGGAATCAAAATGGCTCTAAGGAGGTTAGTAGCAGCTGACTTCAGGTTCATTATTGAGAAAGCTATCAAATTAGTTGATATTTGGGGTTCTAAACATATCTCTATGGCTGGCAAATTCACACTTATTAAATCTATCTTTCTTTCAATTCCGGTTTTCTATACTACTCTATCTCTTGTCCCGAAAAGTAATTTGAAGGAACTGGACAAAATCTGCAGAGGATTCATTTGGAACAAAGCTAACGGTAATCTGGGCATCCATTTCGTTAGCTGGAATAATCTGTGTATGCCTGTTAGATGTGGTGGGAGAGGCTTACGCTCATGTACAACTTTGGCTGGGCCTTTAAGAACTAAATTAGCTTGGAAATTATTCCAAGATAAGGATTCTCTGCTGTTTAAAACCATTGGAGCAAAGTATGGGATGTGTGATGGTGAAATCAAATTTAATAACAAAAGCTCTGCGGGCAAGATCATTGCAAATGGATTAGAATATCTTAAGAAAATTACCATATGGAAGATTGGGAATGGTATTTCTATAAATGTATACAGAGATATTTGGATATTGGACAAGAGTATAAATGAGTGGCCAACTTTTATTGCTACACCGGAACATGATGAGCTCACGGTTGATTGTTTATTAACAAATGGAAACTGGGATTGAACCAAGCTTGAAATGTTATTTGGCACTGATCTAATACACCTGATTCAGAATATTTCTGTTAATGGAGGAGAAGAGGACCATTTGGAATTATTAGCTCAGAATTTGGGTAATTCAATCTCTGCTTTAGCTTTTAAAGCTTCAAGTGAATCTTATGATGATTGCTGGTACTGGAGATGCCTTACAAAAATTAAAATTTTACCACGGGTAGAAGTTTTTTGGTGGCGTATTCTTAATAATGCAATACCAACAACTCAATATCTCTATAATAGAAGATTCCAAATAGACAATGTTTTCCCGAGAGGATGCAATACTCCAGAAAATACAGAGCATATCTTGATTAAATGTTTGAAGATAACAGAAATTATGGAACAATTCAGAAAATGGGGGTTCGGTATTCCAGTTTTCCATTCTATTATTGAGCTTTTAAATTGGATGAAAATCAATGGATCAGATCAAAGATTCATCATGAATTTATTTTGTAATTCAATATTCTTCTCGTGGAAAGTAAGGAACACTCTTATTCATGAAGGAAAAGATGAAAGCACTTTGATGATTGCTATCAATGCAATAAACTATACTACCATTTCTTTCAATCATGATAAACTTAAATCGGGCAACTGGGGTACTAATCAGTCTTTTAGACTGTTGAATCGTTGGTACCCCCCTCCTCCCGATTGGATCAAGATCAATGTGGATGCGGCTCTTTTGAAAAACTACAAAGCTGGAATTGGAGGTGTAATTAGAGATTGCAAAGGAAGATTTATTATGGCTTATGGTAAATCTTGTACTCATTGGGATGTTGCTTACTTGGAGCTTTTAGCAATAAAGTGCATTGAAGAAATCATGAAGGATTGGATGGGGTCTTTTAAAGGAATTATCATTGAAGGAGATAATCAAAACATAATCAAATATCTTCAAGATTTGGGAGGTAAGTGGAAAGAATAACTACATTTCTTAAGTTTGTTTAATTTCATTATTTTTAATTGGGTTGGTAGAGAGAATAATAAATTGGCAAATTTATGTGCCAATTATGCTATTGCTGGGAATTTCATTTGGAATGAGTTAGATACTAATAAGATTCCTCCTTCATTTTCAAGTTTATTGAAGGAGGAGTCGGAACTATCTTTGTAATAGTTTTACTTGTTTTTCAGTAATGATAGCTTTTTGCTTTCCCTCAAAAAAAAAAAAAAAAGATAATTCTTTAATTGCCCAAAACTTCCAAAATTCATAACTTTGCCTAGAAAACTCCAAATCCAGCAAACACAAAACCTAAATACTCCTTCTAAGCCCTAATATTTAACTAAAATGCTAGAACCCCTAAACCTAGCCTGTTTCCTATAGTGATCTTTTGGTCCCCCTTAGTATTGCATATAGGAAGGCCCTGGACGCTCTAAAATTCACTAAGAAAACTTAAACTTCAAATATCACTACCCTAAGTATTAAAATAGATTTACAAACTAAATTAACTAAAATAAATCTTAATTCATTAATACTTAACCTTAATCAAATTTCCTTTTATGGCTTTCAACAAACTCTAACTTTAGGCAATTTGAATTAATTATCTTACTAGAACCTATCCAAAGCAACACAAGCCAGTTATAAACACAGAATTATTTGCTAGGGCATCACTTCTAGCTCTAGGATTAGGGTCGGTGTTTACTTTTTCTACTTTCTATGATACGATTGTGTGTGGCACGAGTGTTGATTGATTACTTTATTTTGATATATTGTGATTAATGTGATGCTTATTTCATTAATATGTTTTATATACTCTACTTATACTATGATGTGTGTGTTAGATTGCCGATAGGCTAGGGTCACTTTTATGCTAATCCAATCTTATGTAGGTGGCCACACTCGTACAGTGCTAAAATAAAGTGGGCAGTCATGATTAAGCTTTAAATACTAATAATATTTTATACAAATGCTCCAGAGACTACTTTTTCCTCTTAAAATTAAAAGAGCGTGGCCAAGCATGTTTATTTTTTTGAACCTATTAACTACCTATGTTGTGATATATGAACTGCTTATGTTTTTTATTAGGATAACCTTGCAGGAGTTTGAGTCTAGAAATTTCTTTTTTATAATGTAATATAACTTGATGTAACTGAGTTGTGAAAGTCTTCAAAAGTCTAGCATTTCAAACATTCGGTACCCAAAGAGAAAGAAAAGGCCCCTTCTCGGGGTTAGTCATTTAGGTACCCTTCTAAAAGATGAACGTGACGGAGCCTAAAGGAGATGATCCAAAGGGAGATAATCTAGAGAAGGACGACCCTTTCGAAGATGGAGACTTGAAGATGAAATGCCTGGCTTTGAAGACTTGCATCATTTGTTAGGATTAGAATCCAAGTTGTTGTCGGTGGAGCCTGGCCAACATTACTTTTTTGCAGACTCTGAGTTATATTTATACAACACTTGTCGTGGACTTTAGACTCTACTTTTTTGGGTTTTGTTGATTTATATTAACGTGTTTACATTATGTGCGCATTAGAAATTACCTAGAAAGAGAAGCTCTAAGAGAAAATTAGTTATTGAGGTTGTTTTTTAAAAATTTGAAAACCGCGGGTTTTCCGCTGAAGCGTATGGCGACGGAGAGTCGCTGGCCACCCATTTCTGGTGGCTCTATGGAGGTTCGGCGATCAATAATTGGTAATTCTATTGGACCAGTTCGGTCTTTTTCATCGTCTCTGCCTGCATTCGGAGACATCCATCCAAGCTTTGTTCAGGGATTAAAGGCAAAAATGTATACAGGAATGCCATTAGTAATAAAAGAAGGATGGTCTATATTGCCTCCCCAAAAAACACCTAAAGTGGAAGGGAAAGGGAAAGTTCTAATAGTTGACAATGAAACAACTATGCATATGAAGAAAAGCGAAATTTCTAGAATCTTACAGAATGGTGAAGCTTCTCCTTCGTCTATGTCATTTCCTATGCTCATAACAGAAGAAAATACTAGCAATGGTAAAGAAACTGTTTTACAAAATGCCTATGTAGAGATGAATGGTGTAGATCATGAGCTAGATCGTGCTGAGGCTGAAACAAGAAAGTTTTCTCTGGAAATTACTGATACAATAGACTTTGCAAGTCTAGACGCAAAGAAATCTGATCTGGAGCAAGTACGTAAATGCAACAATGGTGATTTGGGATTGTGCAAGGAATTTGTGAATGAAGTTACATAAATAACAAAACAAATCAACCAACAAAATGCTTGGAGCAAGAAGGAACATATAAAGGTAGCCCATCTTGAATTAGAAGATTTTTTATCAGAAGATGGAGCTACAGTTAGACTGAATGAAGTCAAGGTGATGGAAAATTTTGATAAACTTCAAAATTCAATTGTTATCAAGGTTTTTGGAAGCAAAACTCCTTTTCCTGTGGTTAGTATAGAGCTTAGAAGACAATGGGCATCCTATGGGAAGTTCCATCTAATGATGTTAGGATTGGATTGGGTGCTTTGCTCCTTTTATGAGAAAGAATCAATGGAGGCTGTCTACTCTAATGGCCCTTGGTTTGTAAATGGAAAAATCATTGGGATGGACAAGTGGTCTGCAAGCTTCAATCTGACTTCCTTAAAAGGTTTGAGTGCACCTATTTTGATAAGACTTCCAAACCTCCCACTTCTATGCTGGGATGAAATCAACATTTGCAGAATTGCTTCTACGGTTGGAAAACCCTTATTGATTGACGTTAGTTTGTTCCAATGGGGTAGAAGGGAGTTTGGAAGAGTTTGTGTTCGCCTTAATTTGGACACAAAACTACCCATGGGAATTTGGGTGGAAGGAAGCATGGGCAATTTTTTTCAAAAAATAGAATATGAAAGGCTTCCAAAATTCTGCTATTATTGTGGGATAATTGGCCATAATATAAACTCTTGTTTGGAAAAACAACAAAATGAAACCAATGTTTTAAAGAAAACTGAGGAGATCACAAAAACACTACCTGATGACTGCTTGAATGTTAGTAATACAGAAAAAACTATAGCTCCTAATGCAAAAAATAGCATATATGGCCCTTGGCTTCAAGTCAATTATGGAAGGAAGATAAATTTTAAAAATTCTATCAGGAATTCTATCTCCCGGGCTGATAAGCAAAATGATTTAAACAAAATTACCGCTGGTAGTAACCAGCCTGTTTGGAAGGTAGTAGAGGCTGTAAAATCACCTAATGTGGAGGATTCGGGTAATTATACAGAGGAAGCCAATCAAGATCCTCAATCTGTAAAGGAGGTTCACCCTGCACCCAAAGTTGTTAAAGGTATGAATGTTCCTTCATCCAATTATTCAGTAAACAAATTTAGCATTCTGGAAGAATTAACAGAGGAAGGTGAAATCACATCTTCAGAAGTGGTTGAAAATTTATTGTGTGAAGATAAAAAAAGTTTATTACAAGTCTCAGAAGCAAATGAAGTAAACAACAGTGAAGTTAAGTTGGTTAAAGAAACGAAGGATGGAGGATCTTCTACAATTAAAAGGAAAGGTTTTAAATAGCTAAAAGGTTTAGGCCCTATTAATATAACTCTCAGGAGTTGTAGAGCTGACAATGAAACCAAAGAAAAGTTGGGGTCCTCACCCCCTCTTATTCAATGAACTCATCCATAGCATTTTTGAATTGTAGAGGAGCTAGGAAGAGAAGAGCTTCTCTATACTTGAAAGAGTTTGTGAAAGAATATGGGGTCTATTTTTTTGGTTTATTGGAAACAAAAATCACATCTTTTGAAAGAAAAGATGTGGATCAACTTATTGGTGCTGAATGGGAATTTTTTCATGTTCCTTCAGAAGGGCTTTCAGGGGGTATTCTTGTGATTTGGAGATCAAACAATGCTTCTTTTCAGGTTTTAGAATCTTCTCCACAATTTATTGTGGGGGACTTGTTGGTGCTAAATAGGGTGTATGGAGGATAGCTTCAATTTATGGCAACAAGGATGTTTATGTAAGAAGAATGCTTTGGGAAAGACTGGAATTCTTTGCATCCAAGGAGGCACCTATGATCATAGGAGGTGATTTTAATTGTATTCTATCATGTGATGACAAGAGGGGAGGGAGAAGATTCAAACTATCCCTTGGAACAAAAGAAATGAAGACCTTCCTTGCAAACAATGACTTTCATGAAGTAGGATTTGTGCGGCCTAAATTCACATGGTGCAACAATAAGAAAGGGGTGGAACGAATCCATGAGAGACTAGATAGATGTTTCCTCAATCCGGCTGCTCTATCTACTAACAATCGATTCCTTGTAAGGCATTTGGCTCGGGTGGCCTCAGTCCATTGTCCGATCTTATTAAATCTTATAATTCATCAAGAAATCAAGAAGATCCTAAGGTATGAGGATGTGTGGGCCTCCAACAAAGCTTCTATGGCTGTGGTGGAGAAAGTTTGGAGAAGAAAATACAAAGGCAATTCATCCATGGTTCTAAATTGTAAACTGAAAAATTCTCTCAAGGCACTCTATTATTGGAGTAAAGCAAAGATGCAAAGTCTCTGATCCCTCAAAAAGGAGCTATTAATTCAAATTGAAGAGCTTCAATTAAAGGAATCCAATGAAGGAAATTTATCGGATGAAGAATGCTGGATACTGAAATTAAAAGTGGAAGAACTAAATTCTACACTTTGCCCGATTAGACACTTGGTGGAGACAAAGGGCTAAGGTAAAGTGAATGATAGAGGGAGACCAAAATTCAAACTTTTTTCAAGCTTATGCATTAGCTAGAAGGAATTCCAACTTCATTTCCAAGATTAAGAATAGTTTTGGAGAAGTGGTAGAGGAACAATCTCTTATTCAAAATGTCTTGACAGAACAATACAAGGAAAAATGGAGATGTCGCTGCTGCAATTTAGATGATTGGCCAACCACTTGGAGCTACCTTAATGAGGAGGATAGAAGTAATCTGAGTGAAGTATTCATGGTTCAAGAAATGGCTAAAGCTATAAAACAAACCGGTAACAACATTTCTCTACGTCTAGATGGTATAACTTTCTCTTTTTTCAAAGCCTATTGGGATATAATCAAAACTGATTTATGGAATGCCATAAAATATTTTTTTAAAACTTCTGATATGGATCCCAAATGGAAGGAGACAATAATAGTACTAATTCCTAAAATCAGTAATCCATTAACTTCATCTAATTATAGACCAATCAGTTTATGTAATTCGATTTATAAATTGGTGGCAAAAATTCTTATGAATAGTTTGACTCCTATCATGCCTAAATTGATCTCTGAAGAGCAATCGGTGTTCATCAAGGGAAGATCATTATCTGATCATGTATTAATAGCTCAAGAGGTCATGTATAAATTAAGGATTTCTAATTCCTTAAAAGGCTTTGTCTCTTTCAAAGTTGATATGGAACAAGCTTATGATTCCATGGGTTGGTTAACCCTGGAAAAAGCTCTGAATTACTTTGGTTTCCCTTGGTACTTCTCTAAACTGATTTTAGAATGTATTGAAAATCCAAAATTCTCTATTTCTATCAATGTTAGCTTTTCAAATTGGATAAATGGACATTGTTGCTTTAGACAAGGTTTTCCCTTGTCTCCTTATCTTTCATCCTTTGTGCACAATTATTATCAAATGCTTTTAAATAAAGAGGTGACTCATTGGGAGTTTGTATATGTGTAAACGGTCCTTCTATTTCTCATTTATTATACGCAGATGACGTGATAATCTTCTCGGAAGCTTCTCTCAAAGCAACTAAAGAGATAAAATCTGTTTTGGCAAAATTCTGCAGCTGGACAGGCTTGTCCGTGAATATAAACAAATCTTCTATGATCTTCAGCAAAAATGTAAGAAGAAGGAGGAGAAAGTCTATTGGCCATATAATGGGATTCAAATCAGCAAAAAAATTAACTTATCTTGGAGTTAAACTTGCTATGAGAAGGTTAGTCAAAGAAGACTTTCATTTCATTATTGACAAAGCATTAAGAATGACAAACACTTGGGGTGGAAGATTAATTTTGTTGGCTGGAAAGATCATGCTAACAAAGACTATTTTGTTATCCTTTACTACATTTCATTGCACTAACTCCCTTGTTCCTAAAATCATTCTTGATGAAGTTGACAAAATTTGTAGAAGCTATATTTGGAACAAATCTAAAGGTAGAATTAGCATTCATTATGTAAATTGGCTTACTATGTGCTTACCAATCAAATGGGGAGGTAGAGCTCTTCATTCTTGTTCTACTAAAGTTGGTCCATTAAGATCCAAAATTGCTTGGAAATATTTGAATGATAAAGAATCATTTCTCCACAAAGTTTTTTATCCCAAGTATGGAAATCAGTTGGAAAAACTTGATAGTAAAAATTTTAGTTCTCCAGCTTGGAAAATTCTGAAAACTGGAGGCAAGTCGTTAAGGCCACTTATCAGATTGAGGATGGCTAATGGCAGAGACATTGATGCTGTCAATGACATATGGATCTTGGACAAACAAATTGCTAAATGGCCAACCTTTATTACACCTCTAGATTATAGCAGATTCAATGTTTCCAACTTCTTCTATAACAGAAGTTGGGATTTGGAAATCATGAGAAGATTCATGGGGGAGGATTTAATTAATCTTATCTTACAGACCATTGTTCCAAGTGGGTTGAATGAAGATTCTATGGAACTTATGTACTAGTATAATGGAAGATCCTTATCTTCCATGGTCTTTGAATTTTTGGTGAATCATATAGAACCGAACATGTTCTGGAACTGGATGAAGAAAGCCAAGCTAAACCTGAAGGTAGAAATATTATGGTGTAGAATTTTCAACAATGCCCTTCTTACTTAGGATTTTCTTGAACATAGAAGATTGCAAAGGGATAATTTATGCCCAAGGAGTTGCAATGCAATTAAAAACAGAGATCATATAGTAGCTAATTGTGAGAAGTTCAAGAAAGTTCTTAAATATATCAAAGAATGGAGTTTTATATTTCAGGATTTCCAATCTTTGGCAGATTGCTGTAAGCATCTCAACTCAAACTCCATTATTGATTAAGCTTTACTATTCGGTGGTGTATTTCACTTGGAAATCAAGGAATAATTTTATTCATAATGGAAAGGAAGATAGTTTGTTAATCATAGCTTCCAAAGCAATAAGTTATGCTTCATGCTTCAATCATGGGAATGAAAAAACTTCGGGTATATGGGATGTCAACCAACCTTCTAGGTTGTCTAATACACATTGGCATCCCCCTCCACTTGATTGGCTCAAAGTTAATGTAGATGCTAAATTACTTTCTTCGTACAAAGCTTGAATTGGAGGAGTTTTTTGTGATCATAAAGGTAGATTTCTACTAGCATTTAGGAAATCATACACTCATTGGGATATTTCAGCTTTGGAACTACTAGCCACACAATCTATCAAGGAGATGCTAAAGGATTGGATGTTTAAATACAAGGGTATCATCATAGAAGGTGATAATATCAATGTCATAAAGTTCTTGAAGGAGGTCAAGCAAAATGGAGGAAAAAGGTATGCAAATATTCATTTGTTTCATGAATTTAACAACGTCATTTTCAATTGTGTTGATAGATGTTGTAATAAGTTAGCAGACTTATGTGCTAACTATGGTATCTTGTCCTCTTTTATTTGGGAAGATGTTAGTTAAAATAAGATTCCTCCTTTATTTATGTCTATATTAAAGGAGGAATCAACAATTATGAGTCATTAGTCTTGTAATAACTTTATTTGCTTTCTTTAATGCTATTTAATGCATTCTCCTCATTAGAAATTATCTGCTTTTCTTAGGTTTTCTTTTGTTAAGTATGTGGCCTGATTATGCTAGGCTCTTTAGGGATAAAATATTTTCTACTCGCAACTAATATTCAAAATTTTAAGAATTAAATAATATAGAAATCTAACGACCTAGGGAATAGCCAAAATTATCCAAGGTCACATGCATATTACTGTACATTTTCTCTCTCCTTCTATAAGACACTTCCCTGCATACGGGTAGAGTCTGAATAATCTAGCCTCTGAGGATGAAGTGTCAGATCTTGGGAGGCTCAATCTTTTCTAAAAATTATTTTCTACAAGCTTATTTTTAAAATCTCAAGCATACCTAATTTAGCCTTTCTAACTAGCATGCATTGCATTAGAAACTAACTAAATTAAAACTTTAATTACATTAGCTCTATGAAAATTTACCCAACATAAGTCCAGGGCCAATTAGGAAACTCTCTAGATGTCGGTCCTACTTTTAAGACACTCAAACCACCTACACATCTTTCATAAAGATCGGATAATATATATTTGAAGCGCTTATGTGGTTAGCTAGCATCCCTTTTCAGGTAAGGTATAAGCTTAGGCACATTTACTAGGACATGAGTGTTAGTGTTGGGTAGTACACTAAACCCACCTTAGATCTAAGATTCGATGCTACTACACTAAGTATCTGATAGTATGCCTAAATAGTGAGTAAAATTTTTTTCTTCATGAACTATAAATCCTGCTTATCCGTGCCACATGGATAATGCCACCTCAATCTTTTCTCTTTATATGCTTTGAGTGCTTAATTTATTTTCTCTCATTACTATTTTATCCCTTACAAAAGCTGAGATGAATCGTGCATGTTGACTAAGCCCATTTGAAATCTTTCTGTTCTTTTGAGTAGAAACTTCCTAGTCTTCCTTTTGTGTGCCAATCCCCTTATCTGGGAAGAATAATATGGGATCCTTAATCAAGAGTTTTCTTGAGCCCTAGACTCAAGATGTAATTAACCATAGGGGCTTGTGCCCATGGGAAATAGAACTCCACCATCAAATAAACCCCACTCGAGCTAATTTATCGGGTGGGGGAAACCCATTATTACAATCAGGTCATATATATTACTACCCATCAGACTGCATTAGAGAGAGCCACTATCCTTAAGGCTTAGTCATATGTGAGATATAATCTGCCCTTCCATTGGCCCACTTGAGAAGAGAACGGAGGCCTGCGATCATTTCTATCTCTCGGGATTGTGCAGTCGTATAGCCCTCTGCACTCAGCAGTTGCAGAAGTGTCCTTTCGAAGGTCCACATAAGAGAGAGTGGTTAACTTCTTTTCTAAGTCCATGTTTAATTCTAACACCTACAGAAGGGTCTCCTAAGATCAATTCTTTAGGATGACTCAAAAAATATCTCCAATCTCTAGGCAAAGTGTTTTGAGATTCTATCCTTTCCTCCAAATTTGTAATTTCTACTCCATGGATAATCTCACAAACTTCATCTTCTTTCTCAACTCTAGACTTCACACTACTTTATCTTTCACAATTTTAAGAGAGACAAAGCTAGAGAGAGACTCCTGATTTTTTTTTACTCTTTTCTCAAATTTCATCATCTTCAGACCATTAGCGGGCATTCCGCACAGGATGGAGGGTCAGCCCCTAGCAAACTTTGATGGCTGGATTTATATGATTGCTCATCCTATAACCACCCGCATCATTTCCAATTCATTTGCACCTTTACGGGGTGTTGGATCACCCAAGATCAACTGCTTCAGTTGGCCTTTGGTCATTAGAGAACCAAAGGAAATCATTTTTACTTCCCCACCTCTGGTTTTGGGTAAAGGAAAAGAGAAACAAATTGTTGATGAAGTTCAGAATTTTTCTCCTCTTAAGAGTGATGTGTCTAAATCTAAGGATTTTGGATCTTCTTCTTCGAACATGAAATTGTTTGTCAAGAGGTTTGGTAACATTCCTAAATATGATTCAGTTTTGGAGGGATCTCATGCAGTCCAATTGAAGGAGTTCAATCCTTTAGATATTTGTGAAATTGCTCCAACAAGTAATATTGATGCTGAAATTCTAGGAAATAATGTTAATGATGGTCTAAAAATGGGAGGTAAAAACTTGAATAATCCATGGAGTAAGCAGCCTTACATTAAAGTTGATTTGTCCAAGGAGGAACAATTTTTATCTAAAGATGGTTTAGCTGTTAGATTGTTTGAGTCAAATGTGAACATTAATTCAAACAAGCTTTAATGCTCGATGGCGGTGAGGATATTTGGCAAGTTTATTTCAATTCATGTGCTAGCTGACGAATTGCGATGATAATGGTCCAAGTTTGGTAAATTCTATTTAACGGTGCTAGTCTATGGATGGGTGCTATGTTCTTTTTATTCTAATGAAGCCATGGAGAATGTCTTATCTAGTTGCCCTTGGTTCCTGAATGGACACATTGTAGGTATTGACAAATGGAGCTCAAAATTCTCACCGAATTCATTGAGAGGCTTATTTTCTCCTGTTTGGCTAAGAGTGCCAAACTACCTCTTTACTGCTGGGATGAAATTAACGTGGTAAGGATTGCTTCTTTGATTGGAATCCCTCAACTTATTGATGGTGATATGTTTCAATGGGAAAGAAGGGAATTTGCAAGATTATATATTAAAGTAGAACTTGGCGAACAACTACCCTTGGGAGTTTGGGTGGAAGAGATGAATGGATGCTTTTTTTCAAAAAGTGGAGTATGAGAAGATCTCAACATTCTATTTTAAATGTGAAAAGGTTGGTCATTTAAATATTGCATGTGGTTTAAAGTTGGAAGTAGAAGAGAAGAATGTGAAGGAGAGGCAAGATGTTTCAGTTAGTGAACAAGGTACTGAGAAGTTATATTCTAACACTAATGAGACATCCTATGGGCCTTGGATGTTGGTAAATCATAAAAGAAGGAATAGAAGAAATTGGGGAACTAAAAAAATTATGAAAATCCCAAAAACTAAATCTATCTTCAGAAAATGTGTACCTAAAGTGTTGATTCCAACTCATGTAGAAGTTTAGGAAGAAGCGCTTGAAGATCCAATTGCCAAGGTTATTGAATTGACTATGACAAATACAATTGAAAAGGTGGAAAGGATCAGGTTATTAAGGAGATTACCACATTTTCAAATTTAGTGGTTGGTGATTCTACTGATAAATAGAGGAGAGATTCTTCTAGTAAGGAGAATAACTTGTGTTCACCTTGAAATGTTGCGGTGAAGGATTGTAATAGCTTTAATATCCTTGCTTCTATGGATGGAGAAGAGGATACTATGGAAGAAAAATTGGGCTTTGTTATAGTAGAAATGGAGGAAGGCGAACTGATTGAGGTTAAGGTGGTTGAGGCAGAGGCTACGGTCATACTTCTAGAATACAATTTTGCTGAACAAGATGAATTGGAATTCAAAATGAAGGATCAAGGAGGAACGTGTACAGCTATTTTTGAAGGTAATAAACTAAAACTTCTTAAAAAACTTAGGTCTCTAAAACCTTTGAATTCATCTTCTAGGCTGAAGAAGGGGTTGAACAAGAAGAGGAGCGAGGGTCCTTCCCTCTTATTGGCTTAATGAGTTCCTTAGCCTTTTGGAACTATAAGGGGGCTAACAAAAGAGATGACTCCTTATATTTGAAGGATTTTGTTAGAGAGTGGGACATTTTCTATGTGGGAATAGTTGAAACCAAAATTTCTTCTATTAGTAGAAGTGAGTTTAACAAATTCATTGGAGTTGATTGGGACTTTTTTATATTTCCTTCTATGGGTATGTCAGGAGGTATCTTGGTGATTTGGAGGACTGGTTTGTCTTCTTTTACTTTATTAGAAGCTTCAGATCAATGTGTTATGCGGGAGTTAAAAATTACTAATAAAGGAAGATGGATTGTTTCTACTATTTATGGTAGTCAAGACTTATATAAGAGGAGGAAGTTATGGGAGTCTGTGGAGAGGCATTCTTCTTTAGAATTGCCTTTGGTAGTTGGGCGGGACTTTAACTATATCTTGTCCCAAGAAGATAAAAAGAGGGGGGAAGAAATTCAATTTTTCTCAAGGACCATTAAAAATGAAAAACTTTATGAACAATAATGATTTGCATAACATAGGGATTGTTGGTCCGAAATTCACTTGGTGTAATAATAAGAAGGGTAATGCAAGGATTTTGGAAAGACTTGATATATGTTTGCTTAACTCCAAGGCATTGGAGAGAGATGTTTGCTTAACTCCAAGGCATTGCTTAACTCCAAGGTCCAAAATTCACTTTAAAGTTAAAAGGAAGGGACTCATAGTCATATTAGAGAGAGAAAGTTAGAGAATTTGAACAATTTTTCAAATTTTTTCTTCGTCATCAAGTTGGTAGAATTTTCACAGGGCATGGTTGGACAGCCATCGTCCATCGGAGTGGCCGAAATTTGCTTCCGGAATCAGATAAATCGAAACAACTAGCTTCTCTAAAGGCAATTTGATCAAATTCTCCTCTACTGATCAAAGAACCGGTTGAAGCCAAAACTCTAATTTCCACTCCGATAGAAGGAAAAGGAAAATAGATTTTAGAAGAGATGATTTCGAATTCTCCTCTTGGTATTCATAGCAGTTCTATTATGCAATCGTCATCTTCAAACATTAGGTTATTTGTAAATAGGTTTGCGAACTTTAAACCTGATTCTGTAACTGGAAAAATGATGGGTAATCAGAAGATTCTAGTTGGACCATCAATTGGTTATGAAAATGCTTCTGTTCTTGCTCAACCAGAAGAGAATCTAGCGGATCATTTAGAGATGATGGAACGTTGTTCGGGAAATCCTTGGTTGAAGTGTCCATATATTGAGGTGGATATAATGAATGTTGAATCCTATTTGTCGGAGGATGGATTGGCGGTTCAGCTATACGAGCCTAATGTTCAATCAAATCTGTTGAAATTGCAGTACTCTTTGGTAGTGAAAGTGTTTGGAAGATCAGTTCCTATCCAAGTGATTGCGGGAGAATTGAGGAGGCAATAGCTACAGTTTGGAAAATTCCATTTGACTGTACTAGGGTTAGGATGGATTCTTTGCTATTTCTATGTCATGGAAATTATGGAAAAGGTCCTTACTGGTGGGCCTTGGTTTGTGAATGTCCATATAGTTGGAATGGATAGGTGGAATCTTTCCTTCAATCTAGATTCTCTAAAGGGACTGGTTTCTCCCATTTGGATCAGAATGCCCAACCTCCCTTTATATTGTTGGGATGAAACAAATGTGTCGAGGATAGCCTCTAAGGTTGGTAAACCTCTTTTAATTGACGGTGACATGTTTTAATGGGGGAGAAGGGAGTTTGCAAGAATATATGTTAGGGTTGAGCTTGATAAAAAACTTCCTTTAGGAGTTTGGGTCGAAGGAAGGGAGGGAAGATTTTTTTAGAAAATCAAGTACGAGAAGATTTCTTCCTTGTGTTTCCATTGCAGCAAAATTGGACATTTTGTTGAATATTGTCCTGAACTGAAGAATCGACATGTTGCCAATAATATGGAAAAGAAGGATGATAATAGCAAAAGTCTGGGGAAAGCAGTAGAGGTTAATGTCAATGAGGATTACTCTTATGGGCCTTGGATACTGGTCAAAAATAAGAGGAACACAAGAAGAATAACAGGAGCTTTGAGAAATAATTCCATTCCAAATAATGGAGGCGTTTGGAAAGCTCGGGTGGACAAAGCTACAGCTAATAAGACCAGGAATGCTATTGGAATGGGTGGAGAGGAGCTTTCCTCTAATGCTGATCTTACTCTATTTTCTAAAGAAAACAATCCTATTGAGAAATTGGTGGAATTTAGTAAGATGTCTTCAACAACTACTATTTTAAGTGAAAGAAATTATGTGGAAGGCAAAAGTCCAGCAGGCTCTCCAAAGATTGAAGGTAGCAAGGTATGTAACAAAAAATCGATGATGGTTGGCAAGGCGGATGAAGACCCTATTTCAGAGGAGCTGGTTGTAGTCAGGAAAGACTCGGCTCAGGATGATATCCCAATTCATGGTAACATATCAGCTTTCACTCCTAATTTGATTGTTGCTGGTGCTAATAAATTTGAAAATCTGAATTTAACTGTTGAAGAGGATGGGTTTTAAATAATATTGAGGAGAGTTGTTGTGTGGAGGTGGAAGATGGGGAACTGTTGGAAGCATCTGTTGAGCATCCGGGCTATGTGAAGAAGGTGGTAATATCCATTTTAAGTAGAGATGGATCTTTGGAAGATAAAGGAAATGATCTTATTTGTTTGGGTAAAATGGTAGCTGGAGGGAGTAAACCGAAGTTATCCAAAGAACTCAGAGACCTTGGCCCACTGAATGCATCTTTGAGGCTAAGCAAGAAAAACTTAAATAAGAAAAGAAATGGTGGAATCTCCCCTTTCTTGTCCAAATGACTTCTTTAGCATTTTGGAATTATAGGGGGGCTCATAAGAAGGAAGCCTCCTTATACCTGAAGGAATTTGTTAGAGAATGGGATACTCTTTTTGTTGGTTTGGTGGAGACCAAAATCACTTCTATTGATAGGGAGGACTTTGATAAATTATGAGGATGGGATGGGATTACCTTGTCTTTCCATCTAGTGGTATGTCTGGAGGCATTATGGTGTTGTGGAGGAAGGATTTGGCATCCTTTTCCTTGTTGGAAGATTCAAATCAGTGTATTGTGGGAGAGCTCAATATTTATAGCAAAGGTGTTTGGGTGATTTCGACTGTGTATGGTGGTAGAGATCTTTATGCTAGAAGATGTTTATGGCAGAATTTGGAACAACATCATAGACCGGATCTTCCTTATGTAATTGGCGGAGACTTTAACTGCCTCTTCTCTCAAGATGACAAGAAAGGAGGTAAAAAGTTCTCATTTACCAAAGGTCCTATGGAGATGGGGAGTTTAATGAACCACTCAGATTTATATGACAATGGGTTCATTGGGCCCAAATATACTTGGTGCAATAATAAGAATGGAACGGCTCGTATTCATGAAGGATCGGATAGATGTCTGTTAAATACCAAGGCTTTGGAATTAATTCCTCAAGCTACTATTAGACACTTGGTGAGGATTGCTTCAGATCACAGTCCCATTATTTTGAAGATAATTATGCCAACGGTTTGGAGGAGGAGTCATCAGAAATTTGAGGATGTCTGGTTGTCATACCCGGCTGCTGCTGCAGTTGTTAAAAGATCATGGGGGAAACAGTCAAGAGGAGATGCTATGGAAATCTTAAATAAGAAGTTTTCAAGGGTGATAAAGGCCTTATATTTTTGGAGCAAAGAAAAACATCAAAGCCTTGAAGATATGAAGGTGATTTTAAAGAAGGAAATAGAAGAGCTACAAATGGAGGAATCGGTGAATCAGGATTTTCTTCAAGAAAAATTTTTCTGCTGAGGTCAAAGGTGAATAAATACAATTATACACTTGCTAGATTGAGTAGTAAGGAAGATAGGAGAAGGGGACACAAATTCAAACTTCTTTCATGCATTTGCTAATGGCCGTAAGAATGGTAATCTCATCAAGCAAATCAAAAATAGAAAGGGATATCTAGTGGAAGAACCTGAATGTATCAGGGAGATATTCACAGAATTCTTTAATAGCAAATGGAGAATGAGAAGCTGCTATTTGCATGGTTGGCCTCCAAACCCGAAGTCCCTAAGGTAAAGTGAATCTGAGTTCCTCGGCTCAGATTTTAAGTTAGAAGAATTGGAGCTGGTTATCAAAGAACATGGGAATAATGTAGCACCAGGTGTGGATGGGATTACATACTCATTCATTAAAGCTTAATGGAAGATAATTTGTGTGGATGTTTGGAAAGCAATTGAGCTCTTTTTCTCATCGGGTAAGATATGCTCCAAATGGAAGGAGACGTTGGTGGTCCACATTCCTAAAATCAGTAGTCCTCTTACCCCTTCTAATTTCAGACCAATTAGTCTGTGCCTTTCTATCTATAAGATTGTTGCCAAAATGCTTTTAAACAGATTATCCAAAGTGATTCATTACTTGGTTGCTGATGTTCAAGTAGCTTTTATTAGGGGGAGATCTTTGTATAGTCATGTTCTCCTCGCTCAAGAAGTTTTTCACAAATTCAAAACTTCAAAAGCTAAAAAAGCATTGGTAGCCATCAAGGTGGATATGGAACAAGCTTATGATAGCATGTCTTGGGATTCTCTTAAACAAGTCTTGGATTACTTTGGGTTTCCAAGGAAGTTCTCTAACCTTCTTATGGATTGTGTGATTGATCCTTTGTGCTCGATTCAAATTAATGGAGTTGGATCAAGTTGGATTGAAGCAAAAAGTGGGTTCAAGTAGGGGTGTCCTCTACCACCCTATTTGTTCATTTTATGCTCTGAACTTCTAACTAATGGGTTTTTATCTAAAGCCAACAAGTTGGGTGTAAAAGTGACTCCTTCAGTTCCTAGAATCTCTCATCTTCTCTTTGCTGATGATATTCTCATGTTTTCAGAAGGAAGAATGGGACAATTAAGGGAATTCAAAAAGCTTATTTTAGAATATTGCAGCTGGATGGGACAACTAGTCAATAAGCTTAAATCTTCAATTCTTTTTGGCAAAGCAGTGAAAAGCAATAGGAGAAGAAGAATTTCCATATTTTTGGGTTTTAATGAAGTGAAGGAAATACAGTATTTGGGCTTTAATAACTCCTTGAGAAGAAGGATTGGCTCAGATTTTCTTAGCCTACTGGGGAAAGCAGTTTCGAAGTTAGATGTATGGGGGAATAAAATTTTCTCCCTAGCTAGAAGGATACTGCTTGTTAAATCAGTCATCCTTTCAATTCCTTTGTTTTATATTACTACTTCTCTTATTCCCTTAAGCAATTTGAGAAGGTTTGAGAAGATATGTAGGGAATTTTTGTGGAATAAAAAGGATGGGAGCCATGGTATGCACTTCATACCTTGGGAGGAGAAGTGTAAATCTGTAGAGAATGGAGGAAGAGGCATTCACTCGATGATTAACATGGTGGGTCCGTTAAGAGCAAAGTTTTCTTGGGATTTTATTAAAAATCCTGAAACCATTTTGAACAAAATGTTGGCTGCTAAGTATGGGACTAACATTTGGTCTAACGTGAATAGACCAAGTACTTCTTCTTCATGGAAACTTTTGTGTAGTGGTGCTAATGCATTAAAACCATGCGTGAGATGGAAGATACATTCGGGTACATCGCTAAATATTCTTAAAGATATATGGGTTTTAGACAAGAGGTTGGAAGAGTGGCCTACCTTCATTGCTGTAAATGAAATGGAATTTCCACCATTTGAGAACTTTATTGCTAATGGGTTGTGGATTAAGGAAGAGTTGGAAAAATACTTTGGGGTATCATTAATGGAGATTATTACTGGTACCAAGATTTATTCAAATCTTTTGAAGGATGAGCTAGAATTAATCAACAACTTTATAGGATCTTCTAATACAGCAGCAGCGTACCGAAAAACTACTGAGCATTCTATTCCTGTTCAAGAATGGAAATGGTTAAAGAAGCTTAAATTTAACCCAAGAGTTGATTGCTTTTGGTGGCGGCTATTAAAACAAGCGATCACAACTACAGATTTCCTAATGAAGAGGAGATTGCTTAATGACAACCATTGTCCGAGAGGATGCGGAATGGTTGAAAATACAAAGCATGTGGCAACCAATTGTGGCAAGATAACTGCAGCACTAGCCTTACTTAATCAATGGGACTTTCGGATTCAAAGGTTCTATTCTATACAGGATTATGTACAATTTCTGAAAAGGTGTGGCAAAACAAATCCTTTTATAGCACATCTTTATTGCTCTTTGATATTTTTCATATGGAAGAGTAGAAACAAGTTAGTTCATGATGATAATGAACTTGGCTTGGTGGATATTGTTTCCAATACGATCTATTATGCATCTATCTCATCTAAATATACTCTCTATTCAGATCAATGGAATGCTAACCAGCTTATTAAGCTGAATTCATTTTGGCATCCCCCTCCAACTGGATGGATCAAAGTAAATATAGATGCAGCTTTAACTCTTTCGTATGATGCTGGGCTTGGTGGTGTTGTTAGAGATGATAGAGGAAGAATGCTGCTGGCCTTTGGATATAAATGTTTGCATTGGGATAAAGGTTTCTTGGAATTATTGGATTATCGGCATTTGAAGATTATGATCATGGAATGGATGTTGGATTTTAAAGGCATTGCCATAGAAGGTGATAATTGGAATATAACCAATTATCTCAACCAAGCAGTTCGTAATATGGGCTCCCCAAATGATGAGGTAATATATGAAGGTTTTTCTTTTCTGAATGATCTTGGGAGTTTTTTAATTCAATTTACTAATAGAGATTGTAATAAGTTAGCACATCTTTGTGCTAAATAAGCACTGGAGGGTGATTTTTTGTGGGAAAGTTTAAATAATGTTCCTCCTTTTTTTTCTTTGGTTAAGGAGGAAAGTGATAGGGTTTCTATCACTAAGTAGATTGTAATAGCTTTTTATCTTATTGCAATTGTAGCTTCTAATAAAAAAACTCCAAGCCATTGGAAGTGGTTTACCAAGCTTTGGTTAGGCATTTGCCAAGGGTTGCCTCCGACCATTGTCTCATTGTTTTGAAAATCTTCACTCAAGAATTTTGTCATAAAAAAGTATTGAGATTTGAGGACATTTGGTTATCTTATCTAGCATCAGCAGCAGTTGTAAAAAAATCTTGGAACAAATTTGCTAGTGGAAATGCAATGGAAGCCTTCAAATAAAATTTTTATAGATCTTTTAAAGCTTTGTTTTTTGGAGTAAAGAAAAATACAAGGATCTATTGGAACTCAAGGAGAATTTGAGAAAGGAAATTGAAGAATTACAACTTCAAGAATCAATTGGTAGCAATTTTATAGAAGAAAAACTTCTATTGTTGAGATCCAAAATCAATGATTTGAATATCACTCTAGCCCGTTTGAACTCATGTTGGAAACAAAGAGCCAAGGTTAAATGGATTAGAGAGGGAGATATCAATTCAAATTTTTTTCAAGCTTTTGCTAATGAAAGAAGGAATGGAAATGTTATAAATCAAATAAAGAATGAGGAAAGACTACTAATGGAGGATCTCTTATCTATTAGAGAGGTTTTTTTCAACAACTTCGGGAAAAAATGGAGATATAGAGAGTGTTGCTTGGATGGTTGGCCATCTTAACCAAAATTTTTAAGCAAAGAGGATTGTGATCTTCTTGATCATGACTTTTCCTTTGAGGAGGTGGAAATAGTGGTTAAAAGCCTTGGTTATAATACTTCACTCGGAATGGATGGGATCTCTTATTCATTCATCAAAGCTTATTGAAAGATGATTGGTAAAGACATTTGGCAAGCAATCTATCTTTTCTTATCTTTGCGTATGATGTGCTCTAAATGAAAAGAAACGTTGGCAGTGCTCATTCCAAAAGTGAGTAACCCTCTTCTTCCGTCAAACTTTAGGCCAATTAGTCTTTGTTTGTCAATTTATAAAATTGCTGCAAAAGTATTATTAAATAGATTGATGAAAGTAATTAATTCATTGGTTATGGGTGTTCAATCGACTTTTTTCAAAAGGAGATCTTTATCAGATCACATCGTCCTTGCACAAGAAATCTTCCACAAGTTTAGATTCTCTAAATCTAAAAAAGGTTTGGTTGCTATTAAGGTTGACATGGAACAGGCATATGACAGTATGGCATGGGAAACTCTTAAGCAAGTTCTAAAGTATTTTGGCTTTCCAAATAAGTTTTCTAAACTATTGATGGAGTGTGTTATAGATCCTTCTTTTTCAATTCTAATAAATGGAGCTGGTTCAAGTTGGATCAAAGGAAAGATTGGATTTAGATAGGGTTGTCCACTATCACCATACATCTTCATCTTATGTTCTCAGCTTCTAACAAATGCCTTTGTGTTGAAGGGAAGAAATCTGGGAATAAAAATTGATCCGTTGGCTCCCAAAATTTTTCATCTTATGTTTGCTGATGACATCCTAATATTCTCTGAAGCGAATATTGGTCATCTGAGTATAATTAAGAAAATTTTAAATGACTACTTCTGTTGGAGGGGACAACTAATTAATACGAAATAATCAGCAATTTTGTTTGAAAATTTAGTGGGAAGAAACCTAAGAAGATGTGCTTCTAATTTATTGGGTTTCAAGGAGGTGAAAGATATGCATTATTTAGGTATCAAGTTGCTCTTAAGAAGACTGAAATCTTCTGATTTCCTGCACATTCTGGAGAAAGTGTTAGCTAAATTAGATGTGTGCGGAAAGAAATATATCTCTCTACCATGAAAATTGGTTCTAATCAAATCGGTTATACTTTCTATACCGGTATTTTATTCTTCACACTCTTTAATTCCATTAAGCATTTTAAAGGAATTGGATAAGATGTGTAGAGACTTTTTATGGAGGAAGGAAGATGGCAATCATGGTATTCACTATGTGGCAAGGAAAGAACTTTGCAAGCCTTTATGTGATGGAGGATGGCGAATCCATTCTGCAGTTGATATAGTTTGACCATTGAGAGCTAAGTTCACTTGGAATTTCTTTAAAAATCCTGATTCATTACTTAATAAATCATTGGTGGAAAAATATGGTAGAGATTTAATGGGTGCTGATGTTAAGAGATTCATTTCTCTAACATGGAAAATTTTAATCAGTGGAGCTAAAGCTCTCCAACATGTAGTGAGATACAAAATTGTTGTAGGGAACTCTATCAACACTTTAAAAGACATATGGATATTAAATAGAAGAATGGATATGTGGCCAACATTCATTGCTACGATGGAACGTGATTTTCATAACTTGGAAAATTTTATTTTGAATGGTTGTTGGAATCAGCTAGAACTTCTTAAATTATTTGGAAAATTGTTGGTTGATTTCATTTTACAAGTCAAAATTAACCCGGAACAATCAGATGATGAAATGGAGTTAATTAATAATTTTTCAGTTAAAACAATAGCTGCCTTAGCTATGTGTTGTACAGAAAATAAATCAGACCATTGGAGCTGGTTTAAGAAACTTAAGTTAAACTCACAGGTTGAGTGGTTTTGGTGGCATTTTTTGAGGAATGCAATTCCAACAAGAGATTTTTTTAATGTACAGCAGGTTATTAAATGGTAATATGTGTCTTAGGGGTTGTGCTTCAGTGGAGAATTCAGAACATGTTTCAGTTAAATGTTCAAAATTTTTACAAGCAATAACATTGGTGAATAGATGGGGTTTCTCCATTCCTATATTTTACTCCCTGACAGAATGTAAGCTTAACTTGAAAAGCATTTCTAAGGTAAATCCATTCACTTCAAATCTATATTGCTTCTTGATGTTCTTCTCTTGGAAAAGTAGAAACAATTTGATTCATGAAGGGAAAGAACTTGGATTGAAATTTGTGGTATGTAATGCTATCAGTACAACATCTATTTCTTTGAATTTTAATATCCTTTTGGATCACTGGGGTGCTAATCGATTGTTAAGACCGAATTCCTCTATATGGCATCCCCCTCCTCCTGAATGGATTAATGTTAACATTGATGCTACTTTATTGAAATTTAATGAAGCAAGAGTTGGTGGTGTATTTAGAGATCATAAAGGTAGATTTCTTCTTGCTTTGGGTTTAAATGTATGCATTGGGACAATGGATTTCTGGAGTTATTGGCCTTCCGCTCTTTAAAGAAGATTATCGAGGAATAGATGATGGAATCAAAGGTATTATAATTAAGGGTGATAGTTAAAATGTTATAAACTACTTGAAGTCTTCGGTTGGCAGAACTTATCTGATCAAGAATGATGATTTTGAAGACTTCTCATTCCTTAAAGATTTTGATAGTTTTTTTATTTCATTGTGTTAATAGAGAATGTAATAAGTTAGCTGATTGTTGTGTTAACTTGGCCTTGTTGGGTGATTTTATTTGGGAAGATCTTTTATATAATAAGGTTCCTCCTAGTCTTTATTAAAGAAGAATAGTGATAAACTTTCTATTATTTAGTAGATTGTATTAGGGGTTTTTCTTCTTTACTTAATGTAAATAGCAGTTTCAAAAAAAAAAAAATAACTCTAGACTTCTCAGAATTAGATTCATTAAATACTACATGAGTAGTCTCCTCAACCACTAATATCCTCTTATTAAACACTCTATAGGATTCCGTACACTTAAAAAGCCTAAGAACACTCCTATATCAAATTTTGTGTCAAATTTTCCTAAGAGTGATTTTCCATTATTTAGAATGAAAACCTTACAACAAAAAATATATAGATGAGAAAGGTTGGGTGTCCTATCCTTAATGATCTTATAAGTTGTCTTATTCAATTTGGATATAATATTCACCCTATTCAACACATAATAAGCTATATTCATCGCTTCTGCCTAAAAATATTTTGGAAATGAATACTTAGCAAGCATACCTCTAATGACTTCCACTAAGATCCTATTCTTCTTTTCAGATATCCTATTCTGTTGAGGGATCCTAGGACCTGAGAAGTTATGACTAATCCCTTGCTCCTCACAGAAAATTTCAAATCTCTCATTTTCAAACTCTCTACCATGGTCACTATGGATGGTCAATATATCACAACCTAGCTTTTTCTGAATCCAAGTGGAGAATAATTTAAATTCATTAAAAGACTCACTTTTATCTGACAGAAATTTAATCCAAGTGAACCTCGAGTAGTCTTCAACTATTATAAATCTAAAGGCCTTTCCCCCTAAGCTTGTAGTGCTAATGGATCCAAATAAATCTATGTGAAGAACATCTAAAGTTTTAGAGGTGCTACTGTCCTTAATGGAATGGAAAGAGGGTTTAACTTATTTTCCTAGTTGATAGGCATCACACATGTGATCCTTAGTGAATTTGAGCTTGGGGATTCCACTTACTAAGTATTTTCTGGTTACTTTTTTAAGTGTTTTCATGCTACCATGACATAACCGCCTATTCCACAACCAAGACTCATCAGCAATAGTTTTTAAGTAAAATGAAGAAGCACATTCAATATTATTTAAATCAAGCATATAGATATTAATGCGCCTTTTTCCTGCAAAATAGTATTATTATTTAAGCTTATAATGTAGTTGTTTGACAAAATTTTATGTTGAATCCTTTATAACAGAGCTGACTGATGCTGAGCAAATTATATTTTAAGCCATTAACAAATAAAATATTTTCAATCAATAAGTTCAGGGAGTTTCTAATTATACATGTTCCCACCACTTTCCTAGTGGTGTTGTCTCTAAGAGTGACCTTTCCTCCAGCCCTGGCCTCTAATGAAATTAATTTATTAGCATCTCTAGTTATATATCATGAGCATCTACTGTCCATATACCACATGCTCTAATGAGGTCTTGTGTGAGAGCACACCTACAAAATCATCAAATGTTAGATTTAAGAACCCAAACAAGTTTGAATCCCTTCTTATGGAAAGAAGAATGCAATGAATGTGTATTATGCTGTAAATCATATAATTTGGGTCTCCACACCAAATATGTTCTATGATAAACGGTCGGAGATATGTCCTAGCAAGCCATATAAAAAATAACTAATACCAAAAAAAGATTTACTAATCTACTCGAGTTATAGTGTCTCTTCCTAGGTTTGATGGATACATACTGATATGATGTATTATTAAATTCAAGCATTGTGGGTGGCTTTTTATTTTCTTTGAAAGTAATTAATTGATCTTCTAAAAACTTATTTGAATTTTCAAGAATTGAAATTTCTATTTTCAAAGCATTCTCCTCACTATCTAAATCAGTTGCAATAATATCTAAGTCCTTATATGTAGTTTCTAGCTCAACATGTAAACTTTTTAGGGAATCATATTCATCAGTCAATTCAAAATACTTTTTTGTTCAAAGCATCAAATTCATCTAATAATATCATATGATTGTTATTAAGTATATAATGATCTTTAATCAAAACTTCATGCTCTTTTTGTAAGTTCAGAAAATCAAGTTTTAGGCTAGCATATGATTTTTTATGCTTTCGATAAGATGAATGAATTTTCTCAGAAATATGAAGCAATTGATCATATGTTAATTCATATACCTCTTCTTGGTCAGAATGATCAATATGATCATCCATCATCAAACATAAGTTTGTTATCTCCCCTTTAGCTTTAGTTTCATTGGGGTCATATGAAGAATCCACTCTGAAAGCCTTTTGGATCCATTTCTTATCCATCCTGAACTTGGGCTTCTCCTCACCCTTCTTATTACTTGGGTGAGCATTAAGTGTAGGGCAATCAGCTTTTACATGTCCTAGCTTCCTGCATTCAAAGAAAATCATATTAGAAGAACCTTTAGAATTCTTGTTATTCTTATGTTTGTTCCATTTCTAATGATGCTTTTATTTCTTCCTTAAAAAGCTCTTAAATTGCTTAGTAATTAAAGCAATGTTATCACTTTCAGAACCAGAATAATTAGAATCTAAATTATTAGCCTTTAAGGCTACAATTTTCACCTTCTTTTTCTCCCCTGCATCAAGTTGTCTTTGGTTCACTCCTTATTTGTATGCAATGAGTGATCCAAGTAAGTTATCTATAGAATAAACATTCAAATCCTTGGATTCAATTATAGTAGTAATCTTAGCATCAAACAAAGAAGGTAAAGATCTCATAATTTTGTTCAATTTCTCATAGTTTGTGAGCTCTCTTCCTAAGGCATGCAGAGAGGTGACTATTTATGTAAACTTAGTATACATTTTAGATATTGACTCACTAGGTTTCATGTGAAAATTTTTGTAGTCATAAAGTAAAATATACAACCTAGATTACTTAACTGCACTCATGCCTTCATAAGTAATACATAATCTATCCCAGATTTCTTTATCAATTATATATATTAAAACACACATGTAATCTTCAGATTTGAATACACAAAAAAAAGTTTTAATATTTTGCATTAAGTTGTGTTAGATCCTTGTCATCAAAAGTCCATTTAGAAAAAGAAAGTATAATTTTTATGTCATTTATTTCACATATTGGTGCAGAATAACCTTCTTTTACAAACATCCACATGCTATAATCTATAGATTGCAAAATGGTGGACATGCGAGTTTTTCAGAAATCAAATGGTATATTATCAAATATGGGTGGTCGAGTAATGGAATAACCTTCCACCGTGTTCCAGTTACCAAAGTAATCCATGGATTAAAATTTAAAAGTTTTTTAAAACTCGATTTTATGAATTTGGCTCTGATATCACTTGAAAGTTCATTAGGATTGTTAAGTCCTTATGAACTAGCCTGAGGCTAACCAAGAGGGGGGTGAATTGGTGGTTTTAAAAATTTGTAAACAAAAAGAAAAATCTTTTTTGAAACTTTTATGATTATTTTAAAACAAACATGATCAACCTTGATGTGGAAGCGATTAATAAAATAAATAAAAAATTTTAACCATACAATCAACCACGAAAAATTAAAGTGCAGAAATCAAAATGTGAAATTGTAATAAGAAAGAACACACTAGATTTTATAATGGTTCGGTCAATCTGACCTACGTACACTCCTCAAAGGCACCCTCCGAGTATTGTACTAAAATTGTAGTGTCTCTCCTTTTGCTCCAACAGCATGGCGGAGAAGCCCTTAAAAAATCCTTTTCACCGACCTCGATGAGACAGAGAACCCACTCCTTTTGCTTCCTCCCGAAGTAGGCAGAGAACCCCAACTCCTTTTGCTTCCTCCTAAAGCAGGCATAGAACCTTGATCTAATACTAATGAAGACCTCCCAAGAGCCACCAAGGAGCAAAGGATGACGATTAGAGAAGATGACTTGAATCCTTGCTTAGAGTAACCTTTGTGAACACCTTACAAACTCCCCCTCATAAGATTCTCTCTCTCTCTCTCTCTCTCTCTCTCTCTCTCTCTCTCTCTCTCTCTCTCTCTCTCAAGCTCTCTCAGGCCAAGATAATAACAAAAGATATTTCCATCAACAACCAAGAGAGCTTAAATAAAAGGCCTTAAAAAATGCCCTAATTTTTAACTTGCCATTAAAGATCATCCATCTCCTATACGATTAGTTTAAATAGCCCTTCCAATTAGGACGATCTAGGTTTAATGTATAATTAGTACACAATGTTTATTCTAATTGTTCAAGACGATTTAGACACCACCCTGTACGATTAGTTCAAAATCATACATCATCATCCAACAGATAGTTTGGGACGTCCAGGAGATAAATCAAGACGATATAGAAATATAACTGATCTCCAGGATGATGCTTGGATCATCTTGTATGATTAGTTCAAAATCAGTGATTATCATCCAACAGATAGTTAGGGACGTCCAGGAGATTCAGGAGAGAACTAAGGTTTTTCATACATATCGTCTAGGACGATTCTGTAATCGTCTAGGATAATACGATCGATCAATCTAATCTTAATTACTATTTGTAATCACCTGATTAATTTAGGCATGGTTGATACAAATTATCCAAGATAATCATGATCATACTATACGACCAGTACAATGTTGAGAGATTAAAATCTTGCCTAAATGAGTTTTGGTGGCTGGTTTTTTTTTATGATTTGAGCGTATAGTCTAGGACGATGGGATTATCATCCAAGATAATTTTCTTAAACAAGTTTATATGACCAAAATGCCCTAATTATGGTTTTTATTTTTGAATGATCATCTAGAACGATAAAAAATCATCCTGTATGATTTGATCAAAAATAAGAAAATTCTACCTCACTAAATTTCTCCCCCTAAGTGTGTGTGTACAAGATTATTTAGCTTTAGGATCCATCAAAGTACATTTTACTCAAGAAAATATAAAAAATGCATTCAAATAGAAATTACATACTAACTTAATCCTAGTCTATCTAATCTTGAGCTGATTGATGTTCCAAGCAAACTTGTGGACCTGAAAGGTTAGTGAGCTGGGCACATAAAATAGATATGCATGAATGATAACACTCAAGGAACAATAATATTTGTTATCATCAAAATCACAGTACTTGAGTCCGAATCTGCAACACAAATTGCATAAGCACGTTAAATATCTCCTCCCTATGAGGTTTATCAGATCTAAATTAATTATGAACTCGAATCAAAGCTAAATTTTAATATAAGCTGTAAAAAATAAATAATAAACTATGTTAAAGTGATTTTAGAAAACCAGAATCTTAAACATTCTCTACCTATCTTTCAATTAATTTGTTAACAAATCTTTGGGCTTTGTTCATTTCCCATTTAGTATGCTGAAAATTTAAATCCTTGATTCAAACATTGTAAACCTAAAAAAGTCTAGTCTTCACTTTCATCAAAAGTTTTACTTTTGAGATGTAATAAACTGTAGCGGCTTGCCTCTATAGGGATCATAGAACCCAGTTGAATATAAACCCTGCTTTAGTTCGCTAGAGTAGGGGAAAAATCATTTGATATAAATAAAGTTTATCAATTGTTAATTTTTTTTAAATAATAGGTAAATATTTCTTTCATCTTTCAAGATAAATTTAACAGTTGAGTTTGATTATAAAAAATAAATATCTTTTTCATTTCCAAATCGATAGTAAAACATTAATCTATCTTTGGAGGTGGTATAATATTAGCTATACACATTTTATTAAAGACTTATAAATCAAATCAGAGGGACATTAATTTTATCTATATGGGCAAATGGAACAAATTCGAGTGGGAGTTAGAATCAACCCAGATGATCAGTAATGATAGCACCCCTAGTATAGTCAAGAGTATATAGTCTAAGTTAATAGGAAGTGAGAGATGCACCTGAGAAGTCCACGAATATGGTTCTCTTTCCTGAATACTATTGTGGAACATATTGTCTATGATTGAAATTGCATTGTATAACATGTTATATGGCTGATTGTTTGACATACATATATGTCTGGTTGAATGAATACATGATTTGATTGATGATCGGCATGACCACTGATCAGTGATTTTGTTTTATTTGTAAAAGCTCCATAATGAGGAATATCAAAGATAGTATTTTTTTAAAGTTGGTATATTATAATAACTCTAATTTTTTCTTCCCTAAATTTTAGAGGTTTGGTTGAGAGAGCACTACGACACCATATGAGCACGCCATGAAATCCTACGCTAAGGTTTTTAGGGATTTAAGTGAGTGTAGTTGTGCTAGGTCGTGGGTGTCATAGTGCTAGGTCTGAATATTTTTTTTTTAATATCTAAATCCATTTCATCAAACCCATCACCCCAACCATTCCTCCCTTACTTAGATGGGAGAGAAGAGAAGAGGAGGATAGAAGAGAGAGAGAGAGAGAGAGAGAGAGAGAGAGAGAGAGAGAGAGAGAGAGAGATTATTATGGGTTATTTCTCTCCATCACTATAACTAGAAAAAGTACTTTTTTTTGTGGTAGATAACCTAAAATCTATTTATATTTCCAATGATTTTGACTTCTCAAATTTTATTTATCCTAAGCTTTATAAAAATATAATATCTATCATTTTACTGACTTTCAAGCTTACAACTTTTGATATGTTGTAGAAATCATCCTCCTAAACATTTTGATTGATTAATACTAAAATTTCACTGGGTGGTTATGCCTATATTTTATTTTTACAAAAATGGGTAGTATAATACTAAATATAAAACAATCAAGAACTAATGTATTGTATTTAGACATGAAATATATGATATGTACTTATGTACTATTCATTTTGGCTAACATGCTTTTTAGCATATAATAGGCATCTTGATGAATATACTAATCATTACATTACGTGTATATAATGTGTATTATTATGATCTATATTATGTGAAATACATGTAAAAGCAAGAAAGGCTAGCTGAAAATGATTGAATGATTAAGGCTCGATGAAGATAGGTCCTTGAATGATTAAGGCTAGCTGAAAATAAAACCACCTCCCCCATTACTTAGCAAATGGAGTCACACATACAAAACACAAAAATACAAATTGGGACTTTGGAGGGAGTAGTTGGTCGGTCACTACATATGGTAATAACCCAATAACCATCCCTAACCCCGTCATCGAACCCCCTTATTGACTATTTCAATAAAACACACTCACAACTATTTGATCATCCCTCACACAACCACACTCATATGGGCTCACATAGCTACCATCAAATTCATACTAGTGCACTACAAATTAACCACAACATAAATACAACATAATAACAATGAAATATATTCCATACATAAAAATTAAATAACAAAATCATGAAATTTTCTAAATCTTCTTCATTTAGCTTTTTGTAGTGGACCTAATTCTCTCTCTAATGTAAGCTCTCTTAGTCTGCATTCTTTAGTGAGTCTACTAATTGGTGTAGGTGCTACACCAATCTTCCTCTAAGAAAAGTTCTCATAAAGTGCATGCTACCTTTAATCGAGGTTTATTGAGGCAAAATAATCTCTAAATTAAACATATCTATAGCTTATGTTTCCTTAGTCGAACTCCTTTAGGTTGAGCTTCACTAAAATAAGTCCTACCCATGTTGAATCTTGTTGGGGCAAATCTCCTTTTGAGCAGGGCGCATCATAAATAAATGCAACTTTTGATAAAGCTCCTTCGAGGTGAACTTAGGCTTTGTTTGGGACAGCTTTCTTACTGTTTCTTAAATCAGCTTTTTTATACAAAAATTAAAATTTTTAAAAAGCAGTAAGAAAGCCGTCCCAAACAAACCCTTAGTTGATCCCTACAAGTTAGGTGTACCCTTACAATGAGTGTACAACATGGGTGTGAGTGAAGCAAAAGTCAAAGAAAATGAAATGGGTTTAAAAACACTAGATATCAAATTATTGGTTGGACATTCATGATTTAATGGTATTCCCAATATGAGTGCTTCAGATAAATCCTATAAATTTAGATATTTCTTTAATTTTAAACTTTGACAGTGTATTTGCCTAAATAATGTTCATTTGATACGCACATGCACTCATACATGCAAGCACACAAGCACAAATATATGATGCATAATCAATAACACTCTTATTTTTAATAAAATTATTTAAAACATAAGACTTTATTCACCCATTTGCACTAGAGTACTGCTACAATCCGCTAATAAAATTCCAAAAAAAAAAAAATTTTTTGAGATTTTATAAGCCATTGTTTATTTACTTGTGGTTGCTTTCATTTCATATGTGTGTTTATATATCATGAAGAAAATTCATTATAAATCAAATTGAAAAGAAAATGATCATTCTCACGCAAGCATGTTAAGCCCATCACTCTATTTGTTAGACAGCTTATCTCTCTAATTGCTAGATAGCTTTTTATATATATGAATGAACACACGCAAATATTAACATGTGTGCACCCATGCACAAATTCAGTTGATTTTTTTTAGCTTAAATGACCATGATCTCTCAAATTCTTTCTCATATTACCCAAGTCATCAATCAATAAATGTTTCAATTTTTCTAATGATCAACTAAACATTTTGCTCATTTTTTGCCTGTGTTCAACTCTGTGATAGACAACCAGAGCTCAAAGAAAAAAAAAACATCATTAATCATGAGCTCAGCTAGTACTCTGCATGATAATAGATAACTACTATAGGAAGTACATGCCAAGGTCGAGATGGATCATACAGTAAAGAAGCTTGAGGTACAAAACTAAATGACATGAAGAAAAGAAAAACAATAATAACTCCAGCTTTGTGACCTCAGTTGACCAGAAACACTTGGCCTATAACTTAAGAATTCATTATAGTTCCTTCGAATCAGACAGTAAAGCGCACAACAGGACCTAAAAAATAAACTTAGAATTAAATCATTGAGTGTCAGGCTAATATTTTAAATCAACAAGAATTCGACAATCTTCCTCAACCCAACTTTGGTTCGGTGTAAAAGAACATGATATTGGCTTTCCTAGCATTACTCTTCATGCGACAAAGAAAAGTCTTGAATCCAATGAAAGTGGCGAAGAACCGAGATTTAGATACCAGTGCATGCTTTATGTTTTGAGATTCTTTGCCATCTCATCAACATCCAACTCAACAGACAACACGGAAGTGTCTTTATCCATGGCCAGATGACTGTAAATGCAAAACTTTATATACCAGAAAAACACACATCATGAAATTATTGCTATTATAAACGTTATAGAAGAATTAGATGCAAACCTATTCTGCACTGGCCCATGATCAACAGCAGATCTCATAGCATATATGACTCGTCCAAGAATGTCACTCATAGGAACTGGACCAAACAATCGGCTATCTCTTGCTTCCTACAAATAAATAACAGAACAGTTATGGCAAGACAAAGTGATGAACAGATGAACGATGCATTAGGCTAATATCAGGAGTTCGTGGAATGCAAGAAAGGACCTACAAAATCAGAATCATCCTGAAGAGATAAAATCATGTATAAGAGATTGTTACTTATTCATTTGAGCATATCTAAATTATCCATGTCATAAAAAAGCTTAAACAAATTCTCTCTATTCGTCATCATTATTTGGCTTCCTTCAATTGAGTCTCATTTCATCATAATCTGAACAGTTTGATTGTCCGGGTGAAACATCAAAGACAATGAAAAATAATGAGACAATAAGTTAGGAGGGATAGAATATGGATGATAATCAAGATAATAGTAACATTAAAAAAAAAAGCATAATTAGTGAAAAATGAATCCACTCCTTCAGTATATTGTGAAGGTTATTCAAAGTTAGAACAGATTCATAAGGCATTTCAGAAAATATAAAAGAGGACCACTGAATTAAACATATTTTCATGCATAAAATGTGATACAAAATATTAAAGTGGATGTGCAAGAAAATTTCAATATGATATGGATAAACTTAAATGAACCTAGAGATTTAAACTTGGCCAGTCATAATACGCAAGATATGTTTTGATAAAAAATAATGAAATAGGATGGTATAGACAAATCAATTGTTGTTTCCAATGTCAGTTAAAGTCATGCGTTCTTGACAGAAAAAGCAAGAAAAATAAATAATATATTTTTTATTTTAAATATCCAGTGTGTAGCAAGATTGGAGCTCTTTGACAGATCACAATAACAATTCATGCAATATGTAATTAATAATCACAAATGATTCCTATTGGAAAAATGTTAATTAAACCTCATAAATAACAAGAGCTACCTTTGGCTTCAAGGATTCATCATCCGACAACACCCAACATTGATCCTTCTCTAAAATAAATGGTTCATCTTTTTCATTTTTGGAGGCCATCTCATATCCTTCTACAGCAGCCAATCTTCTCACGAGGCAATCATTGGGCTTCTCAGGATCTTTCATTACAACAACATCTCCAATGAAGATTTGCCTATAACAAAAAGGAAGAATTTATGAAGAATAAAAAACTTTTCTAAAGAAGAAATGACATGCAAATCAAGCCCAATCATTTTGCAGAAGTTTCCTCAAAACAATTTCACTCAATATAACAAGTTTTCTTTGATGTACATTTCAATGTTTTGTTAGTGGTGGTTGCACTTATGGGATAGACTATCAAAATACTTATAGCCAACTCAATATAAGTTAGGCATCTTTTCTTAACCATAAATCTGGATAAGCCTCCACAATAACTCAACGACAAAAATGCCTTTCTAAATGGAAACCTCAATGAAGAAGTTTACATGGAATCCCCTTCAAGCTTTATGAGTGGTATAACATCAAATCAGTTATGCAAATTGAAAGAAAAAAAAAATCCATTTATGAACTCAAATATTCAGAACGAATAATGTTTGACTAGGGAAGTGAGAAAAGCTCCGTTTTTCCTGGGAAAAGACGGAATTTGAATTCCTTCTTCAAGCGATTTCAGCTCGTCTCCAATGACGTCGGACGGTCGCCGGCAACCTTCAGCTGGTGGCTCCTTCAATGTGCGCCCACCCACAGCTCCATCTCGGAATATGTCTCGACTGGTAGCAGGTTCGTCTCCTCCAGCCTTTGGGGATTTGGATTTTGATCATGACGCAAAATTGAAATTTAAGAAGGAACGTCCTCTGATTATAAATGGAGGATTACTGAATGCAAATAAACAATTTGAAGTTTTAGGGAAGGGCAAGAACGTTTTGTTTGAAAGTTTTGTTAAAAATCAATCTTCGGCGGATGAAGTCAGGAATTCCAATGTTTTTGTTAATGCTGATTTGGGTATGTCGTCTTCCCCCGTTTCAAAACTTGATTCTATCGGAAATGGGTTGTCTAAGGTCTGTGAAAATGAAGCTATTATGGAAGTGGATGCTGAGAAGTTTAAATTGAAGTCTCTTCCTATTTCAAATGTTCAGAATATGGATGCTTTGGTAGAAACTGATTTTTTGGCTGAAAACCCTGTGCAAGTAAAAATTGGTTTGAATCAGTCAAGTTCAAACCTTAACATAGTTCGAAGCTGCAAATCAAGTGATTTGGGTAATTGCAATTTGACAACAAAGACTTTGGATGTTCCCAAACCACAATCTAGTAATGTGACAATCTAGTAATTTGATAAAGAATGCTTGGAGCAAAAAATCAAACATAAAATTAATTGATCTTAAACTCGGTGAAGGATTCATTGAAAATGGATCAATAGTGAAGCTGCATACAGGAAATGAATGGGAGAATTCAAATAGACTTCAAAAATCTTTGGTTATCAAAGTCTTTGGTGATAATATTCCATTTCATATCATAAGTATGGAGTTGAGAAGGCATAGGGAGATTTTGGCAAATTTCATTTGACCTTACTTGGAATGGGTTGGGTTCTTTGTGCATTTGATGATCCATAACCCATGGACAAGGTTTTTACTACTGGGCCGTGGTATGTTAATGGAAATATAGTGGGAATGGATAGATGGTCGCCGTCATTTTCACGTACTTCTTTCAAAGGCTTGACTGCTCCTATATAGATTCGAATGCCTAATCTCCCGTTGCAGAGCTGGGATGAGATTAATGTGTGTAGGATTGCATCCATAGTGGGTATTCCTTATTTGATTGATGGAAACATGTTCCAATGGGGTATAAGAGAATAAGCAAGAGTTTGTGTCCGAGTTAAACTTGATGAAAAATTACCTTTGGGTGTATGAGTTGAAGGCAACTTGGGTAAATTCTATCAAAGTATTGAATATGAAAGATTACCAACTTTTTGTTTCACTTGTGGGAAGATAGGTCATTTGAAAAATAATTGTGTTGATAATGGATTAGCATCTTGCAAACCTCAGTTTAACATTGGAAGTCAAGCTAAAAATGTGGATGTTGAAGTTGATAAAAGGAAAATTGATGAATCTGCTGATACTGGTAGAGAATGTTATGGACCTTGGGTCCAAGTGAATTATGGGAAGAAGAATTTCAGAAATGCAAATTTCAAATTCAAGGAGAATCAGTTGACTAAAGGAGATGCTGTGAAGAGTTTTGAAGGACAATTAATCAAAGTTGCTGAGAAGATACCGAAATCTGTAAAGAATAATGCTGTTGCTGAGAAGGTTTCTGTTGTTGCGGAAAGTAACAAATCTGATGCTAGAGATGAAATGCCTGAAGTTGCTGAGAAGATCCTTAATGCTGAGAAGAAAAATCTGGAAGTTGCTGGACAGATTTTTAATGCTAATGTAAAGGGTAATTCAGAATTAAATTCTGAAACTCTGGGAGATCAAACCGAAGATTCAAGAGGTGTGAAGGATGAGGATGGAATTCAAAACTGTGGATCTTCAATCGTCTGATGTAATTGTAAATGGTATGGCTCTCAATTCAAATGGAATTTTTGTTATTGATAATAAATTTGATGTTTTAAATGCTATGAATGAGGAAGGGGAGATTGTTGGAATGGATGAATCTCCTAGAAAGTCAGTTAAGCATACTAAATGTTGTGATGACATAACAAATCCAGTTGTTATGATGAAAGTTGAGTTTAATAGTAATGAAGGGGGGTTCTACTATCATTAAAAAGAAAGGTGCTAACCAGTTGAAAGGATTGGGGCCAATTAAATTAGTTTCTAGAAGTAGAAGAGTAGATGGTGATATAAGGGAGAAAGTGGGGAACTCTTCCCCTCTTACCCAAAAATGACTTCAATAGTATTCTGAAATTGTAGAGGAGCTAGAAAAAAGAAAGTTTCGCTATATCTCAAGGAGGTGGTGAAAGACAATGATGTTTTTTTCTTTTTTTGGGTAATTGGAATCAAAATTGACCTGTAGTGATAGTAGTGATGTTTGCTCTTTGATTGGTTCTGGTTGGGATTATTTTCAAGTTCCTTCGGAAGGATTGTTTGGAGGTATTGTGGTAATCTGGAAAAACAATTTGGTTACTTTCAGGGTATCAAAGTTCTCTTCTCAATTTATCATTGGTGATTTGGATGTTGCTAACAAAGGAAGATGGAGAGTAGCTACCATTTATGGTAGTAAAGATGTTTATAGAAGAAGGATCCTTTGGGAGAGGTTTGAAGCTTATGCTAGTATTGATTTTCCTATGGTAGTAGGTGGTGATTTCAACTGTCTACTTACTAAGGATGATAAAAGAGGTGGAAGAAGATTTACTTTCTCCTTGGGTCCTAAAGAGATGAAAGCATTCCTTACTTGCAATGACCTTCATGAGATTAATTGTGTTGGCCTAAAATTTACATGGTGTAAAAATAAATCGGGTACTGATCGGATTCTTGAAAAGTTGGACAGATGCTTTGTGAATTCTTTGGCTCTAAGTTCTTCCCATTGTTTAGTGGTTAAGCACCTACCAAGAGTGGCATCGGATCATTGCCCCATTTTGTTAAATCTATTTGGAATTTTCCATTGAACAAAAAGATCTATTAAATTTGAAGACATATGGGCCTCAATTTTGGCCTCGGCTGCTGTGGTGAGAAAGTCATGGAATTTGAGAACAGGTGGGAGCTTCTCTCAAATTCTTAATCAAAAGTTGAAGAGAGCTTTGAAATCTCTTTTTTATTGGAGTAGAGCCAAATTAAAATGCTTAAATCAATAAAAGGAGACACTAAAGTAAGAAATCTTGGAGCTTCAACTTAAAGAAGCAAATGATGGTTTACTCTCAAATGAAGACATTTGGTGCCTGAAGACTAAAATTAATGAGATGGCCGATGGAGGGAGACTAACTCCAGATTTTTTCAGTCCTTTGCAAGTGCTAGGAGAAATTCTAATTTTATCTTTAGTATAAAAAATGAAGATGGATGTATAATGGAGGACCAACACCATATTGAAGGAGTTCTGCTTAGTTTTGTCAATGGAAAATGGCATGAAAGGGATTGTTCCTTGGATGGTTGGCCTAAACCGTGGAAATGTCTCGATGAGGAGGATAAAAAATTATTGAACAAATGTTTCTCTTTGGAAGAAGTGGAGAGTGTGATCAAGCAATCCGAGGGGTACATTGCATCGGGGAATGATGGCATATCATATTCCTTTATTAAAAGCTATTGGTCTATTATAAAAGAGGATTTCTGGAGTGCTTTGAATCTTTTTTTTTTGTCACAGCTGAAATGTGTGAGAGTTGGAAAGAAACTCTTATTGTGCGAATTCCTAAAGTAACCCTTTGGCCCCATCTAATTATAAACCGATCAGCTTGTGCAGAATTATTTACAAAATAGCAGCCAAAGTTTTGCTGAATAGACTTTTTTGCATCATTCCAAAACTAATTTCTAATGAACAAGTTGCTTTCCTAAAGGGGAGATCTATTTCTGATAATGTACTCATAGCTCAAGAGATTTTTCATAAGTTCAGGCATTCAAAATCTTCTAAAGGTTTAGTCTCATTCAAAATTGACATGGAGAAAGCATACGATTCCATGGGGTGCCCGACTCTGAGTAAAGCTTTGGAGTATTTTGGATTTCCTCCTTTCTTCTCCAAGTTAATCATGGATTGTGTTCAATATCCTTCCTTTTCATTGTTGATTAACGGGAATCAGACCGATTGGATAAAGGCTAGAAGTGGATTTCGGCAGGGACGCCCTTTGTCTCCTTTTCATTTTATTCTTTGTTCGCATCTCATGTCTAATGCTTTTTTTGAAGATGATTCAATTCGTATCAAGGTTAGCCCAAATGGCCCAAAGATTTTGCATTTACTTTATGCGGATGACATTATAATATTCTTGGATGCTAAGTTGAAGAATGTGAAGAAGATTAAATGTATTTTGAAGGCTTTTTGCGGATGGACTGGGCAAAAAGTAAATAAAAGCAAATCATGAATTTTATTTGGAAAATCTGTTAGAATAAGGAAAAAGAATGCTATAACACATATAATGGGATTCAAATCAGTAAAAGAGTTCAATTATCTTAGAATCAAAGTTGCATTGAGAAGACTAGTGAAGACGGACTTTCAATTTATCATTGACAAAGTGTTAGAAATGTTGAATACTTGGGGTGGCAAGTTCATTTCATTGGCGAGGGAGGTCACCCTTGTTAAAACAGTATTGCTCTCTTATCCGTCATTCCATTCTACACTTTCAATGATTCCAATGAGTATTTAAATGAAATTGACAAGCTATGTAGAAGTTTCATTTGGAACAAGATGAATGGTGGTTTAGGACTTCATTATGTGAATTGGAGTACTATGTGTGCACCCTTGGAGAATGGTGGCTGAGGTTTGCATTCATGTTCTAGCAAGGTTGGCCCTTTGAGAGCAAAACTTGTGTGGAAATATGTTCAAGACAAAGAATCATTACTGCATAAAGCCTTATGTCCGAAATATGGTTCATTTTGGGATCATAGTGCTGGGAAGAAATCTAGCTCACCGGCCTGGAAGTTAATAAAGGATGGAGGAAAGTTTCTTAAACAGATTGTGAGAGGCAAGATGGCAAATGGGGACTCTATTGATATCTTTAATGATATATGGATCATGGATAAGAGTTTAAACATGTGGCCAACGTTTGTGGCTCCTAAAGATTGCAATTTGGAATCAGTGATGTTAAGTTGTTTCATTTTGGAAGGAAGATGGAATATTGATGAATTAAATAAGAATTTTGGAAGTGAGCTGGTGGAGCTGATTAGCAAAGTTCAAATTGACTCAAATAACCAGGAAGACAAGTTGGAGCTTATTCAAGGAAATTATGGGAAATCTTTATCAGCAATGGCTGTATCGGCTATGGAGCAAAATTTTCAAGATTACAAATACTGGAAATGTTTGAAGAAGGCAAAGCTTAATGCGAGGGTGGAGAACTTTTGGTGGAGGTTATTGAATAATGCTTTACCTACCTTCCAATTCTTATCATATAGGAGATTGCAAATGAATAACTTATGTCCAAGAGGATGTAATGAAGTTGAAGATAGAGAGCATTTGGCGGTCAATTGTAAGAAGCTTAAGGAGGTTATTCTTCTATTAAACAAATGGGGCTTTGGGATACCTCTTGTGACCTGTTTTGAAGATAGCTGAAATTGGATGACTACACAGAATTCATTTTTGGTAAATTTATTTTGTAATGTTGTGTATTTTACTTGGAAGGGAAGGAATGATTTGGTCCATGGGAAAACTGAGAGGACAGCAATCTTTATAGCAATTGAATCGGTTAATTATACAGCAATTTTGAATGCTTTTAAGGGGCTTAATTCGAGACAGTTGGCTGCCAATCAGCTCTCGCTATTGAAAAAACTTGGCACCCTCCTCTACCCGATTGGATCAAAGTGAATGTAGATACATCCTTATTACTGTCTTACAAAGGTGGAGTAGGTGGTGTATTCAGAGATCACAAAGGAAGGTTTCTTTTGGCTTTTGGTAAAGCTTGTGTTCACTGGGATATATCGTACTTGTAGCTTCTAGCTATAAAGTCAATAAAAGAGGTTATTAAAGATTGGATGTTGGAGTACAAAGGCATAATTATTGAAGGTGACAATGCAAATGTGATCAAGCTCATACAAAATTCATTTACACGAGGTGGAGAAGAAGTAGAAGACATTTCTTTTGTTAGTGATTTTAATTATGTGATTTTTAATTGTATAGAGAGGAGTGCTAATAAGTTAGCAGATTTATGTGCTAACTATGCTATCTTTTCTTCTTTTTGTTGGGAGGATATAGGGTCGAATAAGGTTCCTTCTTCCTTTGTGGAATTGTTAAGGAGGAATCATTATAAAGAACTTTGTAAGTTGTTATTTTCCATTTTTAGTTATCAATGCATTTATTGCTTCTTCAAAAAAAAAAGAATAATGTTTGACTGATTCACTAATGTGATTTTCCAAGAAGCACACAAGCAGGCCTAAATCGTTCACACCTTATTCCATAAATATGAAGATGATAAATCAATGATTTGAATTTTATATTTTGAAGACCTTGAGAATATCATCCTAACAATTAAAAATATTCCTAAAATATTTTCATTAATTAAAAAGTTTGTTGATGAATTTAAAATAAAAAAATTTGGCCCCTTAAGACACTCCGTTAGAATGTAATTGGCTTGAAATAAAGCAGGCATTATTTATATCTCAAACGAAATATGTTTTTGATTTCTTGAATGAAACAAGGTAACTTGGGTGCAAACTAGTAGATACCTCTGTTGATCCTAATGTAACGACCAATGCACTAGCACACATGTTGACAAGTGTAGATATCAACTTTTTGTTGTTTAGCTTGTCTACATAGCAGATACAAGGCTTGATATTGCTTTTTGCTATTAATATGTAAAGTCATTTCATGCACACATCTTAAGAACATCTTCGTGCTCTATTATGGATCCTGAAGCATCTAAAAATAAGTCTAACGGTTATACTATTCTTCAAAAAGGAGGAATCTCGTAAAATTGAAGCATATACTTTGCATCCCTAACATTGTTTTCTTAGAGCATACTGCTAACATTCTAACCAAGGGATTACCTAGATCTTCTTATGAAGAAATGATAGGAAAGCTTGGATTATTTGATGTATACAATCCAGAGATAAAAGAGTTGTTGAAAAACCCTGCCTGCTGCTTATGATCTATGGGATCAATCCCTTCCACATTTGAATTTTATTCTATCCTGCTACACAAGATTCGTGGGATCTCTTCCCTATGGAGATATGCTTATTTATCTGCTTTAACTTTGGAAGGGAATGATTCTCCCATTGACTTACACTTAACACTATTTGGGAAGTGCTAAATCACGTAGATTAAATTTTTTAAATGAAATTAATTCCCAGCAGTTGTCCTATCCAAATTGTGGGTTGTATTACTGTTTTTCTGCATTTCCCAATTTCATTATTTTATAGTACTTGGTTATTTATAGTAGTCTCTCCTATCATGGTAATGCACTTCCTACTTAGATATTTCCTACTATTTTAAGATCAAATATAGAGGCCTTATCTCTTAAAGTGCTGGATAGAATATTGTTAATATAAGACAAACTTTCAGCTGATGCAAAAAATGAAATTACTTTTCTTGTCTTCCTCTCCTCATTTCAAGAAGTATTTATATTCCCAAATTGTGTCAAAGATCTTTTCTCGAGATATTTAAACCACTAATTCGGAGAACTAGCTCTGATACTGTGGGATCCAAGAATTCGGCCCCGGCCTCCCCGCCATGCTGATTTGCTTTTCTTTTAGGCGAGGGGAGTTTTAATGGATTAAGTTCCGAAGTAAATTTGGAAGGCAGATGGGTTTGTAGATAAGACACTACCCAGAGATTTCGCCCTCATTTTGCGAGAACTTTATGATCTGAGTTCTGGTTTCCTATATGCGCAAGCCCCTATAGTTAATTACCCCTCCCAATCAAGAGAAATTTGAAAATGAGCAGCAATGGGCATAGAAATTTGAAAAGTTTGGATTTGGGGAATTAAAGAGTTGGGTTTTTAGATTTTGGGGTGGAAGATTGGATATTTAAATAGAAATTGCACCATCTCACACTTAAAGCGGATGGTGGGGGAATGGATGATAGACCCGATCAAGATCCCATGGTTCCGTCATCCCGGGCCATCATGATCCCTGATCTACTTAGTCAGAGGAGGTAGTCGACCCAACCTGACAGAAGGACCCTTGTCGGCAGCCATGGGTTGCTTCGTCCAAGGGGACCTTGTAGACCTGGGTTGGATATTTGCCTAAGGGGACAAACTTGAATCCACCTTAACTAACAGAGGGCTTTGTGCCCTATCGATCATATCCTATTGATTCATATCTCAAGGATTTGATGTCAATAAGGAACGTAACGGCGCTGGCCATAACCGGTATTTCGTGGTGCCATTTGGCGGCAAAACCACTCGGTTCAGAGGGCCCCGGGTCATAACCGTTTATCCTGCGGTGCAAGTTGGCGGCGAACCGCCGGTCAGAGGACACGTACCACGTCCTTACTAGCAGGAGACTGTTTTGAGAATGGATCCTAGTGATATTTTCGACTAGACATTTGGCTCTTTGTGAGCTGAAATTATATTTAATTTATCCACCTCGGCAAACTGTTGCGGAGGATGGATGGATTTTGCTTTAAGCATTGATGGGTTTATTTCAATTTTAAATATTTTTGGAATTTGGGATTTTGGATTTTTATGGGTATTTTGGATGGAGCTTTGGAATATTTGAAATGAACTTTGGATATTTGGAGACATTTGAAAATATTTGGAAACCCCTCCGGTTGAGATCTGCATTCAACACGGTCATCATCGGGTGTTTGGGGTCATTTCTCTTTATTAGCTTGAACCTTGTCAACTCTATCTAGCTGTAGACAGATGATCGAGTTTCGTAGGCTTTGAACCTTTATTAGTCAATTCTTTTGATTGTAGGCCTTTAAGGCCTAATATGAATGCATTGAAACAATTACACCGGTCTCCACAATCGTGTATCTTGTTTGAAGGTTCGAACCCTGTCGACTCATATTGATCCATATAGAAGGATCGGGTTCAAACAAGAATTCACTTATTGACCCGCGCAGCATCCCTAGACGTCACATGTGTACCAATAACACATTCGTCGAGGCCCATGCGGGTGTTTGGGGGCATTTTATAATTAAACCCTGTCTACTCCTTTTTACCTACCTAGGAGAATCGGGTTTAAATTTAATAACCCGCGCAGCATCCCTAAACATCACGTGTGTACCAATAATACGCTCGTCGGGGCCCTTGCGGGTATTTGATTACATTTACCCCCTTTTAGTGTACCTATGTGTATACAAACTATGGTGCACGTGTGTGGGTACTTTGAAAGTATTCGTAGACGCCTTCTGTCCGTTTGCATAGAAGTTGCGGATCTGGTGGCATGGCGTTGTAGCTTCTGAATGGAATTATTTGCTGCTTTGCACAGGTAGACTGTCGTGCACTACTTGTATGATTTATGCAGGTAGATTGTAGTGCACTAACGAATCTCCTGCCTTGTATTTATAGATGCTCATAGATAGCTTGTTGTATGCATGATGAATTTTCCACTGTAACTCATAAGCACTTATACTTGATATAATTACTGTATCTTGCTCGTGGATAATAGACTGGGTGTACCACGAGTCTTCTACAGTGGCCCGTGGATACTTGCAATCGTTGTAGTCATATTGCATGTTGTTCGTAGATGATATATGATATTTATAGTGGGGCTCCAATAGAAGCTCGTGGGAGCTCATATCTGTCATGTACTTTGTTGTTGTATTTGGCTCATATAGTACATCTGCCGCAGCTACAAGTGGGCAGGTAGATGTATTCATCCTAAGACTGAAGTTGACTACAGGATATTGCATTTACTGTAGTCTTTATGCATCTACCCATCAGTGGCATGTGGCACATACATCTGTCTTTGTAGAGAGATCGTATGTGTTGCAAATCTTTAATTCTTGCTTATAGAAGGAAGATATATTTGACTAATGCTGAGTGATTATCAATTGTATGGACTATTTAGCATCCAATAAATATTAATCACTATCGCCTATAAGTGGACAACTATATGAGTGAGAACTCTTTCTATATTTGCTTGTAGTCAGCATGGTGGACTTGTATCATTGATTTTTACTTGTAATCAACTACATATATCCCTTCAATTTTCATCTCTTTGATTTTAGTTTATTTGTTTGCATACGGATGTTGATTGTGAAGGCACTATTGTATTCATCACATACAAAATCCTTCTAGTAGCATTTGATTGCATGATATATCAACTTCTCTTGAACACTCCGGACCATCTGAATTTCATCATACATCACTTGCATTTGTTTGTAAATATTCATTTGAAGCTTCAACACAAGTCCCATGTTCTGTTAATTAATGCTTCTCTAGATGATCGGGATTCATCAACTATTTCTTTCAAATTAACTAATGAGTTATTGTATTCTTAATGTCACCTTGGTGTTGAAAGTATTATTGTAGGCATCGCATTCATCCCTTCTTACATACAAGTTGATTGGTCGGGTCCAAGCCACATCTATTATGACCTTCTCGTTGCTAGCGAACAAGTTGTACTTATAAACATCTTGTCCCAAAGAGGGATTGCAATGTGTTCCAATATATGGTGATCTTAACATCATGGATCATTAACATTTGTTGTCCAGCAGAAGTGACAATTGCCTTAACATTATTATTGTGCCAACTTATAAGTCTTTTCTTAGACATCATATTTCATGATGCTCATTCACTTTCATTTGTTCAATGTTGAATTTAGACCTCTTTGCAATCAAACTTGATTCAAGTCCAAGTCTTTGTAAGGGTTTAAGTCTTCTTGTCACTTGGAGCTTATTCTCATTTAGGTCCAAGTATTCATTAATCATTTGAATTCTAAAATATGTCCCCTGCAATTCAGCTTGGATTTAAGCTCTTGTTCAAACTGTTCACTTCTGTTCAATCCGGTTCAAGTTCATAAGTCCCCTGTAGTTCACTTGAGTTCAAGCCATTCTCTTGTTTCGTTTGCATTCAAGTTGGAGTTTTTATTGATTGTTTAAGTTTGAATTAAGTCCATTTGATGCTCCAATCAATGTCCAAGTAAAGCTTCAAATTGTCCCAAATACGACTTTATGTTAACCCGAAATTTCAGCAGCCTTCCGATGTCTCCCCCGTTTAGGGGAAAAACTATGGAAAACTGGGCCTCCCGCCACGCTAGAGAAAAGCGTGCACGGTAGGCGCCCTCATAGGAGGACACCGCGGCCGTAATTTATTTATTCCCCACCACGCCAGAAAAAGGCGTGCATGAATTTTCGGGCACAGGTTTAAAAATAAGCAATTTATATTAGACCCTGCTTCGCCGTAGGCGTCGCACCGGTTCCCTTCTCACCACGCTAGAGAAAAGCGTGCATGAGTTGGTTTTCCAGTCCGACACTAACGCCAAAAATGGGGTTTTGATTACCCACCCCGTCGCAAGCATCGCAACGAATTCCCTTCTCACCATGCTAGAGAAAAGCGTGCATGAGTTGGTCGTTCGCCGCGTTGCAAGCGTCGGGATGGGTTTTCAAAGGTTTAGCATTAAGAAGTTATACCTTGGCGGCCGTCAACGCGGATCGAGGTGAAAGGATTTTTTTTAAAATTAATTAAAAAAATTTAATTATAATTAAATTTAATCATAATTAATTATAACTATTATTATTTAATTATGATTAAAAATATTTAATATATAATTAATATAATTATATTTAATTATAAATAATTATTAATTAATTAATAAAATAAAATAATCATTCATAATTAAATTAAATTAATTATGAATGATTATAATTATTCATTAATTAATTATAATTAAATTAATTAAATATAAGTAATTAATTATATTTAAATATAATTAATAATAATTAATTAACATTAGGATAATTATTTATAATTAAATTAAATTAATTATAATTAATGATATTTTTAATTAACTTAAAATTATTATAATTAAATAATAATAATAATAATATAAGATAAATAAAATTCCCTCCCTTCACCTTTATGCTCGGCAGGTTCACGGAATTTGGCCGAAGAAGGGCACGAAGGGAGAAGGTTACCTTCACGACTAGCGAGCTCCCAGTTGTTTCTTCCGATCAAAATGGAGTAATTTCCAATCCTAAGGAAGGGAAAGTCAGAAATGGAGCTAAGCCGAGCGGCAATGGGAGAGAGGCGTCGGTTTGGCAAGGTAAGAGCTCTCTCTCTCTCTCTCTCTCTCTCTCTCTCTCTCTCTCTCTCTCTCTCTGTGTGAAGATAGGGAAGGAAGATGCCGGTTTGGAGATCGGAAGAGAGGGTGATGGCAGCAGGAGGTCGGGAGCTCCGTTGGCTAAGGCAGAGAGGGGAAGTGTCGTGGGAGAGGGAGGAGATCGCGTGTAGAATGAGCGAGGGCTTCGGTCGCGGTTTATAGAGGCAAATGGGGTAACGATCGAGGAGAGGTCGCAGGATTTGCGGGATCAGATGTGAACGACGCCGTTTCTACAGTGACATAGCGGGATTTCTTGCAAGTTTTGCGGAGAAGTGATGCGAACGATGCCGATTTCAGCCGGATTCACGGATCCAACGGTTTACAGGTATATTTTTTTTTTGTTCCTTTTGGTTTTATATGCGGAGGTTAACAGATACCAATTGAAATTTCAATTTATGATTGTTAAATAACTTGAACTACAAAGACACACCAAGAGAGGTGAATTAGTGTTTTAGAAATTTTCTTTTCAAAAATTCCCTCTTGAAAAACTTATATCAAATTCACAACTTAAAATTAAAAATAGGTATTTTCAAGCAGAAGAAAATAACATGGTTTAAAATTGCGCAATAAAAGGCGCGCCTTGAGGCGCACCTCAGCGCAATGTGGTCCCTTTAAGCCTCAAAGCCTACGCAATAAGTTAAGGTTTTGAGCCTTAGGCCTCAAGTTTAATGAGGCGCGCCTCGCCTCACATTTTTGAGGCGCCGCCTCTAAAAAAATTAACCTTAATTTTTTTTTCTAGTTTTGACCCCTAATTGCCAACGTGGAGTCCTGTCGCCTAGTGAGAAGTCGACGTGGCATCAACATTTAAACCCTGGTAAAGGTCGAACGTCAAACGCTGCGTTACGGTTTTCAAGTTCCAACAAACGTTCCAACTTTCAACCATTCACTCCAGAGCAATTCCAAGCATTCTCTCGGTTCCTTCTCAGATGTCGTCACCCACCAAGAAAAAGGTAATTTGCTGCCATGATTTCTATTCAGTTATACGTATTTTATGGTTATGCTATACGTAGGTGTTCAAGGTTTTGAAGTTCTTCGTTTTTTTATGCTTACGCTATGCTTATGCGGTGCTTCTCGAAACTTTTTAAATGTTTGATACTTTGATTCCATCGGGTTTTCTCTGTATTTAGGGTTTATTAATTTATGTTGAAATTTGATACATAAATCCTAACTAAATTTTAAGCACCGAGCACTCTATGCATATGTTGTGCGTACTCTACACGTATGTTGTGCGTACTATATGCGTATGTTATGCGTATACTGTGCGTGATAATTGCTTATATTGTGCGTATATACTGCGTGATATTTTAAGACTTTTATTAATGTATTACACTATTATTCATTATGATATTCTTAAAAAATATTTAGGAAAGATGAGGATAACTGATAATGAAGGAGCTGATTGGGTGACATTGGACTCTATAGGAGAGGAGAAAGATGAGAGAGCAGTTCATCATAATGATGATTCAAATGAAGACCCCCTTAGTGATGACTAATGAGTGATGATAGTGCTGATGACTAGTGAGTTCTTATGTGATATGTTAATGTCATTGCTATTTATCTTGTGCATTTTTATGTTTTATATATTATTTACTCATTAGTATATACTAAATAGTTTAAATTTATCATTTTATGTTTACGCAATTTTTTGATTTTGAAGCTTACGCCTCAAATCGCCTTGAGGCTTACGCCTCGCCTCACGAATAAAAAACGCCTCAATACCCGATTACGCAATTTTAAACCTTGGAAAATAATAAAATAACTATATTTTCAGGATAATAATTTACAAGTAAAGAGCACTAACTAAAGTGTGGATAAATAAAAAAACGAGCACACTAGAATTTTTATAATGGTTTAGCCAACGTGACCTACGTCCCGTGAGTACTGCACAAACTCTTAAGTGTCTCTCATTTTGCCACCACAGCGGGCAGAGAAGCCCTCACAAGAATCTATTCCACCCTTTGTGCAACTAAGAATAAAAAATCCCTTTCACCTTCCCCAGTGCGGCGGAGCATCCGTGTAAAACCCGAAAACTATCGATCGAATGCGTCGCAAGCATTTCAATGCGCCGTGATGAAATTAGACGAATTTCAAAGTCGTCGAAATTTAACGCAAATAGATTTATTAAATTCTATGTGAAATTTCGATCGAAATAGTATAAAGAACCTATACCTAATTTTGCATGAATTTAAAAATTAAAATCGACAAATTTAGTTTAAGTAATATTTAGCCTTTTATACCCAAATTACCTTCATGATTCTTAAGAAAATTATTAGTAGAAGGGGTACATGCGTAATTAGGCCATTATTTCCTTTCCTTAAGCCCTCATGCGCCTAAGGGACCGAACCATTCGGTCCCTTGCTCTTGTTCGTTCGGCCGCACACGTGAAAGGGGAGAGGAAGTCGGTTGCTTGTGAAATCCGGTGGCAGCGGCGGGTTTTCCGGCCAGGTCTTGGGGGGAAATCAAAGGGGAAAGGCTAAAGAAGAAGGAGGTAAGTTTCTCTTGCAAAGAAACACATTTTTTTCCTAGATTTCCTTAGGTTTAAATTTTAGGGTTTGCTCAAATCTTAGGATTTTCAAAGAAGAATGATAGGGAATGATTTAGAGCATGATTCTAACCCTAATTCTAGTTTTCTTCCACAATTTTTGAGGATTTCAAAATTAGGGTTTTTTTTAAATTAAGTTTTTTTTTAAATGCTTTCACAACTAACATTCCTAATAGCCTTAGGAATGTTTCTTTTAAAGTAAAATTAAAGTTTGACTAAAATTTTTTATTTTTCTAACTTTTAAATTTAATGAAATCCAAAAAGTACTATATTTAATTATTACTTTAAAGATATGGGAAAGTTTTAAATACAATTATTATGAAAAAAGATGAAAAATTAAGTTTCAAATTTTAGGGTTTTGGATAAAACTGAATTTTATAATCATTTTAAGTTAAGTAAATTGTATGAATTAGAAAATGGAAAATGTGAGAAAATACAAAAATTTGAATTTTCCCTAAAGTTTTTTAATTTAAAAAATCAGTGTTGTTCTTAATTTTGAGATTTTGAGCTAAGTTGTTAACTAATATTGTTCCTAGGAGTCTTGGGAGGGCTCTAACTAAGAGAATGAGATTTTGATAAAAAAAATATTTTTCCCTAATTTCAAAATTAATTTAATACGAAAAACAATTAGGTTTAATTATAATATAGGTTAGGAAAAATGATTTAAATTGTAATTGGAAGGAAATATGAAAATTTTGGGTTCCTAAAATTTGGATTTTATTTAAATACGAAATTTGTATGTTAGAAAGTTCATTAATTGCTTAGGTAGAGTAATTAGGAAGGGAAATTTAGAGAATGAAAATATTTAATGAGAATATTGAAAAAGAGAATTTCTTATATATTAATTTAAATGTTAGTTTCTTTAGGTATTTAACCTAAGAAGAGATTAGTTCATGGAGGTTTGCATAGTGCTTACAGTAAGTGACAATTACAATCTAAATTTCATGTTCTTTCTCTTTTAAATATGTTTCTGTTGCATTGTTATATTTCATGTTTAGAGAGAAAACTCTTTACATTAATCTTTAAGATGTTATTTGTGTCTTGAGCTGCCTATGGATGATTATGTTGCATTGTTACATTTTATGTTTAGAGAAAACTTTTCATATGTACAAAAGTTCATGTTGCTTTGTTATATTTCATGTTTAGATAGAAAACCCTTCATATGTACACAAGTTCACTTTCATGCTTAATCAAATGCATTTTAGTGGATCAAATATATGTATGGTTGATATGTTAGATATGTTAAATCATCTTATGTTATGATATTAAAATGAAATGCAAGTTTGTGCATATTGAGGAGTATCAATACAGTGCACTTGCACAATACAGCTCTTCGGGGCAAAATGATGATGAATAACCAAATATGAGATTGTACCTAATCAGTACAATATAGATACTCTAGTACGAATATTTATATATGATATCTATATTGTAAAGCAATATAAGAAAATTTAGAAGTCTATGTCTTTTAAATGTATTCATTTCATTTCATAAAAAGTTTATAGAATGTATTCATTAGCATTTATTTTGATTCCTCTACATTGCACATGAGTTTAGATGTAATTGTTATTTTTTTAGCGTTAGCTCATTCCTTAATATTGGAATATTTTAAGGAGATCCAGCTGCTAGGTGATGGCTGAATGACCCTAGTTTACGTACAGCCGTAGAGGATCGGAGGACAGATTTTTAGTATATTTTTTCTTTACTTATTGTGTAAAAATGATTTTGTGGATGAATGTTGATATAACAAACTTTTAACCACCATTTGTAAATCTTGTGATGTTTAGATATGAAATGTTTTGTTATAAGATTGAAAGTTGATTTTAGAGGCGCTAATTATCCATTGAGTTATTTTAGATTCATATATTTCATGTTTTAATAATATTGAAATGTTATGTTCTAACGTTTAAGTCTGACATCTGTTCCCGCCTCGTCGATGCAATCTCACCGAGCCAGATCATGACAAAAGTGGTATCAGAGCACAAGTTTAAGATATAGATCAGTATAAAGCATCATTAGAATGATTAATGAGTCAAAAACTATAGGGTGTATGTTGATTCAAAGATTATTGAATTGGAATATTTTAATTGTCTTAGGGCTATGGATCCTGAGCACGACGTCACTGATGACAACATAGATGGAAACACAGAGTATATTGGGTCATGTTGTTCCACCTATGGCACAACCTCCTGGTGGTAGCAGCAGTGCTACCATAGACACGTTCACTTAGATGATGGCGGCTATGACGCATTTGATCCAACATTCGCATGAACAACCATAGTCTAGTTCCAGGAGTGAACCACCAGTTGATAGGTATCTGAAGATTTTTCAGGACATGCAACCACCCCTTTTTATTGGAGCAGGAAAGCCAGTTGATGCTGAAAACTGGCTTATGAGAGTTGAGAAGATACTAGAGGGTATGCAATATCCAGCTGAGAGGAGGGTGGCTTTAGCTACTTTTGCCCTGGATGGAGAGGCGGAGCGATGGTGGAGATGATAGTTAATGAAGAAGATGCGTGGCAGGACAGCATCTCATATTTCTTAGGAAGAATTTGTTAGTCTTCCAAGATTGATTTGTACCATCATCTGCGAGGAGACATATGCAGGATTGGTTGAGGGAGATCGTATCGTTATGCAATATGAGGCAGAGTTCACTATGCTATCTCGTTATGCAGCTCAAGTCATTCCTAACACTGAGGAGAAATGTCATAGATTTCTATCAGGGTTGCGAGATGTGATTCGACAACCATTGATTCCGTTGGGTCTTGAAGATTACTCCATTTTGGTTGAGAGGGCAAAAAGGATAGAGATCGATTATCTGAGTACACAGAAGCGTAGAGATTTCTTTCAGAAGAAGAAAGGTTTTGATAAGGCTAGGAGCTTCCAATCACATTCAGGAGGCCCTAGTATGAAGAAAGCCAAAATAGATAGTGATGGGAGTTCATCCAATATCAGAACTTGTGATAGATGTGGCAAAATGCATGGAGGGCATATGGCTAGGAATTGCCCGAGAGGTCCAAGGGAGGTGAGGTTTAGTGCTCCTTCACCACAGTAGAGTACTGGAAGACAGCCAATTATTGGCAAGCCTAGAACATGAGAGTCTTCTGCATCAGTACCTTGTCAGCCTGCTACAAGACCATCTGTTCAACCACGAGATTATGCTATCATGTAGTAAGAGGCCAAAAAATCTCCTGATGTGATCACAGGTATTATTCATGTTCAATGTCTACCTAAAAGAGTTCTTTTTGATACTAGAGCATCACATACATTTATTAGTCAGGAGTTTATTAAGGAGCATGCATTGAGTGTACACACTATGCCCACTACACTATCAGTTATCCTACCATATGGGTCTAGTATGATTGCCTCAAGTGTATGTTTGCCACTACTTTCTATATGTGAGAGGGATTTTAATGTTGAATTGATTGTGTTACCGCTTTTGGAATTTGACGTGATCCTAGGAATGCATTAAAAGACTAGTCGGTTCATTTCTATTGATTGCAATAGGAAAGTAGTGAAGATCAAGATTCCTGGAGGGGAGAAGCTTGTATTCTAGGGTAATCGAGGTGTATCATTTATGATCATCTCATCTTAAAAATCTTGTAGCTTAATTTTGAAAGGGTATCAAAGCTTTCTAGCTCATGTAGGGGAAACTTCAAAGCAAGTGCCAAAGTTGAATAAGATTATTCTAGTAAGGGAATTTCCTTATGTGTTCCCTGAGGTCTCACCTAGAATGCCTCATGTTAGAGAAATTGATTTCTTTATGATCTTTTACCTAGTGTTGAGCCTATTTCAAAAGAACCCTATCGTATGTAAGTTAAGAAACTACAAGAGCTCAAGTTTCAATTGCAAGAATTGCTGGAGAAGGGGTTTATTCGCCCAAGCACCTCACCATAGGGAGCATCTATTCTTTTTATAAAAAAGAAGGATGGTAGCATGCGACTATGCATTGATTACAAAGAGTTGAACAAGCTTACTATTAAGAATAAGTATCCCTAGCCCAGGATAGACGACTTGTTTGATCAAGTTGTAGTAGCCACAGTATTTTTCAAGATTGATTTGAGATCTGGCTATTATCAGTTAAAGATTAAGGAGGATGTCCCTAAGACATCTTTTAGCTCAAGGTATGGGCACTACGAATTCACAGTGTTACCTTTTGGGCTAACAAATGCCCCAACTATTTTTATGGATCTAATGAATCGGGTCTTTAAGCCAATGCTCAACAGTTTTTTCATCATCATCATAGATGACATTTTGATATATTCTTGTGATGAAGAGCATCATGCTAATCATCTTCAGGTTGTATTACAGACTTTAAGAGGCAATGAATTATATGCCAAGTTCACCAAGTGTGGGTTTTGGGTGAAGAGTGACCTTTCTGGGTCATTTGATTAATGGTGAAGGCATTACAGTTGATCAGCATAAGATGCAGACTATAGCTGAGTAGCCTAAACCTACAACTGTTACTGAGATACGAAGTTTTCTTGGGTTGTTAGCTATTATAGAAGATTGGTTGAAGGGTTCTTCAAGATTGCTGCGCCATTGAGTAGATTGACTCAGAAAACTGTGAGATTTGAGTGGAACAGTCAGTGTGAAGAAGCATTTCAAAAGTTGAAGACTCACTTGATGACTGCATTAATCATCACCATTCCCTTAAGCATTGAAGGTTTTCAAATTTTCAGTGACGCATCACTAAGGGGCTTAGGATGTGTCTTGATGCATCATGGAAAGGTAGCTGCCTATGCCTCTAGGAAATTGAAAAATCATGAGAAAAACTATCCACTACATGATTTGAAACTTGTTGTAGTAGTCTTTGCTTTGAAGTTTTGGACTTTGGTGATTGCTTTTCTGATAGTGGTTCAACTGTTAAACTTCACTTACAAAATGAATTGGAGAATTCAAAGAAGCTTTAGAATTAATTGGTGATCAAGGTCTTTGGTGGAAATGCTCCTTTTCCGATAATTAGTTCAGAATTAAGAAAGCAATGGTCCCAATTTGGTAAGCTCCATCTCACAATGCTTGGCATGGGTTGGGTTCTATGCTCATTTTATGAGCTTGAGCCTTTCGAATCAGTCTTCTCAAATGGGCCATGGTTCGTTAATGGGCACATTATTGGAATTGATAGACGGTCGCCAACCTTTTCTCCTACCTCCTTAAAGGGTTTAACTGCTCCTATTCAGTTTAGTATGCCTAATCTCCCTTTACAATGTTAGGATGAAATAAATGTTTGCAAAATTGCATCTGTGGTTGGGAAGCCGTATTTGATAGATGGAAACATGTTTCAGTGGGGAAGAAGGGAATTTGGGAGGATTTGTGTTCGCATCAAGTTGGATGCTAAATTGCCGCTAGGTGTTTGGGTGGAGGGAAGCTCTGAGAAATTCTTTCAGAGGATTGAATATGAAAGAATCCCCAACTTCTGCTTCAACTATGGTAAGAATGGGCACTTCAAGAAGGATTGTGTGGAGAATATAGTGGAGGCTAAGCTTGTTTCTAAACAACCTGAGAAGGTGGATAGTTTAGAAATTCCAACTGTGGTAAATAATGCCAAATTTGCTCATGAGGATGTGGTTGAAGGTGCTTGTGATGATAAAAAAGGATATGGTCCATGGATGCATGTAAACTATGGGAAAAAGAGGATTAAAAATCCTGTCATTAGGAGGTTTAATCCCTGTCCAGTGGAAGTTGCTGTGAGGAAGGAACCTGGATTGGTGAACCCAAAGGTAAAAGAAACTGAAGTTGTCAATGTTTCTAATGATGGAGGTGTTCTAGAGCCCGATCTGGGAGTTGCTGAGATTAACCCTCGTCAGGATGGCCTTATGCAGAATAATTTAATTCAAGCGGCTGAACCTGAAGTGGGTAAGATTTTTATTCCATGCAACATTACTAATGATGACAACAAATTCAAAGCTCTAAACACATTGCTGAGTAAGGTGAAATAACTCTGTCAAAAAAGGAGGATGTGGTGTCTCTTGAGGCTACTAATGATATAGGAGGTCCTGGATTTGGTTCCCAGGATGGGGAAAATGCTGAATTGGGGAGTAAGAATGGTGGCTCCTCTCATGCTAAAAAGAAAAAATCTAAACAACTAAAAGGCCTAGGACCGATTAGTTCGGCTACTAGGAGTAGAAGATTAGACATGGAGATGAAAGGTAAACGGGAATCTCTTCCCCTCTTCTTCAATAATGTCATCTATTGCTTTTTAGAACGGTGGAGGAGCTAAGAAGAAGAGAGCTTCTCTATACCTCAAGGAGTTTGTAAAAGTTCATGATGTTTTCTTTTTGGGTTTATTGGAAACCAAATTTTCTTCTATTGATAGAAAGGAAGTCAATCTGTTGATTGGGGATGGTTGGGATTATTTTCAAGTGCCCTCAGAAGGCTTGTCTGGAGGTATTCTTGTCTTATGAAAATCCAGTATGGTTGCATTTTCTGTTTTTGAATCTTCTTCCCAATTGGTAATTGGAGATCTAGATATAATTAACAAAGGTACATGGAGGATTTCTTCTGTGTATGGAAACAAAGATGTTTATAAAAGAAGGTATTTGCGGGAGAGGTTGGAGAGTTTTCTACCATAGACTTATCTATGGCGGTGGGTGGTGACTTTAATTGTCTGATTTCCAAAGAGGACAAGAGAGGAGGGAAAATATTTTTGTGTTCCCAAGGGCCTAATTAGATGAAGTCTTTTTGTCTAATAATGACTTTCATAAGGTTGGGAACATTCGCCCTAAGTTTACTTGGTGCAATAACAAGGTTGGAGGGGCACAAATCCTAGAAAGATTGGATTGGTGTTTTCTTAATTCAACTATTATAAACTCCTCTGGTCGTATGTTGGTCAGAAAATTGGCTAGAGTGGCATCGGACCATTATCCAATTTTTCTAAATCTCCTTGAATTTAATCCGGTGGCTAAAAGGAACATCAAATTTGAGGATGTTTGGACATCTTTCCTGACCTCTTCTGCTTTGGTGAGGAAAGAGTGGAACAAGGTTTATTATGGGAGCTGTTCACACATTCTCAACATCAAATTTAAGAGAGCTTTGAAATCTTTGTTTTACTGGAGTAGAGCCAAACTCAAAAACTTAAACCAATTGAAGGAATGCTTATTGAATGATATATTGGAACTTCTGAAATTACTAAACGACAAGAGGGGGGGTGAATTGTAAAAGTCTTTCTCTTAATAAAATTAACCCTAAACAAGAGTTCTAATTTTTTTGTTGTTTTTGAAATATTAAAACAAAGATTTATGCAATTTTACTTTCACAAAAATCCACGTGCAATAGATATGACAAAATTAAAGTGCAAGCAAAAAGTAACCAATGATAAAGAAAGAACACACCAAGAATTTTATAGTGGTTCGGTCAAAATATGACCTACGTCCACTCCCCGGAGTCCTCCACTCCAGGATTTTCACTATAAAAATAGTTCTCCTTTTGCCCCCCTCGGCAAGGCGGAGAAGCCTGTACAAACCTCCCTTTCACCAACCCGGCGTGGCGGAATACCAAACTCTGTTTTCGCCCTCCTGGCGACGGCAGAGAACCTTCTCGTTTTTCTCCCTCCTGGAGAAGGCAGAGAACCTTGAGGTAACGGATGCAGACGAGCCTTTCCCTTGGAGATCCTCCCTCAAATCCTTCTCGGGCCACAGGAGGAGCAAGATGCAGCAAGCTTGGAGCAACCGTGTGATCTCCCTCACACCTCTTCTCCCTCACAAAGCTCACCTTCTCCTTCCTCTCTCAACCCTCAAGAATTTCTCTAGAGTTTTCTCCCTTGGAATCCCTCTCTAATCACGTTCACCCCCTCTATCAATCTTACCCAAAAAGAACTTGATTGATATCTAAAAAAGGCTCCAAAAACCTCTGAATTCAAAAGTAGCCGTTACTGTTCGTACAGTACGATATCCTATCGTACAGTACGATATTCATAAACAGCCGTCGTCCTGGTACAAAGATGTACGAACAGTTCAAAAACAATTCGTACTGTACGATATAATATCGTACGGTACGATCCAACAAGATACTATTCGTACAGGACGATGGTCTGGATGATCGGATGTCGTCTCTGTTCATCGTATGGTATGATTACGATCGTACAGTACGATGTGACAAAAACAAAAGATCGTCCAGGACGATATCCGGGACGATCATACTTCGTCTCTGTTCATCGTATGGTACGATCTAGTTCGTACAGTACGATGTTCAAATTTTGATTAGGCCTGGATTACATGCACTAATCACGGGTTAATTTAAGTAAGTATTAAAAACGAATCGTACAGTACGAACATATTCGTACAGTACGAACGGCGCAAAAATCACTTGCTTAAATTAAAACACGGCTTAGGGTTTTGGATCTGAACATATCGTACAATACGAAAGGCTTCGTACAGTACGATCTATTCACAGATTTGCCCACATATCTTGGATTGTACGGTACGAATTAAAATCGTACAGTACGATCTCCAGAGAAGAATTTTAGTTATATTTTGCAGTTAAAAAAAAACTATCCCCCTGTGTGTGTGCATGGTTGCTCTTACTCTTACGCATTTTGTGGTCAGACTCAATAAAGTAAAAATACAATAAATGGAAAATACAATGTTTGACTCATACTCATAATCTACCCGGTCTTGAGTCTTCCTTTCTTTCTGAGTCACTTGTGATCTTCCTGAAATGTTAGTGCTCAAGGAAAATAACAAATAAAATAATAATCAATGAAAAGCAGTTCCAAAACACTCATTATTTGGCATCATCAAAATCTCAAACTCGGGGTCATGGGTTGCAACAATCTCCCCCTTTTTGATGATGTCAAATAATTTGTTGCAAGTAAGAAAGAAAAATATTTCTTTTGTTTTTTTTTTTGTTTTTTTTTTTTTAAAATTAAACACAAGAAGGGAAAAAAAATACTACAAGCAAGTACGAAACAAAAGATACTGCATTTAGATAAATGGGCATTACAACATTACAACAAACTTCTCCCCCTTTTGACAGCACAAAAAAGAGGAGCAACTAAAAATACAGAAGCGGAAAAACAGAAAAACCTACAATGCAAACATAGACAATCTAGTCAGACGGGTCCTGATCAGGTGGTGGTGGAGGTGGATTTGGCTGATAGTATTGAAATAGAGTGTCGAAGCGGTGATCAATTGCTGTAAAACGCTCTCCAAACCATTGCATATCAGCCTCGTGTTGCTGATGTTGTTCTTGAATATGTATGTCGAGGCGAGTCTGCAGCTGGTCGAAGCAGGCGACTAAATCATCATTTGGGTGTGGTGGAGCTGGTGCTGGTGCAGTTGCTCGGGGTGCAGCATGGCGTCGTGGTCGAGATGGAGCTGCGGCTGGTGCATCTTCTCCTTCTTCTTCATCAAAGATGGGTTCTTCAGGCTCATGTCCCCGATGAAAGAGGATACGGAAGGAAGCATCCGTATAGAAAATGGGAAGCATGTCGGGTTCACCAGGATAGGATAATTGATATTTATGGAAGAGGATATATCCTATGAGGTGACCAAGAGCCAGATTTTGTTTTCGACGAGTGGTGGGAAGACGAACAAAAGTCATGTGCCGAATATAGTTGCTAATCAAGTCGACCTCATCAAACTTAATGTTGGACATAATCAGGTAGGTAGCGACTGACAGGGTAGGGGTCAGATTGATGCGGTCGCCACCTTTGGGTATGATAGAGGTTCGAAGAACATGTTGAATTATACGGGCATTGCGGGTTAAGGATTGGACTAGAGGCTGGTGTTGATGAAAAACAGTATTCCTAAGGACTCTATTTCATCATCTTCAATTTTAGTTTCTGAGGGCATATCTGATTCATCAAATACCACATGGGTGGATTCTTCTACTACAAGGGTTCTCTTATTAAAAATTCTATAGGCCTTACCTACAGAAGAATAGCCTAAGAAGACACCCTCATCAGACTTGGGATCGAATTTTCCTAAGGGATGTTTACCATTATTTAAGATGAAGCACTTACACCCAAAGACATGTAAATGTGAAAGGTTTGGTGTCCTACCCTTAAGGAGTTCATATGGAGTTTTATTCAGCTTCGATCTAATGTTTACTCTGTTCAAAACATAACAGGCTGTGTTGACTGCTTCTGCCCAAAAATATCTAGGAAGGGTATACTCCGCTAACATTGCCCTAGCAGCTTCTACCAAGGTTCTATTTTTCCTTTCTGCTATGCCATTCTGTTGGGGTGTTCTAGGAGCTGAGAAATTGTGCTCTATTCCTATCTCTTGACAGAATGACTCAAATCTATCATTTTGGAACTCTCCACCATGATCGCTATGGATTGTTGATATTTCACAACCTAATTTTCGTTGAATCCATGTGGAGAAAATCTTAAATTCCTCAAAAGACTCATTCTTGTGTGCTAAGAATCTTACCCAAGTAAATCTAGTGAAGTCATCTACAATCACAAATCCATAATTCTTTCCACCTAGACTGGCTGTACTAACGGGTCCAAATAAGTCCATGTGTAGAATTTCTAGTGGCCTAGAGGTGATCACGTCTCTAATTGAGTGAAAGGATGATTTGACTTGTTTTCCTTGTTGACAAGCATCACATAAGTGATCCTTGGTGAATTCTAACTTAGATACACCTCTAACTAGGTTTTTCTGAGTGATGTTTCTAAGAGTTTTCATGCTAGCATGGCATAGTCTCCTATGCCATAGCCACGAGTCATCAACTATTGTTTTCAAGCAAAATGATTTTGAGTTATCTACACGATCAAGGTCTAACATGTAAACATTGTTCATTCGTTTTCCTTCTAAAATTACTTCATCAAATAAACTAATCAGGCATCTATCAGTAAAAAATTTAACATCAAAACCTTTGTCACACAGTTGACTAATGCTAAGCAAATTCTGTTTCAACCCATCAACTAGTAAAACATTTTCAATTAAAAAGTTCTTAGCATTACCAACGATACCTGAGCCTATCACCTTCCTGGTAGTGTTGTCTCCCAACGTTACTTTGCCTCCAGTTTTGGTCTCCAATAGGATGAACTTCTTCATATCTCCAGTCATGTATCGCGAGCAGCCACTATCCAGGTACCACATGCTCTCACTAGGTCTTTTGTGAGAGCAGCCCTACATTTTCATTCAAAGATTAGATTTGGGAACCCAAGTGAGTTTGGGTTCCTCCTTATGCTTGCATGAATGAGATGTATGCATGTTATGCTGTGATGGATGCAGTTTAGGTCTCCATACTAAGTGTGTCCTACGGTGAATTGTGCATGTGCGGGCTATGTGATCTAATATGCCACAAGAGAAGCACCTAACACCAGGAAATGGGTTTACTAATCTATGAGTGTGGTGGTGCCTCTTCCTAAGGTTTTGTGATGCATGCTGTGTTGGGGGTTTTCTAGGATGGCCTACTGTGAGTGATGCAATTTCATTATCTAATTCTTTTATCTTTTCACTATAAGTTTTATTTTGAGCTGTCAATCCATCAACTTCTATCAATAGCAAGTGCTCACTATGATCTACTTCTAATGCAAGTGCAGTTAGTTTTTCAAACTCTACATCTAGTTCAATATGTGATGTTTTCAAGGATTCATGCGCTTCAATTAGTTCAATATGCTTCTTATTTAATGCATCATACTCATCAAGAAGTAACATGTGATCTTTATCTAAATCAGAATTTTCTTTAACTAAGTTAGCATGCTCAATTTGTAAGGAACTAAATTCAATATTAAGTTTAGCATGCATTTTCTTCAGTTTCCTATACGAGTCATGAATATTCTCAGAAATAAGCAATAATTCATCATAAGAAAGTTGACATACCTCATCTTGATCCAATTGATCAAGGTTATCATTAGCCATAAGACACAAATTTGTTACCTCCTCCTCTGCTTCTCCTTCTGATGATTCTGAGGCAGAGTCGGCCCAAAAAGCTTTCTGTGTCTTTGTCTTTCCTCTCTTGTATTTAACTTTGTCATCTCCTTTCTCCTTTGCTGGTTGACTCTTCAGATTAGGGCAATCGGCTCGAAGGTGACCTGGCTTCCTGCACTCAAAGCAAATTGTATCAGATGAAACCTTATTGGATCTTGAGCTCTTACCTTTATTCCAGCTGTTCTGATGACGCTTCTGTTTTCTCTTCAGGAAATTTTTGAACTGTCGGGTCATCAGTGCTATTTCATCTTCTTCCCCCCCTGCAGAGCTTTCACTTTCTGAGTTGCTAGCTTTTAATGCCACCGTCCGCTCCTTTTTCTTTTAACCTGCATCACTTTGCCTTTGGCTCACTCCTTGCTCGTATGCAATGAGTGACCCGAGAAGGTTATCAATAGAATAAACATTAAGATCTTTGGACTCAGTGATAGCAGTTATCTTAGCATCATAGGAACTAGGCAGGCATCTAAGAATTTTATTCACTTTCTCAGAATTTGAAATTTCTCTACCTAATGCATGCAAGGATGTCACGATTTGGGTGAACCTAGTGTACATGTCAGAAATTGTTTCGCTAGGTTTCATACGGAATAATTCATAATCATGCAGTAGAATGTTAAGCCTAGACTGTTTTACTTCGTTTGTTCCTTCGTATGTAATGCACAGTCTATCCCAAATCTCCTTACCAGAGGCACAAGTAGATACTCTCATATAGTCCTCAGATTTCAATGCACAAAAAAAGCAGTTTAAGCACTTAGCATTCAGTTGGGCTAATTCCCTATCCTCATTGCTCCATTCAATAAACGGTACAGGAGTTTTCAAACCATTAACAGTTTTAAACGGTGCAACATACCCATCATTTACTAACATCCACATGCGGTAATCTATAGATTGCAAAAATGTAGACATTCTAATTTTCCAAAAATCAAACGGTATGTTATCAAAAAGTGGTGGACGAGTTATTGAATAACCCTCCGCAGTGTTACGATTACCAAAGTTCGACATGATCGTTTTTTCAAGGTTTTTTAAAACACTATTTTTGAAAAACTAGCTCTGATACCAATTGAAATTACTAAACGACAAGAGGGGGGGTGAATTGTAAAAGTCTTTCTCTTAATAAAATTAACCCTAAACAAGAGTTCTAATTTTTTTGTTGTTTTTGAAATATTAAAACAAAGATTTATGCAATTTTACTTTCACAAAAATCCACGTGTAATAGATATGACAAAATTAAAGTGCAAGCAAAAAGTAACCAATGATAAAGAAAGAACACACCAAGAATTTTATAGTGGTTCGGTCAAAATATGACCTACGTCCACTCCCCGGAGTCCTCCACTCCAGGATTTTCACTATAAAAATAGTTCTCCTTTTGCCCCCCTCGGCAAGGCGGAGAAGCCTGTACAAACCTCCCTTTCACCAACCCGGCGTGGCGGAATACCAAACTCTGTTTTCGCCCTCCTGGCGACGGCAGAGAACCTTCTCGTTTTTCTCCCTCCTGGAGAAGGCAGAGAACCTTGAGGTAACGGATGCAGACGAGCCTTTCCCTTGGAGATCCTCCCTCAAATCCTTCTCGGGCCACAGGAGGAGCAAGATGCAGCAAGCTTGGAGCAACCGTGTGATCTCCCTCACACCTCTTCTCCCTCACAAAGCTCACCTTCTCCTTCCTCTCTCAACCCTCAAGAATTTATCTAGAGTTTTCTCCCTTGGAATCCCTCTCTAATCACGTTCACCCCCTCTATCAATCTTACCCAAAAAGAACTTGATTGATATCTAAAAAAGGCTCCAAAAACCTCTGAATTCAAAAGTAGCCGTTACTGTTCGTACAGTACGATATCCTATCGTACAGTACGATATTCATAAACAGCCGTCGTCCTGGTACGAAGATGTACGAACAGTTCAAAAACAATTCGTACTGTACGATATAATATCGTACGGTACGATCCAACAAGATACTATTCGTACAGGACGATGGTCTGGACGATCGGATGTCGTCTCTGTTCATCGTATGGTACGATTACGATCGTACAGTACGATGTGACAAAAACAAAAGATCGTCCAGGACGATATCCGGGACGATCATACTTCGTCTCTGTTCATCGTATGGTACGATCTAGTTCGTACAGTACGATGTTCAAATTTTGATTAGGCCTGGATTACATGCACTAATCACGGGTTAATTTAAGTAAGTATTAAAAACGAATCGTACAGTACGAACATATTCGTACAGTACGAACGGCACAAAAATCACTTACTTAAATTAAAACACGGCTTAGGGTTTTGGATCTGAACATATCGTATAATACGAAAGGCTTCGTACAGTACGATCTATTCACAGATTTGCCCACATATCTTGGATCGTACGGTACGAATTAAAATCGTACAGTACGATCTCCAGAGAAGAATTTTAGTTATATTTTGCAGTTAAAAAAAAACTCTCCTCCTGTGTGTGTGCATGGTTGCTCTTACTCTTACGCATTTTGTGGCCAGACTCAATAAAGTAAAAATACAATAAATGGAAAATACAATGTTTGACTCATACTCCTAATCTACCCGGTCTTGAGTCTTCCTTTCTTCCTGAGTCACTTGTGATCTTCCTGAAATGTTAGTGCTCAAGGAAAATAACAAATAAAATAATAATCAATGAAAAGCAGTTCCAAAACACTCATTATTTGGCATCATCAAAATCTCAAACTCGGGGTCATGGGTTGCAACAACTTCAAACTAAAGAATCAGACTTTGGATTTCTCTCGGAAGAGGACTGCTGGATTCTCAAGGCTAAAGTGAATGAGCTAAATTCAATTATGGCTTGGTTGAGATTGAGACAGCGAGCAAAGGTCAAATGGATGGTGGAGGTTGATTGCAATTCCAAGTTTTTTCAATCATATGCTTGTGCAAGGAGGAATTCAAATTGTATTGTTAATATTAAAGATGAGAATGATGTGCTGATGGAAGATCGAAAACAAATTGAAGAGGTGTTTTTACGGTTCTACAAACAGAAATGGAAATAGAGGAGCTATAATCTAGATGGGTGGCCTATTTCGATGAATTGTCTGAATGATGATGATAAATGTTTGTTGAACAAGGAATTTACCTTGGAAGAAGTGGAGCTGCTTTTGAAGCAAGCTGGTGGTAATATTACTCTTGGCAATGATGGCATCTCCTATTCCTTTACTAAAGCTTATTGGGACATTATTAAAGTAGATTTTTGGAGTGATATTATACATTTTCTTTGTTCTGGAGAGATGAATGAAGTTTGGAAAGAGACCTTAATTGTGCTTATACCTAAGGTAAGCAACCCACTATCTTCTTCTAACTGTAGATCTATTAGTCTATGTAATTCTATTTACAAAGTGGCAGCTAAGGTGATTTTGAATAGAATGATAACTGTTATTCCAAAACTGATCTTTGAGGAGCAAGTGGCATTTCTGAAAGGTAGATCGCTTTCAGATCATGTGTTGGAAGCTCAAGAAGTGTTCCACAAGTTCACGTATTCTAGATCTTCAAAAGGGCTAGTCTCATTCAAAATTGATATGGAACAAGCGTATGATTCTATGTGCTGGTCTTCACTAAAGAAAGTTTTGAAACAAGCGTATGATTCTATGTGCTGGTCTCAAACCACCAAAGCTTTAGAAACAACCCAATGACTAAAGGATGACTGAAAAAAATAGAATAAACATTCAACTTACTCAACTCAAAAAAGGATCCACACAAAAAACGTTCACCTCTTGTCGCAAGAACAAAATGAAAAATGTTAATATCTCATTTTTAATATGTTATTTGGTTATTTTAAAAAACATACCTCTAACATTTTTTCACTTTACGTAATTTTTGAATTTTGAGTCTTACAACATAAAATGCCTTGAGGCTTATACCTTTCCTCTAGACAGAAAACGTCGTAGCACCTAATCGTGCAATTTTAAACCTTATTGTATGCTAATCACTATTACTTAAATCCCCAACTATTCATTATGGGCCTATTTTAAATCCATTAATAGATCCAATTGGTAGATTTTCCTAAAATTAATGAGAAACCTTGTTTATCTTGCATTAGGTAGTTTTAGTTTGAGAATGATGAATCCCTCAACCCTATAATATAAGTGACACACACATACACACCAAAGTCCCAAGAACCCTCCAAAATCAACTCAGAATGTTTTGGACAGCATTTTTATCCAAAGAGGGCCTTGGATCATTTATTTACAAAGTAACCCATTTAATGGCATTTAAAATAAATTCTTAAAAAACTTATGAGCAAGATGAAGTTGCAATAGATTTTCCATTATAGCCTTTATTAGAAATAATGCTACCTCTTTCAAAGTAGTGGGCGCGTGCAATAAATTGAGTTTTCATATTTCAACTAAAAGGATTCATTTCCTGCCCTTAGGCATAACAGAAAAACTAAAGTAAAAAAGTATGCTCAAGTGAGAAAAACAAAATATTGTGTCATCACACATTTTGATGTTGATTATTGATACAGATCTAAACTTTAGAAAGTTTTTGTTTAGGATCATTGATTATTTCAAAATGCAATAACAATTCCTTAAATTTATTCATATATTCAATCAATTTTCATTCCTTGTTTTAGTAAGCTATATTCATCAAGCAATTGATCATGATATGATAAAGAAAAACATTTCTTTTTTAATAATTTGTTTGTTACAGCCAAAATAGTTTTAGCCTCTCTAGCCAATCTTTCCATTTGCTTCTTTCATGCTAACCAATACATTCAACTAGCCCGATTAATTTTAATTTCTCTTAACCCTGACCCGACATTGTTTGTTATTTAAAGAAAATTTTCATGTTAATTACCCCATTGGAAAAAAACTTTTGAATCAATTTTCTTCAAATATAAAAAATAGGTCATCATCTATATTAAAATTTGACATATATGATTATTATAGTGTTACGCCGCCGGCTCACGTGGAACCGGCTGAGCCATCCCAAAGGCTGGCTCAATTTTATAGGAGGCGGACATGTTCCGCCTCCTCTACCTTGACCGCCTAATTAGATGGGTCCCACCCATCAATTTAATTTCAAAATTCAATAGAGGGGGGCGGCTAGGGCTTTGGGAGGAAAAATTGATTAGGAAAGTGTTGTATTAAAAAGGATGAGAGGGATTAGGGAAAGTTTATGTTTTAATTGATTGGAAATTAGGGTTATTAGAGTTGGCCTCTAGACATCTCTTGTCTAGAGATTTGGGAGAGACGATCCTCCTCTCGAATTGAGTATCTCTTATATCTTGCTTTACGTTTGTTTCCTTTGCTTTCTATAAAGAAGTTGCTATCGTGGGCTTGCTCTTCTACGACGTTTCTACAATTTTTCTCACAGTTTTTACTGATTTTGATTAGGTTTTGCTTGCGAACTCAAGTAGATCCCATAGGATTACTTGCGAACTCAAGTATTTCCTATCATATAGCTTCATGATCATTACATCTACAATGAATCTCTAGCCTCGTAATCATGTTATCATTCAAGTGAATAGGTAAGTCATTTTAATTAGTTTCAAATTAAAATTCATGTGAGTGAAATTAATTACTTTTCAATGTGTTAATTCTCCTTTTAACCCGATTATATTTTCACTCATTTAATGTTGCTTATCAAATAGTTCAATCAATTAATTTTGCGTAACAATAAAAATTTTGGCCATGATAATGATCTATTAATTGACCATAATAATGAGTGCCACTTATATTCAACATGTTTACATTACCTTAAGCTCTAATATTCTACTGCAAGATGTCTTAAAGTCTAAGATTACCCAGTGTGACAATTTGATGTAATGCATTAAAAATCACTCAACTTAAATTAAAATTCACAGTTAACACCAATTAAAATAAATATTTGTTTCCTTTTGATGCAAGCTAGAAAGCATATAAAATTCATAAAATAATTATTTTACAATTTTTTTATGGAAATTATGCTTCAAAGTTTACGATCATAAGAAGTTAAATTATAGACAGAATTTACAATATTTGTTCAATATGCCCCCTTGGACCCCCAGCATTGGGGAACATATCTATACTTTGAATTAAAAATTTTTATGTTTCAAATTCATGTGGATTATTTTGTGTCGATCTTTTGTAAGATAATGAGCTCTAGTGGTGTACGAATTGGGTCTACTGATGGTCCATCAGATACCAATATTGATGATAACAAACCTCTGTGGGGTTATGTGACAAAAATAGGTAAAATGTCAGAAGGGGGTGGCAATATTGCATTCAAATGCAATTTTTGTAATGCCACATACAAAGGATCATATTATAGAGTGAAAGCTCATTTGCTGAAGATTAGTGGTCATGGAATTAAAGTATGCCCAAATATAAGCTCATCACAAATGGCTGAATTGCAAAGAAAAATCAGTGAAGCTGAGCAAAGGAGTAAAAAAGAGCTTCCAAAACATATTCCACTTCCAAGCACTCATGCTTCATATTCTTCATCATCTTCTTAAATTAGAAGTGATGACAGTACTGTTAATAAGAGGCCTTTTCGGATGGAAGATTTGAACCAAAAAGAAGAAAACATGTTGTAGATAGTGCTTTGGAGAAAGCATTTAATTTAAAAATGAAAGGAAATAGCTAGAATGTTTTACTCAGCTAGACTTTCATTTAACCTAGCAAGGAATCCACATTACAAGAATGCCTTTACCTATGCATGTAATAATAACCTTGCAGGATACGTGCCACCCGGATATAATGTCATTAGAACGAAGTTGTTGTAAAGAGAGATGGATAATATTGAGAAGTTGCTTGAGCCTACTAGAGGAGTTTGGAAGGAAAAAGGAGTTACTTTGGTTTGTGATGGCTGGACAGATCCATAAAGAATACCACTTATCAACTTCATGGCTGTAATAGAGAGCTATCCTATGTTTATCAAAACTATAAACTGTGAAGGACAGTACAAGGATAAGTTCTTCATTTCTAATTTAATCAAAGAAGTTATCATGATGGTGGGGTCTTCTTTTTTTTTTTTATGAAATGCAAATTGCATTAAAAAAGGAAATAATAACCTAATAACAAGCTAATTAAAGTAAACCTAAAGAATCACATTCCTCCTTCAAGCAAAACAAGAATGAAGGAGGAATATCATCAAAGCTAATGTCATCCCAAACAAAATAACTCTTTAAAGCCAAATTAGCACAAACATCCGCTAATTTGTTACAATCTCTTTTTGTATAAGAAAACAAAACTTGTTTAAAATCAAGAAGGAAAGACAGGTTATCTTTAATGCACTTACTAACCTTCCAAGTCTTCATAGCCGATTGAAGAAGTTTTATAATATTATAGTTATCTCCTTCAATTATGATTCCTTGAGCTTCAAACATCCACTCACGGATGATATCTTTTAAATAGAGAACCGCCATCAATTCAATTTGAGCAATGTCCCAATGCATGAGATTTACTCCGAAAGCTATAAGAAATCTTCCTTTCTCATCTCTTACAACACCACCGAATCTAGCAGCATTATTTGATAAAATAGAAGCATCTACATTTAATTTAATCCACCCGGTTGGAGGAGGATACCAAGAGCAAGACAGCTTTCGCTGATTAGGATCCCAGTTTTCCGGTAAAGGATTAATAAAATTGCTAACTATAGCAGTAGATACCACATTTGCTGCCAAAGAATTGATTGAGTCTTCAATGCCATCATGAATCAATTTACATCTACTTTTTCATACAAGCCAAGTAGTTGTACAATACATATTAGCAGTGAGAGGATTCTTTCCTACAAGTTTCTTTAAGCCTTCCAAACATTCATGTAGATTGACAAAAATAGGAATTTTGAACCCCCAGTTATTGAGCATTGAAATCACTTCTTGTAGTCTCGAGCAGTTTCCTGCAATATGCCAATCATTTTCATCTTCTTTACATCCCCTCGGGCAGCCTGAGAAGTTACTCACTTTCCTTCTAACTAGAAAATCATTAGAAGGAATGGCATCATTATACAGTCTCCACCAAAAAAGCTCAACCTTCGGTCTTAACTTTAATTTTTTCATCCAATTCAATATAGCACTACCTTCATTTTTATCACCCAATGCTTGAAATGCCAAAGCAGCGATTGACTTTCCTGAAAATTTAGAATTGAGCTCAATTAGATCATACCCTCTATCGACCTGAATTGGGATTTGAGTAATATGTTTCACCAGTTGATCCCCAAATATTAGCTGAATATGATCAGTATTCCACTTTCCTTCCAAAATAAAATAACTGAGCTTGTATTCATTTGGTGGGGCCTTCAAACATCATCCAAATCATTACTGATACTACACCTATTTGTAGAGCTGCAGGTCTTCTTGTAGAGCAAGCCTATCCTCATATTTTCTGGACTCCATGTGTTGTGCATACGCTTAATCTTTCCTTGAAGAATATTTGTGCAGCTAAGAATAACGAGGCAAACGAAATCACCTATAATGAATGTCATTGGATAATAGTGATTGCTGGAGATGCAGTTGTAATTAGGAATTTTATTATGAATCACTCCATGAGACTCTCTATGTTTGATTATTTCTCTAATTTGAAGATGCTTGTTGTTGCTGAAAATCGGTTTGCCTCGGTTATAGTGATGTTGAGAAGATTCAAAAAAATAAAAAATACTCTTCAAACTATGGTGATCAGTGGCAAATGGTCCTGTTATAAGGAAGATGATGTTGAAAAGGCTAGATAAACAAAGGAGAAGCTTTTAGATGATTTATGGTAGGATGAGATTGAATACATCATAAATTTCACAGATCCAATTTATAAGATGTTGAGAGTAGCTGATACGGATAAGTCTTGTTTACATCTCATTTATGAGATGTGGGATTCAATGCTTGCCAAAGTAAAAGAAATTATATATAGATATGAGAGGAAGACACTTCATGAAGACTCAAGCTTCTGGGATGTTATTTATGCTATTCTAAAAGATATGTGGAGCAAAAGTAATACACCTTTACATTGCTTGGCACACTCACTAAATCCCAGGTAAATTTCAACATTTTTCATTATTAATTAACAATTTATTGTTTAGTAATTTCAACATTTTTTCATTATTTCATTTTAATATTTTTTGAAGATATTCAACAAAAGAATGGCTTCAAGAGGATCCTCAAAGAGTTTCTCCACAGAAAGATTTAGAAATTTCAAATATGAGGAAGATATGTTTGAAGCGTTATTTTCCAAATGAGGAGGAGAGAAGAAGTGTCAATATTGAGCTTGTTAAATTTTTTTGTTATTTAGAGGACTTTGGTGACCAAGAGTCATTGCGTGATAGGTGGAGAATTGATCCGAAAATGTGGTGGATTATACATGGAGCTTCAGCACCTCTACTTCAAACAATCGCCATAAAATTGCTTGGCCAAGTTTCATCATCATCCTGTTGTAAAAGAAATTGGAGCACATACTCGTTTATCCAATCAATGAAGAAAAATAAAATTACTCCACAACGAGCTGAAGATTTAGTTTATGTGCATACAAACCTTCAACTTCTCTCAAGGAAAACTCTAACTTATATGGAAGGAGACAATAGGATGTGGGATGTTGCTAGAGATGAATTTGAATCTCTTGAGGATATGGGAATATTAGAAATTGCTAATCTTTCACTTGATGAGCCTGAATTAGAAGCTATGATATTTATTGAAGATGATATAGAAACTCAAAGACAAACCACTGAAGAAGCTAATCCTATCATTCCTTTTATTGAATAGTTGAAATTTCATGTGCTGGACAATTTATCTTCTTGTTTTTGTTGTTGTACTAGACATTTAAATATTTAATGCTTACTTTTATTTCAAATTTTTTTTTGTCATTTCAAATATTACACTATGATTAATTTCTTAATTTTTATGTATTATTTATATATTATAATGCCATATCCGCGCCGTATCCGTATCCTGTATTTTTAAGAATTGGCGTGTCCCGTATCCGTATCACCGTATCCGTATCGGTGCAACATAGATTATAAAACAAAATAGTTAACGGTTTTTTATCATTTTCCCATAAGTTTGAAATCTTACGCTTTAAACCTATAATCATGTGACTTCAGCAATAAGTAATAATCTAAATTTAAACTGCATAGTGTCCACTACATCCAAAAATATTTATTGAAGAGTCAAATATTTCCAAATGCTTCAAAATTTTATAATCCAGAGCGGTTAGACATCTTTTTTAAGCTCTTGCGGTAACTAAGGTACTATGCATACCAAGCGTCGATCAAGTGCAGGAAAAACAGAAAACACAGTAGCAAGTTAAAGCAAAATCATATGAGATCCCTGATAAGGCACAAAAACAAGGGAGGTGTAAGGGGATACGTTGGGACTGGATAGATCATTTTTCTAACAAGAAGATTTCCTCCTTCTGGTAATGTCGGCTCCATTTCTCGTCCTCTATGCCAGTGCAAGAAAGTTAGCTTTCCCTGGAAAAAACCTTTCCACACTGAATCATTGAACTGTTTTGCATTTATTTGTCCCATATGATAATTCTGCATGTAAAATAAGATAAAATTGAGGGCCTTTTGGCTTTCATAAATGGAAAATTTATCCATAAAGGAAGTTAAGTTCACGGTGTCAATATTGGGTAAAACTAAGCCAGAAATATAAGGAAATCACTTGAAACTAATTAAATTACACCCTCAAAAGATGATATAGAAAGATGTAGAGAACTAACTCAGTTACAATCAAAATGACAGGAATTGCATAGTATTTTCTATCATGCGTTCACCTAATAGAATTTTACTGCATGCATTAACATGTTTTAAATGTGCCAAACAAACAAGGTGCGGAAGCAGAAAATAAAGGTCTTTCCTACAAGAACTACATATTTAAAGTGAGAAAATTCAGAAGTGATTACAACTATAAAAAAATTATACAAGTATACCTGTGCTTTTAAATGACATTGCAATTGTAAAGCAATTGGGTCCTCTTAGAACAGAAGTTCATATGGTAGGTCTGATCTCAATGCTATAAGAAAAACATAGACCAAGATATTTATAAATGCTTAAACTAGTATTAATAACTGGTGAGATTGCCATCATTAAAAGATGCAGGCTTCTCCTTCATAAATCCAATTAAATTTGATAAATTATAAGTATATATATATATATATATATATATCATTAACGGATGAAGGCTTGAGTTATTTCCAATATCTCTGGTAAGTTCAATGCTATTTATTTTATTTTGAAGTGAAAATTGATAATTATCAATTGACTAGACTATAGCATCTCTTTATCTGCACATTATCTAGTCATATATAGCCAATTTAATCCCAATCTCAATTATACAAAATTTATCCATAATAGTTCTTTTGGGATTAAATTGTGATCAATTTTGTATAGTTGAGAAACTAAATTGGGGTCAATTTTATATCACAATTACAACATGTGGGATCATTTTGGATCAATTTTCTATGATCGAGGAACTAAATTGAAACTACGTGATACTCCAATATTAAATTTGTCAATTATAAATATTTAGGGGGATCATTTTGGAATTTTTTACATATATATACATTAATGGATAAATAAAATCCACGTTTGACTTTGACAAAAACAATATTAATATAAAGAAGAATACTTAAAAGTAATGAGGTAGCTTGGCCAATTATTTATTAGTTGGCAAAGCGCATAGATCTTAAGTACATCTTTTAATGAATAATATGTTATTTATACATCTAAAAAACAGCATCATAAGAATCATGGTTTAAAATTGCGCAATATGAGGCTCGCCTTTGCACAATTCCAGTAAAAAACGCTTCGATGCTTAAGCCTGAGTTTTTTTTATGAGGTTTGCGCCTCAACTTGGTTGAGACCCGCCTCACCTCACGCTATATATATTAAAACTTACATAAATCTTGAAGTAAATGCCTGACATTGGACTCTATATGAAAGGAGGAAAGGGAGAGAGCAGTTCACCATAATGATGATTCAAATGAAGAACCCCTTAGTGATGACAGTGCTGATGAATTATGAGTTCTTATGTGATATGTCATTGCTATTTATTTTTGGAAATCAGAATTATATGTTAATAAAAAGAATACTGGGATTTCGGAAAGATAGAATTTTGAGTTGAACTATATTTCATGTTGTCTTATTATTGAGATATTTTGATTTCACTTCATATCTTATGCTTTTTTATATTTTATATTATCCACTCATAAGCATATAACAAATTTATCATTTTACGTTTACGCAATCTTTTGATTTTGAGGCTTATGCCTCAAAACGCCTTGAGGCTTACGCCTCGCCTCATGAATGAAAAATGCCTCAGTACCCGAATACACAATTTTAAACATTGATAAGAATGCATGCAGTAGGTTGGACTTGATAGATTGAACTAGTTTATCAAAAAGACATCTGATGCCAAAGGTTCAATGTAAAGCACACTATAAGGTCAAAGACTTGCACGAGCCATGAACTTTGATTACAAAGGTGCCAGATCCATGTGTGCACATATACAACCAAGAATAGTTTGCATGCACAAATTTGTTGTGGAGAAGCAAGCATCATAATTATGCTTGTGCATTTCATATTTGTGGCTCTCGTGCATTCCTCCACCTCTCTCTCTCTCTCTCTCTCTCTCTCTCTCTCTCTCTCTCTCTCTCTCTCTCTCTCTCTATCTCTCTCTCTATCTATCTCTCTCAATATATATTTCTCACCCTCCAACACCCTCTACATGAGCCGTCCCAACTCCTCTACTCCACACCCACCCCCAAATTACCTTGTTTTTCCATACTCCACAGCCCAACCCATTGAACTGTGCCATAAATAAATGTATGCTACCTGCAAGTTTGTTTCTGTAGTCAAATTAAACAGGCTCAAGTTCATCTCAGCGCTCCCCATGACAAAAGCAAAAAAATAAGAATGAACACAAAAACTGATGCACATTCATGAGGCACCAACTTCTGTAAATCAAATTACCAACAGGCTGAACTGGAAAGCGGTATCAAATAGCAGGGACATATGACAAGAAGTCGTTAGAGATTAAGCAAAATAAAAGTTGGGAAAAGTCAACCGCATGGAGCATGACAACAAAAACGATGCTGGAGAACGAGCAGCATCCACTTCCCATCCCTTAGGAAGTCTTCGATGACTTCATTAAGAGGATTGCCTAGACTGGCCGTCTTCTAGGGCAGGTAGGAGTGGTCGAAGGAAGATGGACAGTAAAGAATGCTCCATCTAGAGTTACAGTGGGCATTGTACGTGTATAATTAAATCAGTTCCTCGCTTATTTTTTAACTAATATTATGTTAGTGATGCGTGTGGTACTTCATCAAGAAACTTACACACTGTCATCATACACAGTGTCATCATTTCACTGATTTCCTTGATAATATTATGAGTAATTGGAAAAAAAAAAAGCACAGCTTATAGGTTGCTTAAACAGCACAGAGCAATCATCACTTTTGCTTCTTTCAAATATATTTGACTGAAAAGAATCCAAGGACATTTTCCAAGGGTTTGATTAAAGCTCTTCATTTGCCATAAAAGATACCTCTAGAAGAAAGAGTTTTTATTGAAGGAGATTTAAATGGACATGTTGGTAGAGAGGTAGATGATTTTAAAAGCATTCATGGTGGCTATGATTTTGGAACAACAAATGAAGATGGCAAGACCATATTAGATTTTTTATTAGCTTATGATTTTTCAATTGCTAATACCTTATTTAAGAAAAGGAATGAGCATCTCATCACTTATAAAAACGGATATAGTACAACCCAGATTGACTATTTTCTTATAAGAAAATTAGATCGTTTAGATTGCAAAGATTGTAAAGTTATTCTGAGTGAAAATTTATGACCCAACATCGATTATTTGTTTTGGACTTTAAGATAAAGGGGTAGATAATAAAAAATAAAATAAAACGATATTCTAGGAATAGATGGGGGCATTTAAATAATATTAACAAAAATATTTTTGAGAGTAAGATTTTAGATCTTAAGATTTTATATGTGCATGAGGATGCTAATGTTATGTGGGAAAAAATGGCTAGTGCTATTAAGAATATTGCAAAAGATGTGCTTGGAGTATCAAAGGGAAAAGCTCCTAATAGTAAAAATAGTTGGTGATGGAATCTAAATATGCAAGAAAATATTAAGAATAAGAAGATTTGTTATAAAAATTGGTTTAATTTTAAAAATTCTATAATTGGGAAAGATATAAAGAGGCTCGTAAGAAATCTAAGAAAGTAATATATGATGCAAAGACCTTAACTTTTAGTGATTTATATAATAGATTAGATACTAAGGAGGGAGAAAGATATATGTATAAGTTAGTCAAACAAAGGGACATGAGTAGTAAGGATTTAGTTCAAGTGAAGTGTATTAAGGATGAAGATTAAAAAATACTTTTCTTAGAAGATAATATTCAACAAAGGTGGATGAGATATTTTGCTAAACTTTTTAATGAAAATAAGATTGACTATATTGGCCTTAGCACCCTAAATGAAAATAAAGATTTCTGTTTTCATCGGCATATTAGAAAAACCGAAGTTAGAGAGGCTTTAAAAAAAATGAAGGGTGGAAAAGTTGTTGGACTTGATGATATTCCAATAGAGGTGTGGAAGTGCTTAGGAGATGAAGCAATTTCTTGGCTTACTAAACTTTTTAATACTATTTTGAAGACCAATGATGCCAGATGAGTAGAGAATAAGTGTGTTAATTCCTATTTTTAAGAATAAAGGTGATGCACAAGATTGTGCGAATTATAGAAAAGTTAAGTTAATGTGTCATACTTTAAAACTATGGGAGCGAGTTATGGAGCATAGGTTGCGGCGTTGTTGACCTCTGTAAAAGAAACCAAAGGAGAAAGAGAGAAAGACCGGTGGATCCACGGTATCCGCCCGAAATCCCGACTGAAATCCCGAAATCCTGCCCGAAATCCCGCCGAGACATTGTGCAGCAGCGCCGAATCGGTCACCTCCCGCAAATCCCTCGCAGAGCATCGAACGATGCCCTTCGACGCCTTTAAAACGACGACCAAACGAAGCCTTCGGGTGATTCTCCGCTCTTCTCCTTCCACGAACTCCTCCCGAATCCCTCTGATCTCCCTCCGACCAACTTCTCCCTCTGTTTCCCGTAGTCGACTTCGCCTCTCCATCCCGACGTCCAAGCCTCACGCCCGATCCCCTCTCTGTTCGCAGAGGTCAACAACGCCGCAACCTAATTATTAGTATTTAGAATTAATTATAATTGATTATTAATTAAGTATAATTAATTACATTAAATATAATTAATTAATGATTAATTATGATTATTTATTTAATTATAATTAATCTTTATTAATTATAATTAATTATTAATTAGTTATGACTTTAATTAATAAATTAATTATAATTAATTAATAAACTACTAATTATAATTATTTAATTAATTATGATTAATCATTATTAATTATTTATTTATTAGTTATAGTTATAATTAATTAATTGTTAATTAATAATAATTGATTATTATTGATTAATTAATTATAATTAATTATAAAATATATATATATATATAATCCCCCCACTCTCTTTCCTCGATGTTCGTGTCGGACCGGCAAACCACCTAAGCACGCCTTTAGTGGCCGTGGTAGGAGGGAACCCGGTGCGACACCTACGATGAGGTAGGCGAGTGACCCCTCGATCCACGTGTCAACCACAACAACCCCGCGGAGGTATGAATCTTTCTAAACTCAAAACCTTACTTCAAAATTTGTGGCAAATTGGAGAACTGTCCTAAGCACGCTTTTATTGGCCGTAGTAGGATGGAACCCCGATGCGGCACGTGTGGCGAAGCGGGGTCACTTATAAGTACCCCCGGGCGGGGGGAAAGCAAAAATTGTCTCTTTTCAAAAAAATACTTTTTAAAACCCCAAGCACGCCTTTAGTGCGCGTGGTGGGAGAAAAAAAAAATACAACCGCCGCGGTGTCTCACCAACACCAACCGTGCACGTATTTATTTACGTGGCGGGTAGGCGGCCTCTTGGTTTTTCCCCTAAACGGGGGAGACGCCGGGAGGCTGCCGAAATTTGGATTGAAAATCCAAGGACTTGGAGCAATTTGGAACACGGAAACGATTGAACTACGAAGGACTTGTACTTGGACTTTTGAACAAGATTTAAATGACTTAATAAACAATTGAACCTAAATAAAAATGTGCAAGGGGCTCAATTCAAACTCAAAACCAAACTTGGACAAGTGATGGACTTGTGTAAGACTTGAGTCGAACTCAAGCTGAACTGAACTCGAGTTGAAATAAACAAAGACATGACTTGGACATTTAAACTCAAACAAAGATTTGAGTTGGACTACAGTGGACACTGAACTTGAACTATACAACATCAAGGAAAACACAAACTTAACTTGAATCAGATCAGAAAGACTTGCAAGCCTGAATTTTAACTTCTATGAACTGAGCTAGAAGTTGTGACTACAAGAAGCTTGAATCTAAATTGAATGAAGGAGTTCAAATTGAATTTTCAATGAATCTGAATGAAATAAAAGACAACAAGAGAACTATACTTGAACTCAAATATGAACAAGAACACAATGCTTGCATAAATACAATAGTGCACTTGTATGAAGAATGAGACTTGTACGAACATAGAAGCTCACACACAATCAATGTTACTTAGGTGTAAACAAATATGTTGGAATCTTACAAGTGGTAATGATGGACAACATGAAGTTGCCCATAAGTAGTGAAAGATTTCATGATCCTTAGATTATGATAACAGTTCAATATACAAGATCTACACAAGTTGTGTAGAAGCACCTTTGACAGACATCCACTGTCTTGCAAACATGTATAGAAGTCCCTATAATTGATATTTATACAAAATCAGTACGGTATGCCCACAGGTGAAGTAAGAGAATTGTGGAGGATACAATCCTTATTCTAGCAATGTTGAAATACATCAGTCCTATCTACAAGCTACGGCAGAAGATGCATCAAAGGACTAATGGATCTTCTACCTACAAGGGAGAATACCACAGTGAATGCAAGCTCCTACGACTAAGAAGGCAGGAGATTAGTTAGTGCACTATGACCTGCCTACAAAAATTAATAATTAGTGCACGACAGTCTACCTGTGCAAAGCAGCGAACAAATCTATTCAGAAGCTGCTACGCCCCGCCACCGGATCTGCAACATTCGTACAAGCAGACAGAAGGCGTCTACAATTATTTCAAAGTACCCCTACACGTGCACTATAAATTGTATACACATAGGTACACTAAAGGGGAAAGTACAATCTCAACCCGCAAGGGCCCCGGCGAGCGTGTTATTGGTATACACGTGACGTCAAGGGATGCTGCGCGGGCTGACAAGTGAATTCTTGTTCGAACCCGATCCTCCTATACGGATCAATAGGAGTCGACAAGGTTCGAACTCTCAAACAAATACACATTTGAGAGGACCATTCCAAACACTTTCAAATTCCACCCAAATACCTAAAACTCCACAAAAATCTCAAAAATTCCAAAATCCCAAAAAATATTTAAAATTTGAAATCTAACTATCAAACGCTTAAAGCAAAATTCATCCACCATCCGCTACAGTTTGTCGATGTGGACAAATTTAAATAAACTCTAGCTCACAAAGAGCTAAATGCCTAGTCAAAAATATCACTAGGATCCATTCTCAAAATAATCTTTTGCCAGTAAGGACGTGGTACGTGTCCTCTAACCGGCAGTTTCGCCGCCAAATGGCACTGCAAGTAAACGGTTATGACCCGGGGCCCTCTGAACCGAGTGGTTTGGCCGCCAAATAGCATCACAGATAGCGGTTATGGCCAGAGCCAATACGCTCCTTAATGGCGTTAAATCCTTGAGATATGAATCAATAGGATATGATCGATAGGGCACAAAGCCCTCTGTTAGCTAAGGTGGATTCAGATTTGTCCCCTTAGACAAATATCCAACCTAGGTCTACAAGGTCCCCTTGGACGAAGCAACCTATGGCTGCCGACAAGGATCCTTCTATCAGGTTGGGTCGACTACCTCCTCTGACTAAGTAGACCATGGTCCATGATGGCCCGGGACGACGGAACCATGGGATCTTGATCGGGTCTATCATCCATTCCCCCACCATCCACTTTAAGTGTGAGATGGTGCAATTTCAAGTTTTAAATATCAATCCTCCAAATTCCCAAATTCTCCAACCATTCCAAATCCAAACCATTGTTGCTACTATATGCCAGATACACGTATCTCTACGTATCTAATTGACGACTAGCCTTAATCGAAAGTTCTCTCTCGTGATCGGGAGGGGTAATTAACTATAGGGGCTTGCGCCTATAGGAAACCAGAACTCAGATCATAAAGTCCTCACAAAATGAGGGCAAAATCTCTGGGTAGTGTCTTATCTACAAACCCATCTGCCTTCCAAAATTTACCCCGGAACTTAGTTCGTTAAAACTCCCTCGCTGAATAAAAAGAAATCGCGCGGCGGGGAGGCCGGGGCCGAATTTTCGGAGCCCACAGATTTCTGGCGACTCCGCTGGGGATTGGTTTCTCTTTCCATCTCTGGCTAGTCATTCATAAGCTATAGTAGCAATTATTTCAAACCGTACTAAAGATTTTGTGTCTTTCAAAATGATCTTTTAATAATTCAAGATCTTGAATATTCTAAAATGATTATTTAACAAATTTATTTGGCGTTCAGCAGGGTTTTAAATTTATTTTTATTATTTGCTTATGCTAATGATTTTTGTCTATTTGTGTTTTTGTGTTCTGTCCAAGTCTCTGCATTTTGAAAGTGCGGGGTGATGTATCAGATTCTGATTACTAACCCTTGCCTTTCATTTATGCAGATGGATCTACAGAACACCCCGATGACTGTCCAGCTGGGACAAAGAGCCAGGATCCAGCTGGCTAATGCTATTATTGGGACCGGAAATGCCGGAGCTACCATCCAGTTTGGTAGCGTTGACTTCCCGGCGATTGCTGCAAAGACTGCCGCCATTCCTGTGAATGGCAGGAATGCTGATAGGCCTGCTAGGAGGCCCCATTCTACTGAAGCTGTCACCCGTCGTGTGCATCTGCCAGCACAACGACCTGTTGCTGAAAATCCTCATGGTAGGATTTCTGTATTCGAGAGGCTATCACAGCCTGACATCCCAGCCACCAAGAGGATTGTGGCTGATGGAAGAATCTCTGCAGTGACTGCAAACACCACCACTCTGTCAACCAGGTTATCTGCACCTGTGAAATACGATGTTGAGGCCTCCTCATCTGGAGGAAGGCCTACAAGGAGGCAAAGAAGGAAGATGAATGCTGAGCTCCGAGCTCAGCAACAACAACTCCCTGTTCACCCTTCCAATCTGCGGGCCCAAGAGCCTGAAGCCAATGTTCCTACCCGGAACAAGTTTACTGACCTGAAATGGGTTAAAAGAAACAGCTCTACTGGGGAGCTAAAGAAGTCTTTCTGCGAGCAACGACGTGAAGTCCCAGCTCCTCCAAAGAGAAAGGAACCTGAAACTCTCTCAGCCCGGGTCTATCGGGTCCTGAAGACTGTAAAGGAGAAATGTCTGTAAAAGAAGAAGTTTCAACGACCTTTAGTGATCGAGACTAGAAGAACCCCGCCAAGGGAGCGTCTGTCCTTTGCTGCAGAAGGAAGAGAAAGAAGATATACCCCACGCGATGAACATCGGAGTGTGACACCTGAACCATATGTTCAGGGATCCACTGCTGAAAGGTCCCGGTGGAAAGGAAAATAGGTCTGGAGGCCAAAGCCTCGAAGAAATGAAAAAGAAGATAGAAGAGAAAGAGGAACTGAACTGGGCGTGACATCTAGTGAGGCTTCCCGGAGATCCGCCCAAGTTTACAAACAACATCAGAAGTGGGCCCCGAAAAGGACCCATAATGATACTCCTCCAAACGGTAGACACCTTAGAGAATCCTCCAGGGGATCCCGTCGTCCTCCATCTCCTCCAAAGGAAAAGACCAACTTCGATCGTAGCCCACTGATTGAAGAAGTCCCCGTGCCTAACCAAGAACCGGAAATCCAGTGGCGGCGCCGTTCGGAGATCCGATTACTAGAAGAGGAAGGAAATGTGCAAGGGGGAGACAACATTGAAGAAGATGAATTCCTTGAAGAGGATGAAAATATACAAGAATACCTTGAAGGGGACGAAAATATTGAAGAAAATATTGATGAATTTATGGAGGGAAACTCTGAAGAAGAATTGAAAGAAATAAATAATACTCTGGACATGGAAGTTGTCTATATGGTGAGACATACCAATGTTAATGAGGAAATCTACTACGATGAAGATGATGACGATCAGCAACCGCCAATTAAGCGAGTTTATCAACGTCGTCGTGAAGCTGGGTCCACCACTGGCAGAGGTGGTCATTCCCAAGCAGAAAAAGAAAGAGAAGAAGCTGAGGAGAATCCCTTCGCTGATGAGAATGTCACGCTTGCAGACATGCAAAGACATATGAGGCGACAAATGAGAGCTAAAGATAGAGAAATCTCTCAGTTGAACGAGAAGATGACTGAGATGATGGCTCAGATGGGGGCAATGATGCAGATGATGCAGAAAACTGTTGCTGTTGGCGCCATGCCCAGTCCTCCTCCGGATCCTCCAAATTTTCAGATGCCTCAAGTCTCGGGAGTACGAGGTATTCCTGAAGGTGGTCACGAGGCTCATAATGTCATCCGTCAGCCCACTCCACAAAATGTCGCAAGTACTTCTGAACCTGTGACCGCTACACAGTTGGAAGGAATAATCACAGAAAGGATCAAGGCTATTATAGCTATTGACCAAGCAGAAAAGTTGGTGGGCAAGGGTCGTCCGTATCCTGCTGAATATGACCAAGTACCGTACCCAAAAGGGTATTCTGTACCAAAGTTCAATACTTTCAACGGTAATAACAACCCCAGGCAGCACCTGGCACAGTTTAAAGCTACCTGTGAAAATACATGAGGAAATGACGCCCTACTCTTCCGACAGTTTGTTAGTAGTTTGACAGCAACTGCTTTCGAATGGTATGCTGAATTGCCGAATGATTCTGTGAAGACCTTCGCAGAATTGGAAAGTATGTTTGTAAAAAGATTCACTAGTGCAACTGAGAAGATCACGATCGCTGACCTCGTTCTGGATAAGAGAAAAAGAGAAGAATCAGTGACCAAATACATCACTCGCTGGCGCAACCTGAGCATGAAATGTGAGCAGCAACTTGAAGAAGAGCATGCCGTACAGTTGCTAATGGGAAACATTGATGACAAGATGCAACCCTTCCTGTGCATGGCTACGATAAACACATTTCAAGACTTGCTCGATAGAGGCTAAATTTGAGAAGCTGAATTTCTCCAGATCAGAAAATCACTCTGATAAGCCCAAGAAAGCTAAGGCCCCAGGTGCTAGAAGGGGTGAGGCCGACTCTACGTTCTTCTCTAGAGCTAATAGAGAAAAACAGGTAATTTACAACGTAGACAAAGACAAACAGCCAATGCAATATCAAGAAAAGCCTAAGCAAGTCTACAACCCCAACCCCCAGCCGAAGCTGATACTCGGGGGCAATGATAAGCCACGAACTTACAAAGTGGAGGAGAACGTCCGAGACAAGTAATAGGAACTGGTGATAGAATGTTCCAATCCGTCAAAGATAAAATGAATAAAGAATATTCATTCAAGAGGGAGAGTGTCGCCAAATTATTTCGACAAGTGTCGAAATCGGGTTTAGAACTGCCTGAATGCAAGAGACCCGAAGAGTCGAAGCACACTGGTGACCCAAATTATTGCCCATACCATCGAGTACTCAGCCATCCTATTGAAGATTGTTACATCTTCAAGGATTGGCTTGAAAGAAAATATCAAAAAGGGGAACTCACATTGTCCGACAATGTACTGTCTCACCCTAAAAAGGAATCAACTCGGGTGGTCACGTCCTCTTCCGTACCCATGGTTGAAGAAAGAAGAAATGAAAAGAAGCCAATTCAAGAAGAATAGTGGGAGACTGCGGTCTCTAAGAAGACTGTGAAAATGTTGAAGCAGCTTGAAGGAGTTTCAGGTGTAAAGTGGAAGTCTCATATTGAGCCAATGATAGATTTGAAGGCACTGCCGGTGATACGACCTTCTACTTCAAAACAATTTTCCAACCAAGTTGGTTCTTCAAAGACTGAAAAGAAAAAATCATCCAAAAAGAAGACCAAGTTGAAAAAGCCCAGAGAAAAGATGACCGCAACTCAGAGGGTTATCGATAGTCTGGATGAATACTATCAGACTGTGAGGCGACTTATCAAGCTCGCTGACTTCATGTCAGAGCTTAAGATAGACGAAGCCGAAGAAGGAGATGAAGATTCTCTTCCAACAGAAATATGTCGGGTCATCTCAGTGGCACCGAGTACCTCAGTAAAAGAAGAATACACTGAAGAAGTACCCTCTGAGTCCTGTATGATGGTGTTGCCAATGGATTACAGTTCGGAGGAGGATTTGTATTTTCCAGAGGAAGACGAATCAGACCCTAACATAGCGTCTCGGATGGGACATGTATATCTGGGTGGTGATTCTGAATCAATAAATGAGTCCCTATACACAACGATGGCTGACTTTGAAGAAAATATACAATTAAATGACTCTGAACCGGAGGAGATTGCTCAAGTGCAGTTAAGAAGCGGCAAGATACTACCGCCTCCACCGAAGAAAGGGGTCTCCAACAAAGACAAGAAAAAAGAGATAGTTATCAACGATGATATTATCCCTGAAGATTCTAAGAAAAAGAAGACTCCAGCCAATGGAATAGATTATAATATCTTATCCCATTTGAGAAAAATCCCAGCACATCTTAGCATATACGATGCTTTGGTGATGTCTAAAGACCTTCGGGAGACTCTGATTCAGGCTCTCAAAGATCCCGAAAGATACGAAGCATATTTTGCTGAACGTAGTTTGACTGAAGTTTTACAAGCTCGTAATGAGCCATTCATTACTTTCTCCGAAGAAGATATGATGCTTGGGACTGCAGACCATAACCGTCCTCTGTATGTCAGTGCAGAGAGCGATAAATTGATCATCAGTCGAATCCTGATTGATCCTGGATCCTCCGTTAATCAGATAAGCTTAAAAGCACTAAGATCTCTCTGCCTTGATGTGGAACACCTCGGGCCAGATAAGTTGATGGTGCATGGTTTCAATGAAAAAGGGCAGAAGACCCTCGGACATTTATGCTCCCTCTTGTATTTGGAGAGCTCCATACAGAAGCTAAATTCCATGTGATTGATGCGGATACTTCATTCAAGGCGCTACTAGGTCGTCCCTGGTTGCATGAATATGGCATTGTCCCGTCAACATTACACCAGTGTATGAAATATCTTAAAGATGGAGGAGAGTTCAGGATCTCTGGTGACATTCAACCCTTTACAGTTCATGAAGCAACAGTTTATGAAGATACACGGTATTTCATGCCAAAGAAGCAAAAGTCTTCGAGCTCTCTCGAAGCTAGAGCATCAAACTCAAAGGCTGCAAAGCGACCTGAACGAGAAGGTGAGAAGAAGCAGGTGGGGAGAAAGAAGGCAGTGCCGACTCTTCCCAAAATGCCGACCGTTCCAAAAGAAAAGAGATATGTACCTCATCTTGGGAGTAACACAGATGAGGATGATGTTACTCCTGTCAAATCTTGAAGAGTGTGCTAGTCAACGGATGAATGGAGTAGGCAGGTTGAATTTTCAAATGATGATTATGACTACGACTCCATTTACATGAACACGGTGCAGAATGTGTTCTCTAGAAGAATAGACAGTCTATCAATTTCAGATAGTGTGCTCGTAGTTACGCGTGTTCCCTTACAACACTTCAAAGAGATCATTCCGCGCGAGGTGCATAAAGTTGAAGAACTCGCCACTCTCTATCTGCCTCCCCGTAAAAATGAGACTGTGCCAAAGAATGTGTTATATTCCACGGGAGTTCGCGAAGAGGAGAATCATGACTGGGATTGCATGATCCTCGACTCCGAAGAGTTATTTCCTACGAGGCTACCTAGATTCAATACCAAAAATATTCAAAGAATGCTACGAAAACAAGTCAATATTCCTACCACCAAGCGACAACTTCATACAAGTTTGAGCCTCTGGTATGGGAGGAGTCCGCGTCCGTTACAACAGAAGAATACAGACGCATATAAAGGTATTGGATTCATCAAAAGAAAATTCCTCCGGAAAGAGACTTGCCGGGCAATCACATGCATGGAAATTGAATCTGAAGATGGTGATGCTGATGAGACATACGAAGCTGATAATTATGATGAACAGCCCGTGGAAGCCGAACCTGCACCAGAAGAGCTTGAAGATGGTGGACAGGCAGCCACTATGGATGAACTAAAAGAAGTCAACTTAGGGACTGAGGAGGATCCTCGTCCAACTTTTATTAGTTCTCTCCTACCCGAAGAACAAATAGAAGAAATAAAAGAACTTCTCTGTGAATTCAGGGACTGCTTTGCCTGGACATATGCTGAGATGCCCGGCTTATCCCCTGATGTAGCGGTTCACAGATTAGCAATCAAACCGGATGTAGCACCCGTCAAACAAGCTCCAAGGAGAATGAGATTGGAGATTGAAGAACAGGTGATCGCAGAAACGAAGAAACTCATAGAGGCAAGTTTCATCCGAGAAGAAAAGTATGCCGATTGGATCGCAAATATCGTCCCAGTGAAGAAGAAGAATGGGCAGATTCGTATCTGTATTGACTTCAGGGACCTCAATAAAGCATGCCCAAAAGACGATTTTCCACTCCCTGTATCCGAACTCCTGGTCGACAATACGTCCAACTACGACATGTTTTCCTTCATGGACGGATCGTCAGGATACAATCAAATCAAAATGGCGCCCGAAGATGAAAAACATACATCGTTTAGACCGCCCATTGGCATATTCTGTTACATAGTCATGTCATTTGGCCTAAAGAATGCTGATGCCACCTACCAACGAGCGATGACTCACATATTTGATGATTTGATACATCAGAAGGTCGAGTGTTATGTAGATGACCTTGTCGTCAAAAGTCTTGGCCGAAATGATCACTTAAAAGATCTCAAAATTGTATTTGAGAGAATAAGAAAGTTTGATCTGAAGATGAATCCTCTCAAATGTGCTTTTGGGGTTTCCTCTGGCAAATTCCTGGGGTACGTTGTTCGACATCAAGGCATCGAGGTCGACACCAATAAAATTAAAGCAATCACGGAGATGCCATCACCAAAGAACCTTCGACAGCTTCACTCGTTGCAAGGACAACTGGCTTTCATTCGGAGATTCATATCAAATCTATCGGGTAGGTGCTAGCCATTTTCAAAATTAATGAAGAAAGATGTCCGTTTCAAATGGGATGCAGAATGTAAGGAGGCGTTTGATAGCATCAAGAAATACTTGTTAAATCCTCCCATTCTATCAGCGCCAATTCCGGGGAAGCCTCTTATACTGTATATAGCTGCACTAGAAGAGTCCCTCAGAGCACTATTGGCCCAGAATAATGAAGAAGGCAAAGAAAATGCGCTCTACTACATCAGTCGAAGGTTGATTGGAGCAGAAAGCCGTTACTCCCCAATTGAAAAGCATTGTCTTGCGTTGATTTTTGCAGTTCAGAAACTCTGTCACTACATGCTATCCCATAAAATCACCCTGATATCAAAGATCGATCCGTTGAAGTTCTTAATGACAAGACCAGCGTTGACGGGTCGTCTAGCCAGATGGGCAGTATTGTTATTGCAGTTTAATATCATATACATGCCACAAAAAGCAGTGAAAGGTCAAGCCTTGGCAGATTTTCTTGCTGCACATCCAATCCCTGCCGATTCTCCACTAAATGATGATTTGCCCGATGAGCAAATAATGCAAGTCGAGGAGAATGAAAGGCTACCATTCTGGGAAATGTACTTCGACGGGGCATCGTCAATTAGACCTGTCCGACCTCCAAATATTGCAAGAGCCCGAGCCGGCATCGGTCTCATTTTCGTAGCACCCGAGGGAGGCATAATGAGATTTTCATTCAGTTTGACTGAACCTCGGACCAACAACAAAGCCGAGTACGAAGCTCTATTAGCAGGGTTGGAAATTGCGATCGATGTCAGAATCCAACATCTCCAAATATTCGGTGATTCTCAGCTCGTAATAAATCAAGTCCTCGGCATTTATAAGGTTGGCAAAGTCGAATTGGCCCACTATCACCGGCGAGCCCTCGAGCTTCTGAAGCAAATACCAAATGTCAAAATGGCTCGAGTTCCTCGAGAACAGAATGCTAAAGCAGATTGTCTGGCCAAATTAGCCAAAGAAATGACGAACATCAATGAGGAGAGTCCTATATTCATTGGGGTTTACACTCGTAGGGTCTTGGGGCCCGCTCTATTACAATTCCCGAGGGCAGAAGGAATTCTAGATTCGAGTCAACAGGATGAAACTCTAGTTGACCCTCAACCTCTCCATCAGATCATTATGGAGAATTATCCAAAAAAATATCATGTGGCCAAGAGACGTAAAGCTAGTCAAGCTTCAGAATCATGGTGGCATTGTTTAGATATTGAAGTCGAAAATGATTGGAGACAGTCATTCATTGACTACTTCAAGGAAAACAAACTCCCGATAGAAAAGTCTATGGCCGCACAAATCCGAAAAAGGGCGTTGCGATATGCATTTGTCAAGAACACATTGTACAGACGAGCCTTTGATCAAATGTGGCTAAGGTGCCTGGGGACCAAGGAAGCTAATAAGGTGGTAGTAGAAGTCCACGAAGGGCTTTGCGGAGCACATCAGTCAGGTCCCAAAATGGCTGCTAAAATCAAAAGGATGGGATATTATTGGCCAACTATGGTCAAGGATTGTATCGATCACGCTAAGAGGTGCCACGAATGTCAAATCCACAGCGATGTTATACATCAACCGCCAAATCCACTGCACCCAACAATAGCATCTTGGCCGTTCGAATGCTGGGGTACTGATATTATCGGACCGATAGATCCGCCGTCATCAGCAGGACATCGATTTATTCTAGCAGCGACGGACTACTTTTCAAAGTGGGCAAAAGCGGCTCCATTCAGAGAGGTCACATCCGAACATGTGATCAACTTTTTCACCCACAATGTTGTCTACAGATTCGGTGTGCCACGCCGGATAATCTCAGACAATGATACTGCATTCAAAAGTACAAAAATCTACAAGTTCGTTGATCGGCATAAAATCAATTGGCGGTATTCATCCATATACAATCCAAGGGCAAACGGATTGGCAGAAGCCTTCAACAAGACGCTGGTGAAATTGTTGAGGAAGATTCTCACTAAGAACAAAAGAGAGTGGCATATGAAGATGGCAGAAGCTCTATGGGCCTATCGTACAACCTACAAGACACCAACCAAAGCCACTTTTTATTCATTGGTAATCGGTGTTGAAGCCGTATTACCATTAGAGATTGAGTTACCGTCACTTCGGGTAGCAATTCAGAATGATCTCACTCAAGAGCAAAATGCCCGCCTCAGAATGGAAGAGCTCGACGCACTTGATGAACTCAGGTTACAAGCTCAACAAATCTAGAAATCTACCGAGGAAGAATGGCAAAGTCTTTTGATTGAATGGTGCATCCTCGATCATTTCAAGAAGGAGAGCTGGTCCTGGTGCTGAGAAGACCAATCATCCCACACCGAAAAATTGGTGGCAAATTCGTATCCAATTGGGAAGGTCCCTTCGTCATCGAGAATGTGTACCAAGAAGGAGCATATCAGCTGATTGATCTGAACGGTCAGAGACCCATGCCGCCTATCAACGGCCGACATTTAAAGAAATATCATGCATGAAAATTTCATGACTAGTGTACTTTACAATTATCAAGGTTTTATATGCATATCTATCAGTGCATGTTTACATTTATATTTTGAAATTCTCTTGTATAGCAAGAACGTATTTCAAAATCCCTCATTAGACTGGGGGCATTTTAAATATTCATTTGGGTCGACATCGTGCTATACGCCGAGATCCTCAAATGAATATTTAAACTTTTATATTTCAAATCTATTTCATTCTGAAATGTCCCTGCGAGACAGGGGGCATTTTAAATATTTATTCGGGTCGACATCGCGCTGCATGCCGAGATCCCCGAATAAATATTTAAAATTATCAATTCGAATATTCTTTTGTGCTAAAGAATACACATATTTGTTTTTCAAGTATATGCAGGTGATCTTTCAAGAATTAGAGACACCGTCTTCTCCAACAAACTAAGACTCAAAAGTCAAAAAGAGACTTTGGTGGCTACATACTCCTACAAAATTGAGCCGAAGAAGCTTGAAGTCTTCCAACAGCCTGAAGCTTAAGGGTCGAATGGGTGTAAAAGGTCGGATCCAACACGCCCAAATATGGCCGGATCGCTGGCAGCTCCGTCTACTCAACAAGCCATAAGAAAGGCCGTAGTAGTGGAACCCCCACTTCGTCAACCTGTCAGTAGGGACTGTAGGAAGTACGAAGGCAAATTTGACTCGACAAGTTCAAGTGATCGTAGTCTACAAAATTCTCCTAAATGACTGGAGAATCAAAGTTCTAATGGAAGGATGAGTCTAAAGAAACTACAAAATGTTCGTAGGCTCCAAAAATCTACAACCACAAAGGATGACTCCAAATTTACCAACTTCAGCAAAATCAGTATTGGGAAGCGCAATTCCCATAACTCAAGTCTGAAGCCTGAATGGGTGTAAGAGGTCGGATCCAACAAGCCCAAATATGGCCGGATCGCTGGCAGTTCCATCTACTCAACAAGCCATAAGAAAGGCCGCAGTAGAGGAACCCCCATCTCAGCAACCAGAGGACAAATAGCTATCAAATTCTAGCTCTCCCGATCTGATGAACTCAAGTGGTCCAGATTAAAGTCTTCTCAAGTGGTTAAGGATCACGATACTACCTACGTTTGGTACTATCATCTGAATCCAGAACCTGCAAATCCTTCAACAAATCCGTAAAGCACAAAGCAAGGATCGAATGAATTTTTCTTCAACAAGTCCGTCAAAGCACAAAGCAAAGGACCGAAGAAAATTATCCCAAAAGTTCACAAAAGGCCTTAGGCTGAACTAAGAGGATTCTGTCATCAACAAGTCCGTTATGCACAAAGCTCTGGACCGATGACTTTTCGCCATCGACCTAATACAAACCTAAGGGTTTAAGTCACCGGCATCTACTCCTTCAACAAGCCCGCCAAAGCTAGAAGCATAGGGCCGAAGGTACAAAAAATCACCTAACAAGTCAATAAAGACAAATCAGGAAATTCTCTATCATTGTCCACAACACAAAGTATAGGGCAAAGGAAATCAGTATCTCAACAACCTATTGATACATCCAAGAGATCTTCGGAGAAAGAAAATCTTAGTGTGACATCCAAATAAATTTTGGAGATCCACTAAATGGAAACCCTAATGTGACATCTAGAACAAATATCTAGAGATACACAGGACCAAACAGCTTACAACAAACGTGATTCGCTCTAGACGCGTACCACATTTGTTGGGGGCATTTGTTGACCTCTGTAAAAGAAACCAAAGGAGAAAGAGAGAAAGACCGGTGGATCCACGGTATCCGCCCGAAATCCCGACTGAAATCCCGAAATCCTGCCCGAAATCCCGCCGAGACATTGTGCAGCAGCGCCGAATCGGTCACCTCCTGCAAATCCCTCGCAGAGCATCGAACGATGCCCTTCGACGCCTTTAAAACGACGACCAAACGAAGCCTTCGGGTGATTCTCCGCTCTTCTCCTTCCACGAACTCCTCCTGAATCCCTCTGATCTCCCTCCGACCAACTTCTCCCTCTGTTTCCCGTAGTCGACTTCGCCTCTCCATCCCGACGTCTAAGCCTCACGCCCGATCCCCTCTCTGTTCGCAGACCACATCTCCGGCTCAGAGAGAGAGAGAGAGAGAGAGAGAGAGAGAGAGAGAGGAAGCCATCATCCCGCCGACCTTACCTCTAACAGCCGAATCCCGTCCCTGCCCTGTTCACAACTCGTCGGCCGAATCCCGTGAGAGAGAGAGAGAGAGAGAAGCCAAGGGAGGAAGACTTACCTAGCCGAAGCCTCCTCTTGAAGTTCCGATCTCCAGCCGACTCCAACAGCCCGCGGCTCCCTCTGCCTTTGTCCGATCCCGACCCAGCTCCGACGCCTGACTCCTCCATACTCCCGATCCCCTCTGCCTTAGATCTCCCCTAGCCGGTGCCCCTTCTCCATCGGATCGGAAGTTCCGAAATTTTGATCTCAAGCAACAACGGGAGTCGCTTGCTGTGAAGGTAACTTCCTCCCTTCAGCTCGCTTCTTCGGCCAAGTCCCGTAAAACCGAGAACAGAGAGCAATAGGGAGAGGGATTTGATTTTTTTTTTATTATAATTAATTATAATTATTAGTATTTAGAATTAATTATAATTGATTATTAATTAAGTATAATTAATTACATTAAATATAATTAATTAATGATTAATTATGATTATTTATTTAATTATAATTAATCTTTATTAATTATAATTAATTATTAATTAGTTATGACTTTAATTAATAAATTAATTATAATTAATTAATAAACTACTAATTATAATTATTTAATTAATTATGATTAATCATTATTAATTATTTATTTATTAGTTATAGTTATAATTAATTAATTGTTAATTAATAATAATTGATTATTATTGATTAATTAATTATAATTAATTATAAAATATATATATATATATAATCCCCCCACTCTCTTTCCTCGATGTTCGTGTCGGACCGGCAAACCACCTAAGCACGCCTTTAGTGACCGTGGTAGGAGGGAACCCGGTGCGACACCTACGACGAGGTAGGTGAGTGACCCCTCGATCCACGTGTCAACCACAACAACCCCGCGGAGGTATGAATCTTTCTAAACTCAAAACCTTACTTCAAAATTCGTGGCAAATTGGAGAACTGTCCTAAGCACGCCTTTATTGGCCGTGGTAGGATGGAACCCCGATGCGGCACGTGTGGCGAAGCGGGGTCACTTATAAGTACCCCCGGGCGGGGGAAAAGCAAAAATTGTCTCTTTTCAAAAAAATACTTTTTAAAATCCCAAACACGCCTTTAGTGCGTGTGGTGGGAGAAAAAAAAAATACAACCGCCGCGGTGTCTCACCAACACCAACCGTGCACGTATTTATTTACGTGGCGGGTAGGCGGCCTCTTGGTTTTTCCCCTAAACGGGGGAGACGCCGGGAGGCTGCCGAAATTTGGATTGAAAATCCAAGGACTTGGAGCAATTTGGAACACGGACACGATTGAACTACGAAGGACTTGTACTTGGACTTTTGAACAAGATTTAAATGACTTAATAAACAATTGAACCTAAATAAAAATGTGCAAGGGGCTCAATTCAAACTCAAAACCAAACTTGGACAAGTGATGGACTTGTGTAAGACTTGAGTCGAACTCAAGCTGAACTGAACTCGAGTTGAAATAAACAAAGACATGACTTGGACATTTAAACTCAAACAAAGATTTGAGTTGGACTACAGTGGACACTGAACTTGAACTATACAACATCAAGGAAAACACAAACTTAACTTGAATCAGATCAGAAAGACTTGCAAGCCTGAATTTTAACTTCTATGAACTGAGCTAGAAATTGTGACTACAAGGAGCTTGAATCTAAATTGAATGAAGGAGTTCAAATTGAAATTTCAATGAATCTGAATGAAATAAAAGACAACAAGAGAACTATACTTGAACTCAAATATGAACAAGAACACAATGCTTGCATAAATACAATAGTGCACTTGTATGAAGAATGAGACTTGTACGAACATAGAAGCTCACACACAATCAATGTTACTTAGGTGTAAACAAATATGTTGGAATCTTACAAGTGGTAATGATGGACAACATGAAGTTGCCCATAAGTAGTGAAAGATTTCATGATCCTTAGATTATGATAACAGTTCAATATACAAGATCTACACAAGTTGTGTAGAAGCACCTTTGACAGACATCCACTGTCTTGCAAACATGTATAGAAGTCCCTATAATTGATATTTATACAAAATCAGTACGGTATGCCCACAGGTGAAGTAAGAGAATTGTGGAGGATACAATCCTTATTCTAGCAATGTTGAAATACATCAGTCCTATCTACAAGCTACGGCAGAAGATGCATCAAAGGAATAATGGATCTTCTACCTACAAGGGAGAATACCACAGTGAATGCAAGCTCCTACGACTAAGAAGGCAGGAGATTAGTTAGTGCACTATGACCTGCCTACAAAAATTAATAATTAGTGCACGACAGTCTACCTGTGCAAAGCAGCGAACAAATCTATTCAGAAGCTGCTACGCCCCGCAACCGGATCTACAACATTCGTACAAGCAGACAGAAGGCGTCTACAATTATTTCAAAGTACCCCTACACGTGCACTATAAATTGTATACACATAGGTACACTAAAGGGGAAAGTACAATCTCAACCCGCAAGGGCCCCGGCGAGCGTGTTATTGGTATACACGTGACGTCAAGGGATGCTGCGCGGGCTGACAAGTGAATTCTTGTTCGAACCCGATCCTCCTATACGGATCAATAGGAGTCGACAAGGTTCGAACTCTCAAACAAATACACATTTGAGAGGACCATTCCAAACACTTTCAAATTCCACCCAAATACCTAAAACTCCACAAAAATCTCAAAAATTCCAAAATCCCAAAAAATATTTAAAATTTGAAATCTAACTATCAAACGCTTAAAGCAAAATCCATCCACCATCCGCAACAGTTTGTCGATGTGGACAAATTTAAATAAACTCTAGCTCACAAAGAGCTAAATGCCTAGTCAAAATATCACTAGGATCAATTCTCAAAATAATCTTTTGCCAGTAAGGACGTGGTACGTGTCCTCTAACCGGCAGTTTCGCCGCCAAATGGCACTGCAGGTAAACGGTTATGACCCGGGGCCCTCTGAACCGAGTGGTTTAGCCGCCAAATGGCACCACAGATAGCGGTTATGGCCAGAGCCAATACGCTCCTTAATGGCGTTAAATCCTTGAGATATGAATCAATAGGATATGATCGATAGGGCGCAAAGCCCTCTGTTAGCTAAGGTGGATTCAGATTTGTCCCCTTAGACAAATATCCAACCTAGGTCTACAAGGTCCCCTTGGACGAAGCAACCCATGGCTGCCGACAAGGATCCTTCTATCAGGTTGGGTCGACTACCTCCTCTAACTAAGTATACCAGGGTCCATGATGGCCCGGGACGACGGAACCATGGGATCTTGATCGGGTCTATCATCCATTCCCCCACCATCCGCTTTAAGTGTGAGATGGTGCAATTTCAAGTTTTAAATATCAATCCTCCAAATTCCCAAATTCTCCAACCATTCCAAATCCAAACCATTGTTGCTACTATATGCCAGATACACGTATCTCTACGTATCTGATTGACGACTAGCCTTAATCGAAAGTTCTCTCTCGTGATCGGGAGGGGTAATTAATTATAGGGGCTTGCGCCTATAGGAAACCAGAACTCAGATCATAAAGTTCTCACAAAATGAGGGCGAAATCTCTGGGTAGTGTCTTATCTACAAACCCATCTGCCTTCCAAAATTTACCCCGGAACTTAGTTCGTTAAAACTCCCTCGCTGAATAAAAAGAAATCGCACGGCGGGGAGGCCGGGGCCGAATTTTCGGAGCCCACAGGCGTGATACTAATATTTCTCAAAATCAATTTGGATTCATGCCGAGTAGGTCGACTATGGAAGTCATACATTTATTAAGAGGTTTGATGGAGAAATATGGAGAAAATAAGGAGGATCTACATATGATATTTATTGATTTAGAAAAAGCATATGATAAAGTTCCAAGAGAAGTGCTATGGAGAGTTCTTGAAAAGAAAGGAGTTAATAATGCTTATATTCAAATCATTAAAGATATGTATGCAGGAGCTATTACTTGTGTTCAAACACAAGGTGGTTTGACCAAGTATTTCCCTATTTCGGTTGGGTGACATCAAGGTTCAGCCTTAAGCCCATATCTTTTTGCTTTAGTCATGGATGTTCTCACTAGACATTTGCAAGTGGATGTACCTTGGTGTATGCTTTTTGCTGATGATATTCTTCTTGTTGATAAGACTAGAGAGGGAGTTGAAAGTAAACTTGAATTATGGAGGTCAACATTAGAGACTAAATATTTTCACTTGAGTAGATCTAAAACGGAATATATAGAGTGTAATTTTAGTAGTAATAGACATAGTGAGGGGATTGTGACTTTGGGCGATCAAGTCATTAATAAGAGCACATTTTAGATATCTTGGATCTATTGTTCAGAGTGATGGTGAAATAGATGGGAATATTATCAGCAGAATTCAAGTTGGATGGTTGAAGTGGAGGAATGCATCGGGCCTGTAGTGTGATAGAAAAGTACCCCTCAAACTTAAGGGAAAATTCTATAAGATGGTAGTGAGGCCTGCAATGCTTTATGGTCCTGAATGCTGGCCACTAAAAGAGAAGCATAATACTAAGTTAAGCGTGGCAGAGATGAGGATGCTCAGGTGGATGAGTGGCTTTACCCTTACAGATAGGATACGAAATGAGCATATACATGAAAAGGTTAGAGTAGCTCCAGTAGAAGATAAGATTAGAGAGAGTCGCCTTAGATGGTTTGCTCACATAAAATGGCGGCCTTCCAATGATCCGGTTAGGAGAGTAGAGGTATTAGATTTGACTTATGTTAAGAAAGGTAGAGGCAGACCTAAAAAGACTTGGTTAGAAAATATTAGGAATGACCTTTCTTTATTAGATTTAAATAAGAATTTGACCTTTAATAGAACACGATGGAGAAAAAGGATTCATGTAACCGACCCCGCGTAGCGGGATAAAGGCTTGACGTTGTTGTTGTTGTATTTGCCATAAAATAATTCATAATCCATATTCTGAAAGCCTATATTATTGCTAAAGGTTTTAAGGAGCCAAAAAGGGAGGGCAAGGGCGAAGGTTTTGTGGAGGGCAATTCCACTGATCTCTAACACTTTAAGCAACAATTTCATAGAGCATAGCTGGGACTATAATGAAGACAAAAATACCTACATGGATGCATGTACCAATTCTTTTGTTTGCCAAACTTGTATCTCTTGATCAAGGTTGATCACTTGGCTATGTTAATACAGTTTGAACTCTCCACTTCATCCAAAGGATCTCACCATCACAAATTTTACAGAAATTTTAGAATAGCACAAAAGATTTGAGAAGATTATCAAGATTCCTTAAGATCCCCAAGGGTATCTAGAACTGAAAAGAATATCTGTAATGGAGTTGATTAAATCAAGCCCCTAAAAATATTCAAAGAGGGGGTAACACTATCCAATGAAATTCAATTTTTTATTTGCTAAAAGGGAAACATGTTTACGGATTTCTTCATGAAAATAGTGACCCATGCTATCCACAGTACTTAGCAAGCCACCGAGGAGGAATTAAAGAAAACTTTAATACTTAAGGAGTAGTTCCTATTTTCATGTTCATTTCCAGGTTTCTACCCTAAATTAGCTATTAATGTGGATTTAGGTCCCATTTTTAAGCAAGTTAGAATTTTAGGCATTCCTCCAAATTGGCCAGCTCTCCCAGCACCGAAACCAAGGCAAGCTTGCACCCTCTTTCATTTATTGCTATCTGCCAACACTCCCTAGAGGGGAAACTGAGGTAACTAGCCCTTCTGCTCACTATGGCCATCGGCTATAAGCATCCAGAGAAGGAACTGGGCCTATTCTCCTCTTCTCCTATTTGATTCTTTGCCGAAACAGCAACTCTCCTTATTATTAGTCTAGAATCAGAAAATCATAGGTAGAGTAGCAAGAGTTCACAAGAAGAATACCTAAAGCTCTCAGGCGGAAGAGAAAAAAGGGATTTTGAGATGACATCTAAAAAAACTAATAGCTTCCTCATGTTTCTATGATAATATTTTCCATATTATTCCGCAAATTTAAGATTATTCACTGTGTTTTACCAATCATTAGTGTGCAGTTACCTATTTATCCATGGTGGGCTTTCTCATTTAATTATTTTATTAACTTGGTAAGAAGCCCTAAACTATAAGGAAGCCTTTTTTTTTTTCCAGTGAAACTATAAGGAAGCCTTCTTTGATCTAATTATATTACTTTAGGTAATATTAGGTTGAGATGCATGCATCTCTCAAACATAGTGTAATTAGGTGATACAATACTACAAATCCGCACCTAAAGACTCCCTCAAATCCACTTAAAATATTTTGGACATCAATTCTATCCGGGTGATTTTGGATCAAGTTTGGTATCAAATCATTGTTCTTGTATGATAAAGGGATTAAATTTCAAAATAATCCCTCAACCATTCATATATGGACATTTTAATCCCAAAATAATGTTGCTCTAATTTAATCTAAAATGATCCTTTAGAGACTAAATGAGAAATGGGATCTATTTTTTATCACAATTACAGCATGAGGGATTATTTTTAATCAATTTAGTATAGTTGAGGGACTAATTGGGGTAGCATGATATTATGAGACTAAATTGCCCATACACAAATAGTTTGAGGATTATTTTGGGATTTTTTATATAATAAAGTGAGTGAACTAGAATGATAAACCAATACAAACTTTAACAACCACGAAACCATAGAGGTAAAGGAACTAATAACCATGAGAGGAGATATCAATGTAACAAACTAGATTGATGTTAGATTTACAATAATTTAAAAAGTATTCACAACATGATGGAACAAATGGCTCAACTACAAGCATCAATGTCTCAAAAACAAAGAGAAGATTCTTCCACTAACCATGACAGGGGCCCTCAAATTCCTATGGGCAATGATGAAGAATGGAAAGAACAGCCAAAAGATGAAAGAGACTAACCACTACTTAGACACTCACCTCCTTTCAAGGTGGATGGAAAACTAGAGTTGTCAACCTTCAAGGGAATAATGGATGGTGATGTGGTTAACAATTAGTTAAAAATCATTAACTAGTACTTCCCCTTTTGCATGCACATTAGCACAAGAAAATTCATTTTTTCGATAGAAAATGTCAGTCCAAGAACTTACCTGTTGGAATTCAACATCCTTATATCATGACAAGAATGGCATGGACACGATTTAAAAGACAATTGAAATTCAAATTTTATCCCATCATTTGTGAAAAGAAGAAATGGATCTTATGGAAAAACTAAGATAGAGATATGAAAAGTCAATTCAATAGTACCATGGTTTAAAATTGCGCAATAAGAGGCGCGCCTCAGCACAATTTTAAACTTTTAAGCCTCAAAGCCTACGCAATGAGAGCTAGCATTGAGGCGTACACCTCAAGTTCACTGAGGCACACCTTGAGGCCCACCTCGCCTCATGTTTTAGAGTCGTCTGCTTCTTAAAATAAAAAAACCCTAAACTAATATATATCTATTCGGATCGGCCCCCACCCCCGTGCGTCTTTGGTCATTTCCGAACCAAAACTAGGTTTATTCTCCCTTCTTCTTCGAGCAACATTTTCCCCACTTCCTGTGTTCCTTCCATTCAACTAGCATTGGCTTCCTTCCAACGTGAGTTGCTCTTCGCTTATTGCTTGGAGTTCTCGTCTACCGCGAGTTGGGCTGGAGTCTCCTTCGACCGACCGTTGAATGCTCTTCTTCGTGGTTCCATCTATCACCTTATTGTGAAATACAAGATCAGACCGTTCTTCCATAAGGACCTCCATATTCTGCTTAGGAAGATTCCACAATCGATCTGTCTGCTCGGTATCGGTCTGTATCATTAGGTACATGCTTGGTACCACTAAGTGCATGCTCAGTATCGCTTGGTCCATGCTCGGTACCGCTTGATACATGCTCAGTACCGCTCGGTATTTTTCCATACAAATGACTTACGAACTTTAAAAATAAACAGAACATCAAAATTACTTTAACAATAAAAATTTGTTTCGGGGGCATTGGCCCCAGAAATCCCCGCAAGGGCGCTATCCCTTGACCTCGTGAACTAGGTCGAACCCTGCCAGGGGGCAGCTCCCCCCTGGACCCCCTGTTGACCGGCATATTGTTATATTCATCATCTTTAGTAATAGTTGTTAGTGTTAGTATGCTTCTTCATGAGTGCATGCTTTGTATTGTTCATGAACAACACCGTTAAAAGTGCTTGAACAACCTCGACATGAAGCTTGATAAAAGTACAATTCATGTTCGATAGAGAGTACGTAACTAAGCATGTTAAAAACTCGATTAATGTTTGATTCTAAAAATGAACATACCTATTATAAATATTTTATATTTATCATAATTTAATGATATGGTAAGAATAAATAATAAATTTTAAAATTAGATCAATATTATAGTATATATTAATTAAAATAAATCATAAATATCTTGCATAATTTAATTACAATTATTTTTTATTTTATAATATTATTTAGTTGTATGTGATAAAATAGGAGAGAGGCACATGCTTGTTTGTGATATTTGTGAATGTGCTTATTTGATTATTTAAACCCTTCGTTAGAGTAGCTTGAAAATAACAGCTAGATATGTTTGTGAACATTCTCATTTGGTAATTCGAAAACACTCATTAGACATGTTCACAAACAGGTTTGAGGCAATTGCTTGTTAGTATCTCGATAACGTTCGTTTGTTAAGTTAATGAATATCTAGAAGTAGAGCTCATTAATAGCTCGATAAAGCTCATTTGTTAAAAGCATGATAAGCACAAAATGAACCAAATATGAATCAAACACAAATTAAACATGAGCATCCATTAATTTAAACGAGTCAAGCTCGAACACGAACAAGAAAACTCAAATTGAGCTCGAACCGAGCTTGAACAAGCGAAAATAAACTAACTCAAACATGAACAAGCACCTTCTTGATTCTGCTCGATACATTTGCAACCCTAGATGAAGACCCCATTGTAGTCATTGCTACTACTGGAGCCATTAAATAGTTAATCTTTAAAAATTACAAACTAAAAAGAGGATAAAACAAGGAAGTCAAGAAAACTCATACTAATACAAAAGGGACATTATCATAAAAAATATAATACTAAGTAGAAAAAACCAAAAGTTGTGCTAATAGCTATAAATACTAATAAGTTGTGATATGACATTTACAAGCTCACCGTAATGGTTAAGAATCATTAGTGAAAGATGATTACTAGCAAAATGTAATAGTTAGAATTTTTTCTATATTGGTTTAATCAAAATTATTGGAATTGCCAATCAAACATCACCTTGAGGTGTATTAGGACTCTTTTCTTTTAATGCTATTGCTATGTGCATCTTTCAAAAAAAAAAGGGTTAGTAAGAGCCAATGATTCCAATAGGAATAACCACTTGCTATAAATCACCCATTCAAAATAAACAAGGGTTTAACATTAGCAATATAATTGGATTTAAAAACTTATAAGCATGATGTGGATAACTTCATTCTCAACCGTTGATTGATAAGCCATGGCTATCATATGATGATTTTCTTGTTAGGCCATTGTTTCCCTCATCCAATGAACTTCTCAAAGAGCAGAATTGGGTAAATTAGAATGCATTCGTACCCTAGAAATCTCCTGTTTCTTTGTTAAGTCGACCCTAAAATTTTTTGCTATGGATATGGAGAAACTAATTTCACAAGGAGAACAGGTCTCATTTGGATAAAATCCATCTGACAAGTGCAATGTGAAGCATGTTTTAGATGGTTTGTGAAACAGACGACTAAATTGCAGCATATAAAACCATACCTTTTCAATACAAATTTCAGTTCATGCACTGCTTAAGATATTCATATCGATGAACAGTTCATATCATATAAGAAACTTGAATAAGTGGGCATTGAATACTTTTAGTAGAAGCAAAAGATGTAATGATGGCAACAGTTACTGCAAGACAAAACAGCAAGTGAGTTCCGTGGAAGTAGGAGGAACTTCGATCCATCGTCCTTTCAATGTCTTGATTAAAAACCAAAACATGCATTAGAAACCACAATAACCATGTTCATACCCTCAATCAATGACCCCCACTTTGACGTTCCCTAAAAATTAATCTATTATGGGAAGTTATACAGTTAGCTCCGTTTGGAACATGGAGCCCTGATTCCTTGTAACTAGCCAAAAGGTAGCAATTGGCAATACACAAACAATTTATAAAAGAGGGTATAGACCTTTGCAGCAAATTATGCATACTTAAACAAGCAAAGCACAAGCAGAAATCCATACATATTCCCAAAAGCAGAAAGAAAACCAGCTAAAAATAATAATAATAATAATAATAATAATAATAATAATAAACACACACACAATAAAAAGCCAAGCGCGGCCTATCCCGCGAATATAAATCCCCAGCGAAGGCCAGCAATGTGGAAGCAAAGAATCAGAAAGGGCAGGAAACAGAGAAGAGTAAGACCATCAAAATTCGTCAAAAAATTAAAAATAATTTTAAAAATACAAATAAAAGGACCAGAAAGAGATCTTGAATCAGAAAGCATAATCAAATATATCTATCCTACTCGGCATAGACCAATTAGGAAGGTTGGGAAGAGGAGCCTACCTTCCAGCTGATGTAGACGGAGTACTCGAACTTAATTACAGCATAGCGAAGCCAAGTCGAAAAGGCAACCATTGCAGTTTCGCAATTTTGCCTTCTGCTTAGCTTAAAACTACCCGACGCACCGCGGGGCGTCCTGCAACAGTTTCGCGATATGCTTTTCAAGCGCATAAGTATTTGCGAGAAGTTGAAAACGAGATAACATAACTTTGTACAGAAAAATCAAATTCGTTTAAGCAGATTTCATACATACCACCAAACGAAATCAAATTACTCACGAGAACCTAATAATTTACATTCCTCAAGCACCTCTCCTGCTCTGCTACGTACCAAGTGATGGTTCTTTCCCAAATTCTTAGCCTCTTCGTCTCTTATAGATTAGAGCTAGAAAATTGAATGAAAGGAATTGGTGAGTACAATGAGATTACAGAAAATTAAATTATCTGAGAGTATAAAATGATCAGAGAATTAGAAGATTAAAAATACAAAATATTGTTTTTATTATTTCTTTATAGAATTAAATTGTCTATTAAAAATAATATATAGAAGAAAATGTAAAAATAATATATGATATAACTATTATACATTGGCAAAAATAGGTAGACTAGCTAGATGATATATACCTGGATCCCTTCGCTGACTTGCCCCCCTCCTAAATGAGTATATTATATGAGTCTTCGAGTGTGAGTGTTGTAGACAAGTCTTCAAGATTTGAGTTACAATATAAGTATATGTGGGCGAGTCTATAAGAAACAGAGGCAAGTATTTTATAGGGATAAGCAATGAGTCCCTAGGAGCAAGTGGTGTGTCCTCTGGACAGTGGTAGCTGCAAGCTAGGGATGAATCTAGCTATTGAAGTCATAGCCATAGGTTTGAAAGATGTGTGCTTCATATAGTTAGAACAAGGATGTTTGCAGTAGGTGAATGGCATTGATCGCAAATAGTTGTTGCATAAGCAAATTTGGTTGAGGTGAGGGATCCTCAAGACGTGGATTTGTTTAGGCAAGTCCTTTGGAGGAGCTCACAGAGAATGATTGTACCATTGATTTGTTTTCCCATGACAAGGGAGAATGGCTATTTGTCCATAGGTTGATGCCACTTATTGCTTTATAGGGTTTCGCTCCCTTTTAGGCACGTGTTATTTCTACCATGTAATCCTATTAATCAAGTTCCTTGATGGGAACCTGCTAGATAATTGAGGTTACATACATATACATTTATGAATATATAATTAGCTCCCTAATTCAATTGCTCGATTGAAAAGGTGAGTTGCATAAAGTATAAGTGAAATTAAGATGATGAGCACTTATTACTTTTTATATCAAATAGTATAAAGGAAAAGTAAGTAAGAGTTATTGCCCTGACATTATTTTTCCCTCATGCATTGGGCTCACTTTGAAGATTCATCATTATGACAGTAATTTGACATCTAGCATTATCTTCAATTATAAATAACAACAAAGGGATCGTGAATACAGCTTCATTTCTTTCCTTTAGCCCTTGACTGTTGCTAGTAACTCACTTGATATTGCTGACTTGAGTCCTTCAAGCTTTGATAATACAAGAAATAAGAAGCTGATGAAGGTACTCCTCCATAAGCACAAGATGGTGGATAGCGAGGAGAAGAAGTCTAACTCATTGGCAAGCAAGAAGAAGATGACGGTTATTGAGGCATGTTTGCCCATCAGCCCAACGAGTTCCATCATTCGCAGGTGCTATGTTCGCAACTAAAATCACTGAAATCATGGAGAGAGAAGATGTTGACGAGCAAATGCATCTCCTCATGTAAAGAAACTTCTGGTGATCCCACCAATGATGTCCATGAGGACTCCAAACCATTCCTCAATTAGTATCTAACTAGCTAATACGGTATTAAGCAAGTGCATATGCCATTTCAAATTTAAAAACGATAAGAACGTATCGTTCTCAAAGGGATTAAGGTGCTATCCTTACAAGTACTAATTTTATTAATCACTTAATTTATTTTATAATTTAAATAAATTTGTTATAAAGAAATAAAAATAAAGTAAAACTATAGAGCTTTTGAAGTTTTCTTTTTAATTTTTTAACAAATCTGAATTTATGAGTGACATGATTGTTATGTGCATGAAGATTTGGACTACTAAATTTTAATTGTGAATTAGAGCATAAATAGTTCATCATCTTTGTTAAGCTCATTGGAACCCTAGTGATGTTATAACTGTTGAGATAGTTGCTACTTAGTTTTTGCATGTTCGATATTCATGCAACTTGTATATTTTTATGATTCTAAATATTATTATTTCTTCTAACATATTTTGGAAGAATTATTTTGCTCTTGTGTGTACTAACATTTCAGGAAAATCATACTCTAGATTGTTGAAGACTTCAAATAAAGATCAGTTTAGAGTTTATTATAATTGAAGTATGTATTTTTCATTTTATTGAGTTTGAGAGAGTGTGATTGTAATTGAGTAATTGAGCACACACACACTGGGGGAGAGTTTAAAATTCATATTTTTGAAACTGATTGTACTGTACGATAACACTTTGTACGGGATGATCTGGTCAGTTATTTTCTCCAACAAGCAATCGAACGAATATAAATGAAAATTTTTCTAAGTATGTATCATACTGGATGATTCCAGTTCGTGCATGCTTTCACTAGTACGAACGCCTCAGGTCCGTCCTTGCTCGAAAAAAAAAATTTCTAAGTATGGATCGTATAAGACGATCCCAATTCATACATGCTTTCACGAGTACGAACGCCTCGGGTTCGTCCTCGCTCGAAAAATTTTTTTTTGAAGTATGGATCATACGGGACAATCCCAGTTCGGACAGGCTTTCATGAGTACTAACGTCTCGGGTCTGATCTCGCTCAAAAAGATTTTTTCTAAGTATGGATCGTATGGGATGATCCTAGTTCGTATATGCTTTCATGAGTACGAATGTCTCGGGTTCCAGGTCACATAAAAATAATTTTCTAAGTATGGATCATATTGTACGAACCAAGTTCGTGCATGCCTTTCGAAGTACGAATGTCTCGGGCCCATTCTCGCTCATTTCGTCCCGACATTTCGTACAGATGAATTTTTAAATTTTTAACTATTCATCCCTGACAAACTTTATTCATACCGGGCGATGAGGAGGTATGAAATAATTTCATACCAATTCACAACAGGTTTTTACGTAATAGTATTTGAACTGTTTGTACGTACGAAACACGATTGTACTGTACGATCAAGTACGCTCAAAATTAAAAAAATCAATTTTCTGGATGATTTTTTGTGTCTTTTGTATAAAAGGTTCATTAAGAACTAATGTAAATAAACTTGTCTTCATGGTTTTTCAAGGGCAATTGAAGGAGAGAGTGTGTGAGAGTGTTTGAGAGAGATTTTTTGCTAGTGGAGTGTGAATGGTTCACAAGGTTACTCAAAGGTAAGGATATATGTGTGATTTTATATTTTTCACTCTTCTTCTTATCTTTCTAGATTGCTTGTGAGAAGATCTTTGAAGAAGATCTGGTTCTCTACCAACACTTGGAGGGTGTGAAAGGACGACGGTTCTCTACTGACACTTGAAGAGTGTGAAAGGATGACGATTCTCTACCAACACTTGGAGAGTATGAATAGGTGAAGATACTCTACCTATACTTGGAGGGTGTGAAAGGACATAAGTTCTCTGTCTACACTTGGAGGGTGTAAAATGATGATAGTTCTCTATCGCACCAGGGATTGTTGGAAGAGAGTTTTGTAAAGGCTTCTCTGCCTTGCTGTGGGGGCAAAAGAAGAGTCACATTGGTAATAGTGCAATACTTGAAGAGGAAGTCTTCAGGGAGTGGATGTAGATCGTGTTTGACCGAACCACTATAAATCTTTATGTCGTTTTAATTTTTGTTGCTTACTTACTATAAGTTTTTAATTCCATGGTTAAAAATTTTTATTTTTAAAACTTCAATTAACTTGTTTTTTGAATCAATCAATTTTAAATTTTAAAATCCAAGAGAATTTTTAAAATTACCAATTCACCCCCCCCCCTCCTCTCAGTTAGCCTTAGGATATAAGCTTATGTTTAACAACCTATTCTATAATCAACAAGTGATATCAGAGCTTTGTTTCAAAATCATAAGTTTAGACTACTTTTTGAAAGTGAGCATAGCTACTTTTAGAAACCATAACACACTAGAAGGTTGCTCGATCACTAGACCTTCTTTAATTGATAGCAACCCTTTTGATTTTTTGAAAACATGCATGTTTACATTTTTACAGTCACTAGATTACCGTATGTGGGTCTTAGTACACGAAGGGTATACAAATCCAACTAGATTAATTGATGATATTAGAGTTGAAACACCCTTTGCAAATTGGACTGTAGAAGAATGTGACTTAGCACAACTTAAAGTGAAATGTTTAAACATTTTCATTTATGCACTTAAGTCAGAAGATTACATGCAGGTTTCCACTTGTAAAAGTGGAAAGGACTTATATGATAGACTTTATATTACTTACAAAGGGACTAATGAAGTAAAATAATTTAAATTAAACATCTTGTTACATAACTATGAATTGTTTCATATGAAACCCAAAGAATGTATTTCTAACATGTACACAAGATTCACTCAGATAGTCACTTCTTTGCATGCATTAGGTAGGGAACTAACAAACGATGAAATGGTTAACAAAATTCTTCCTTGTTTGCTAACTGCATATAATGCAAAAATAACTATTATTATAGAGTCTAAAGATTTGAATGTTTACTCTATTAATAATCTTCTTAGTTCACTAATTGCCTATGAGCAAGGAGTGGTCAGAAGAAGATTGATGTAGGTGAACAATGAAAGGAGAAGAACATTACACTAAAAATGGAGGAGTCAGAGAGTGATCTATCATAACCTAAGGATAAGGATGACATTGCCTTGATGACTAGATAATTCAGGAGCTTTCTTAAAATGAAGCAGAGGAGACACCAATAGTGGAACAGAGGTAAATTTAATAAGAATGTTAAGGTTTCTAATGATGTAATTTGCTATGAATATAGGAAACCTGGACACATAAAATTGGATTGCCCAAACTTAAAAACCACTCCTAGCAAGGAGAAGCTAGAGGAGAAACCAAATGTGAAGAAGGTCAAGAAGAGACTCCAAAGAGCTTTTGGGTGGACTCGGCTTCAGATTCATCAGAAACATAAAAGGAGGAGGAAGTCACCAATTTATGTTTAATGGCTGATAATCTTGATTAGTAAGATCAAGAAGAGGTATGTGACTTAACTTATGCTAAACTGTTAGAAGTTTTTGAAAGAATTAATGATGCATATAGAAGCTAAAGAAAATACATGCTAGTCTGAATTTAGAAATGCAAGAATTACAAAGAGAACATAAAATCCTTAGTGAAAGTGCTTAGATGACACTAGAAAGTGCTCTGCTACCACTTGAAAGTTCGTTAGGGATGTTAAGCCCTTATGAAATGGCCCAAGGCTAACAAAAAGACAGGTGAATTGGATAACTTTAAAACCAAAGAGAAAATTCAAACCAAAATCACCACAGAAATCAAGTGGTTCGGTCAAACCTTGACCTACGTCCACTCCTTGGAGGCACCCTCCAAGTATTGCACTAAAACAAGTGTTTCTCCTTTAGCCCCCACAGCTAGGCGGAGAATCCCTTACAAAATCACTTCCACCTTCCCCGGTGTGGCGGAGTCGTCGGGTCCTTTGACACCAAAGAGATCTTCTTCTTTGGTGAACTTCCCTCGAGACTAGCCTTGAATCCGATGGTATTCAGGTGCGAGCTTGCCAGAGCAACCGTGTGGAACGAAGCTACAATGGCTGCCAAAGACACTTAATAAGTGCCTCAACAAGGCTTACATAGAAGTGCTCAAAATGAGCTCATTAATGCAAGTTGCCAACATTATCATCCAGGATGATAGTTATATCGTCCTGGCCGATCAATTCAAATTTAGCTCATCAACCCGGGATGACTTGGGATGATTAGAAGAAAATTGGTTATATCGTCTTGGCCGATCTCACGATCGTCCTGGCCGATTAGTTTAAAACCGATTTCAATCATCCTGATCATCGCCCGGAATAGATGATGGCTGATATAAATCGTCTAGGACATCGGCCTGGCCGATCCTATGGTCATCCCGGACAATGTGATCGTATCAATCAGCCATTAATGCTTTCCAAAGATACCAGATCAATTTAGGCATAATTGAGTTAGATCGTTCTGGACTATATTTATATCATCCTGGCCGATTTCCTAAAATAATGAATACCTAATATGACGATGGCGACTGATTCTTTTTGAATTGAGCTTATCGTCCTGGCCGATTAGCTAATGACGGCTGCCTTAATGAGGATGTCCTAATTAGAGTTTCTATTTTTGGACAGATTGTCCATGACAATATAAATATCGTCCTAGATGATGTTACCAAAAATAGAAATCTTTAGGGAACAACAGAACATCTTCCAAGTTTACAAATCAACCGGTGCCACACCAAATACAATAGACTCAAGAAAGAAAAAAGAGTACAAACTGACTCAGACCTAGTCTACCCAATCTTGCCAAATTGTAGTCTGATCGTGTGGACCTGAAATGTCAGTATATAAGGCAGTCATAGAGAAATAAGAATGTTTGCTATCATCAAAATCATAAACCATTGATCCGCAATAATCTCCCCCTTTTTGATGATGGCAAACAATTCAATTTGAATTTAAAAAAAAAAGCAATTTCTCTTAATCTCCCCCTCACTAGAATAAACCCTTTTAAAAAATAGGGGAGATAAAAAATATTTTTATTATTTTTAATTTTTTTGAAAAGAAAAAAAAAGGATACCAATTTATCATTATGTTCTCCCCCTTTTGACATTATCAAAAAGAGAGGAGGCACAAAAAAAAATGAATAAAAGAAAAAAAAAATGTTCCCTGATCTAGTGAAAAAGTAAATATTCTTAAAATGAGAAAGTTACCTCTTAGTTTTAATAAAAAAAACTTAGTAGAATTGGATTGACAATGTATAGCCTAGAAAATGTTAGAAATTCAGAATTTGATAATCCAAACTCAAGTTCTTTTTAAAAAAGGCTAAAAAACTTTTTAATTCAATATCAAAATCAAGGAATAAATTAGAGAAAGAAATAATCATTTTTCAAAAACTCCTTCCATAAAATATATCTAATAGAAAGATCAATGCATGAATTATTGAATCATGAATCATGATTTTCAAATTCAAGTATCGAAAGAATCAAGGGTTTTCTTAGGCTTTTAAGAGGTACAAGAATGGAAAGCATTAAAATTTTGTTGGATCATTTTATGCCTCTTGACAATTAGTTGGCGCACTGAGCATCTTTTGATACACTTTGTGTATTCTATATTTTTTAATCTGGCGCTTTGTGCATCTTTTATTTATGGCATCATTGGCCAATTTTTTTTACTATGCTACATTTCTGAAATCTTAAATACCAAAAGTAAACCCATACTATTAAAAAAGCAAATTTCTTGATTAAGAAAATTTTAAATTTGATTCAACAACTTGCAAAAAGATTCCTATGCGGTAATTAAAATGTAGGGAGATAAAAAAAATTGTTTCAAAAATAAATTTAAAAGATGAAAAATATTTTAAATCAAAAGTAAAATAACCTCTTTTAGAAAATAGAGATTGAGAGTCAAACACATGAGTTTCCTTCCTTTGACTATTTTTAGAGAAGTCAATCGTAACTTACCAATGAGTTTAAGAAAAAACATAAAGTAGATTTTTCATTTTTAGAAAAGTGAATGTGTGTGTTGATCAGAAAAACAAATTTCACGAAATAAGAAAAGAAAAAAAAACAAAACACAACAAAGAAGACTTTTTAACCACTATCTCTCTCCTGGTTCGATGCTTCAGAAACTAGGTCTGCCCATGAGATTTTTTGCTTTTCATTATTTTCCCAATTTAAATTTAGCTTTGCCTTATCCTTTTCTTTCATAGGAAGAATTCTTAAATCAGGGCATTCATTTTTCATATGTTCAGGTTTCCTACAATGAAAGCAAATAACATCAGAAGAAATATGAATTTCCTTACCATTTCTATCTTTTTTTCACTTTTGCTTATGCTTTGGTGAGCTTTGTGATTTTCTTGACAAATCATCACAAACTAAGCTACCTTCTTCTCTATCTTTCGTTTTTAAAACAATCGTTTCACCTGCATCCAAAAGTTTTTGACCCAACCCTTGCTCATAGGCAATGAGTGAGCCAATCAAATTATCAATAGAATATACATTCAAATCTTTAGATTCACAAATAGGAATAACTTTAGTATCAAATTTATCTAATAGACAATGAAGATATTTGTTAACTTTTTCAAAATTTGAAAAATCTTTTCCAAAGGCATGCAATGATGTTACAATTTGAATGAACCAAGTATATATGTCTAAGATCGTTTCATAAGGTTTCATGGAAAATAGTTCAAAATCATGCATTAACATATTCAACTTGGATTGCTTGATTTCACTAGTATTTTCGTATATGATGTGTAGTTTATCCCAAACTTCCTTACCAGTAGTGCACGTGGATATTAATATAAAATCTTTAGAATTTAAAGCACAGAAAAAATAATTTAAAGATTTTGCATTCAATTAAGCATTGATTTGTTCTTCCCTATTCCATTGGTTAAAAAGAATATTAATTTTAACTCCATTAACAATACGTGACGGTAATGAATAACCTTCCGCAATATTACGATTCCTAAAGTTAGCCATGGATCAAAATTCAAAAAGTTTTCAAATTTTATTTTTATGAATCCCGCTCTTATACCACTTGAAAGTGCTCAGAAGACACTAGAAAGTGCTCTGATACCACTTGAAAGTTTGTTAGGGATGTTAAGCCCTTATGAACTGGCCCAAGGCTAACATAGAGAGAGGTGAATTGGATAACTTTAAAACCAAAGAGAAAACTCAAACCAAAATCACCACAGAAATTAAGTGCGAAAGAAAATAATGCGGAAGCAATAATAAGAAAAGAACACACCGGATTTATAGTGGTTCGGTCAAACCTTGACCTACGTCCACTCCTTGGAGGCACCCTCCAAATATTGCACTAAAACAAGTGTCTCTCCTTTAGCCCCCACATCTAGGCGGAAAAGCCTTACAAAATCACTTCCACCTTCCCCGATGTGGCGGAGTCGCCGGGTCCTTTGACACCAAAGAGATCTTCTTCTTTGGTGAACTTCCCTCGAGACAAGCCTTGAATTCGATGGTATTCAAGTGCGAGCTTGCCGGAGCAACCGTGTGGAACCCCCTCCACACTCCCTTTAGTCCCCCCTCACAGGATCTTCTCCCTCTCTTAAACTCCACCCTTTCTTCACTCCCTTTTAAGCTCTCTCTTCAACTTTCCCCCAAAAGAATGAAGTTACAATGGCTGCCAAAGACACTTAAAAAGTGCCTTGACAAAGCTTAAATAGAAGTGCTCAAAACGAGCTCATTAATGCAAGTTGCCAATATTATCGTCAAGGATAATAGTTATATCATCCTGGTCGATCAGTACAAATTCAGCTTATCAGCCCGGGACGATTTGGGATGATCAGAAGAAAATTAGTTATATCGTCCTGGCCGATCTCACGATCGTCCCAGCCGATTAGTTTAAAACTGATTTCAATCGTCCTGATCATCGCCCGGAATAGATGCTGGCTGATGTAAATCGTCAAGGACATCTGCCCTGCCGATCCTATGATCGTCCCGGATGATGTGATTTTATCAATTAGCCATTAATGCTTTCCAAAGATATTAGATCAATTTAGGCATAATTGAGTTAGATCATTCTGGACGATATTTATATCATCCTGGCCGATTTCCTAAAACAATGAATACCTAATATAATCATGGTGACTGATTCTTTCTGAATTGAGCTTATCGTCCTGGCCGATATAAGTATCGTCCAGGCCGATCAGCTAATGACGTTTGCCTTAATGAGGATGCCCTAATTAGGGTTTCTATTTTTGGATAGATCGTCCAGGACAATATAAATATCATCCTGGACGATGTTACCAAAAATAAAAATCTTTAGGGAACAATAAAACATCTTCCAAGTTTACAAATCAACCAGTGCCACACCAAATACAATAGACTCAAGAAAGGAAAAAGAGTACAAACTAACTCAGACCTAGTCTACCCAATCTTGAGCTGGTTCCAAATTGTAGTCTAATCATGTGAACCTGAAATGTCAGTACATAAGGCAGTCGTAGAGAAATAAGAATGTTTGCTATCATTAAAATCATAAACCATTGATCCACAACACTTAGGAATGATCATGCATTTATAGATAATAACCACATGAGTTTACTTGATAAAATGACTTGAATAAGAGGAATGATATTTTAAAATCATCCTTTACTCAATCAGAAAAAGAATTTAAGGATTTTAAGGATGAATTAGAGAATAAAGAGTATTATTTGAATTATAATAATAATGTGTTAAAAGATTTAAATACATTTTTTAAATTGAAAGTAAAAGCTCTTGAGGAAAATAGGAAACCACCAACACTTGAAGATTTTACTAATCTTATTTTGTATCCAAAATTTTTAAAACCCAAGAATAATCAAAGTTATTATAGAAAATTAAGAAAACCTTTTTCTGGAGTAAAATGCTTTTCTTGTGGGATGATTGGACATATAGCATACACTTGCGCCTTAAATAGAAAAACTCATTTAGTATGGAAACCTAAGATGCATAGCTCAAGTTATATCATACATGCATATATTTTTTAAATTGCCAAAAAGAGAATCCAAACTTATTTAGGTTTCTAAGTCAAACATTTGATAGTTTTTTAGGCACACTCTCATATATAGCCTTTTGAGAGCATTTGGTACCTAGATAGTGGTTGCTCAAAACATATAACTGGAGAAACTATGCAATTTATATAGCTAGAAGCCAAAAGTGGAGGCATACACTTTGAGATAATACCGCTAGAAAAGTGGCTGGATTAGGTATGATTGGAAACTTGTAAAATTTTTTCGTTGAAAATGTGCTACTTTTTGAAGGCTTAAAGCATAATCTGTTGAGTATTAGCCAGCTATGTGATAAAGGATATAGTGTAAAATTGTTTTCTACTAGCTATATATTAAGCCTAAATGAAATTGATGTTTTGCATGGATTAAGGGTAAATAATGTTTATATGCTAGATTTAAATTATATCAAAACTCCTAATGCTTTTTGTTTGAAAACTATTTCGGATAAATCATTGTTATAGCATAGGAGACTTTGTCACTCTAGCATAAAAAACCTTAGAAAAATTACCCAAAAGGAGTTGGTTAGAGGTACACAAAAACTAGACTTTACTAAGGATCACCTTTACGATGCATGTCAATTAGGAAAACATGTGAAGTCCTCATTTTAGTGTAATAAGGATCTTAGAACTAGTAAGCCTTTAGAGATTTTATATATGGATCTTTTTGGACTGGTTGGAACTATAAGTCTAGGAGGGAAGGTGTATAGATTTGTGATTGTAGATGATTTTTCTAGATTAACTTTGGTTAAATTCTTATATCATAAGAGTGAATCAATTAAGGAGTTTAGAGATTTTTTGACTTGGATTCAGATGAAACTAGGATGTGAGATTTTAACAATCCAAAGTGATTACGACGATGAATTTAAAAATGAAAAATTTGAGGATTTTTGTAAAGAAAAAGAAATTGATCACAATTTTTTACACCTAGAACCCCTTAGCAGAATGGGGTAGTTAAAAAAAAGAATAGAACATTAATTAAAGCCGCTCGAGCCATGTTGGCAAAATATTCACTTTCTAAATATTTTTGGGCTGAAGCGATTAACAGTATATGTTATGTTCTGAATAGGGTGAACATTAAATCGAAATTAAACAAAACACTCTATGAGCTTTTTAAGGGGAAAACACCTAATTTGTCATATTTACATATTTTTAGATGTAAGGTGTTCATACAAAATAATGGGAAATCTTCCTTAGAAAATTTTGATCCAAAATCAGATGAAGAAATTTTTCTTAGATACTCTATTGTTGGAAAATCTTATAAAGTATTTAATAAAAGAACTTTGATAATTGAGGAGATCACACATGTTGTATTTGTTGAATTTAGAATTTTGGAAGAGCCAAATTTGGAAGAGGATGAAATAAAAAGTAACTCCCAAAAGTTTTAGGAAATTAATTTAGAAGAAAATTTGGAGTTAAAAAACCCGTTGCCTAGATATTTGAGATTTTCTAAAAACCACCCTAAAGAATTGATTTTATGTGAATCTAGTGAGGGTGTTAGGAATAAGTGTGGACTAACTAAAGAAGTCAATCATTCTATCTTTATTTCAATGATAAAACCCACAAATATAAATCAAGCACTTTCGAATGAATTTTAGATTTTGGCAATACACGAAGAATTAAACCAATTTGTGAGAAATGATATTTAGGAATTAATTGTAAGGCTAATGGATCAAAGTGTAGTTGGAACTAAGTGGGTATTCAAAAACAAAATGAACGACTAAGGAGTTATCGTTAGAAATAAGGCTAGATTGATGGCTAAAGGGTATAATCAGATTGAAGTGATTGATTTTTAGAAGATTTTTGCCCTTGTAGTGATACTTGTAGCAATTAGGATTTTGTTAGCCTTTGCTTTTTTTAGAGGATTTAAATAGTTTCAAATGCATGTTAAAAGTGCCTTTTTAAATGGGGTGATTCAAGAGAATGTTTATATTGAATAACCTCCAGGTTTTGAGAATTCAAAATACCCAAATCATATTTTTAAATTGAAAAAGATATTGTATGGATTGAAATAGGCACCTAGGGCTTAGTATGAGAGGTTAAGCACTTTCCTACTTTAGAGATCTTTTGAAAAAGGAAGTGTTGACTCCACTCTCTTTTTGAAAAAAATTAGGAGACGATATACTCATTGTACCAATTTATGTTGATGATATCATCTTTGGATCTACAAATAAAATTCTTTGTGATGATTTTTTTAAAATAATGAGTAGTGAATTTGAGATGAGTCTAATGGGAGATTTGAGTTATTTTTTAGGTTTTAACATTAATCAAATTGAGGAAGAAATATTTCTTAGTCAGTCGAAGTATGTTATGGACATCCTAAAAAAGTATAAAATGAACAATGTTAAACCTGTTAGTATACCTATGAATTCCTCAGTTCAGTTGGATAAGGACCCAAAGGGAAAATCTGTTGACCAAAAGAAATTTAGCGGAGTAATTGGATCTTTGCAGTACTTAACTACTAGCAAACCCAATATTATATTTAGTGTTTGTTTGTGTGCTAGATTTCATTCAGATCCAAAAGAATCACATTTGACAGCAATAAAAAGAATTTTTATATATCTCTTGGGAACTCAGAACTTAGGGATTTGGTATTCTAAGTTTAGCTCTTTATTTAAAATAATTAGATATTCAAATTTAGACTTTATAGGTTGTAGGGTTGATAGAAAGAGTACTTTTGAAACTTATCAATTTATAGGAAATTCTTTAGTTTCTTGGTCTAGTAGAAAATAGAATTTTGTAGCCCTATCTAATGCTGAAGTTCAATACATTGCCTTAGAAAGTTGTATGACATAAGTCCTTTGATTGAAATAATAGTTGATTGACTTAGGATTTACAATAGGCACAATTCCATTTTATTGTGATAACACTAGTACCATTTGCATTTCAAAAAATCCTATTCAACATTCTAGAATTAAACATATAGACATAAGACATTATTTCATGTATCCAAAGGAGAAATTGAACTGAACCATGTTTCAACTGAAAATCAACTTGCATATATTTTTATAAAACTACTAGCCATTGATACTTTTAGCACATTAAGAACAATGCTTAGTGTTATTGATCTTAATGCTTAATTAAAATTTTTTGCAAACTTGATATATATTTTGGTGTGTTTTTGCTTTTGTGTTTTGTTTCTGATTTTTTTGTTTTCTTGTTTTTAATTTTCTCTTTTATGTGTTTTGGACATATTATTGACACATCAAATTTCATGTTTATGATCGATCTTACAAATTTTTCTTAAGTGTTTTATTCGTACTATACAAAATTATTTTTGTCCCATATAATTTATTTTTTATCGGTGTATTAGTAAAACTGAAGTTAGAGAGGCTTTAAAGAAAATGAAGGGTGGAAAAGCTGTTAGACCTGATGATATTCCAATAGAGGTGTGGAAATGCTTAGGAGATGAAGGAATTTCATGGCTTACTAAACTTTTTAATACTATTTTGAAGACTAAAAAGATGCTAGATGAGTGGAGAATGAATGTGTTAATTCCTATTTTTAAGAATAAAGGTGATGCACAAGATTGTGCGAATTATAGAGGTATTAAGTTAATGTGTCATACTTTAAAACTATGGGAGCGAGTTATGGAGCATAGGCTAAGGCGTAATACTGATGTTTCTCAAAATCAATTTGGATTCATGCCGGGTAGGTCGACTATGGAAGCCATATATTTATTAAGAGGTTTGATGGAGAAATATAGAGAAAATAAGGAGGATCTGTATATGATATTTATTGATTTAGAAAAAGCATATGATAAAGTTCCAAGAGAAGTGCTATAGAGAGTTCTTGAAAAGAAAGGAGTCAATAATGCTTATATTCAAATAATTAAAGATATGTATGCAGGAGCTATTACTTGTGTTCAAACACAAGGTGGATTAACCAAGTATTTTCCTATTTCGGTTGGGTTACATCAAGGATCAGCCTTAAGCCCATATCTTTTTGCTTTAGTCATGGATGTTCTCACTAGACATTTGCAAGAGGATGTACCTGGGTGTAGCTTTTTGCAGATGATATTCTTCTTGTTGATAAGACCAGAGAGGGAGTTGAAGGTAAACTTGAATTATGGAGGTCAACCTTAGAGTCTAAAGGTTTTCTCTTGAGTAGATCTAAAATGGAATATATGGAGTGTAATTTTAGTAGTAATAGACCTAGTGAGGGGATTGTGACTTTGGGCGATCAAGTCATTAATAAGAGTACACATTTTAGATATCTTGGATCTAGTTTCAGAGTGATGGTGAAATAGATGGAGATATTATCAGCAGAATTCAAGTTGGATGGTTGAAGTGGAGGAATGCATCGAGCTTGTTATGTGATAGAAATGTACCCCTCAAACTTAAGGGAAAATTCTATAAGATGGTAGTGAGGCCTGCAATGCTTTATGGTTCCGTATGTTGGCCATTAAAAGAAAAGCATAATACTAAGTTAAGTGTGGCAGAGATGAGGATTCTCAGGTAGATGAGTGGCTTTACCCTTAGATATAGGATTCAAAATGAGCATATACGTGAAAAGGTTGGAGTAGCTCCAGTAGAAGATAGGATTAGAGAGAGTCGCCTTAGATGGTTTGGTGACATAAAACGGCGGCCTTCCGATGACCCGGTTATGAGAGTAGAGGTATTAGATTTGACTTATGTTAAGAAAGGTAGGGGTAGACCTAAAAAGAGTTAGTTAGAAAATATTAGGAATGACCTTTCTTTATTATATTTAAATGATAATTTGACTTTTAATAGGTCACAATGGAGAAAAAGGATTCATGTAGCCGACCCCACGTAGTGGGATAAAGGCTTGTTGTATAAATTTTGTAGCATGTCGATCGTTGTTTTGAATTGATTTTGTAAAGTTTTTTTAACTTTCAATACATATCATACTGTATGATATTTATATCATCCCGGACGATTTTTATTACTTCGTTTATACGCATGCAGATGGTTATACGGGCAGAATCAGTTATTATAACTGATCGTACGTATGAACCTGTAGTTCGTACATACGAACCATGTGTCATTAGGCGTGGGGGATGAATCTAATCGTCATTAAAACAATCTTAAATAAATGATCGTCCTAAATGAACACCTATTCATAAGTACGATCGTTTGGTCAAAAAGCATGTGCAAAAGGACGCCGCGTAACTACGTGATTACAAAAAGTCATTTCATTTTAAACATATTCATTCATACATATAAAATTTATTTCGTCATGTATGAACCATCAATCATACAATACGAACCCATTTTCATACGTACGAAAGATCATTTTTCTTTAAATATGAGGTCTTTGGAATTTATTTTCATTCACTTCAGTATCCTTTTCTAATCCTTCAAATCTTAGCAATGTTCAGTTTTAGCAGGAGTGATAGACTCAATAAGGGACCATCTTTCAGGGGTGGAGACGACAACTTTCTATCCAAGGCTAATGAGGATTCTTTTCTTAGGTTTATTTCTACCAAGATTACTCCTTCTAAAATCCTACTTCAAGAGGATATCCACTTCCAAGTGATGCCTCTTTTTGCTACCACTCAATTTGATTTTATCCTTACCTTGATTCATGCCTATAGCAAAGAAACATTTCTCTACTTTCTGGCAAACATGTCATTTAGTGAGGATGAGAGTAGGATGAGATCTTTTGTTTTTAAGAAGAGGGTAAAAATAACTAAGGAAGATTTATGAACCTTTTTAAATTTAAGAATTCAAGGAGTTAGAGCCCACACTTTGACTTCTACATTTGATTTTGACTGGACTGAAATAAATAAAGTTATTAAAGGGATTGAATAAGTATGTCAATAGCCTATGGTCTACTCCTTAAACCAAAATGCATTGGTCATTCAGCATGTCCTTAGAACCTTTGTTATTCCTAAAGCTAGTGACTGCATTAGCATTACTCCTCTTCTGTCCAATGTTACTTATCTTATCATGACTGGTCAACCTATAGATAAAGCCCAACTTATTATTGACTATATTTATGACCTTTCTGAAATTGGACATGTCTCTCATGAGAGGAAGAAGAATATTACTTTAGGACACCAAGTGACCTATATCCTTGAGAAGAAGTACAATCTTGTTTATTCCGATCCTCTACTTGAATTGCCTATCTACTTCATTGATGCCTCACTTTGAGCACTTTTTAAAGGTGATAATACAAGTTAAGATTCTTTGGGAGAAGGGGGAGTGATAGCACCTGCACGAGCACTAGCACCTGCACCTGTGCCTGCTCATAGAACTGACTTTCAGGAGATGGTCGAGCACTTCGACCGACTAGTGAGTCATTTTGATCAGTGCTTTGATTAAATTCAGACTCATTTAAATTAGCAGGATGCACAATACCAGCAGTACATGAGTTGGATTCGAGGTCAGTTCGACTTGGTGAACACCAATGTGGCTATGTGAATAGCTATTTTTCTATCTTCAACTAGCCACCTTCTCCAGACCAGGGTCCCTCATATTTATAGATGTACTTTTTGTGTGTTGTCTTTTCCAGTCTTTAGATATGTGATGTGATAATTCCTTTAGTTTCAGTACTTGTATTTGTTTAGTATTTTCTATACTTGTCTTATTTTAGATCTTTGATGTTGTTATATTTTTCATGATTTGAGATAGATGTATTGATATCAAATGTGCTTCATTGTATCACTTCTTATATTGATATCAATAAAAAATGTTTTGTTTTATTTAGTTGTTTATGTTATTTGTTTGAAATATTAGTTTGCCTTTATGATAATCCTGATTTAATTGATCTAAAAAGTGTTATAATGTGAACAACAATACAAAAATTAATTTCATTAGGAAATCTAATTTTTCAAAAATATAAGTTAATTTATAACTCGATAAAGTTAAGGCTATCAATCTCATATTCATTTTTAAGCATACATAATTTTAATATTATTATTATAATTTTGATGTCTTATTATTTTTTATTTCTCTTTTTAATATAATTATCTTTGTACTTAAAGAAGTTTGAGTTTTTAGTGTATTGATAATGTTCTTTCCTCTATCTTTTAATCTTCCATTTCAAATCAATCTAATGTTTAATTATAGTTTGTATGAGAAATTGACTTTAATTAATCTTCATTTCATTATTTTTGCAATAATTCTCCTTTTCTAATTATCTAGATTGTTTCATGACCTTGATATATTTATCTTTTCTATGTTATATTTTAATTTAAATGTTATGGATCTTTATTTTTCTCTAATAAACATTAATCTTGTTATTACAATTATAATTCAATCTCTTTTAAGATCAATTATCAAAGGTTTCTCATATGACTTCTTATATTTTCTTTTGTTTTTCTTCTTCCTTCTTTTTGTTGTTGTCAAAAAAGGGGAGAAATATTATTTATTTGCATTTAATTTTTTGTGTTTTAGTGTTCGTTAAAGTTGTTTTATTTTTTCTATTTGAAGTGTTTTTTGAGTTTATATTAAAAAAAAATTGATTTGTTTCTTAATAGAAATTTTCTTATATTCACATGCTTATTCGTTTAGGGGGAGTTAAGAAGGAGAAATTTAGAATTTCCAATTTTATTCAAACTAATTATTTTGTCATCATAAAAAAAGGGGAGATTTTTTAGATAGTTGCTATTTAGTTTTTGCATGGTTGATATTCTTACAACTTGTATATTTTCCCCAACGAGCAGTCGAACGAACAGAAATGAAAATTTTTCTAAATATGGATCAATGGGACAATCCCAGTTTGTACATGCTTTCACGAGTATGAAGGCCTTGGGTCCATCCTCGCTCGAAATTTTTTTTCCAAGTATGGATCATAAGGGAATATCCTAGTTCGTACATGCTTTAATGAGTACGAACGCCTCGGGTCCGTCCTTGCACGAAAAAAATTGTCTAAGTATGGATTGTATGGGATGATCCCAGCTCATACAGGCTTTCAAGAGTACGAACGTCTCGGGTTTGATCCCGCTCAAAAAGATTTTTTCTAAGTATGGATCGTATGGGACGATCCCAGTTTGTACATGCTTTCACGACTACGAATGTCTCAGGTTCCAGGTCACGTAAAAATAATTTATCTAAGTATGGATCGTACTGTACGATCCTAGTTCATATATGCCTTCCAAAGTACGAACATCTTGGGTCCATTCTCGCTCATTTCATCTCGACATTTCATACAAACAAATTTTTAAATTTTTTAACTATTGTCCAGGATGAACTTTGTTCGTACTAGAGGATGAGCGGGTAAGAAATTATTTCATACCAATTCACAACAGGTTTGTATGCAATATTATTTGAATTATTCATACGTATGAAACACAATCGTACTATATGATTGTGTACATTCAAAATTGAAAAATTCAGCTTTTTGGATGGTTTTTTGTGTCTTTTGTATAAAAGGTCCATTAAGAACTAATGTAAATAATCTTGTCTTCGTGATTTCTTAAGGGAAATTGAAGGAGAGTATTAGAGAGTATTTGAGAGAGATTTCTTGCTAGTGGAGTGTGAAGGGTTCATAAGGTTACTCAAAGGTAATGATCTCTGTGTGATTAGTGTTTTTCACTCTTCCTCTTATCTTATTAGATTGATCATGAGAAGATCTTTGAAGAAGATCCGATTCTCTACTGACACTTGGAGGGTGTGAAAGGACGATGGGGGACACTTGGAGGGTGTGAAAGGATGACAGTTCTCTGCCGACACTTGGAGAGTGTAAACAGTTGAAGGTACTCTGCCTACACTTAGAGGGTGCGAAAGGACGAAGGTTCTCTGCCTACACTTGGAGGGTGTGAAAGGATGATGGTTCTCTATCGCACTGGGGATTGGTGGAAGAGAATTTTGTAAAGGCTTCTCCGCCTTGCCGTGAGGGTAAAAGGAGAGTCACTTTGGTAATAGTGTAATACTTGAAGAGGGAGTCTTCAGGGAGTGGATGTAGGTCGTGTTTGAAAGAACCACTATAAATATTTGTGTCGTTTTAATTTCCGCTTCTTACTTACTGCAAGTTTTTAATTCCATGGTTAAAAATTTTTATTTATGAAACTTTAATTAACTTGCTTTTTGAATCAATTGATTTCAAATTTTAAAATCCAAGAGAATTTTTGAAATTACCAATTCACCCCCTCTTGGTTAGCCTTGGGACATAAGCTTAGGTTTAACATCCTATTCTAGATCAATAATAACAATTATGCTAATCACTCACTTCACTGCATGGAAAATATCTTCTTAATAATCCAAAATTTTAAAAAATGATTGTCTATATTTTCAAGTTTTTTATCATGCTTCCCTAATTGTCCCATTATGTCTTATTCGAGAATATACATCACACTAGGTTTTTAGTTGATGTATGACCAAAATAATAGTAAATTAATTAAGTTTTTGGAAACATGAAACAATTATATATCATGAAAGAATGTATACCTAATCTACATAATATACAATACCAACAACTCATGGTTAATTACAAAAAAAGAGACTAATATGGCCAAAAACTTGGCCATCGATGGTCAAAATAGACTATTGGGTTGAGTATGAGCTAGCTTATAGGATGCTAACAAGCATCTAGGATTGATTGGATGTAGGATGACAAAGTGTCTGGGCTGTTTGAGAGAGTCAAGTTCACAAGGGGCTTGGTTGAATCATTTTCTTTCCACTTAAAGTTAGCCAGATGTATAATTAGACTAACAAATGCTCCGAAATGTTTAGGGATCATGTAGGACTAAGGGGTTGGATTAAGGTGGGCTAATTCAGGTTTAATTTTGTTTTGACCCATATTGGTCAACTTTGGCTATCCTATTTATTTATCTTTAGCTAGTCCAATGTGTGGTCAAGAATATAGAAGTAATGGGCAAAGCTTAAGGCCTTGGGTTTGAGTAGACTAGGTTCATTTCATGGTAAAGATTTCAAAATCTTTAAATATGAAATTTGGTCCCAAGGTCACCAAGGTTGAGAATTGTGGGATTAAATTTAGGTAGGTCATAAGATTAATTTAAGAAGGATTAGATCCAAAGCAAATGCCCATGTTAGTTGGGTTAGCCTTGAAAGTTTGCGAGGGGTGTTAAACCCTAAATAACTAGCCTGAGGCTAACCAAGAGAGGGGGGGGGGGGGGGGGGGGGGTGAATTGGTAGTTTTAAAATTCTTAAACAAAAAGAAAATCTTTTTGATCTTTTTAAATATTTTAAAACAAAATAATAACTCTTGATGGAGAAGAGAAATAATTTTCACAATCCCAATATGATCAGATATTTCAATCTCAGAACAAATCATAGAAAAACTGTGAAAGTAAAATGCGATGAAAATAATAAGAAAGAACACGACATGTTTTATAATGGTTCATTAAAATCTGATATATGTTCACTCCTTAGAGACTTGCTCTCCAAGTATTGCACTAAACTAAAGTGACTCTCCTTTTGCTCCCACAGCAAGGAGGAGAAGCCTTTACAAAATCTTTCCACCGACACGGTGAGGTAGAGAATCTTGAATCCTTTTACTCCCTCCTGGAGTAGGAATAGAACCTGGGAATCCTTTTACTCCCTGCTGGAGTAGATTGAGAACCTTGATATAAAGTTGAAGAAAATCTCTCCAGAGCTACAAAGGAACCATCGAAGTAACTCGAAGAAGGTGACGAACACCTTGTACGAAGGAACCTTTGTGACTCCCTTACAAACTCCCCCTCACAAAGATTTCTCTCTCTCTCTCTCTCTCTCAAGCTCTCCCTCTTCCTTCTCTAAGCTCACCCTTGGATCAACTCCAAAGTAAAAGATTAACCCAAATGTTAATATCATTGCTTAAATAGAGAGCCTCCAAAACAAGCCCTAATTTTCATTTCTGCATAACTGATCGTCTAGGATGATCGACAGATTGTCCTGTATGATTAGTACAAAATAGCCCTATTAGTCAGGATGACCACCTTTGTTCTGTATGATCAGTACAAGTATTTGTACAGATCATCCAGTACGATCTTGTGATCAACCAGGATGATTAGTTCAATATACCATATTGATCATCCAGTACGACATTAGATGATGTGTGGCAATCTCCATATCATCCTGAAAATGTATCAGGATGTCCAGGACGATCCTCTTGGATGATTTGAGTAAAGTTATGGCTTTTTGACTAAATCATCCAGTATAGTCTAAATGGATGTCCTGAAAATGTATCAGTATAGTCTAAATGGATTGTTCTATACAATTTGATTGAACAATATAACCATAATTACTCTCTTAATTATCAGATCAATATTTATGGTTAAATTGATAATTATGGTTTATGGTTAAATTAATGTCGTACTGGATGATCAATATGGAAAATTGTTTGTATAATTTGTCCTAATTCATTTAACGCACTGCTCCAATCCACATAAATATTAAGAGTTTCATTTTAAAAATCATCCAGGATGATGCACATCGTCCTGTAGATTAGAACAAAAATTGAAACTTAAAATATTACCCAAATTGAGATTTATGACTATTTTTATCGTTTTAGTTGATTGTCCTAGACGATATGGATCGTCTAGTACGATTAGAATGATCACATGTAATTAGCCGGATGCCCTTATCTGGGTTTCTATTTTTAAATAGTTCATCTAAGATGATCTATTATCATCCTGTATGATATAGTCAAAATAGGAAAAATCTCTAACTCATCAAATTTTTCCCCTAAGTGTTTATGTGCAAGGTTACTTAGCTTGGGGTCCACCATACTTAGAATTTGACTCAAGAAAAATAAGAAGTACCTTAAAGTGAAAATACAGGCTGACTCAATCCTAGACTATCCTATCTTGAGCTGATTTTCATTGCAAGTAAATTTGTGGACCTAAAAGGTTAGTCAGCAAGGGAAACAAAACATATATACAAGAAAAGCAGTAGTAAAGAAATAAAAATGTTTGTTATCATAAAAAACACAGACCTTGGGCCCATATTTGCAACAGGCCTAGGGTTAATTTAAGGTATTTAAAGTATTTTTTATAAAACTTAGGTCAATCTTTGTCAAATGATGTGGGGTTGTAATATGCTTCCTAAATAAATGTGTGTACAGATTCTAATATGCTTTGGGTCAAATGATGCTTATATTTTCTTTGATATAAATTACACACTAGATATGTAAGTTTACATGCCAATCAAGTAATAAAGTAATTTAGAGATTTCAATCTCACTAGGAAGTGTTCTGCATAATTGCAATAAAACTAGTATTATTTACTATAGATGCAAGTTTTATCCAACTAAATAAAATTTGAAGGGTTGAATTCTATCAACCTATGGAGAAATAGTTAGAAGATAAAGAGATATCAAATTTTATAAATATTTTGGAATCATAAATATAAATAACTAAACTTTCCTAATAAGACTCTTAATATTTATGTGGATTGGAGTAGTGCGTCCCTAGATCTTTGTTGAGCTTGCAGGTGTGAAAAGAGAGAATTATTGTTGTCCTACATTTTTAATGTCTCCATAAAACCTAGAAAGTTTTAACATCCTATGTCTAGGCTGTTGATTTTTGTTGAATCTAGAATAGATTGTTAAACCTAAACTAATGTCCCAAGGCTAACCAAGAGGGGGGTGTGGGGAATTAATAAATAAAGTAAAAAAAAAAAAGAGGGGTGGGGGTTGAATTGGTAAATTAAAAAATTCTCTTGGATTTAAAAAATTGAAAATGTTGATTTACGAAGCAAGTTTAAAGTTTTAAAATAAATTTTTTCAACCATATAAAAAAATAACTTGTAGAAAAATGAGCAGCGAAAATATAAACGACACAAAGATTTATAGTGGTTCGGTCAAACACGACCTACATCCACTCTCTGAAGCCTCCCACTTCTTGTATTGCACTATTACCAAAGTGACTCTCCTTTTGCCCCCATAGCAAGATGGAGAAGCCTTTACCAAACTCTCTTCCACCAATCCCCGGTGTGGTAGAGAACCGCCATCCTTTCATACCCTCTAAGTGTAGGCAGAGAACCTTCATTCTTTCACACCCTCCAAGTGTAGGTAGAGTACCTTCGACTGTTCATACTCTCTAAGTGTCGGCAGAGAACCGTCATCTTTTCACACCCTCCAAGTGTAGGCAGAGAACCTTCATCCTTTCACACCCTCCAAGTGTAGGAAGAGTATATTCAACTGTTCACACTCTCAAAGTGTCGGCAGAGTTCCATCTTCCTTTTACACCCTCCAAGTATATGGAGAGAAACTTCATCCTTTCACACCCTCCAAGTGTAGGCAAAGTACCTTCAGCTATTCACACTCTCCAAGTGTTGGTAGAGAACCGTCGTCCTTTCACACCCTCCAAGTGTCAGTAGAGAACTGTCGGCTATTCACACTCTCCAAGTGTCGGCAGAGAACCAGATCTTTTTTAAAGATCTTCTCACGAGCAATCTAGAATAATAAGAGGAAGAGTATAAAACATAAATCACACATAGAGATCCTTACCTTTGAGTAATCTTGTAAACCCTTCACACTCTACTAGAAAGAAATCTCTCTCAAACACTCTCTCCTTCAATTTCCCTTGAAAAATCATTAAGCAATGATTTTTGACATCAGTCTTTAATGGACCTTTTATACAAAATACACAAAAAACTGTCCAGAAAACTATGTTACAACCCATGATCCCGAGTTTGAGATTTTGATGATGCCAAATAATGAGTATTTTGGAACAGCTTTTCATTGAATATTATTTTATTTGCTATTGTTCTTGAGCACTAACATTTCAGGAAGATCACAAGTGACTCAGGAAGAAAGGAAGACTCAAGACTGGGTAGATTAAGAGTATGAGTCAAACATTGTATTTTTCCATTTATTTTGTTTTTATTTTATTGAGTCTGGCCACAAAATGCGTAAGAGTAAGAGCAACCATGCACACACACAGGGGGAGAGTTATTTTTTAACTGCAAAATGTAATTAAAATTCTTCTCTGGAGATCGTACTGTACGATTGTAATTCGTACCGTACGATCCAAGCTATGTGGACGATTCTGTGAATAGATCGTACTGTACGAATATCTTCGTACTGTACGATATGTTCAGATCCAAAACCCTAGCCGTAGTTTAGTTTAAGTAAGTGATTTTGCGCCATTCGTACTGTACGAACATGTTCGTACTGTACGATCTATTTTAAATACTTACTTAAATTAACCCGTGATTAGTGCATGTAATCTTGGCCTAATTAAATTTTGAACATCGTACTGTACAAACCCGATCGTACCATACGATGAACAGAGATGAAGTATGATCGTCCCGGATATCGTCCTGGACGATCTCTTGGTTTTTGTCACATCGTACTGTACGATAGTGATCGTACCATACGATGAACAGAGACGACATCCGATCGTCTAGACCATCATCCTATACGAATAGTATCTTGTTGGATCGTACCGTACGATATTATATCGTACAGTACGAATTGTTTTTGAACTGTTCGTACATCTTCGTACCAGGATGACATCTGTTTATGAAGATCGTACTGTACGATGTTGAATCATACTGTACGAACAGTAACGGCTACTTTTGAATTCAGAGGGTTTTTGGAGCCTTTTTTAGATATCAATCAAGTCCTTTTTCAGTAAGATTTATAGAGGGGGTGAACGTGGTTAGAGAGGGATTCCAAGGGAGAAAACTCTAGAGAAGTTCTTGAGGGTTGAGAGAGGAAGGAGGAGGTGAGCGTTGTGAGGGAGAAGAGGTGTGAGGGAGATCACACGGTTGCTCCAAGCTTGCTGCATCTTGCTCCTCCTGTGGCCCTAGAAGGATTTGAGGGAGGATCTCCAAGGGAAAGGCTCATCTACATCCGTTACCTCGAGGTTCTCTGCCTTCTCCAGGAGGGAGAAAAACGAGAAGGTTCTCTGCCATCGCCAGGAGATCAAAAATAGAGTTTGGCACTCCGCCATGCCGGGTTGGTGAAAGGGAGGTTTGTAAAGGCTTCTCCGCCTTGCCGAGGGGGGCAAAAGGAGAACTATTTTGATAGTGAAAATCCCAGAGTGGAGGACTCTGGGGAGTGGACGTAGGTCATATTTTGACTGAACCACTATAAAATTCTTGGTGTGTTTCTTCCTTATCGTTGTTTACGTTTTACTTGCTTTTAATTTTTCATATCTATTGCATGTAAAATTTTGTAGAAGAAAAATTGCTTAAAATTTTGTTATAAAAATTCAAAAACAACAAAAAAATTAGAACTCTTATTTAGGGTTACTTTTGCTAAGAAAAAGGTTTTTACAATTCACCCCCCCCCCTCTCGTCGTTTAGTAATTTCAATTGGTATCAGAGCTTGTTTTTCAAAAATAGTATTTTAGAAAACCTTGAAAAAATGATCATGTCGAATTTTGTTAATCGTAACACTGCGGAGGGTTATTCAATAACTCGTCCACCACTTTTTGATAACATACCGTTTGATTTCAGGAAAATTAGAATGTCTACATTTTTGCAATCTATAGCCGCATGTGGATGTTAGTAAATGATGGGTATGTTGCACCGTTTAAAATTGTTAATGGTTTGAAAACTCCTGTATCGTTTATTGAATGGAGCAATGAGGATAGGGAGTTAGCCCAACTGAATGCTAAGTGCTTAAACTGCTTTTTTTGTGCATTGAAATCTGAGGACTATATGAGAGTATCTACTTGTGCTTCTGGTAAGGAGATTTGGGATAGACTGTGCATTACATACGAAGGAACAAACGAAGTAAAACAATCTAGGCTTAACATTCTACTGCATGATTATGAATTATTCCGTATGAAACCTAGCGAAACAATTTCTGACATGTACACTAGGTTCACCCAAATCGTGACATCCTTGCATGCATTAGGTAGAGAAATTTCAAATTCTGAGAAAGTGAATAAAATTCTTAGATGCCTACCTAGTTCCTATGATGCTAAGATAACTGCTATCACTGAGTCCAAAGATCTTAATGTTTATTCTATTGATAACCTCCTTGGGTCACTCATTACATACGAGTAAGGAGTGAGCCAAAGGCAAAGTGATGCAGGTGAAAAGAAAAAGGAGCGGACGGTGGCATTAAAAGCTAGCAACTCAGAAAGTGAAAGCTCTGCAGGGGAGGAAGATGATGAAATAGCACTGATGACCCGACAGTTCAAAAATTTCCTAAAGAGAAAATAGAAGCATCATCAGAACAGCTGGAATAAAGGTAAGAGCTCAAGGTCCAATAAGGTTTCATCTGATACAATTTGCTTTGAGTGCAGGAAGCCAGGTCACCTTCGAGCCGATTGCCCCAATCTGAAGAGTCAACTAGCAAAGGAGAAAGGAGATGACAAAGCTAAATACAAGAAAGGAAAGACAAAGACACAGAAAGCTTTTTGGGCCGACTCTGCCTCAGAATCATCAGAAGAAGAAGCAGAGGAGGAGGTAACAAATTTGTGTCTTATGGCTAATGATAACCTTGATCAATTGGATCAGGATGAGGTATGTCAACTCTCTTATGATGAATTATTGCTTATTTCTGAGAATATTCATGACTCGTATAGGAAACTGAAAAAAATGCATGCTAAACTTAATATTGAATTTAGTTCTTTACAAATTGAGCATGCTAACTTAGTTAAAGAAAATTCTGACTTAGATAAAGATCACATGTTACTTCTTGATGAGTATGATGCATTAAATAAGAAGCATATTGAACTAATTGAAGCGCATGAATCCTTGAAAACATTGCATATTGAACTAGATGTAGAGTTTGAAAAACTAACGGCACTTGCATTAGAAGTAGATCATAGTGAGCACTTGCTATTGATAGAAGTTGATGGATTGACAGCTCAAAATAAAACTTATAGTGAGAAAATAAAAGAACTAGAAAATGAAATTGCATCACTCACAGTAGGCTATCCTAGAAAACCCCCAACACAGCATGCATCACAAAACTTCAGGAAGAGACACCACCACCCACATAGATTAGTAAACCCATTTCCTGGTGTTAGGTGCATCTCTTGTGGCATGTTAGGTCACAGAGCCCGCACATGCACAATTCACCGTAGGACACACTTAGTATGGAGACCTAAACTGCATCCATCACAGCATAACATGCATATATCTCATTCATGCAAGCATAAGGAGGAACCCAAACTCACTTGGGTTCCCAAATCTAACCTTTGAATGAAATTGTAGGGATGCTCTCACAAAAGACCTAGTGAGAGCATGTGGTATCTGGATAGTGGCTGCTCGCGACACATGACTGGAGATATGAAGAAGTTCATCCTATTGGAGATCAAAACTGGAGGCAAAGTAATGTTGGGAGACAACACTACCAGGAAGGTGATAGGCTCAGGTATCGTTGGTAATGCTAAGAATTTTTTAATTGAAAATATTTTACTAGTTGATGGTTTGAAACATAATTTACTTAGCATTAGTCAACTGTGTGACAAAGGTTTTGATGTTAAATTTTTTACTGATAGATGCCTGATTAGTTTATTTGGTGAAATAATTTTAGAAGGAAAACGAATGAACAATGTTTACATGTTAGACCTTGATTGCGTAGATAACTCAAAATCATTTTGCTTGAAAACAATAGTTGATGACTCGTGGCTATGGCATAGGAGACTATGCCATGCTAGTATGAAAACTCTTAGAAACATCACTCAGAAAAACCTAGTTAGAGGTGTACCTAAGTTAGAATTTACCAAGGATCACTTATGTGATGCTTGCCAACTAGGAAAACAAGTCAAGTCATCCTTTCACTCAATTAGAGACGTGATCACCTCTAGGCCACTAGAAATTCTACACATGGACTTATTTTGACCCGTTAGTACAGCCAGTCTAGGTGGAAAGAATTATGGATTTGTGATTGTAGATGACTTCACTAGATTTACTTGGGTAAGATTCTTAGCACACAAGAATGAGTCTTTTGAGGAATTTAAAGTATTCTCCACATGGATTCAACGAAAATTAGGTTGTGAAATATCAACAATCCATAGCGATCATGATGGAGAGTTCCAAAATGATAAGTTTGAGTCATTCTGTCAAGAGATAGGAATAGAACACAATTTCTCAGCCCCTAGAACACCCCAACAGAATTGCATAGCAGAAAGGAAGAATAGAACTTTGGTAGAAGCTGCAAGGGCAATGTTATCGGAGTATACACTTCCTAGATACTTTTGGGCAGAAGTAGTCAACACAGCCTGTTATGTTTTGAATAGAGTAAACATTAGATCGAAGCCGAATAAAACTCCATATGAACTCCTTAAGGGTAGGACACCAAACCTTTCACATTTACATGTCTTTGGGTGTAAGTGCTTCATCTTAAATAATGGTAAACATCCCTTAGGAAAATTTGATCCCAAGTCTGATGAGGGTGTCTTCCTAGGTTATTCTTCTGTAGGTAAGGCCTATAGAATTTTTAATAAGAGAACCCTTGTAGTAGAAGAATCCACCCATGTGGTATTTGATGAATCAGGTATGCCCTCAGAAACTAAATTTGAAGATGATGAAATAGAGGCAATTCAAGGAGTAGAGACTATGACCTTAGGAGAAAGGGTCGAACCTCAGGAAGTTTTGCCTAGAAAATGGAGATATTCTTCTAGTCATCCTAAAGAGTTAATTTTAGGAGACCCTTCAGAAGGTGTAAGAACTAGGCATGGACTTAGGAAGGAGGTTAGTCACTCAGCTTTCATCTCTATGATAGAACCTACAAGTCTAGATCAAGCCTTAGGAGATGAATTTTGGATTCTAGCAATGCAAGAAGAGCTGAACCAATTCACCAGGAATGATGTTTGGGAGTTAGTCAAGAGACCTAAAGAGCATAGTGTTGTTGGAACAAAATGGGTCTTCAAGAATAAGGTGAATGATTCAGGAACAATAATAAGGAATAAAGCAAGACTAGTAGCTAAGGGGTACAACCAGATTGAGGGGATAGACTTTGAAGAAACCTTTGCCCCGGTTGCTAGACTAGAAGCCATAAGAGTGCTCTTAGCTTTTGCTTGCTTCAAGAACTTTAAGTTATATCAAATGGATGTAAAGAGTGCTTTTCTGAATGGGGTAATTAAAGAAGATGTCTGCATTGAGCAACCCCCCGGATTTGAAAGCTCACAATTTTCAAACCATGTATTTAAATTAAAAAGGGCACTATATGGATTGAAGCAAGCACCTAGAGCATGGTATGAAAGACTTAGCTCATTTCTTTTGGATAGAGGATTTAAAAAGGGTAGTGTAGATACTACACTCTTTTTACAAAAGGTCAAAGAAGAAATTCTCATTGTTCAAATATATGTAGACGACATCTTTTTTGGATCCTCGGATAAAAACTTATGCGATAAATTTTCAAAAACAATGAGTAATGAGCTTGAAATGAGCATGATGGGAGAACTTAATTACTTTCTTGGCTTTAGTGTAAAACAAATAGATAATGGAACCTTTCTTAGCCAATCAAAGTATATTAAGGACATTTTAAAGAAATATGAAATGGATAGTGCAAAACCCATGAACACCCCAATGAGTTCGACAATCCAATTAGATAAGGATCCTAGTGGAAAATCAGTAGATCAGAAAAAATATAGAGGAATGATTGGATCCCTTCTTTACCTGACTGCCAGTAGACCGGACATAATATTTAGTGTGTGCCTTTGTGCCCGTTTCCAAGCCGATCCTAAAGAATCTCACTTAACTGTTGTCAAAAGAATTCTTAGATATCTACTAGGCACCCCAAATTTAGGAATTTGGTATCCCAGACATAGCACTTCCTTTGAAATCTTAGGGTACTCAGATTCTGACTTTGCAGGATGTAGGATAGATAGAAAGAGCACCTCTGGTACCTGTCAATTCATCGGACAATCATTAGTTTCTTGGTCCAGTAGGAAGCAAAACTCAGTAGCACTTTCCACAGCCGAGGCAGAACATATTGCAATAGGAAGTTGTGTTGCCCAAGTACTATGGATAAAACAATAAATTCTTGATCTTGGACTACCTTTTGGAACCATCTCGATCATGTGTGACAACACAAGTGCAATTTGTATCTCTAAGAATCCAATTCAACACTCTCGAACGAAACATATAGACATTAGACATCATTTCATTAGAGATCACGTCGCTAAGGGAGATATAGAATTACATCACATCGCTATAGGATATCAATTGGCAGATATATTCACAAAACCTTTAGCTTTCGACACCTTTAGCACCTTGAGGACTAGATTAGGTGTCATAGATATAAATGCATAAAAAAAAAAAAACAAAAATTAGGGCTGCTCCTGATCACCACACACTCACCACACCAACACTTTGCATTAACTGTTCATCGTACTGTACGACCTACATCGTACTGTACGATACATCACAATCTACATACCATTCACCAATAGGCAGATTTCAGCTCTGTTGATCGTACTGTACGACCTACATCGTACTGTACGATAATCTTCCCGCATAATTGCCTACCGTATTGTACGATATCTCTTCTTCGTACAATACGATCCACGTCAGCAACGAATTGGGATGAATTAAATCCGGTTGGTATGACATTATTGCGTATCGTACTGTACGATACCTCCGTTTCGTACGGTGCGATCCACATCAGCACAAAGGGCAAATTTGAGTTAAAGCTGTTTGGTACGATATTTATTATGTATCGTACTGTACGATACACCTGTTCATACAGTACAAAACTTTTGGTCAAAAGTTGTACTGAGGGCCTCGGGACGATCGATATTCACCTGATCGTACTATACGATACCTATCGTACTGTACGATTTGACTGCCTTTTCCCGAAACGTCCGGTCAGAATATTAATTATCTATCGTACTATACGATCCAAGATCGTACTGTACGATTTCTAAAATTTCCTATAAATACCCCTGCCTAGGCCGTTCAATTCACTCAATCCTCTCCTCACTCAGCCTTCACTCAGTTTTTGTGCCCTCTTGCAATGTCTAAACGAGGTCGGATGACTACTGGAAGCTCATCCTCGTCGAGTCGCCAACCCGATCGCTTTCTGAATAGTGAGAATGAGGAAGCCTACCACCGATACAAAGCCTGCAAAATTTCCTTTTCAAAAATGCTTAATCATGCCGCTCTAAATTTCGAGGTAATGGGCCTCTTTGCTTCCACCTCCTTTCAATTCCTACTCACCCTGGCATTTCCATATAATTCTGAACTTCTTTTTGAATTTCTCGCCAACCTCACCTACACCGTCGATAACACCACTTTTCACTCCTTGTTTGTGGCCGCACCATTGAGATAACTAGAACCGACATCGCCCAATATATTGGGCTGTCCACTGAAGGACCTATGGTTCGCTCGTTTCTTACCGATGAATTTGATTGGAGCGATGTAAATAGAGTCCTTAGGAATACTGCTTTTCATCAACACCAGCCTCTTGTTCAATCCTTAACCCAAAATGCCCGTATAATTCAATATGTTCTTTGAACCTCTATCATACCCAAAGGTGGCGACCGTATAAATCTGACCCCTACCTTGTCCGTCGCTACCTATCTTATTATGTCCAACATTAAGTTTGATGAGGTCGATTTGATTAGCAACTATATTCGCCACATGACTTTTGTTCGTTTACCTACCACCCGACGGAAACAGAATCTGGCTCTTGGTCACCTAATAGGATATATCCTCCACAATAAATATCAATTATCCTACCCTGGTGAACCTGACATGTTTCCTATTTTTTATACGGATGCTTCCTTCTGTATTCTCTTTCATCGGGGTCACGAGCCTGAAGAACCCGTCTTTGATGAAGAAGAAGGAGAAGATGCCCCAGCCGCAGCTCCAGCTCGACCACAACGCCATGTCGCACCCCGAGCACCTGCACCAGCACCAGCACACCCTAATGATGATTTAGTCGTCCGCTTCGACCAGCTGCAGACTCATCTCGACATGCATATTCAAGAACAACATCAGCAACATGAGACTGATATGCAATGGTTTGGAGAGCGTTTTACTGCAATTGATCACCGCTTCGCTGCTCTATTTCAATATTTTCAACCAAATCCACCTCCACCACCAATTGATCAGGATCCGTCTGCTTAGATTGTTTGTGTTTGCATTGTAGTTTTTCTTCTTTTGCTTTTTGCTTTTAGTTGCTCCTCCTTTTTGTGCTGTCAAAAGGGGGAGAAGTTTGTTGTAATGCCTGTTATCTAAATGCATTCCTTTTGTTTTGTACTTGCTTTTAGCATCCTTTTTTTTCTCTTGTGTTTAATTTAAAAAAAAACAAAAGAAATGTTTTTCTTTCTTACTTGCAACAAATTATTTGACATCATCAAAAGGGGGAGATTGTTGCAACCCATGACCCCGAGTTTGAGATTTTGATGATGCCAAATAATGAGTGTTTTGGAACAGCTTTTCATTGAATATTATTTTATTTGCTATTGTCCTTGAGCACTAACATTTCAGGAAGATCACAAGTGACTCAGGAAGAAAGGAAGACTCAAGACCGGGTAGATTTGGAGTATGAGTCAAACATTGTATTTTCCCATTTATTTTATTTTTACTTTATTGAGTCTGGCCACAAAATACGTAAGAGTAAGAGCAACCATGCATACACACAGGGGGAGAGTTGTTTTTTAACTGCAAAATGTAATTAAAATTCTTCTCTGGAGATCGTACTGTACGATTGTAATTCGTACCGTACGATCCATGCTATGTGGACGATTCTGTGAATAGATCGTACTGTACGATTATCTTCGTACTGTACGATATGTTCAGATCCAAAACCCTAGCCGTAGTTTAGTTTAAGTAAGTGATTTTGCACCGTTCATACTATACGAACATGTTCGTACTATACGATCTATTTTAAATACTTACTTAAATTAACCCGTGATTAGTGTATGTAATCCAGGCCTAATTAAATTTTGAACATCGTACTGTACGAACCCGATCGTACCATACGATGAACAGAGATGAAGTATGATCATCCCGAATATCGTCCTGGACGATCTCTTGGTTTTTGTCACATCGTACTGTACGATAGTGATCGTACCATACGATGAACAGAGACGACATCCGATCGTCCAGACCATCGTCCTGTATGAATAGTATCTTGTTGGATCGTACCGTACGATATTATATTGTACAGTACGAATTATTTTTGAACTGTTCGTACATCTTCGTACCAGGATGACATCTGTTTATGAAGATCGTACTGTACGATGTTGAATCATACTGTACGAACAGTAACGGCTACTTTTGAATTCAGAGGGTTTTTGGAGCCTTTTTTAGATATCAATCAAGTCCTTTTTCAGTAAGATTTACAGAGGGGGTGAACGTGGTTAGAGAGGGATTCCAAGGGAGAAAACTCTAGAGAAGTTCTTGAGGGTTGAGAGAGGAAGGAGGAGGTGAGCGTTGTGAGGGAGAAGAGGTGTGAGGGAGATCACACGCTTGCTCCAAGCTTGCTTCATCTTGCTTCTGCTGTGGCCCTAGAAGGATTTGAGGGAGGATCTCCAAGGGAAAGGCTCGTCTACATTCGTTACCTCGAGGTTCTCTGCCTTCTCCAGGAGGGAGAAAAACGAGAAGGTTCTCTGCCGTCGCCAGGAGGGCGAAAACAGAGTTTGGCACTCCGCCACGCCGTGTTGGTGAAAGGGAGGTTTGTAAAGACTTCTTCGCCTTGCCGAGGGAGGCAAAAGGAGAACTATTTTTATAGTGAAAATTCCGGAGTGGAGGACTCCGGGGAGTGGACGTAGGTCATATTTTGACCGAACCATTATAAAATTCTTGGTGTGTTTCTTCCTTATCGTTGTTTACATTTTACTTGCTTTTAATTTTTCATATCTATTGCATGTAAAATTTTGTGGAAGAAAAATTGCTTAAAATTTTGTTATAAAAACTCAAAAACAACAAAAAAATTAGAACTCTTGTTTAGGGTTACTTTTGCTAAGAAAAAGATTTCTACAATTCACCCCCCCTCTTGTCGTTTAGTAATTTCAAACTAAAATTTTCAATTTTGAGCGTGTACGATCGTATGTTTGTACATATAAATAGTACAAATATTGTTGCGTACAAACCTATTGTGAATCAATTTGAAATCATTTCGTACGTGATCATCATCTGGTACGAACCAACTTCGCCCAGGACGAACAGTTAGAAAATTTAATTTTTTTTATACGAAATGTCAGGACGAAATGAGCGAGAACAAACCCGAGATGTTTGTCCTGGTACGAAACGAGAATTATCCCGTATGATCCATACTTAGAAAAAAAATTTAGTGCAAGATCAAAATAGAGGCGTTCGTCCCTATATGAAAATTTGGATCATCCCGTACGATCTTTGTCCAAGAACAAAATAGAGGCATTCGTCCCTATACAAAAATTTTGATCATCTCGTATGATCTTCCTCCGAGAACAAAATAGAGACATTCATCCCTGTATAAAAATTTTGATTGTCCCGTACAATCTTCGTTCGAGAACAAAATAGAGTCATTCATCCCTGTATAAAAATTTTGATTGTCCCATACGATCTTTATCTGAGAACAAAACAGAGGTGTTTATCCCTATACAAAAATTTGGATCGTCCTGTACAAACCATACTTAGAAAAAATATTTTCATTTCTATTCGTTCGACTGCTCGTTAGGAAAAATAACTATTTCTTATTAAAAGTTATTTTTATAATGGCAAAATAATTATTTTTTTGAATAAAATTAAAAATCCTAAATTTCTTCTTAACTCCCCCTAAATGAATAAGCATATGAATATAGGGGAATTTCTATTAAGAATAAATCAATTTTTTTTGCTTTAATTTTTTTATAAAAATTACAAAATACTCCAAACTGTCACAAAAACACTTCAAACAAAAAATAGAAAATTAAAACAACTCTATCAAATACTAAAACACAAACAAATAATATTTCTACCCCTTTTTGATAACAACAAAAAGAAGGAAGAAGAAAAAACACAAGAAATAAAAGAAGTCTTATGAAAAACTTTTGATAATTGATCTTGAAAGAGATTGAATTATAGTTGCAATAACAAGATTAATGTTTATTAGAGAAAAATATAGATTTATAACATTTAAATTAAAATATAATATAGACAAGATAAATATATCAAGGTCATGGAATAATCTAGACAATTAGATAAGGAGAATTATTGCAAAAGTGATGAAAAAAAGATTAATTAAAGTCAATTTTCAATATAAAATATAGTTGAAAATTATATTGATTTGAATTTGAAGATTAAAAGATAGAGGAAAGAACATTTATCAATACATTTGTTTGGCAACATTATGCATCTTTTCAAATATTTATGGCATACTTTGTGCATCTTTTTATATTTGGGCTAATTTTGTGCCTCTTTTTAATTTGTGAACCATTGCATATTCTTTCGATTTTTGTATATTTGTATAATTCTCAATTTTTAATTGATCTTTTCAAAATCAATAATCTAAAAACTCAAATTTCTTTAAGTACAAAGATAATTATATTGAAAAGAGAAATAAGAAATAATAAGACATCAAAATTGCAATAATAATATTAAAATTTTATATGCCTAAAAAGAACATGAGATTGCTACCCTTCACTTGATCGAGTTATAAATTAACTTATAATTTTAAAAAATTAGATTTCTTAATGAAATTATTTTTTGTGTTACTTTTCAAATTATAATGCTTTTTAGATCAATTAAGTTAGGATTAACATATAGACAAACTAACATTTCAAATAGAGTACAAAAACAAATAAACAAAATAAGACATTTTTTATTGATATCAATTTTAAAAAGGTGATACAATGAAGCACAACTGATATCAATATATAAAACTATAAAAAAAGATAATATAATAGCAAGCATAGAAAATATTGAAATCATGACATCATATCACTATGAACTGGCAAAGACAATATGCAAGAAGTACATCTATAGATCTGAGGGGCCCTGGTTTGGAGGAGGTGGCTGGTTGAAGATAGTAAAATAGCTATTCATCATAGTCACGTTAGTGTTCACCGAGTCGAGCTGACCTCGAATCCAACCCATATCCTGCAGATATTGTGCATCCTGCTGATTTAGATGAGTCTGAATTTGATCAAAGCGTTAATTAAAATGACTCTCTAGTCAGTAAAAATGCTAGACCATGTCCTAAAAGTCAGGTTCATGAGTAGGCACAGGTGCAGGTGCAGGTGCTTCCTCTTCTCCTTCAGAATCCTCACTTATATCATCTCTCCCAAAAAGTGCTCAAAATGAAGAATCAATGAAGTAGATATACATTTCAAGTTGAGGATCAAAATGAACAAGATTATACTTATTCTCAAGGATATATATCACTAGGTGTCCTAAGGCAATGTGTTTCTTCCTCTTATGTGAGACACGTCCAATTTTAGAAAGGCCATGAATATAGTCAATTATAAGTTAGGCTTCATCAATTAGTTGTCCAGTCATGATAAGATAGACAGAAGAGGAGTAATATTAATATGGTCATCAGCATTAGGAATTATGGAAGTTCTAAGGACATGCTGGAAGATCCTTGCATTTTGGTTCAATGTAGAGACCGTAGGTAAATGACATACTTGTTCAATCCCTCTAATAACTTTATTTATTTCAGTCTAGTCAAAATCAGATATAGAAGTCAAAGTGTGGGCTCTAACTCCTTGAGTCCTTAAGTTCAAAAAGGTTCCCAAATCTTCCTCAGTTATTTCTACCATCTTCTTAAAAACAAAAGATCTTATCCTACTCGCATCCTCGCTAAATGACATGTTTGTAAGAAAGTAGTGAAATGTTTGTTACAAATTCAGTTTCATGGACTATGTTTTGATGATTGGCAAACACTCTTGCTTTTCTTCAACTGCCTGTTACTACTGAGATTTTTAGGGTTCAAAGATCAAACGGAAATCAGAATCAGCTCAAGACTGGGTAGATTAGGATTGTGTCAGTCTGTAATTTTCTTTTTTCTTTTTTGAGTCAATTATAATTGCTTGAAGTGACTGATGTTAAGTAACCCTACACACACACTTGAGAGATTTAAAACTTGTGTTTTTACTCACATCAGCCCGGACGATATTTATATCGTCCTAGACGATCGAGTTCAAAAAAGAAGATCTAATCAGGATTTCTTAGTTAAGGCAGCCGTAATGAACTGATCATCTTGGACGATACCTGTATCGGCTAGGATGATATGCTTAATACAGAAAGAATTTGTTGCCATGATCAGTTTAGGTATTCTATATTTTTGTAAATTGGCCAGGACGATCATGAGATCAGCCTGGACGATATCACACAATTATGCTTAAATTGATCCGACAATCATGGGAGTTATTAAGGATGATTGATATGATCACATCGTCCTGGACGATCACAAGATCATCATGGATGATTCATTCAAAAACCCTTGGTCGCTCCTGGTCGACAAATATCGGTCAGTACAAATTCAGGGCGATGCGCTGGCCGATTTAGATTACAAATAAAATTCAGGGCGATGCTCTGGTCGATCTTATGAGATTTGTACTGATCGGCTAGGACGATTTCCATATCTTCCTGGACGATAAAGTCAACAACTTGCAATTAATGAGCTCCTTTGAAGCTCTTCTATTTAAGAGCTCTTGTTCAACATTTTTGAACATTCTTGGCTGTTGTCTTGACCTAAGAAAACCTAAAGGAGAGAGAGAGAGGGAGAGAGAGAGAGAGGATCTTGTGAGGGGGAGCTTGTGAGGGGATTCACAAGGGTTTCTTTAAGCATTGTTCCACTTCTTCTTCCCTAGAGTCTTTTTTCCTTGGAAGGGTTGGGAGAGATAAGTTTCAGTAAGTGATCGTGGTTCTCTGCCTACTTCAGGAGGAAGCAAAAGGAGTTGGGTTCTCTGCCTTGCCGGGTGTGTAAAAAAGGAGGTGTTTTTGTGAGGGCTTCTCCGCCTAGCTGTGGGGGCTAAAGGAGAGTCACATTGGTAGTGCAATACTTGGAGGGCACCTCTGGGGAGTGGACGTAGGTCGAGTTGACCGAACCACTATAAACCCTTGTGTTCTTGTTTTTACTGCTTCCGCATTTATTTTCTTCTGCACTTGTTTTTGTGGTGATTTGGTTTGTGATAATCGTTCTTTTTTCTTAAAGAAAATTTTAAATACCAATTCACCCCCCCTCTTGGTTAGCTTCGGGCCAGTTTTATAGGGCTTAATATCCCTAACGAACTTTCAAGTGGTATCAGAGCGGGATTCATAAAAACTAAGTTTGAAAACTTTTTGAATTTTGATCTATAGCTAACTTTGGGAATCGTAATACACAGGAAGGGTATTCTATTACCCGACCACCTTTTTTTGACAATATCCCATTTGATTTTTAGAAAACTCGCATGTCTACATTTTTACAATCTACTGATTATCGCATGTGAATACTTGTTAAGGATGGTTACACACCTCCAAATAGTAAACTTAACGGCATTACTGTTCCACTTTCTTTTACTGAATGGACTTTAGATGATAGGGATTTGACTCAATTAAATGCAAAATGTCTTAATTGCTTTTTCTGTGCTTTAAAATCAGAAGACTACATGCGTGTTTCCACTTGCAAATTCGATAAAGAAATTCTGGATAAATTGTGTATCACTTATGAAGGCACTAATGAAGTTAAACAATCCTGTTTGAATATTTTCTTGCATGACTATGAACTTTTTCGTATGAAGCCTCATGAATCAATTTTTGAAATGTATACGAGATTTACTCAGATTGTTACTACTTTGCATGCCTTAGGAAGAGAACTTTCAAACTATGAAAAAAAGAACAAGATTTAGAGATGCTTGCCTTCATCTTTTTATGCTAAAATCACTGCAATCACTGAATCTAAAGATTTGAATACGTATTCGATTGACAACTTACTTGGCTCACTCATTGCTTACGAGCAAGGAGTGAATCGAAGAAATCTTGATGCAGGTGAGAAAAGAAAGGAGAAAACGGTGGCACTGAAGGCACACAAATCAGACTCTGACTCTTCCGGGTTTGAAAGCGATGAATTTGCCTTAATCACAAGGCAATTCAGAAGTTTTCTAAGGAAGAAGCAAAAGCAGCATTGGAAAAACGGTAAGGATAACAAATATTCTAAAGGATCATCTAATGTGGTTTGTTATGAATGCAGGAAGCCTAGAAACGTGAAAGCTGATTGCCCTAAACTTAAGACGCACACATGCAAGGAAAAGACTGAGGAGAAATCCAATTTCAAAAAGGACAAAAAGAGACTTCAAAAAGCATATTGGGCGGATTCTACATCGGATTCATCAGAGACGAAACCAGAAGATGAGACAACAAACTCTTGCTTGATGTCAGGCGATAACCTTGATCAAGAAGAGGTATGTGAACTTTCCTACGATCAACTCCTTGAAGTTTCTAAAAAAAATTCATGCATCATATAGGAAGCTTAAGAAAACTCATGTTAGCTTGAAACTAGAATTTTTGAACTTACAGAAAGAGCATGTAATTATGACTAAAGATCGCTCAATAATTGATTCAAATCATATGGCTCTACTTGATGAATTTGATGAGTTAAACAAGAAGCATTATGAATTAATTGAAGAGCATGAGTCACTAAAAGTCACACACACCTCACTTGAATCTGATTTTAAGAAATCTAAATATATAAAGAAAAACCTGAGGATTGATAATGATGTCTTAAAAAGTACCAACTTGAGGATTCAAGATGAATTGGATACACTTAAGAAAATTTGGATGACACCAACACTTAATCAAAAGCCAAAACCTAGGATGAGGCATTATAACTCAAGCCATTTAAGAAACCCCTTTCTAGGTGTTAGATGCTTTTCATGTGGCATGCTAGGACATATTTCACACACTTGCACTGTTCACCATAGTACACATTGGGTGTGGAGACCCAAGGTGCATGATTCACAGCATATCACACATGCATTGCATTCTACTTTTCATAAGAAGGAACCTAAACCTGCTTGGGTTCCTAAATCAGACATTTGATGATTTTGTAGGTGAGCTCTCACAAAAAGCCTCATGGGAGTATATGGTACTTAGACAGCGGATGCTCTCAACATTTGAATGGTGATACTAAATCAATTTGTTTTGCTGGAGTCTAGGACTGGAGGCAAGGTTACTCTTGGAGACAATACCACCAAGAAGGTGGTAGGCTCAGGTGTAATTGGTAATTCCAAGAACCTTATGATTGAAAATGTTTTGCTTGTAGATTGATTTAAACACAACCTGGTCAATATCAGTCAACTTTGTGACAAAGGCTTCATCGTGTAATTCTTTGAAAATTCATGCATTATAAGTTTAAGTAACAATACTATTTTGCAGGGAAAAAGGATCAACAATGTCTACATGCTTGATTTAAATAACATTGAATGCGTTGCTTCATTTTGCTTAAAAATAGTTGTTGATGATTCATGGTTGTGGCACCGGAGATTATGTCATACATGTATGAAAAACCTTAGGAAAGTGACCAAAAAAGACCTAGTTAGAGGCGTCCCTAAACTCAAGTTTTCAAAAGACCCCCTTTGTGTGCCTGCCAACTAGGAAAGCAACTCCACTCCACCTTTCACCCCATTAAAAACATTAGCACCTTTAGACCTTTAGAAGTCCTTCACATGGATTTGTTTGGACCCATTAGCACTGCCAGCTTGGGAGGGAAAGTATGTGGTTTGGTAATTATTGATGACTACTCGAGGTTCACTTGGACTAGATTTCTTTCACATAAACATGAGTCTTTTGAGTAGTTTAGAACATTTTTTACTTGGATTCAAAAAATGCTAGGTTGTGAGATCTTGACCATCTATAGTGATCATGGGGGAGAGTTTGAGAATGAAAGGTTTGGAAATTTTTTTGAGGACAAGGGGATTAGCCACAACTTCTTAGCTCCTAAGACCCCTCAGCAGAACGGGGTAGCTGAAAGGAAGAACCGGGCCTTGGTGGAAGCTGCTAGAGCCATGCTTGCTGAGTATTCACTTCCAAAATACTTTTGGGCTGAAGCGGTTAACACAGCTTATTATGTGTTGAATAGGGTGAATGTTAGAGCCAAACTAGATAAGACACCATATGAGATCCTTAAGGGTAGGACACCCAATCTTTCCCACCTTCATGTCTTTGGTTGTAAAGTTTTCATTCACAACAATGGGAAGTCTCACTTGGGCAAATTTGATCCTAAATCTGATGAAGGAGTGTTCTTGGGATATTCTAGTATTGGGAAGTCTTTTAGGGTGTTTAACAAAAGGACTTTGATGGTGGAAGAGACTACACATGTAGTGTTTGATGAGTCTGATCCTAAAAAGCCTAGAGTTGAGGATGATGATGATGTTGGAGAGGTTACCACTTGAGTAGAAAATTTGGAGAAGGGAGTAGGTCACCAAAACATTGAAGGAGTAGGAGATGTCACCCAAGGAGTAGAAAATATAGATTTGGAAGAAAGGGTTGGACAATCTCACACATTGCCTAGAGATTGGAGATACTCTACAAGTCACCCCAAGGATTTGATCTTAGGAGACCCTTCTGATGGAGTTAGGACTAGACATGGACCTAGGAAGGAGGTGAACCGTTCTGCTTTTATCTCAATGACTGAACCCACCAACATAAACCAAGCCCTTACTGACGAGTTTTGAATTTGAGCCATATAAGAGGAGTTGAATCAATTTGTTAGGAATGATATTTGGGAGCTTGTAGAAAGACCAAAGGGACAAAGTGTTGTTGGAACAAAGTGGGTCTTTATGAACAAGGTAAATTATTCTGGAGTGGTGATTAGGAATAAAGCAAGGTTAGTGGCTAAGGGGTATAACCAAATAGAAGGGATAGACTTTGAGGAAACTTTTTCCCTTGTAGCTAGATTGGAAGCTATTAGAGTGCTATTAGCCTTTACCTGTTATAAAGGATTTAAGCTTTTTCAAATGGATGTTAAAAGTGCCTTTTTAAATGGGGAAATAAAAGAGGATGTGTTTGTAGAACAACCCCCAGGTTTTGAGAGTTCCTAATTTCCAAATCATGTTTATAAATTAAAAAAGACTTTGTATGGTTTAAAGAAGGCACCAAGAGCTTGGTATGAGAGGCTTTGCTCATTCTTACTAGAAAGGGAGTTTGTTAAGGGGAGCGTAGACACCACCCTTTTTCTTAGGAAAGTTGGAGATGATTTGCTCATTGTTTTTTTTTTTGAAAAGCTACATAAGCATTAAAAGAAAAGAAGAAAAAAATACAAAGACTAAGTGATAGAAGATCTATCACTCTCCTCCTTTAACAGCGAAAAAAAAGGAGGAACCTTATCAATCTCCAGAACATCCCAGAGAAAACTACCTCTTAAAGCATGGTTAGCACACCAATGAGCTAACTTATTACAATTCCTATTAACAAATTGAAAAAGTATCACCTGAAACCTTTTAAGAAAATCCAAGTCTTCTTTGGAAGCTCCATCCAATAGACAATTGTCCATCTTTGTCAATTTCTTAAAATGAGACATAACATTGGCATTGTCGCCTTCCACTATTATGCCTTCAGTGTAGAACATCCAATTCTCAATGACATTGCATATAGATCGAACAACCATCCATTCAAGAGTACCTATATCCCAATGTGTAAGTGAAAAACCAAAAGATAATAGCATTCTACCTTTATGGTCTCTTAAGATTCCACCTATCCCAGCTTCATTAGAGCTTTGAAGAGAAGCATCTATGTTGACTTTAATCCATCCGGGTGGAGGGGGATGCCAAAAAGAAGAAATCAGCTCATGCTGGTTAGTATCCCAGTGGTCTGAATGAAAATAAGAGAAATGACTAGATGCATAAGAAATGGCATTTAAGACGATGGTGTCGTCATCCAGCTCTTTGCCTTCATGAATTAACATACTTCTACTCTTCCAAGAGTTAAAAACTAAGGAGCAGTAAAGATTCTGTAAAAAAGGACTGACCTTCCCGTTATTTTCTAAATAAGAAACAACTTCATTCAAATCATTTAAAGTAGGTAAATGAAATCCCCATTTGTTTGCTTTACTGATAAACAATTTTAATTTCACGCACGTAGCAGCTACATGCTCTCCATTTTCTGATAAAGAACAACCTCTCGGGCAGTGGTTATGATCAATCAACCTTCTATGGAATAAGAAATCCGTAGTTGGTAAAGCATTATTTAAGAGCCTCCACCAAAAAAGAGAAACACGGGGATTTTATTTCAGCTTTCTCAAGTATTTCCAAATGTTAAGAAATGAGATATCAACTTCATCCTTATCAAAAATAGCTGTTTTAACCATGGTTGAGATAGTTTTACCAGAATGAACCTTTAAAAGATCTAATCTGTCTTCAGGGTTGTCCTTCTCAAACTTCAACTTGCAGATTTGATTGACAAGCTCATCCCCATAGTATTTTTGAAGTACTTCTACATTCCAATTCCCTTCCGTAATGAAACTAGAAAGGATGGACAGTGAAAGTTCTCAGATGGCACTAGAAAGTGCTCTGAAAACACTTGAAAGTTCGTTAGGGATGTTAAGCCCTCATTAACTGGCCCAAGGCTAACAAAGAGAGAGGTGAATTGGATAACTTTAAAACCAAAGATAAAAACTCAAACCAAAATCACCACAGAAAATAAATGCGGAAATTAAATGCGGAAGCAATAATAAGAAAAGAACACACCGGATTTATAGTGGTTCGGTCAAACCTTGACCTACGTCCACTCCTTGGAGGCACCCTCCAAGTATTGCACTAACACAAGTGTCTCTCCTTTAGCCCCCACAGCTAGGCGGAGAAGCCCTTACAAAATCACTTTCACCTTCCCCGGTGCGGCGGAATCGACGGGTCCTTTGACACCAAAGAGATCTTCTTCTTTGGTGAACTTACCTCGAGACAAGCCTTGAATCCGATGGTACTAAGGTGCGAGTGTGTGGATCCCCCACCACACTCCCTTGAGTTCCTCCCCCTCACAGGATCTTCTCCCTCTCAAACTCCACCCTTTCCTCTCTCCCTTTCAAACTCTCTCTTCAAGTTTCCCCCACAAGAACGAAGCTACAATGGCTGCCAAAGACACTTACAAAGTGCCATGCCAAAGCTTAAATAGAAGCTCTCAAAACAAGCTCATTAATGCAAGTTGCCGCCATTATCGTCCAGGACGATATGCATATCGTCCTGGCCGATTAGCACAAATATGAGGAAAATCATCCTAAATATCGCCCTGAAATGAAGCTGGACGATGTCTAATCGTCTCGAATGATCTTGCGATCAGCCTGGACGAAATCCCCATTAATTACTCTCCAAAACTGCCTGACAAATTTTGGAAAAATTGCTCTGGATCGTCCGGGATGATATTTTATATTCCAGGACGATCCACCGGGACGATGTCCAAAAATAAGATTTTCCTAAGTAGATCTGGCGGCAGATTCTTGCTGTATTGAGCCGATCGTCCTGGCCGATACAAAATCGTCCAGGACGATGTGTTTTGCATAAAGACGACTGCTTTAAAGAGGATGCCCTAATTAGGATTTCTACTTTTGTCAGATCGTCCTGGACGATAATATAAATATCGTCCCGGACGATGTTAGCAAAAATAGAAAACTTTTAGGGCACAATAGAAAATCTTCCAAGATACAAATCATCAGATGCCACACCAAATACAATAGACTCAAGAAAGGAAAAAGATTACAAACTGACACAGGCCTAGTCTACCCAATCTTGAGCTGGTTCCAGATTGCAGTCTATTAGTGTGGACCTGAAACGTTAGTAGAAAGCAGTCATAGAGAAAAAGAATGTTTGCTATCATCAAAATCATAAGCCATAGATCCGCAACAATCTCCCCTTTTTTGATGATGGCAAATAATTCAATTTGAATTTTCAAAAGAAAGCAATTTCTCCTAAAATTTGAATTTTCAAAGGAAAGCAATTTCTCCTAATCTCCCCCTCACTAGAATAAAACTTTAAAATTTAGGGGAGATGAACATATTTTTGTTGTTTTTAATTTTTTGAAAATAAGATACAAATTGAACAGTACAAAAATTCAACAATACATTCTCCCCCTTTGACATTATCAAAAATAGAGGAGGCAGAAACAAAAAAATAAAACGAACAGGAGATAAAACGTTCCTTGATCCAGTGAAAAGAAATAAATATTCTTAAAATGAGAAAGTTACCTCTTGGTTTTAATCAAAAACTTAGTAGAATTGGATTTACAACGCATAGCCCAGAAAAGGTTAGAAATTCATAATTTGATAATCCAAACTCGTTCTTTAAAAAAGGCTCAAAAACTTTTTAATTCAATATCTAGATCAAGTAATAAATTAGAAAAAGAAACAATGATTTTTTAAAAACTCCTTCCATAAAATATATCTAATAGAAGATCAATGCACGAATTTCTGAATCAGGAACCAAAATTTTCAAGCACAAGTTTCGAACATATCAAGGATTTTCTTAAGTTTTTAGTAGTATAAGAAAAAAAATAAGCATATTTTTTTGTGGGCTCATTTTATGCCCTTTATCACTTGAATGGCTCTTTGAGCATCTTTTGATTTTAATACACTTTGTGTATTTGTTTTTTCAATTTGGCGTCATTGCGCATCTTTTGGTTTGGCATCATTGGCCACTTTTTTTTTATTTTCAAAAAATATTCTTTCTTTCTTATATTTTCAAAACGAAAGTAAACCCAAATTATTGACGACACGAACAACATGATTAAGAAAATTTTAAGATGGATTCAACAATCTTGCAAAAGATTTCTATGCGATAGAAAAAATGTAGGGAGATAAAAAAAATAGTTTCAAAATCCAATTTAAAATATGATGAATATTTTGAATCAAAAGTAAAATAACCTCTTTAAGAAGACAAGGATTTGAAAAAAAACAATAATGAGTGTTCTTCCTTCGACTGTATTAGAGAAGTCAAACAAAATCTACCAAAGATTTCAAGAAAAACAAAAAGTAGATTTTTTATTTTTAGAAAAGTGAATGTGTGTGTTGATTAGAGAAAAACTTTCAAAAAAAAGTTTTCAAAGAACAAACAAAATAAAATAAAAAAAAAATAAAAATAAAAAGGAAAAACACAAAAACACAACACAAAAAACACGAAAGGCTCTTAACCTTTATCAAAAGTAATATTTTCAAATAAAGGTAGTCTTGTGATTGAATATCCTTCCGCAACATTACGATTTGAAAAATTAGCCATGGATCGAATAATTCAAAAGCTTTTAAAAACTTATTTTATGAAAACGGCTCTGATACCACTTGAAAGTTTACAGATGGCACTAGAAAGTGCTCTGAAAACACTTCAAAGTTTATTAGGGATGTTAAGCCCTCATGAACTGGCCCAAGGCTAACAAAGAGAGAGGTGAATTAGATAACTTTAAAACCAAAGATAAAAACTCAAACCAAAATCACCACAGAAAACAAATGCGGAAATTAAATGCGGAAGCAATAATAAGAAAAGAACACACCGGATTTATAGTGGTTCGGTCAAACCTTGACCTACGTCAACTCCTTGGAGGCACCCTCCAAGTATTGCACTAACACAAGTGTCTCTCCTTTAGCCCCCACAGCTAGGCGGAGAAGCCCTTACAAAATCACTTCCACCTTCCCCGGTGCGGCGGAGTCGTCGGGTCCTTTGACACCAAAGAGATCTTCTTCTTTGGTGAACTTACCTCGAGACAAGCCTTGAATCCGATGGTACTAAGGTGCGAGTTCGCCGGAGCAACCGTGTGGATCCCACACCACACTCCCTTGAGTTCCTTTCCCTCACAGGATCTTCTCCCTCTCAAACTCCACCCTTTCCTCTCTCCCTTTCAAGCTCTCTCTTCAAGTTTCCCCCACAAGAATGAAGCTACATTGGCTGCCAAAGACACTTACAAAGTGCCATGCCAAAGCTTAAATAGAAGCTCTCAAAACAAGCTCATTAATGCAAGTTGCCGCCATTATCATCCAGGACGATAGGCATATCGTCCTGGCCGATTAGCACAAATATGAGGAAAATCATCTTGAATATCACCCTAAAATGAAGCTGGATGATGTCTAATCATCCCGGACGATCTTGCAATCGGCCTGAACGAAATCCCCATTAATTGCTTTCCAAAATTGCTTGAGAAATTTTGGAAAAATTGCTCTGGATCGTCCAGGATGATATTTTATAGTCCAGGATGATCCACCGGGACGATGTCCAAAAATAAGATTTTCCTAAGTAGATCTAGCGGCAGATTCTTACTGTATTGAGCCGATCGTCCTGGCCGATACAAAATCGTCCAGAACGATGTGTTTTGCATAAAGACGACTGCTTTAAAGAGGATGCCCTAATTAGGATTTCTACTTTTGTCAGATTGTCCCGGACGATATAAATATCGTCCTGGACGATGTTACCAAAAATAGAAAACTTTTAGGGCACAATAGAAAATCTTCCAAGATACAAATCATCAGATGCCACACGAAATACAATAGACTCAAGAAAGGAAAAAGGTTACAAACTGACACAGGCCTAGTCTACCTAATCTTGAGCTGGTTCCAGATTGCAGTCTGATAGTGTAGACCTGAAACGTTAGTAGAAAGCAGTCATAGAGAAAAAGAATGTTTGTTATCATCAAAATCATAAGCCATAGATCCGCAACAGACAGGTTATCAATCTCAGAAGAAATAAAGGTAGGCCAACTTTCCAATCAATATTGAAGAATTTTATTAACCATTTCAACATTCATTAGTTCCCTACCTAATGCATGTATAGAAGTGACTATGTGAGTGAATCTTGTGTATATATCAGAAATAGATTCACTGGGTTTCATGCAAAATAATTCATAGTCATGTAACAAGATATTTATTCTAGATTGCTTTACTTCGGTAGTCCCTTCATAAGTAATATAAAGTCTATCCCATATGTCCTTTTTGCTTTTGCAAGTGGAAACCCGCATGTAGTCTTATGACTTAAGCGCATAGAAGAAACTGTTTAAACATTTTACATTTAACTATGCTAACTCACATTTTTCTATAGTCCATTCAGTAAAGGATGTTTTAACTCTAATACCATCAACTAATCTAGTTGGTTTTGTATACCCTTTCTTAACTACAATCCACATACGATAATCTAGTGACTGCAAAAATTGTAGACATGCGTATTTTTCAAAAATCAAAAGGGAAGTTATCAAATAAAGGAGGTCTAGTAATCGAATACCATTCAGGTGTGTTCTAGTTTCTAAAAGTAGCTATGCTCGTTTATCAAAAAATAGTCTAAACTTATGGTTTTGAAACAAAGCTCTGATACCACTTATTGATTGTTGTTAAATCTAGAATAAGTTGTTAAACCTAAACTAATGTCCCAAGGCTAACCAAAGGTGGGGGGTGAATTGGTAAATTAAAAGATTTTCTTGTCTTTAAAAAATTGAAACCATTGATTTATGAAGCAAGTTAATTTAAAGTTTTAAAATAAAACTTTTAAACCATAGAATAAAAATAACTTGCAGAAAAATAAGCAGCGAAAATATAAATGATATAAAGATTTATAGTGGTTTGGTCAAACATGACTTACATTCACTCCCTAAGCCTTCCCACTTCAGGTATTGCTCTATTACCAAAGTGACTCTTCTTTTACCCCCACAATAAGGCGGAGAAGCCTTTACAAAACTCTCTTTCACCAATCCCCGGTGCGGTAGAGAACCATCATCTTTTCATACCCTCTAAGTGTAGGCAGAGAACTTTTATCCTTTTACACCCTCAAAGTGTAGGCATAGTACCTTCGGTTGTTCACACTCTCCAAGTGTCGGTAGAGAACTATCATCCTTTCATACCATCCAAGTGTGGGTAGAGAACCTTTATCCTTTCACATCCTCCAAGTGTAGGAAAAGTACCTTCGGCTATTCACACTCTCTAAGTGTTGACAGAGAACCGTCTTCCTTTCACACCCTCCAAGTGTAAGCAGGGATCTTTATCCTTTCACACCCTCCAATTATAGGCAGAGTACTTTTTGTTGTTCACACTCAACAAGTGTCGGCAGAGAACCATCATCCTTTTACACCCTCTAAGTATCGACAAAGAACCGTTGGCTGTTAACACTCTCCAAGTGTCGGCATAGAACTGGATCTTCTTACAAGCAATCTAGAAAGATAAGAGGAAGAGTGAAAAACACAAATCACACATAGAGATCCTTACCTTTGACAAATCCTTACTGGATTGGTCATGACATAGAAGTGGAATATTTGGATTTTGCATAAGAGTGAGAGAAAGTCTAGTGAGAGAAAGTCTGGGATTTCAAATTTCGTTTACACGGTTCTTGATTTTTGCGGCGGGTTTTGGCTGGTGTACCGCCGGGTCTCCAGCGACTAGGGGGGACGTTTATGGAGCAACGGCGGCTCCTCCCTTCAGAGGCATGGTCGAAATATAGGAAAGGCTTATCGGTACAGGTTCTTGATTCCTCAGTGGTTTTCAATGGGGGATCAAAAGTTCTGGATGGGTTTAATCAGAATTTCAAGAGCTTCAAGGAAAAGCCTTTAATTATCAATGAAGAAGGTTTGTTGGGCAGAAAGGAATTACCCGTTCTGGTGCCAGGAAAGGGTAAGGAGGTTTTCAAGGAAGTATTTCAGAGATCATCGGAGATCTCTCTGATTTCGGCGGTTGGTGGTATAAATGAAGGAGGAAGGAAAGGTGATGCCTCTTCTTCGGGAGATTTAAGGATTTCTTCTAACTTCAGTTTTCATTCAAAATCATTGCCTTCGTCTCCAGCTGGGAGGTCAGTTAGTAGAACAGTTCAGGAGAGTCTCATTTCTCGGGGTGTAAATGACGTGGATGTGGTTTTGTCTCAGAGCAAGGAAGTTGATGGCCCTGCTGAAGGCCTTAAAACGGTTTTGGAGGATCTTTCTTCAGAAGAGGTGAAGGAAAAAAAGAAACAGGCTCCATCAGCCTGGGTGAAGAAGCCTTATATGAAGGTTGATAATTTGGAGCTGGGCTCTTTTTTATCGGATGATGGAAAAGTAGTGTGACTACAAACAGAGAAAGAATTGGAGAATGCCAAACGTTTGGAGAAGGCTGTAGTAGTTAAAACTTTTGGTGATGTTGCGGATCTATGGCTTATGATTTTGATGATAGCAAACATTCTTTTTCTCTATGACTGCTTTCTACTAACGTTTCACGTCCACACTATTAGACTGCAATATGGAACCAGCTCAAGATTGGGTAGACTAGGCCTGTGTCAGTTTGTAATCTTTTTCCTTTCTTGAGTCTATTGTATTTGGTGTGGCATCTGATGATTTGTATCTTGGAAGATTTTCTATTGTGCCCTAAAAGTTTTCTATTTTTGGTAACATCGTTCGGGACAATATTTATATCGTCCGGGACGATCTGACAAAAGTAGAAATCCTAATTAGGGCATCCTCTTTAAAGCAGCCGTCTTTATGCAAAACACATTGTCCTGGACGATTTTATATCGGCCGGGACGATCGGCTCAATACAGCAAGAATCTGCCGCCATATCTACTTAGGAAAATCTTATTTTTGGATATCGTCCCGGTGGATCGTCCTGGACTATAAAATATCGTCCCGGACGATCCAGAGCAATTTTTCCAAAATTTCTCAAGCAGTTTTGGAAAGAATTTAATGGGGATTTCGTCCAGGCCGATCGCAAGATCATCCGGGACGATTAGACATTGTCCAGCTTCATTTTAGGGCGATATTCAGGATGATTTTCCTCATATTTGTGCTAATCGCCCAGGACGATTTGGCTATAGTCCTGGACGATAATGGAGGCAACTTGCATTAATGAGCTCGTTTTGAGAGCCTCTATTTAAGCTATGGCAAGGCACTTTGTAAGTGTCTTAGGCAGTCATTATAGCTTCGTTCTTGTGGGGGAAACTTGAAGAGAAAGCTTGAAAGGGAGTGAGGAAAGGGTGGAGTTTGAGAGAGGGAGAAGATCCTGTGAGGGGGGACTCAAGGGAGTTTGGAGGGGGATCCACACGGTTGCTCCGGCAAGCTCGCACCTGAATACCGTCGGATTCAAGGCTTGTCTCGAGGTAAGTTCACCAAAGAAGAAGATCTCTTTGGTGTCAAAGGACCCGGCGACTCCGCCGCACCGGGGAAGGTGGAAGTGATTTTGTAAGGGCTTCTCCGCCTAGCTGTGGGGGCTAAAGGAGAGACACTTTTGTAGTGCAATACTTGGAGGGTGCCTCCAAGGAGTGGACGTATGTCAATGTTTGACCGAACCACTATAAATCCGGTGTGTTCTTTTCTTATTATCGCTTCCGCATTTATTTTTTCCGCACTTTGTTTGTGGTGATTTTGGTTGGAGTTTAATCTTTGATTTTAAGGTTTTCCAATTCACCTCTCTCTTGATTAGCTTGGGACTAAGTTCAAGAGGGCCTAACATCCCTAACGAACTTTCAAGTGGTATCAGAGCGGGATTCAAAAATGAGTCTTTAAAAGCTTTTGAATTTTTGATCCATGGCTAATCGTAATTTTGCGGAAGGTTATTCAATCACAAGACCTCCTTTATTTGAAAATATGTCATTTGATTTTTTGAAAACTCGCATGTCTATTTTCTTACAATCGATAGATTTTCGCATGTGGCATATGATTTTAACTGGTTATTCATACCGTCATGAATTGTTAATTTAGTTAAAATTGATAATCCTTTTAATCAGTGGAGTAGGGAAGAACAAGTTAATGCTCAATTGAATGCAAAGTCTTTAAATTGCTTTTTCTGTGCTTTAAATTATGATAATTTTATGTTAGTATCCACGTGCACTACCGGTAAGGAAGTTTGGGATAAATTGCACACCATATACGAAGGCACTAGTGAAATCAAGCAATCCAAGTTGAATTTGTTAATGCATGATTTTGAACTGTTTTCCATGAAACCTTTTGAAACGATCTTAGACATGTATACCAGATTCATTCAAATTTTAAACTCATTGCATGCTTTAGGAAAAGATTTTTCAAATTTTGAAAAAGTTAACAAAATTCTTCGTTGTTTACTTGAAAAATTCGATGCTAAAGTAGTTGCTATCTGTGAATCAAAAGATTTGAATGATTATTCTATTGATAATTTGATTGGCTCACTCATTGCCTACGAGCAATGGTTGGGTCAAAGACTTTTGGATGCAAGTGAAACGATCGTTCTAAAAGCTGAAGATACGGAAAAAGGAAGCTTAGTTGGTGATGAAAGCAATAACTTGTCAAGCAAATCACAAAGCTCTCCAAAGCATAAGAAAAAGTGGAAAAAAGGTAAAAGTGGTAAAGATGTCCATATTTCTTCTGACGTTATTTGTTTTCGATGCAGGAAGCCTGGACATATGAAAAATCAGTGCCCTAATCTAAGAATTCTTCCTACGAAAGAAAAGGGCAAGGCAAAGAAAAATTTAAATTGGGGAAATAATGAAAGGCAAAAAATCTCATGGGCAGATCTGGTCTCTGAAGCATCGGACCAGGAGAAAGATAATGGTTAAGAGCCTTTCATATTTTTTGTATTGTGTTTTTGTGTTTTTCCTTTTTTTTTGTATTTTTGTTTTTTAGTTTTGTTTATTCTTTGAATTTCCTTTTCTTGTGAAAGTTTTTCTCTGATCAACACATACACTCACTTTTCTAAAAATGAAAAATCTACTTCCTATTTTTCTTGAAATCTTTGGTAGATTTTGTTTGACTTCTCTAATACAGTCGAAGGAAGGAAACTCATTATTTTTTTTTCAAATCCTTGTTTTCTAAAAGAGGTTATCCTACTTTTGATTTAAAATCTTTTTCATCTTTTAAATTGGCTTTTGAAATAATTTTTTTTTATCTCCCTACGTTTTATTTATCTTATAGGAATCATTTGCAAAGCTTTTGAATCTAACTCATAATTTTCTAAATCAAGAAATTCGATTTGTCACTAAGATGGGTTTTCCTTTGTTCTTAAAATTTAAGAAAGGAAGCATATTAAAAAAAAAAAAAATTGGCCAATGATGCCAAAAATAAAAGATGCGCAAAGTCGCCAAATTGAAAATATAGAATACACAAAGTGTATCAAAAGATGCGCAGTGCGCCAACCAATTGTCAAGAGGCATAAAATGAGCCCACAATGTTAATGCTTACCATTCTTGTATTTTTGAAAAAACTCAAGAAAACCCTTGATACTTTCGATACTTGAGTTTGAAAATCTTGATTCTTGATTCAAAAATTCGTGCATTGATCTTCTATTAGATATATTTTATGGAAGGAGTTTTTGAAAAATCATTATTTCTTTTTCTAATTTATTCCTTGATCTAGATATTGAATTAAAAAGTTTTTGAGCCTTTTTTAAAGAACGAGTTTGGATTATCAAATTATGAATTTCTAACATTTTCTGGGCTATGCGTTGTCAATCCAATTCTACTAAGTTTTTGATTAAAACCAAGAGGTAACTTTCTCATTTTAAGAATATTTATTTCTTTTCACTAGATCAGGGAACGTTTTATCTCCTATTCATTTTTTTTTGTTTCTGCCTCCTCTCTTTTTGATAAAGTCAAAGGGGGAGAACGTATTGTTGAATTTTTGTACTGTTATCGTGTTTGTATCTTATTTTCAAGAAATTAAAAACAACAAAAATATTTTCATCTCCCCTATTTTTTTAAAAGTGTTATTCTAGTGAGGGGGAGATTAGGAGAAATTGCTTTCCTTTGAAAATTTAAATTTTAGGAGAAATTGCTTTCTTTTGAAAATTCAAATTGAATTGTTTGCCATCATCAAAAAGGGGGAGATTGTTGCGGATCTATGGCTTATGATTTTGATGATAGCAAACATTCTTTTTCTCTATGACTTCTTTCTACTAACGTTTCAAGTCCACACTATTAGACTGCAAAATGGAACCAGCTCAAGATTGGGTAGACTAGGCCTGTGTCAGTTTGTAATCTTTTTCCTTTCTTGAGTCTATTGTATTTGGTGTGGCATCTGATGATTTGTATCTTGGAAGATTTTCTATTGTGCCCTAAAAGTTTTCTATTTTTGGTAACATCGTCCGGGATAATATTTATATCATCCGGGACGATCTGACAAAAGTAGAAATATTAATTAGGGCATCCTCTTTAAAGCAGCCATCTTTATGCAAAACACATCGTCCTGGACGATTTTATATCGGCCGGGACGATCGGCTCAATACAGCAAGAATCTGTCGCCATATCTACTTAGGAAAATTTTATTTTTGGATATCGTCCCGGTGGATCGTCCTGGACTATAAAATATCATCCCGGACGATCCAGAGCAATTTTTCCAAAATTTCTCAAGCAGTTTTGGAAAGCATTTAATGGGGATTTCGTCCAGGCCGATCGCAAGATCGTCCGGGACGATTAGACATCGTCCAGCTTCATTTCAGGGCAATATTCAGGACGACTTTCCTCATATTTGTGCTAATCGGTCAGGACGATTTGGCTATCGTCCTGGATGATAATGGCGGCAACTTGCATTAATGAGCTCGTTTTGAAAGCCTCTATTTAAGCTATGGCAAGGCACTTTGTAAGTGTCTTTGGCAGCCATTGTAGCTTCGTTCTTGTGGGGGAAACTTGAAGAGAAAGCTTGAAAGGGATTGAGGAAAGGGTGGAGTTTGAGAGAGAGAGAAGATCCTGTGAGGGGGGACTCAAGGGAGTGTGGAGGGGGATCCACACGGTTGCTCCAGCAAGCTCGCACCTGAATACTGTCGGATTCAAGGCTTGTCTCGAGGTAAGTTCACCAAAGAAGAAGATCTCTTTGGTGTCAAAGTACCCGGCGACTCCGCCGCACCAGGGAAGGTGGAAGTGATTTTGTAAGGGCTTCTCCGCCTAGCTGTGGGGGCTAAAGGAGAGACACTTTTGTAGTGCAATACTTGGAGGGTGCCTCCAAGGAGTGGACGTAGGTCAATGTTTGACCGAACCACTATAAATCCGGTGTGTTCTTTTCTTATTATCGCTTCCGCATTTATTTTTTCCGCACTTTGTTTGTGGTGATTTTGGTTGGAGTTTAATCTTTGATTTTAAGGTTTTACAATTCACCTCTTTCTTGATTAGCTTGGGACTAAGTTCAAGAGGGCCTAATATCCCTAACGAACTTTCAAGTGGTATCAGAGCGGGATTCAAAAATGAGTCTTTAAAAGCTTTTGAATTTTTGATCCATGGCTAATCGTAATTTTGCGGAAGGTTATTCAATCACAAGACCTCCTTTATTTGAAAATATGTCATTTGATTTTTGGAAAACTCGCATGTCTATTTTCTTACAATCGATAGATTTTTTCATGTGGCATATGATTTTAACTGGTTATTCATCACCGTCACGAATTGTTAATGGAGTTAAAATTGATAATCCTTTTAATCAGTGGAGTAGGGAAGAACAAGTTAATGCTCAATTGAATGCAAAGTCTTTAAATTGCTTTTTCTGTGCTTTAAATTCTGATGATTTTATGTTAGTATCCACGTGAACTACCGGTAAGGAAGTTTGGGATAAATTGCACACCATATATGAAGGCACTAGTGAAATCAAGCAATCCAAGTTGAATTTGTTAATGCATGATTTTGAACTGTTTTCCATGAAACCTTTCGAAACGATCTTAGACATGTATACCAGATTCATTCAAATTTTAAACTCATTGCATGCTTTAGGAAAAGATTTTTCAAATTTTGAAAAAGTTAACAAAATTCTTCGTTGTTTACTTGAAAAATTCGATGCTAAAGTAGTTGCTTTCTGTGAATCAAAAGATTTGAATGATTATTCTATTGATAATTTGATTGGCTCACTCATTGCCTACGAGCAATGGTTGGGTCAAAGACTTTTGGATGCAAGTGAAACGATCGTTCTAAAAGCTGAAGATACGGAAAAACGAAGCTTAGTTGGTGATGAAAGCAATAACTTGTCAAGCAAATCACAAAGCTCACCAAAGCATAAGCAAAAGTGGAAAAAAGGTAAAAGTGGTAAAGATGTCCATATTTCTTTTGACGTTATTTGCTTTCGATGCAGGAAGCCTGGACATATGAAAAATCAGTGCCCTAATCTAAGAATTCTTCCTACGAAAGAAAAGGGCAAGGCAAAGAAAAATTTAAATTGGGGAAATAATGAAAGGCAAAAAATCTCATGGGCAGATCTGGTTTCTGAAGCATCGGACCAGGAGAAAGATAATGGTTAAGAGCCTTTCGTATTTTTTGTATTGTGTTTTTGTGTTTTTCCTTTTTTTTGTATTTTTATTTTTTAGTTTTGTTTATTCTTTGAATTTCCTTTTCTTGTGAAAGTTTTTCTCTGATCAATACACACACTCACTTTTCTAAAAATGAAAAATCTACTTCCTGTTTTTCTTGAAATCTTTGGTAGATTTTGTTTGACTTCTCTAATACAGTCGAAGGAAGGAAACTCATTATTTTTTTTTCAAATCCTTGTTTTCTAAAAGAGGTTATCCTACTTTTGATTTAAAATCTTTTTCATCTTTTAAATTGGCTTTTGAAACAAATTTTTTATATCTCCCTACATTTTATTTATCATATAGGAATCATTTGCAAAGCTTTTGAATCTAACTCATAATTTTCTAAATCAAGAAATTCGATTTGTCACTAAGATGGGTTTTCCTTTGTTCTTAAGATTTAAGAAAGGAAGCATATTAAAAAAAAAAAATGGCCAATGATGCCAAAAATAAAAGATGCGCAAAGTCGCCAAATTGAAAATATATAATACACAAAGTGTATCAAAAGATGCGCAGTGCGCCAACCAATTGTCAAGAGGCATAAAATGAGCCCACAAAGTTAATGCTTACCATTCTTGTATTTTTTAAAAAAACTCAAGAAAACCCTTGATACTTTTGATACTTGAGTTTGAAAATCTTGATTCTTGATTCAAAAATTTGTGCATTGATCTTCTATTAGATATATTTTATGGAAGGAGTTTTTGAAAAATCATTGTTTCTTTTTCTAATTTATTCCTTGATCTAGATATTGAATTAAAAAGTTTTTGAGCCTTTTTTAAAGAACGAGTTTGGATTATCAAATTATGAATTTCTAACATTTTCTGGGCTATGCGTTGTCAATCCAATTCTTCTAAGTTTTTGATTAAAACCAAGAGGTAACTTTCTGATTTTAAGAATATTTATTTCTTTTCACTAGATCAGGGAATGTTTTATTTCCTATTCATTTTTTTTTTATTTCTTCCTCCTCTCTTTTTGATAATGTCAAAGGGGGAGAATGTATTGTTGAATTTTTTTACTGTTATCGTGTTTGTATCTTATTTTCAAAAAATTAAAAACAACAAAAATATTTTCATCTCCCCTATTTTTTTAAAAGTGTTATTCTAGTGAGGGGGAGATTAGGAGAAATTGCTTTCCTTTGAAAATTCAAATTTTAGGAGAAATTGCTTTCTTTTGAAAATTCAAATTGAATTGTTTGCCATCATCAAAAAGGGGGAGATTGTTGCGGATCTATGGCTTATGATTTTGATGATAGCAAACATTCTTTTTCTCTATGACTGCTTTCTACTAACGTTTCAGGTCCACACTATTAGACTGCAAAATGGAACCAGCTCAAGATTGGGTAGACTAGGCCTGTGTCAGTTTGTAATCTTTTTCCTTTCTTGAGTCTATTGTATTTGGTGTGGCATCTGATGATTTGTATCTTGGAAGATTTTCTATTGTGCCCTAAAAGTTTTCTATTTTTGGTAACATCGTCCGGGACAATATTTATATCGTCCGGGACGATCTGACAAAAGTAGAAATCTTAATTAGGGCATCCTCTTTAAAGCAGCCATCTTTATGCAAAACACATCGTCCTGGACGATTTTATATCGGCCGGGACGATCGGCTCAATACCGCAAGAATCTGCCGCCATATCTACTTAGGAAAATCTTATTTTTGGATATCGTCCCGATGGATCGTCCTGGACTATAAAATATCGTCCCGGACGATCAAGAGCAATTTTTCCAAAATTTCTCAAGCAGTTTTGGAAAGCATTTAATGGGGATTTCGTCTAGGCCGATCGCAAGATCGTCCGGGACGATTAGACATCGTCCAGCTTCATTTTAGGGCGATATTCAGGACGATTTTCCTCATATTTGTGCTAATCGGCCAGGACGATTTGGCTATCGTCCTGGATGATAATGGCGGCAACTTGCATTAATGAGCTCGTTTTGAGAGCCTCTATTTAAGCTATGGCAAGGCACTTTGTAAGTGTCTTTGGCAGCCATTGTAGCTTCGTTCTTGTGGGGGAAACTTGAAGAGAAAGCTTGAAAGGGAGTGAGGAAAGGGTGGAGTTTGAGAGAGGGAGAAGATCCTGTGAGGGGGGACTCAAGGGAGTGTGGAGGGGGATCCACACGGTTGCTCCGGCAAGCTCGCACCTGAATACCGTCGGATTCATGGCTTGTCTCAAGGTAAGTTCACCAAAGAAGAAGATCTCTTTGGTGTCAAAGGACCCGGCGACTCCGCCGCACCGGGGAAGGTGGAAGTGATTTTGTAAGGGCTTCTCCGCCTAGCTGTGGGGGCTAATGGAGAGACACTTTTGTAGTTCAATACTTGGAGGGTGCCTCCAAGGAGTGGACGTAGGTCAATGTTTGACCGAACCACTATAAATCCGGTGTGTTCTTTTCTTATTATCGCTTCCGCATTTATTTTTTCCGCACTTTGTTTGTGGTGATTTTGGTTGGAGTTTAATCTTTGATTTTAAGGTTTTCCAATTCACCTCTCTCTTGATTAGCTTGGGACTAAGTTCAAGAGGGCCTAACATCCCTAACGAACTTTCAGGTGATAATATCCCCTTCCATGTTATAAGTACAGATTTACAAAGACCGTGGGATAAGTTTGGGAAATTCCACATCACTGGCCTGGGTCTTGGTTGGATCCTGTGCTCTTTTGAAGATGCTTCAGTGGTGGAGAAGGTCCTAGCAGGTGGACCTTGGTTGGTCAGAGGCCATGTGGTTGGCCTAGATAGATGGTCACCTAATTTCAATCCAACTTCTTTAAAGGGAATTTCTTCTCCGGTGTGGATAAGGTTGCCCAACCTCCCCCTGCAATGTTGGGACGAGGTCAGCATATGCAGGATTGCTTCACAGATAGGCAAACCATATCTTCTGGATGGAAACTTATTTCAATGGAGCAGAAGAGAATTTGCTCGAGTTTGTGTGCGAATTCCTCTCGACTTGAAACTACCTCAAGGGGTATGGGTGGAAGGTTTAACAGGGAAGTTCTTCCAGAAGGTAGAATATGAAGGGATTTCTAAAATTTGTAGTGAATGTGGCAAAGCTGGACACGTTGGAAGTATGTGTATGAGTTTGAAGGAAAAGGTTGGTTCTGATTATACAGATAATCCAAATGTAGTCATAAATGGTGGACGGAATTCCCCTTTGGTTGGCAATAACTCTTAGCTTGAGAAGGGTAAGGGTGAAGAAAGCTCCTGGACTGTTGTTAAACACGGGAAGAAGAAGGTTAACAGAGGCATGGATAACAGAAAATTTTTCACTAGAAAATTTTCGGTACAAATGAAGAAATTGTATGTTCCCAAACTTGGCACTTCCAACCAGAAGAAGAAGAATGTTTCAAATGCTATTAATCTGGTTAATAAGCCGGAGGAGGTAGCTGGGGTTACTCATGCTCCTGTTCAGGATGTTATTGAAGTGTGGGCTATGGTGATTGATAAGTGCGACCCTCCAGAAAATAATCTTAATGTTGGTAAGGAAGTGGAGTCTTTAGTGTTGGTTTAGAATCAATTTGATTCTTTATCAAATTTGGAAGAGGAAGGGCTTGTGGTGGTCTCAGATGTTGATGTTGGAGGAGAACCAGAAGAAGGGGAAGTCATACGATCACCTGCATCAAATATTATTGGTCTGGAGGATGGGAAGGTGAAGCAAAATTCGGGGTCCTCTTTGAAGAAGGATCATTCTAAGAATAACTCAAGCTCTGTAAGGAACCACTCTTAGGAGAAGAAAGCTAAACTACTCAAGGAATTGATATCCCTTGGAGCAGGTAATATCCTTCCTCATAATAGAAAAGGGGAGAGTGGAAAGGTAAAGAAGGTTGGGGGCCCTTCCCCCATATTTAAACAATGAGTGCTTTACTCTTTTGGAATTGTAGAGGAGCCAAGAAAGTGGAGGCTGCTCTATATCTGAAGGAGGTGATCAAGGATCACAGGGTGTTCTTTGTTAGTTTGTTGGAAACGAAGATTAATACCTTAGACAGTACTCAAATTCTAAAGCTTTTGGGAGATAAGTGGAGTTTCTATTTAGTTCCAGCAGTGGGCCTGTCAGGTGGCCTGATGGTGTTATGGAGAAATGATATAGCTGATTTTTCTGTAATTGAGAATTCTTCCCAATTGGTGGTGGGTAATTTGAATGTTGTAGGAAAAGGGTGCTGGAAAGTGGCTTCGGTATATGGTAGTACTGATGCACAGGAGAGGAAATTGCTTTGGGACAGTCTTGGGAGGCTTTGTTCAAATGATCTTCCCTTTGTAATAGGAGGGGATTTCAATTGTGTTGTTTCTCAGGAGGAGAAAAGAGGGGGGAAGAAGTTCAGACTATCTCAAGGTTCCAAAGATTTTCAAAGTTTCTTGATCAACAACGATCTTCACGAGGTAAAATCTATGGGGCCAAGATATACCTGGTGTAATAATAAATCCGGTAGCAGTCGTATTTGGGAGAAATTGGACAGGTGCCTTATCAACTCCTCAGCATTAAACAGTATAGAAGAATACCAAAATTTATAGTGTTTTTGTCCAACTAGTCCTACGTACACTCCTAAAGATTCCTTTAGGTATTACATTAAATCAAGAGTGACTCTCCTTCTGCTCCCATAGTAAGGCGGAGAAGCCCTTACAAAACCTCTCTTCCACTAACCCGATGCAGTAGAGTCCCGACATCCTTTCTCACCCTCCTGATGAGGGCAGAGTACCAATGTCTTTTCTCACCCTCCTAGTGATGGCAGAGAACTAGCATCCTTTTTCACCCTCTTGGTGATTATTGAGAACCAAAATCCTTTCTCACCCTTCTGGTGATGGCATAGAACTAGCATCCTTTCACACCCTCTTGGTAATGATAGAGAACCAGTGTCCTTTCTCACCTTTCTGGTGATGGCAAAGAACCAATGTCCTTTTTCACCCTCCTGTTGATGATAGAGAACCAACATCCATTCTCACCCTTCTGATGACGGTAGAGTATCGTGATCTTCATTAAAAGTCTTCTATCAAAGCCTTCAAGGAAGTAGGGAGAAACTTGAAGAATAAACATGAGATTCTTACCTTTGGGCAACCTTGTGAATCCCCTTACAAATTCCTCTCAAAAGATCTTTCAATCTTCACTCCTAAAACACTCTTCTAAACACTCTCCTTTTCCACTCTTTAAAGAAATTCACAGCAATAACTTTGGAAGATTATAGGTGATTGTTTTTAGGACCCTTATATATGAAAGACAAGAAAAATCATCCAAAAAAATGGAAAATTTCAAGTTGAATAAATTCAGATCGTATAGTACGATCATACTTTGTACATATGAATAGTTAAAAAATCCATGTATGATCCTGTATAAACTTGATTTCGTACTCTATTAGTCATCTTTACGAACTAACATTATATTGTACAAACAGTTCAAAACTGAATAAGTTCTTCTGGTACGATTATGTACGATCCAATTTTATATACTATGAGTCATCTGTACGAACCATACATCGTATAATATGAACTACTAAATCAAATCATGCTTCATTTGGTATGAATATGGATGGCTCCATTTTATACTTTGGATGACATCTTTATGAGCCCCAACTTGTACAAAACAAACAGTTCAAAAAATGATGTGTTTGTATGGGACAAACTAGTACACATCCATTTTATACTCTAGTCATCAAATGTATGAACTCAACTTCATATAGTATGAACATTTCAAAAAATGATGTGTTCGTATGGGATGAACAGGTATGCACCCATTTCATACTCTAGATGTTGTCTCTACAAACATACATCATACAGTATGAAGAATACAAAAAAAAAATTCAGGCATGAATTGATTAACTTTGTTTTGGAGGAACTACCATGACAAACTGTCCAGTATGATTTAAAAATTATACAGTACAATTAGTTTTAAAAATTAAAATTTTACCTCACTCCCTAGTGTTTGTGCACGATTACCCAATTACAATTACACTCTCTCTGACTCAAGAAAAATAAAAAAATTATAGATTCCATTTCATGAAACTCTAATCTAATTTATCTTGAAGTCTTCAATAATATGGAGTATTATTTCCCTAAAATGTTAGTACACAAAAAAAATAATAAAAAAATAAAATATATCCAATGTATGTTAGGAGAAATAGTAATCATAACAATAATATTTTGGTATTATCAAAAACTCACATGATATAAAACTTATTTTAAAATCTAAGTTCCATCAATTTCTCTCTTTTTGATGATGACAAAACAATTATTTTTTGAGTTAACACTTGATATCATTTTTCTCCTATGCTCCCCATCAATGAATGATCAATTTAAAAAAGAAGGGATTCCATTTAAAAAAACATACATAATAAAACACACAATATACAAAAAAAAAAAAAAAAAAAAAAAAAAAACATACACAACAAAATACACAAAACACACATCACATAAATCATACAAAAATAATCATACACACATCAAACAATATCAAACATCAAACAACATCAAATAATATAAAAACTAATAACTCCCCTTTTGACAACAACAAAGAGGGAAGTACCTCTTGAAAAGATAAATTTGTATTGATGAATCAAATATATGATTAAGAAGAAGATTTTAAACTATTTGCAAATACAACATTAACTTCCTAATAGAAAAAAGAAAATCACATATTTTAAATCCAAGAACAATTAAGACAGGAAAAGTCAATCAGGTTTACAATTCTTTCTAGACATATTAAATAAAAATAATTATTACAAAAATAATGTAATAAAGATTAATTGGTTTCTAATTCAATAGTGGACATAATTGCTGATTAAATGGATTTTTATAATATATAGAAAGATAAAGGAAAGAACATATGAATATTTTAGTTGACGACATTATGCATCTTTTTAATTTCTCGCACACTTTGTGCATGTTTTCAATTTGGACTAATTTTATGCCTATTTTCACTTTGGAAAACATTGCATATCTTTTTAAACTTGTGGCACATTTTGAGCATCTTTTTAATTTTTAATACTCTTTTTGCATCTTTTCAATATTTAACAATCTTTGTGCATCTTTTTACATTTTTAATCTTTCCAATATCAAAAAATCTTAAAACAAAGTCTACTAATTAATAAAAATATACACATTAAAAAAGAAATAAAATAAAAATAAAACATCTATTTTGCAATAATTATAATTAAATAATATTTGTCTATAATAATATGAAGATGATCTTCTAATCTACTCCCAACCATATTTAATTTAAAATTTTGAGGAATTAAATTTTTCTAGGAAATTAATTTGTAGAGTAAAGAATTTTAAAATTTCATTCTAGAGAATAACTATATTTGATTAGTTTATAAAAACTTAAAATAATTCAAAAAGAATAATTTCAATGCAAGTCAAAATATCATTTCATTGAACACTTGTAACATATACACCAATACATCAAGCTAAAAAAGGAAGAATCCAACACTTGAAATATAAATAAACATGCAACAACTAGTACAAAATCTCAAAAACAAGTATAACGGAGAAGTTATAACTAAATCTTGAGGGACCCTAGTCTGGAGATGGCTGAGGGGTGATTATAGTAAAGTAGTTATTTATCATTGCCACTTGCATATTGACAGAGTCAAATTGTCCTCTAATCCATCCCATGTCTTCAATGCATCTCACATCCTACTTATTTAGGTGAGTCTTAATTTGATCAAAATGTTGATCAAAATGAGATTCTAGTCTATCAAAATGTTGGACCATATCTTGATATAAATTTTAATCAGGTACATGTATACATTTTAATTAGGTCCAGGAGAAGGTACAGGTGCTGGAGTAGGGGCTCCTTCTTCTCCCTTAGATTCTTCTCCCTCAGATCCTTGGTCTCGATTGAAAAGTGCATGGAAAGAAGCATCAGTAAAGTATATAGGAAGCTGAGTAGGAGGATCAAGATGGATAAAGTTGTACTTCTTTTATAAAATATTGGCAACTAAATATCCTAAAGCCACATTTTTTTCTCCTATTATGATGATGTCCAATTTCAAAAACTTATAGATATAATCCATAATCAGTTGGGCTTCATCTATAGGAGTGTCAGTAATGATAAGGTATGTGGCTGTGGAAAGGAGTGAGATTGATATGATGACCATCCTTAGGTATAATAGAGGTTCTCAAAATAGATTGGAAGATCTTAGCATTTTGGTTTAGGATGTACACACGGGATAGGTGATTAACTTAAGCAACACCTATGTGAGTTATAATGTCTTTTCTTTGGTGTTGAAATTGTACACTTCTGGTAAGGATTGTAAAATTGTTCGAGTGTACGGGGTGTCTTACCTACCCTAATGGAATTCAATTTTTCTACAAGATATGAGTTTGCACTTTTTAAAATTGAATTATCAACTTTCAAGTCATGTTCTCTTTGATCTACTTCTGTGATAAACAATTTAAAATTATTTTCAAGTTCAGTATAAGATGATTTAATAGTTCATGCTTTATATTTAAATCATCAAATTCATCCAACATTGTCATGTGGTTGCTATCAATAGATGCATGATCTTTCCTAAGGATTTCATACTCTTTTTCTAAATTTAAATATTCTATGTTCAGTTTGGTATGCAATTTTTTGAGTTTCCTATACGCAATATGGATTTTTTTAGAAACTTCAAATAACTCATCATAGGATAAATCATATACCTCCTCTTGGTCCGATTGATCAAGTTTGTCTTCCATTAAACACAAGTTTGTAACTTCTTCTTCTGCTTTTGTTTTTGAGGAGTTTGAAGCTGAATCAGCCTTGAAAGCTCTCTTTAGACTTTTCTTTCCCTTCCTAACATTAGTTTTCTCCTCAACTTTCTTATTACTATGATTAACTTTGAGATTCGAGCAATCATATTTAATATGTCTAGGTTTCTTGCATTCATAACAAATCATATCATTTGAAACTTTAGCATTCTTGTGGAACTTACTGTTATTTCACTATTGATGTCTCCATTTCTTTCTTCTTAAGAAACTTTTGAATTGCCTCATCATGAGTGCATATCATCTTTATCCTCAAGCTATAATTTATCACTTTTTAAGTTGTCCACTTTCAACGTGATATTTTTCTCCTTCTGCTTGTCACTTGCATCAATCTATTTTTGTGTCACTCCTTGCTCGTAAGCAATCTGTGATCCAAGCAAATTTTTAATAGAATAAATAGTAAGGTCTTTTGACTCAATTATGTAAGTTAAATTTACATCATAAGTACTAGGTAAACAATAAAGGATTTTATGAAGATTCTCAAAAACTACCTAAATCATATAATGAGGTGATTATATGTGTAAAATGAGTATACATGTTAGGGATTGATTTATTTCATTTCATGCAAAATAGTTTATAGTCATGTAATAGAATATTCAATCTAGATTGTTTCACCTTATTAGTTTCTTCATATATTATGCAAAGTTTATCAAAAATTTCTTTTCCAGTTTTATAGGTTGAAACACTCGTATAGTCCTCAAATTTTAGGGCACATAAATAACTATTTAAATATTTTGCATTTACTTACGCTAGTTCTTTTTCCTCTAAAGTCTAATAAGTAAATGGTGTTTCATTCTTAATGTCATCAACAACTCTAGTGGGTCTAGTGTAACCTTCCTGTATTAAAATCCACATGCAGTAGTCAAGTGATTATAGAAAAATAAACATATGAGTTTTCCAAAAGTCAAAATCAATGTTATAAAATAGTGATGGTCTAGTGATCGAATATCCTTCAGTAGTGTTACAGTTTCCAAAAGTAGTCATGATCAAATTTCAAAAAGTTGTCTAAATGTTAATTTTTGAAATAGGCTCTGATACCACTTGAAAGTTTGATAAGGTTGTTAAAACTAATACAACTGTCCCAAGGCTAACTAAGAGGTGGGATGAATTGGTAATTAAAAAAAAAAATTCTTTTAGATTATAGAAAACCAATTTAAGATTTTTTTAACTCAATGATAAATTTTCACAAAAATATTTTTCAACCACAACAAACTAAAGTGCAAAAAGTTAAAATGTAGTAAAAATTAAAAGAACAAAAGAACACTAAATTTTATAGTGGTTTGGTCCAACTAGACCTACGTCCACTCCCTGAAGACTCATTCTTCAAGTATTGCAATAAATCAAGAGTGAATCTACTTTTGCTCATATAGTAAGGCAGTGAAACCCTTACAAAATATCTCTTTCACCAACCCGATGCAGTAGAGTACCGACGTCCTTTCTTAGCCTTCTGGTGATGGTGGAGTACTAACATTCTTTCTCACCCTCTTCATGATGGCAGAGAACTAGTATCCTTTTTACTCTCCTAGTACTATGTCATCCATCTGTATGAACTGACATCATACTATACAAACAATTCAAAACTAAATTAGTTCGTCTTATATGATTATATACGATCCAATTTCATACACTGTGAGTCATCTATACGAACCATATATCATACAATACAAACTGTTAAATCAAATCATGATTCATTTGGTACGAACATAGATAACCCCATTTTATACTCTAGACATTGTCTGTATGAACCCCAACTTCATACATTATAAATAATTCAAAAAATAATGTGTTCGTATGGGACAAACTTGTACGCACCCATTTTGTACCCTAGTCGTCGTATGTATGAACTCAACTTCATACAATACGAACAATTAAAAAAATAATGTGTTTGTATGGGACAAATTGGTATGCACCCATTTCATACTATAGACATCGTCTGTAAGAACATATATCGTACAGTACAAACAATACAAAAAAAATTCAGACATGATTTGATTAACTTCATTTTGGAGGAACTACCATGAAAAATCATCTAGTACGATTTGAAAATTATACAGTATGATTAGTTTTAAGAATTAAAGTTTTGACACACTCCCTTTATATGTGTGTGCACATTTATCCAATTATAGTCACACTCTCTCAGACTAAAAAAAATTAGAAAAATTACATACTCCATTTCATGAAACCATAATCTAATCTGTCTTAAAGTCTTTGATAGTCTGGAGTATGATTTTCCTGAAATGTTAGTACACACAAACAACATAAAGAAAATATATCCAATGTATGTTAGGAGAAATAATAATTATAACAATAATATTTTGGTATCATCAAAATCTGACATGATATAAAACTTAATCTTAAAATCTAAGTTGCAACAGTTCATATTATCAATCCTTGGTTCAATACTATCATTAATAGAATTTCCATCATGCTCTTCTAATTGCATTGATGATCATGATCCTGAACTAACTCTAATAGTGCCTTATTTTTTAGAAATTAAACATACATGTAAAGTCAAAATAGATATTGCATATGATTCATACACATCAGCTACTCTCTTTGGATTCACTCTATTATAAGGCCACTGGAAATTATTTGCATCCATTTCATATATTAATTCATATGCTTCTTCAAATGCCTTAGATATTAAAGATTATTTAGATACAGAATTTATAATCGATCGAAGGGATCCTAATAATCCATTGTAAAATTTTTGAATAACCAACTAATTAGCTAAAGCATTATGAGGCAATTTCCTACGTATTTTCTTAAGTGTCTCTCAACTTTCATAAAGTTGTCCTAGTTAATTTTCTAAATTTTTAATTGAAGTAGCTTAACTTTGCAACTGGGTTCCAAATTGAATCACAACCATTTCCAAAGGTCACTTCTTTTCTCTAAAATTACTATTTTGGTTAAAACCTGGGGGGGGGGGGGTATCAAAGTCTAGGATTTACTAAATATTTCTAAGCATTATTCCATTTTTTCCTTAATTTGAATGACTTATCACCCACTGATTGTTACCACCAATATTGTTTTTGATCAACTAAAATTAGGGTGTAATAGGGATTGTTTTATCTTCCAATCAAATTCACTTTATTAATCCTTGATTCATTACTATCAACAATATAATTTCCATCATGATCTTCTAATTTTATTGATGATCATGATCCTGAACTAACTTTAATAGTCTCTTATTTTTTAGAAATTATAGTTACGTGTAAAGTCAAAATATATATTGCATCTGAATCATACACACTAATTCACTTTATTATAAGGCCACTAAAAATTCTTTACATCCATTTTATATATTAATCCATATGCTTCCTCAAATGTCTTTGACATTAAAGATCCTTCAAATACTAAATTTATATTCCATCGAAGGGATCACACAAATCCATTGTAAAATTTTTGAATAAATAACCAATTAGTTAAAGCATGATGAGGGAATTTCCTAAGTATTTCCTTAAATCTCTCTCAACTTTCATAAATTTGTCCTAATTAATTTTCTAAATTTTCAATTGAAGTAACCTAACTTTGCAACTGAGTTCCAAACTGAATCACAATCTCTTTCAAAATTTATTTCTTTTCTTAAAAGTGACTATTTTAGTTAAAACCTCAGGGACATGAAGGTCTAGAATTTACTAAGGATTTTTGAGCCTTATTCCAATTTTTTCTTTAATTTGAATGACTTGTAATCCACTGATTGTTACCACCAATGTTATTTTTTTGATCAACTAAAATTAGGGTAGAATAGGGATTATTTTATTATCAAATCAAATTCACATTATCAGTCCTCGGTTCAATGCTATCATCAATAGAATTTCCATACATTGATGATCATGATCCTGAACTAACTCTAATAGTGTCATTTTTTTAGAAAGTATAGTTACATTTAAAGTCAAAATAGATATTGCATCTGATTCATACACACTAGCTACTCTCTAAGAATTCTCTCTATCATAAGACTAATGGAAATTCTTTGCATCCATTTCATATATTAATTAATATGCTTCGGCAATTGCCTTATACATTAAAGATCCTTTAGACACTAAATTTATAATCGATCAAATGGATCCTACCAATCAATTATAAAAATTTAAATAAATAACCAATTAGCTAAAGCTAGATGAGGGAATTTCCTAAGTATTTTCTTAAATCTCTCTCAACTTTTATAAAGTTGTCCTGATTAATTTTTTAAATTTTTAATTGAAGTAGCCAAACTTTACAACTAGGTTCCAAACTGAATCACAACCTCTTCCAAAGGTGATTTCTTTTCTCTAAAGTGACAATTTTTGTTAAAACATAGGTGATATGAAGGTCTAGGATTTACTAAAGATTTATGAGCATTATTCCAATTTTTTCCTTAATTTGATTGAATTGGTATCCACTAATTGTTACCACCAATATTGTTTTTTGATCAACTAAATTTAGGGTGGAATAGGGATTGTTTTATCTTACATTCAAATTCACATTATCAATACTTAGTTTATTACTATCATCAATAGAATTTCCCTCATGATCCTCTAATTACATTGATATTCATGATCCTGAACTAACTCTAATAGTGTCTTATTTTTTAAAAAATTACTTACATGTAAAGTCAAAATAGACATTGCATCTGATTCATAAACACCAACTACTCTCTTAGGATTCACTCTATCATAATGCCGCTGGAAATTCTTTGCATCCATTTCATATATTAATTCATATTCTTCTTCAAATGCCTTAGACATTAAAGATCCTTCAGATACTAAATTTATAATTGATCAAAGGGATCCTTCAAATTCATAATAAAAATTTTGAATAACCAACCAATAAGCTAAAGCTTGATGAGGGAATTTCCTATGTATTTTCTTAAACCTCTCTCAACTTTCATAAATTGATCCTCCTTCAAATTGGGCAAATGATGTGATATCTTTCCTAAGTTTGGCAATTTTGTAGGGTGATAAATACTTAGCTAAGAATTTGCGTGCCAACTCATTCCATATGGTTATAAATCTCTTAAGTGTAAATTACATATTTTTTTGTTACATTTAAATTTTAGTGAAAATATATAATTTTAGTTATTTTTGGACAAAAAATACTCGGAAATGATAAAAAACACAAAGTACCACAATGTGCCACAATGTCGGATGAAACAACACTTTTGCATTGAAATCAATTATGCTGAAATGCCATTTTAGACATTACAGTGCTATCCTCTCTAATTGTGAGTACTGCAACAGTATCACAAGTAGTATTGTTGTGTTAAAAATACCACTGCTTTAAACATTCATCTTGGCAACATTCATTTATAATTAAAATGAATTCTATAGTGATATAGTTCAAACACATCAGTGTTAGAAACTCCACATGGGCACCATAGTGGTCAAATTTCTTGAGCATCGTTGCATTGTAGTTAAGTATTCCTAGAGCCATGTCCAATATAATGAAAGGGTATATCTATTTAATTAGTAACCATTCCACATACTCAAGAGCGATAGTGGAGTAAACATATTAACACTGAGGTACTAGTTCAACTTTAAGTGCTACGGTGCCACCTTTTCAAGTGTCTTGGCACTTGAGGTTTTTTTTGTGTTTTTCTATAAATAGATGTTCAGTTATTTTTGAAGAAGTTTAGTCACTAGAGTAAAATTTTGTACATCTTTAGTGTACTTCTCTAGTTCTCTCTTAGAGTGAAATCTAAGAGAGGCTAAGGAAGGGCAAAATACAATCTCTAGGAGAGTTTAGCTTATGATTGTATAAGAAACTCTGTAAGTAGATGAATAAAAACTATAGAGAAGATACTTTGATCCTTCTTGGTGATAAATTCCATTACTTTTCTTGTACTTTGATTCTTCTATGAGTATATTGAAAATGAGTTTGCTTATTATTTCTTCCATGTATAATTAGATCTTTTATTTTGGATTTATGATGTAAAAAACATATCTAATATTAATATAGACTTTTATACACTAAAGGATTTATAGATGTTTTTAATATATATTCTTCTTCATTTAATTTATGGCCATGTGTGTAGTTACTTAGTATGATGTATATCCTCGATGGAGTAATGCAAGAATAATCATAAGTATTGTGATAAAATTTTGGCATGCCTCGATATAAGAAGCTTAAATATTCCAAGTTCTATAGAGTTATTATTATTATAGGAGGTCAACATATATACTTTTCACCCCTATAAGCTCAACATAGATTAAGGGTTGCATATGCTTTGGTCAATATCTAAAATTAAGTATCATTATACAAAATATGATATTATGTGCATCAATCCAAAATATTTTATTAAAACTATATCAGAATTTTTACTTATTTTTATTCAATGGTAGGAAGTCAAAAATATCCTTTTTATTTTAGTAGGATAACTTATACAATTAGAGTAAACAATAGTAATTTTATTGCAAGGAAGCATAACTCTTTCTCATGGGTTTGAAACTCTAATTTATCACTTTATTACTTGATTTGACATGTATACTTGTGTATATTTAAGAGGGCTTTAATAAATGACATATCCATAAAAACCTAATCACATATAAATCTTACATGTCACATCTAGCTTAGCTTATATAGAATCAATCTTTATAATCTACACAAGCCCCGCCACATCAAAAGCATAGGGACAAAGACTTCAACCATAAAATGAGAATAGTTTAATTTTAATAATGTCATCACTAACACCATTATACTTAAATATTATACATATTTTTAAGAAACAAGTTAAGCATAAGTTGGGATCCTTAATAGGAGTTCCACAAAATTGAGAATTTTGAACTATTTAATTTATGGTAGGTTTCAGTTCAAAGTTTTTAGAATGGATAGTAAGTCTATTGATGTTCTAATGAATTCCTTCCACTAAAGGGTCAGCATACTGTTTAAGAGGTCTAGAATATTCATGATCTTAAACTAGTTCAGATATTTTTAAATCCATTTGTTTTTTTTATTTTAGTAAGGTCCCTTTCAATCACATAATCTAACAATAAGGGCTCCTTACAATATCTACTAAGCATGCAATAATGATAAAATAATAAAAAATAAAAATCATAAACTAAAAAATTAATAAAATATTTTTTGTCTTTTTAAAAAATTTTAATGAAGATAACAAAAATAAATATTTAAGATATAAGTAGGTCTAAATATGTACTTATTTTAACAATATAGTTTAAAATTATAATATGAACAGTAATTCCCTAGAAATTATGCCAAAAACTTTATGTGATGCTATAAAATATTGGATTAAATAAATGCGTGTATGAAATATAATATGCTTTAGGTCAAATCATGCTTAGATTTTGTTGGATATAATTTACCCAACAGAAACACAAGTATATGTGCTGACCAAGTAATAAAGTGATTGAGAGAGTATTGATCCCATGAGAAAGTGTTCTACTTAATTGTAATCAAACTTGTACTATTTATTATAGAAGCCAATGTTATCTTACTAAATGAAAATTAAAGGGTTGAATTTTATCAACTTGTAGTAAAAGAGATAAAAGATAAAGAGATATTGAGTGTTATAAATATTTTGAACCAATGAATATAAATAAGAAAAATTTTCCTAACGAGACTCTAAAATATTGATGTGGATCAGAGCATGGGCCTCCTAAGATCTTTTTCAAGCTTGTAAGGATAAAATGTTAGGTTTATTGCCTTCCTATAATTTTAATGTCTCCATACATCCTATAAAGTTTAACATCTTCTGTTTAGGTATACCCACATTTTATTTCAGTCTCCTATTTATTCCAACAATCCTCCATCGAGGTTATTCATCACACTAGGTATTAACTACACACATGACCATTATATGCATTATGATGAACATGAGATATTAAAAATATATATTAACTAATTCAAGACATAATAGTCTATATTAATACTTGCTATGCAATTAAATAATTAGCCCTAAATATAGAGAATTAGCCAGGCATAGAATTCACATAGAGTAAACTCATTTTCCTTTCATTCATATAAAAAAGTGATATGAGAGATACAATAAGAAAAATATCATCCAAAAGGATCAATTGATATTATGTACAATCCTTCCTCTAACAATTGAGTTTCTTACACAAGATAGGCTAAGATCTCCAACTGAAAATATCTTGAACTTCCTTGCCTCCCATAAACTTTATTCTAATGGGGATTTGGAGGAAGACACTACAAAGTATAAGACTCCACTAAAATAATAGAACTCCTTTAATAAAATAATTGAAAATTTATTTATAAATGTGCAAAAGTGGACTTAGGCATTATGGTACTCAACAAGGTTGCACCATTGTGGTATAAAATAGACTAATACATCAGTGTTGAAATATTTTCTTCATCATGGTGTTGGGCTAACCTGCACGATAAATGGTGAAACTAATACATCATTTGGCTAAGTCAGTGTGGCTCCTTATTTTGGCAACTTACAATCCTAGGGGTGTAAAAGTTAAATATTGCATTGCTTGAAAGTGTAATTTGGCACTATAGTGTTTTAATGATTGACACTTCGATGCTCATATTCCAGAGAATCCCATGCTACAGTGCTAATTTCTGGTACAATGGTGTTATGAGGCACTGCGGCGCTGGCCTTCGCTCTTCTGTGGTGCTGAACTTCCCAAAATTTTAGAGTGGTCAAGAAAGTTCAAATGTGAGATATTAGACTGACCTTAACTAATATTAGACACCAAGAGGGGGATTTGGGTGAATTTGTGTTTTAAAACATTCGCTTAAAAATTATCCTTTTTGCAAAATTATGATTTAGTTGAAAAATAATATGATAACACTGATCTTATAAAAACTTTGTTTAGATTTTTTATAAAAGAAACTTACAAAAAAAATAGTTTTATTTTTTTTTATTTTTGATCTTTTTATTATTTTCTTTTGGAGAAAAATCAAAATATACTTATGATGTAAAGCGAAGCTCACAAAACATAGATTTAACAATATGTAAAATGCAAGAAATAAATAGAGAATAAAGAAAGAAAAAGTAAAAGAAAAGACCCAAGAATAAATACACCAAATATTTATAGTGGTTCGGTTAACCTTATCCTATATTAACAACTTGGAATCCTCCTCTCCAAGAATTACACAAAAGACTTAGTGATTCTACTTTTTCCCCCATAATAAGGCAAAGAATCCCTTACATATCTCTTCCACTTCCTTAGTGAAGCGAAGAAGCTAAATCTATTTCACCTCCTTGATGGGTAGAGTAGCCAAATCCCTTTTACCTCCTTGGTGTGGCAGAGTAGCTGAGTCCCTTTCACCTCCTCAGTGTGATGAAGTAGTTGAATCCCTTTCACCTCTTCGGTGTGGTGGAGTCGTTGAATCCCTTTCACTTCTTCAATATGGAAAAGTAGTTAAATCCTTTTCAACTCCTCACTATAGTGGAGAAGCTGAATAATTCCAACAAAGAGGCTCCTCTCATAGTTTCCCTCATGCAATGGCACCAACCTTGGAGGAAGAAGGTGCAATATGACTGAGCAATTGTGTGTAGAAACCCCTCTCACACAATTTTATTCTTATAAGATTTTTCTACATCAAGACCTCACCTCTATCTCCCAAGGCAATGTTTCCTTTCCAAACCCTTCTTACAAAAGCTCTCCTTTAGAAAAATTGACAAAAGATTCCATAGGATAGATTAGGGACAATATTTAAACAAAGGCCAAAAATAGCCTAAAAATTCAAGTTAGCCTATTCTTTTCATACAATACAATGGTGGATCATATAATATGACTAATTCAATGCATCTTGTTAGTACTGTATGATGATTAAGGGTTTATATAATAATTTTTAAAATATTTATCTAGTATTATATCAAGGTTCGTATATTATGACGAGTACAATTGAATAGGATTTTAATCTTGAATGATTACTAGTGGTTAAATATCATTAAGGGAGCTAATCAGGTTGTACTATATGAATCAGGATATCATATAATATGATATAAAATCTTAATTAATCAAGATTTAATTACTTAATTATAGGAATAAACTTGAAAAAATTAAACTAAATCTTCTAGTATGATTAGTTCTACTTTTGAATTTTAAAACAGTATCTAATTATTATTGACAGCTAGAGTTTTAATTTAAATTGATCCTCTTATATTATTAAGTTCATACAATATAATTAGTTTAAATAGTTTTAATTAATTAGTTAACTATTTTATTAAATTTTTTGAAAAACTAATCATATAATATGATATTGATGATATAGTATGAACTTAAAAATGATTGGCTTCACTGTTCATCAGAATATGAGTCCAATTCTGCTTCCTCATCAGAGTCTCTTGGGGGTGATGTTTCCGGCAATAATATTGCCTTGTTGTGTGACCATTTGGTTGCTCGTGAAAGGGCTTGTGGGAGGGGCAGATGGGGTAGGTAAGGGCTGTGGCTGTGTGCCCTTTGGTTTTTTTTCTAGGCTTGGGTTTAGCTGGAAGAATCTTTTGCTGATTCATTGGAGCTATGATTTGTATTTGCTATTAGCGGTTGGTTTTGCCGAGCAATGATATGGCTTGGGCTTGTTCCTCTATCGATGGCTCATGGAAACCTTTGGTGATGGTCCCTTGCTCGGTTGGATGGCTGATCATGTGGGTTGGCTGCTTCGCATTTATCTTCACCAAATTGGATGGTCTGAGCTTAGCTTTGGGGGAGCTGTAAGGCTTAGTCGTTTACTGAGCCCTTAGGATTGATTCTACCTTGTATTCTCTTTTGGTTTTCTATCATTTTGCTACATTGCTTCCTGTACTCCTTTTTTGGTTTTAATAAAAAAATTTTATTAAAAAAAAATGAACTTAAAAAAATCTAAAATTTATGTTTTTACTACCTCGTGTCTGTGTGCATAGTCTCTGAGCTAGCATACACCCTAACATGACTTTGATTGAAGAAATGTATAACAAAAAATAAAGAATTAAAATTTATAGACTCTTATAAATATCACCCTTTTCTGCCTAGCCTTGAGCCATGTATCTTTACTGCACAATTTATGAGGTACGTAAAATGATAGTCACAAAAGCAAATATGCAATGCTGATACTAGCAGAAATAAAGTTAAAATAAGTAATGATTATTATCATCAAAATAATTAACTTGGGATCCTGGATTTCTATAATCTCCCCCTTTTTTATGATGACAAATATTATTTATTGGATTTTTTAGTTAGTTATATTTTCTTCTAATCTTCCCCTCACATAGTGAAATTTTTAAGATTAGGGTAATATATATATATTCATGAATAATAACATAATATAATAACAAGATAAATAAAAATTGAATTAGGTAAATCAATCAAACTAGTACAACCAACACTCTACTCTGCTTTTTGACATCACTATAAAGGAGAGATAGCCAAATAGAAAGAAAATGATAAGTAAAAATAATACTACAATATAAGAAACAATTTAGAAGTAAAAAGGCCCCTGATTAGGTGGTGGTGGTGGTGGTGGCTAAAAGTACTTATGAAGACCTGTAAACTACTTGCTAAACCAATCCTTATCAGCCTCATGTTGTTAATGAAGCTGATCATGCTATTATTGGAGCAGCTCATGTTGTTGGCATGTGGAGCCACTCCCAATGCAAAGTCATCTATTGATAATGTGTTTCACTTGTATATCTAGACAGTCAAGTCGCTCTATAATTGATTCAAAGTCCTGAGATTGGTGGGAAAAAGCTAGTGCTAAAGCTAAGGCTTGACCCATTACTAGAGCTCACCCTTCCTCCTCTGGCTCGGGATCCACCAAATAATAACCATGGTGATGTCTATCACTATGGAGTATGTGAAAAGAGCTATTGCAGTAGAGTATTAGGAGGTGATCAGATGGAGCAAGACATTGTTGGTTATATTCTGATTCAAGAACAAAAGCTATAAGGTGTCATAGTGTAAAGTTTTTCTTACATTTTTTCTTGGATCTCTAATACTTGTCAGTTTTTTAATGTAACGAATAATCAGGTCTAATATATTAAAATCAATTTCTCTCATAATTAAATATGTGATGAGGGATAGAAGGGGTGCAATTTTGACCCTATTACGTGCTTTAGGAATTATGGAGTTTTGAAGGATGTGTTGAATTATATGAGCATCTTAGATAAGGGTGTAGACTGAAGGAGCAGGAGTGTTTAGTGGAGTATTCCTAAGGGTTATGTTAGCTTACATCTAATCATAATTATAAATTAAATCTGTGGAGTGAGATTTTAGTCCAATAGTAGAAAGATGCATGATTTGATTAAAATCTTCAAAGGTAATCTTCATAGGTCTTCTATAAATAGAAGATTGAAGCATAATGCCCTCACTATTAACTCTAAGGCTGGAAAAGAACTCAAAAAGCAATTCAAAATTGAAAGGGAAGGCTAAGGTCATAATAAATTAGAGCGTGGTGCTAATAAAGAGGTTCAATTCGTGGAAGTTAAGAACTTTATAATTAATTATTTTTGATGGATTAATCTGAACAACTTTGTACCTATGATAGTCGTCTTCATAAAAATTTTTATGAAAACTAGGCCTATATAAAGTTTAGAAAAGCTTTCTATAAGAGCTCTAGAATGCTTTTACTGTCCATTTGAATGGAGGAAGGACTGAGAGCGAAAAGGTGAAGATTTAGAAGGGTAAAATGTGTGATTAGAAAGCTTGAATTCCCTCTTCTTAAATAATAGATCTCAAGAAGATTGTATAGAATGACATGGATCATATAGAATAAACAAAACGAGTTAATTCATTCAATTTGATCAATATAAAGTTTAGTCAAATTGTACAGTATGATCAAAATTATACTGAACGATCATCATCAAGAAAGTCATCTCGAGGAGTTAGGTTACACGATCTTAGACTAATACATCATATAGTACAAATAAGTGTTTATACACTATGATATTTTATTAAATATCATACTGGCCAAATTAAAGTCATCCAATAGCTTCTGCCATGTGTATCATATAGTATGATCACCAATAATTGACTCAATCATAGCTACTAGATATTCCATGTATGGGTGATGCACAAATTTGTTAAGATCTTACAGTATGATGAGCATTATTTTTTTATTTTTCTTTTTCTTTTTTTATTTCTTTTTTAACCTTATTTTATGTATGATGATTAGAGAGGATTTTTATTAATTAAAAACTTCAAACAAATGAATAGAATAAGTAATAAAAAGAAACAAAAAAAAAAGAGTAGATCAAGAAACCTAACAAATATAAAAACTTAACAACATATATTATTGATTACACTTCTACCAAAAATCAAGCATGAATATGAATGACACTAAATCTAGCCCTCAGCATGCTAAAGGTGTCATAGTTTGAAAATGTATGCCAATTGATTCTCAATTATTACATGATGCAGTGTTATATCTCCCATGGCTACATGGTCTCTAATAAAATGATATATGATGTCTATATGCTTAATGTAGGAGTTTTGAATTGGATTTTTTGAAATTCAAATGATACTAGTGTTATCACACATGATTACTATAATGACAACAGAGAGGCCAAGGTCAAGGATTTATTACTTTAGTCATAATAGTGGAGCAACATAACTTCATATAGCTATGTATTTCACTTCAGTGGTGGATAGGGCTTCTAAAATTTATATTGGATGAGAAAACTAATGATTACCCTATGAATTAATAAGTTCCATAAGTACTTTTTCTATCTACTCTACACCGTATAAATTCTGAGTCTAAATATCCTATATATTTAAATATAGAGTTATTCTTAGGATTCTAGGTATCAAAGTTGTGGGTTCTCATATGGTATCTATGGATTCTTTTAACTACTATCATATAGGATTCTGTTGGATCTACTTGGAATCTAATACAAAGACAAACACTAAATATTATATCTGATCTACTAGCAGTCAAATACAGAAGTGGTCCTATTATGCCTTTATACTTTTTTTTATTTACTAATTTTCTATTTACATCCTTATCTAATATAATGGTAGTTCTCATGGGTATATTAATTACTTTAGCACCTTCCATATCATATTTATTTAGAATTTCTTTAATATATTTTCTTTGGCTAAGAAAGCTGCCATTATCCCTTTGCTACACACTAAATTAGAGAAAAATTATCAACTCTCCTACCATACTCATATCAAAATCTCTACTCATAGTTTCTAAAAAATTATTTTGAAGACGTTCATTTAATTATCCAAATAATATATCTTCCACATATATTTGAACAATGAGTAGATCATCTCCTAATCGCCAAATAAATAGGGTGCTATCAATACTAATCTTATCAAATGATCTATCTAGGAGAAATATACTAAGTCTTTCATACCATGTCCTTGGTGTTTACTTCAACCCATATAAAGCCTATTTCAATTGGTACAAATGGTTGGAAATGGTTAAATTTTCAAATTTGGGGGTTTGTTCTATTTAGGCATCTTCCTTAATAACCCCATTTAAGAAAGCACTATTTACATTCATCTAGTAAAAGTTGAAGCCTCTAAAATATATAAAAGCTAATAATACTATAATGGCTTCTATTCTAGCTATAGAGGTAAAGGTCTCCTAAAAAATAATTCCTTTAATTTGATTGTACCCCTTAGCTAGTAACCTAGCCTTATTCCTAAACACTATGCTAAAATTATTCATCTTATTTTTGAAAACCCACTTGGTACCTACTACACTCTAGCCTTTTGGTTAACTAGCCAACTCTGAAATATCTCAGATCCAGAATTCATCAGATAAGATCTTATTTATACTAGTGGGTTCTACCTTAGAGATAAATGTAAAAATGACTAACCTCCCTAAATCCATGTCCAGTTCTAATTCCTACTGTAGTATCTCCTAATATGAGTACCCTAGAATGACTAGATAAGTTGATCCATTTTTTAGGTAATGTAACTTGAGGTTCTTCTCTATCAACTAGGTTAATAGACTCTACTCCTTGGGTAATCTCTACCTCTTCATCTTATTCTAATTTAGGCTCACCAAATTTATCAGATTAATCAAACAAATATGGTTGGAATCGTCTACAACTAAAATCTTCTTATTAAATATTATATAGGCTTTACCTACAAAGGAATAACTTAAGAAGACTCCTTCATTAGATTTAGGATCAAAGTTTCATAGGGGAGATTTTCCATTGATAAGGATGAATCATTAACACCCAAAGACATAAAGATGTGAGAGATTGGGTGTCCTACCCTTAAGTAACTCATAAGGTGACTTATTTAATTTTTATCTAATTTTTATTGCATTCAAAACATAGCAAGAAGTATTTATTTCTTTAGCCCAAAAATAAACAGGGAGAAAATATTTAGCTAACATTGCCCTAGCAGATTCTATTAATATTTTATTCTTTTTTTAGCTATCCTATTCTACAGAGGCATCCTAAGGGAAAATAAATTATGTTCAATTCCAAACTATTTACAGAAAGATTCAAATTTCTCATTTTTAAATTCTTTACCATTATTATTATGGATTATGAAAATCTTAAGCCCTATATTCCTCTGTATCCAAGTGGAGAACACTCTAAATTATTCAAATGACTCACTTTTATAACTTAAAAATCTAAACTAGATGAATCTAGAGTAAACAATAAAAATCTCATGTCTAAAAGTTTTCTCACCTAAGCTGGTTATACTAACTGGACCAAACAAATTCATATGTAAGACTTCTAGTGGCCTTGTTGTGGTGATATCCCTAATGGAGTGAAAAGATGACTTTAATTAATTTTCTAATTGGTAGGCATCATAGAGGTGTTTCTTAGAAAATTCTAACTTGGGTATGCCTCTAACTAGGTCTTTTTATGTTATCTTTCTAAGGATTTTCATGCTTGCATGGCATAGTAGCCTATGCTATAGCCATGATTTATCAATAATAATTTTAAAATTGAGAGTATTTGAATTATCAATACAAGATAAATAAGTCTTGTATACATTACTTAGCCTTTTTTCTTCTAAATCCTTTTTCCATTCAAACTAATCAATCATTTAGTAGATAGAAATTTTATATCAAATCCCTTATCACAAAGCTAGATAATTCTAAGAAAATGATCTTTTAATACATCTACTAAAAGAACATTTTTAACAAAAAATTTTTAGAATTTCCAATTGAACTTGAGCCAACCTTTTCCTAGTGGTGTTATCACCATGTGTTATCTTGCCTTCTGCCTTGGCCTCCAGCATAATGAATTGCTTCATGTTTCCCACTATATGTCTTGAAAATCAATTGTCTTGGTACCACATGCTCTCACTAGGTCTTTTTTGAGAGCATCCCCTACAAGATTAATCATTGGTTAGTTTTGTGAACCCAAGTGAGTTTTGGTTTCACCTTATACTTTAATGAATAATTAAAATACATAGTATGTTGTGATGCAAGTTATTTAGGCCTCCACATAAGATATGTTCTACGGTGTACATTGTAAGTGTGAGCTATGTTTCCTACCATGCCACATGAGTAACACCTAACCCCAGGGAATATTTTCACTAATCTATGTTGGATATTTTACCTCTTCCTAGTGATATGAGATGATGCATATCATGTCCAAGTGGATGCTAGTTGTGCTAGTGTAGGTTGAGGATTTGTGCTAACATAGGAAGTGGTCCATTATTTAGAAGTGAAAACACATTATTTTTTAAATATTTTTTAGTACTTATGTATCATTCAACCCTAAACTTTAATGCGTACTACTTAGTGTCAGTTCTGTTGCTAGTGTTTCTAGTTCATTGAATGCCACTTTTAGTTCAACAAGCTCAAATTTCAAGGATGTATGTAATTAAGTTAATTTGATATGCTTCTTATTTAACTCATTAAATTCATCTAGTAAAGAACTCATTAAGGTAAAGAGACAACCAAGGGAAGAGAGAGAAGCTCCACAAATCAAGGAAGGATTTGGAAAGAGAGTTTGAAGATTTTGGGTGCAAAGATTGGAGATGGAAGAAGGTGGCCGGTCATCTATGGATGACCGGAACACCAAATCCTTTTTATCTACCGCGAGTCCAATTATGTTGGACTCAAAAGGTAGGTTCTCCTTCAAATGCATCTCCCCGCACAATCTTCAAGTTTTAGAAGCTCCTCTTGTTATCAAAGAGGGAGGACTTTTGGCTAAACAAAAGACATTGCCGGATTTTAGTAAAGGGAAAGAGGTAATTGTGGTTTCTAACAATTTACCTAAATCTCCTTCACCGGTTTCTCTTGGTGGAACTAATGACAATGAAGCTTCTTCTTCAAAGAGAAGTTTTGTTGATATTTTGAAGATTAACAAGGATAATTTCAATAATCCTATTAATTCTTCAAATGTTCATAATTCTAATGTGTGGACTAAAAAACCACACATTAAAATTAATTGGGATAAAAATCTTGAGGAGGATGAAGATTTAAACATTGTCAAACTAGATATGGATAATGAAATATCTAATATTCAAGTTTTGAGTAAATCTTTGGTGGTTAAAATTCTTAGGAAAAATTTATCTTTCTCAAAAGGTGCCATTGAATTAAGAAAACAATGGAAGAAATTTGGAGGATTCCATTTAACCATTCTTGGCTTAGATTGGCTTCTTTGTTCATTTCAATCTCATGAAGGCATGGAAGCAGTTCTTAGTGGAGGTCCATGGTTTGTAGGGGGATTTGCATTTGGGTTAGACAGATGGTCTCCTAACTTCTCTCCTAATTCATTAGAAGGTGTTTCAGCTCCAATATGGGTTCGTCTTCCTCACCTTCCACTACACTATTAGGATGAGTCCAATATCACTAGAATTGTTTCTAGAATTGGGACTCCATTACTTTTAGATGGTAATATGTTTAGGTGGGGAAGGAGAGAATTTTCTAGAGCATGTATTCGAGTTAATTTGAACTCAAAACTCCCCACTGGAATATGGGTTGAAGGGTTACATGGAAGATTTTTTCAAAAGTTAGAATATGAAAATTTTTCATCACTTTGTTTAAAATGTGGGAGGATAGGGCATTTTGAATCAGTATGTCCTAATGTTGAAAATATCCCTTTCAACTCAAATCATACTGAAAATCCTTATGGTCCTTGGATGCAAGTTCAGTTCAAAAACAAGAAGAAAGCCAAGATTTTTTCAGCAGAAAAAAAAATCAGAATCGGCTGAAATTCTGGTTCAGGCTGAAGATGGAACGAGTTCTAGTACTTAACATATTGGATGTACTCAAACTTTGGTAGATGGAAACGGTTTAAAATAGTTGGTAGATCAAGATAAAGATGCAGGTTTCAAATGCATTAGTTTAGAAGCAGCTGAATTCAAGGAAGGAGAAGAAGAGGTGGTTAATACAAATTTGAAATTCAGAACAGTCCAGCTTGATTCACAGATTTCTGGTTCTGAAAATAATTCATTTAATGCTTTGGCTGATGTGGATATTATGGATGCTTGTTTATTAGAAGAAAATAATGAGAGAGAATCCGTTATTGTTGGAAATCTGAACATTCAAAATTCAAATATTTAAAGTTCAAATAATAAGAGTGCAGCTGTTTTTTCGAATTCTACAATAGCTGCTCAAAATTCAGATATTAATTTGTTTAATCCTAAGGAAGTTGAGGATCTAGTTCCGATTTTCTCTCCAACAAACACAACCTATCAACAAACTTTGGAAGCTGGAAAGAAAGAAGTTCAAATTTCAGATTTGACTCTTACAAAAGCCACCGAATTTCCTAAAGATGTTGATTCTTTGGTAGCTCAAAAAATAGATTTTGAAACTTCAACAACTTTGGCGGCTGATGTTAGTGTAAATGGTAATTACACTAATATCATTGATTCTTCTTCTTCTCCATTTGCTATTAGCTGGAATTTCAAAAAAACTATTCTTAAGAAAGATAAAAACTTTTTTAAGAAGAATGTTACACCAAGTTCAAAACATGTTTTATTCAAAGAACTTCAAGCATTGGGTCCGGTAAAAGAACTACCTAGAAGGAAAATGGCTGAACACAAAGAGAAGAACAATTTGAAAGGTTCATCTCTCTTTGTATCCCATTAATATGAAGAAGGATTCTTCCGTGGATAGCAACAAAAGAGAGTTATTTTTGAAGATGGAGCATATGATCTTAAAGTTTGGCATAGTTATACCAAACTTTTGGAATTTATCATTGATTTGTAATTTTATTATTAGCTTTTATTTCATTTTCCTTAGTTTAATTTGTTATTTTAAACTTTGCCTAATTGTTTATGAGATCTTTACTATTTCTTATTCTCTAACTAGATGGGAACTCTCTTGGGTTGTCTTATATTTTGGTATCCCCTGCATCTCAACAGTTTCAAGATAGGAGATAGTGGATTTCATTACTGTTATAATAAGTTTAAAATAACAAATTTATTTTTAATAAGATACTTTTTTCATGTTGAAAAAAAGTATTATTAGCTTCTTTTGCCTAGTTTGTATTAGGTTTACTACTTTTTTTTTAATGCAATTTATGCATCTTCTCAAAAAAAAAAAAAAAAGAACCGTGATCCTTATCTAAAGTAGAATGTTTAACTTTTAAACTATCCTGCTCCTTAACCATAATGTCATACTCAATTTTCAAATAAAAAACTACTTTTTCATAATAACATGTTATTTCTTAAGCTTTCTATATGAGGAATGAATTTTTTTAGAAATAATGAAGAGTTCATCAGAGGATAATTAACATACCTCATCATGATCAAAATTATCAAGATTATGCTTTACCATAAGGCACAGATTCATTACCTCCTCCTTTGATTCTTGTTTTAATGAATTCGAGGTAAAATTTGCCTAGAAATTCTTTTGCATCCTTTGCTTCCCCTTTTTGAAATTAGTCTTTTCCTCACCATTCTCCTTGGTGGGGTGAGTTTTCAAGTTGGGGAAATTAGATTTTATATGCCCTAGCTTCCTGCATTCAAAGCAAGTTTTATCAAATAAACTTTTATTAAATTGTTTCTCTTATGTTTTCCCTTTTTAAAATGACGCATTTATTTCTATTATAGGAAGCTTTTGAATTATATTATTATAAGGGTTATATCAATAGTGTCATTTGATTATGAGTTGTAACTATCTACGTCATAGGCCTTTAGTTACATAGCCTTCTCCTTCCTTTTCTCTCCTGCATCCTGTAATCTTTGGCTTACATTATGCTCAAAGGTAATAAGTGAATCAAATAGATTACCAATTGAATAAATATTTAGGTCTTTTGATTCATAGCTAACAGTGACCTTTGCATCAAAATTATAAGGCAAAAAAATGCAATACTATATTAATCTCTTAAAATTTGATAGTTCTCTACCTAAAGCATGTAGGGTTGTAACAATCTTAGTAAATCTTGTGTATATATTAGAGATAGTCTCATTTGATTTCATGTAAAAAAGTTTGTAATTATGAAATAATAAATTTAAATGAGATTGTTTGACCTCATTTATACACTCATAAGTATTCCATAATCTCTCCTAGATTTTTTTCTAGTTTTACACGTAGAGACTCTCATATAGTCATCTAATTTAAGTACGTAGAAAAAGTAATTTAAACATTCTGCATTAAGTTGTGAATAGTCTCTATCATCAAAACTCCATTCATTAAAAGTAATTTCTTCTTTGATGTCATTAATAATATGAGATTGATGTGATATCTTATTTGGATCATATGCTACATGCGTTAGTCAATTGTTTGTAGAAATGTAGGCATATGATCTTTCCAAAAACTAAAGGGAATATTATCAAATAATGATGGACGTGTTACTAAATAACCCTATGTAGTATTTCTATTCCTGAGGTATGCCTTTTCTTTATTTCTCAAGGATTTTTAAATGACAAATTTGAGACCCACTCTGATACTAATTGAATGTTTAAATGTGGCGTTAGACTGACTTGAACTACAAGTGCAGACCAAGAGGAGGGTGAATTGGTGTTTTAAAAAAATTTCATAAAAAGTTATTTTTTTTGCAAGATTATGACTTAGTGGAAAAATAATATGACAACACCAATCTCATAAAAACTTTGTTTTGATGTTTATAAAAGAAACATGAAAAGAAAAAAAAATTTCCTTTTTTATTTTTGACTTTTTTTATGGTTTCATTTGGAGAAAAACCAAAATATGCTTCTAATGAAATATAAAGCACAAAAAAAAGAGAAAATGTAAGTAATAAATTATGAAAAATTATAAGCAAAGAACCATGTGTAAACACACTAGATAGTTATATTGGTTTGGTCGATCTTGAACTATATCCACTCCCCAGAGTCCTCTGCTCCTAGAATTATATTAAAAACTTAGTGACTCCCCTTTCTCCACCATAATAAGGTGAAGAATCCTTTACAAATCACTTCCACCTTCTTGATATGGTGAAGAAGTTGAATCCCTTTCACCTCCTTAGTGTGGTGTTGGTGAATTTTGAAAATATATTTTTAAAAATATTAGTTTCTTTGGGGATTTTAAGATTAAGGTTGAGTTCTAATTCTAAGGTCGAATCAACTCGTTAGAAAGAATATATCACCCCGGAGGACGAAAATAAACTTTCATAACGGTGTTCAGACTTAGAATTATGTAAACTCATCTTGAACACTATGATCGGGTTCTAAGAAGAACTTCATATGGCTCCGAGGGGACATAATAGAGTTCAACTAAGTACCCAATTACAATATTCAAGAAACATGATCGTCACATTCACATCCAAAGCCTTATCGAAGAAGGGTGTATCTCCCCAAAGGGAAATGAGACCATTCAACGATAATTCTTCTAATGCAACTATGACGATGATTATTTATCTTTTCCCAAAGAAATCTAATGAAGTTTTAGAAATTGAGTTTTATTTAAAATCAGGTGTGTGTGGGGTTCCAAATCTCCTACGAGCGCAAGCCCTCGTAGTTAATTACATCGTAGGAAAATGATGTCTCCTACGAAAACTCTCGATTAAAATAATGGCAAAATTTTGTTAGAATTTCTAGGAGTGATATCAAAGTATGAATAGAATTATTGGAAAATCAAAAGGGAATGGATCAAAATTGAGCAGTTATTAACAGAGTCAAAGGATGAGAGGTAGGGGACACTTTGAGATTCCAGAACCATCCGGAAGTGTCCCAACTTAATCTAAGTGTTGGGCTTTATGTTTTAGGATTGAAATGAAGCTTTAATTAGAGTTAAGTATTTTATTAGAAATTTGGGACTATATTCCCGAAATTTGGGGTCTTATAATCAAAGATCTGCCCCGGATCCTAAATCTATTTTGGACACTGGACCACAGTCGTCCGATCCTAACTAATGCAGTGCAAGGTCTGGACTTACCCCGGCCTGGATTGGGGAGCCAGCTAACCACCTAATCGATTTAAAATACATGAATCCGGTCTTTTTATGAAAGAATGGTAGGGACGTTATAATTAAAGTTTTGGAGAGTCGGGGCCGACATCTAGAGATTTTCCTAATTGGCCCCTTTGACACATGTTGGGTGCAAAAATGCTAAACTGGTGCAATTAAAATTTTGACTCTTTTAGTTTGTATCTAATGCAATGCATGCTAGTTAACAACTTCCAATCAAGTATGCTTGAAATTTTAAAAACAGGCTTATAAAATAGTTTTTTAGAAGACTGGACTTCCCCAGGTCCGGCACCTCGTCCTCATAGGTCAGACTATCCGGACTCTACCCGCAGGCGGGGAAGGGTCTAAAGCAAGGAAAGAGTAATGCAAAAATATGCATGCGACCCCGGGGGTCGATCCCCGGCTAATTCCCTAGATTCGTTATCTTTCTATGTTATTTAGACTCACTAAAATTTTAGACTTTAATATTTTGAGTATAAAACTTTCACACCCTCACGAGCCTCACGTTTCCAGGCGAAAACAAAGAGTGGCATGCAATCGCCAAAAAACTAGTAAAAACAAGTAATCCTAGAGGCAATCAAATCATCACATCAAATATAAATTAATTAATAAATGTCCATAGGCAAAGTTGCCTTGCTTATTACAAACCAGAATATTGCAGAAAGTAAAGTGGTCGGGCACCACTGACAACAACCCGGATTCTAAACCTAGTAACGACGCAAGTTATTTTGAGTGGGATACTCTCAATCTTCAAATCTTCAAATCTTCAATTTCATTCTTCTTTGGACTCCTTTTCTTCAATCTTCTTGGAATCTTCGTAGTGGATTACCCAAATGGACAAGAGGGCATTTCCCTCTAAGGGGAAGGCCACTCTTTCCTCTTTGGGTAAGGAAGAAGTATGATCCAAATTTGGATTTCCAAATGGAAAAGGAGTGTTCCCCAAAGGGGTATCCTTTCCTCTTTGGAATCCAAGCTTTGGATCTATGTATCCCAAACTCAAACTTAACTTTCACAACACTTAACAATTATACAAATTACATTGATATCAAAATAAAAGATCTAGACTCACCTGCAGGGTTATCCTAAGCAATTAATATATATAAAGCAGTTATTCCCAAGCAGTTGTATATGAGCAGAAAAGAAATTAAACACACTGGCCACGCTCTTTTTATGATTTGGGGGCTTTAGCAGCTGAAGCACCTGTGCAAAGAGTTTATAATATTTATGCATTTTTTTATGATTTGCCCCCTTTTTATATTGCCCTGCATGAGCGCGGCCACCTGCAGAAAACTATGTCAACATCCAGATCGTACCTAACCTAAGGGTAATCTAGTCGCCAAACACATCAATCCATCCACAGAGTACAGAAAAAGTAAGCAGACACATCAAAGCAATTTCATCCACAACATGCAGTGAAAACTATGAAAAATCCGGCACACAGCAGTAAAGTAAACACCGGCCTAACCTAGATCTAGAGTTGGTTGTCCTAGCACATCATCTAAAGTGTGTGAGAAAGGTCGTGTGGCTGGGATAGATTCTAAAGTAGGTGATTAGTTAAAGTTGTCTAAAAGTTTGAGTTTGTTAAGGCTTAGGAGGGAATTTAGATTAAAATTCAAGTATTAATAAATTAGGAGTTTTAATTAAATATATTTTAAAAGTTAATTGATTACTACCTTTGTTTCACACCGAGGCCGTGAAGTTTATTTCACCTTCCTTGGGGCTAAGCTAATAGCCTCGTAGGCCTGGGTTACCCAGTAGCAATCGGGGTTGATTAAGTTATTTAAATTGGTTGGAATTAAAAAAGTGGATTAATACAAAAATGAGTTAATTACTGATTTTTAAAGTTGATTAATTTAAGTTTGCCATTAATTGATTCGTGGCGTTGTGCCACCAGGCTCGAGGAACCAACCTCCTTAGGACACTTAGCCCCGCAGCCCGGAGTAGTCCAGCCGATAAACCAAATTAATGTAATTGAATTAGAGACTTTTAAAATGTTAAATAATTAAAAAAATTAATCCATTTTAAGGTTTGACATCCTTTAGAATCCATTCGTGGCGTTGTGCCACCAGGCTCGAGGAACCAGCCTCCTTAGGACACTTAGCCCCGCAGCCCGGAGTAGTCCAGCCAATAAACTTCAACTTTAGGGTGGTTGTTGTGTTTTAAAGGATTTGTTAAGTGTTTTGGACATTAAACCAATATTTTCTGAATTTTAGAATGATTATGAGTTTTATGAATTTTTGAATATTTTAATGATTTAATCAAGGGGTTAAAAGTTGAAATTTTTATTACGACCAACTTCTGGAATGTTTGTATTTTATTAAAATACTAGACCTTACTACGATCAGTTAGAAGGTAAGTACGTTAAAATCGGATTTTTCTACATTTTATTACAAAGATTTGAAGTTTTGAACTAGTTTTGACTTAAAGTTGACCGATTTGTTGACTTTTTAAAATATTGCAAATTTCTGGAATTTAATATTTTTAATAAATACTAGACATCAATATGAGTTGAATGCAAGTGAGTTTGGGTAATTTGGATTTTTCTAGAATTAGTTATGGATTATTGAAGTTTGGGCCTTTTAATGAATTTTAGGGATTTCTTAATTAGAGGGTCTCTTTTGTGATTTTGCTTTAAACAAATTCTCAATCTCTTGAAAACACCTCCAAAGGTCAGGAATAATCTAAGGAGAGATCCCCAAGTGTTTGGGAGATTTTTTTTGATTTTTTAATTATTATTAATTAATTATCTCAATTAAACATTGGTTTTTTTACTTAAAATTAAATTAGGATTTAAATTGCTGTCAAATCAAGGGGCTTCCAATTATCATAGATTAAGGACTGAATTCTGGTCAGTTTGAGGGTTTATATGTAATTTTTGGATTTAAATTGGATTTATTACAATTTTTAGAAGTTTTAAAGGCTTAATTAAGGGTTTAAGACTTAGAAAATTAATTAGGGGACCTAATGATCTCAAAAATCAGTGAAAATTTCCCTAGGGGTTGAGGGTGTCACTAAGTTCAAATGTTCAAAGTTTCAACTCAAGGGAAAATGAATCCTAATTATGGAAATTTTTTCTAAGTTTTCTATACATGAGTCCTTAATTATTGTCCTTAATTATGTCACTAATCTTGATGGGCTTGAATCAATGTTTGAACTAACCCTCATACTCAATACACAAGGCATGCATGAAGCACATAAACACATTCAATACCTAAATCTAGGAGAGCCTTAGACTAAGTGGTGTGTGCACCTTAAGCATGCAATTAACTAATTAACATAATTAAGACAAAATTAGTGAATAATCAAAGAATGATTATCCACTAATCATCCCCTTTACTTCTATTCAAATATGCTCAATCAACATTTAAGATCTCAAGTGACTTCTTAAACACTTAAAGATTTACATATATATAGTTTCAAAATATATATTAAAATACATAAATATAAATGGATATCTATATATAAATAGAAATATATATTATAAAATAATTAAATATATTATTAAAATACATGTTAATGAGTTGAAGGATCCACTGATCTCCATAGAAGTTTGAAAATAATAAAAAGATTTTCCTTGTATTTTTCAAAATACTTGACATTTAATTAAATATAGAAAAAGGTTAATAAGCTTCAATAATTCAAAATACCATCAAAATCTATTCAAATAATATTGAAAATTTTTCTGGAGACCAGCCATACTCTCAACAACATGCATGCCAAATTTCAGATAAAAATAATTTATACATAATTAATTAAAAATAAAATACATATTTCTGTATTTCTTAAATTACTAATAAAATAATAATCAAAAGAGTTTGATTTTATTTTTAAAATAAACTAGCTGAAATTCTGAAAATTTTGATATATTATACTCAATTTTTGGTTATGTATTTGATTTACTGTAATTTTTTTAAGTTTCTGTAATTAAAACTAATTAAAACACAATTTCCTTAATTAAATGGCGGCGGTCAGACACGCGGCGCGCTCGAATTGGCTGGATCGAAACCGCGTGACGGCGGGGACACGCGTCGGCCGCGGGCCGCTTCACGCGGTTTTCACTTAACCACGTCAGCGGCTCTTGCTAGCCGTTGGATTAACCCGCGGGTTCGATCTAACGGTTGAGATCAGATCCCGCGGTTTGATCTCACCAGGAGAAGATCGAACGGCGGAGATTCGATCCCGCTGTTCCGAATGGACGGCCCTGATCTCGTCGGACGGCTGACCGAACGACAGATCGAATGCGCGGTCGGATCAGATCGCGGAAGGGCTCGATCTGGACTGTTGATCGAGCGATCAACGGTCCAGAAAACGTACACTCACCGGAGACCGTGAGTGACGCCCTAGAGAACGTATTTCGCCTCGTTCTTTCGATCGGATTGATCATTTCACTTGAAATTTTAAACGTAGATTGAAGACATGAACAGAAATCGTGGGGAATAGTTCGTTTTGGCTAAAACCCTAAAAGCATAAAGCTATTTAGATCTAACTAATGTGAACTAGATCTAGGGTTTTAGGGAGTTATACTGTTAGATCTTCGAGATTTCTGGATGGATGAGCTTGTAGACTGTCCAAGTGAAGATCCCCAGCAAAAATCCGAGCTCGAACGCGTCTGGATCGACTGCTGTAGGCTTGGGACGGTCTAGGTGGTGTACTCGCCGGAGAACTCGCCGCCGGTGACGTGCAACCACCTGGATTTTGTAGTGGGGAGGTAGAGGAAGCTCTGGAGATTCAAAACGAACAGGGGACAGGACTTGAGAGGGCTTGAGTAGTGAGAGATGATTAGGGTTAAAGTGTATGGCATTAAGGCCTTTTCCCCCTATTCAAACGCCCCCAGGCCAAACGGATGGCTGGGATTGACTCACCAGGTCCTCAGATGTTGCCAAGTGTCCCTGGGATAGCCAGAAGGCTGACCCAAAGGCTGGGCACGCCTCAATCCTATTGGGCGGCTTTGGGATGAGTGGAGGAGACATTGCCATTTAAGGCTAAACCAGACCCTGAGCCTGGTTAGGAGAGCTCCAAGTGAGCTTTAGGACATTAAGTGGTCGGCCTAAAGCAGCTTAAATCAAGGGAAAGGGGCTTAGCATGTGATAAAGCCTTCTAGAAGAGGTTTAGGCTTGGGTTTGACCAGGTTGACCAGTCAACTGGTCAATGGGGCTGATGTGGCATCCAAGCAGGTCATGGAGTCTTTCCAAGTGGCTGGATGGGTGTGGCTTGAGCTAGGTTCAATGGGTTGAAAGGTTTGACCATACAAATGGTCCCTTAAGCCTTGAGTTGACTGGTTGACCAGTCAACTCCATCAAGGGTTATGAAATTTTTATTTAGGTAATTCAAATGAGTTGATTAGGTGGATTGGAGGGTGGTTCCAAGAGCCATGCATGTCAAATGGATTAAAGAGGCTTAATGGGCCTTTAATGGGCTTCTAGGCCAAAACTGGTTGACTTGGTCAACCAGTTGGGTTCAGGGGTTAGAAATGGATTCAACAAATTCAGAACGTCATCCTGAGTCTATTGGATGTGGTCCCAGGGTTTGGAGGGGTCGATTTGGTCAAAATCACCATTTGAACCCTTAAGGGCTTGTTTGGTCAACCTAGGTTGACTTGGTCAACCAGGTTGACCTAGGGTCTGGGTTTGGGCTCAACAAGTTTGAAAAGGCATTTGGAGACCATTGAGGGTAGTTCCTGGGTCTGGGGAGGTCAAATTGATCAAAATCCCTATTTGAGTCCCTAAGGGCCTGTTTGGTCAACCTGGGTTGACTTGGTCAACCAGGTTGACCCAGGGTCTGGGTTTGGGCTCAACAGGTTTGAAATGATATTTGAAATTTGTCAAAGGTGGTTGCATCCCATTTGGAGCTCATTTGGTTTGAAATCCCCATTTGAGCCCCATAGGGGTATTTTGGTCAATTTTGACCTATTGGTCAACTATGGTCAAAAATGGGTCTGAAAAATGCAGTTTACTGCTCAATGGGTTAAATTCAAAGGTTTGGAAGTGATTGGAGGCTTGGATAAGGGTTCCAAGGCCAAAATCTCAAAAGGGTTATGCTCAGTGGCATAGGTCGTAAATATTTGAAGGTTTTACAGCCTTTGAATTTTAATTCAGATTCTGGGGTTAGAGATCTCAGAATGGGCTCAAAATTGGAGGGCAGCCTCTAGAGACATGTCTTATCACTTTGCAAGTGATAGACCCTGAATCAGAGGCCATTTGATTGGGTTTTAAAATGTTTGAAAAATCTCTGAAAAGGGTCTTTAGGACAAGGCCTCTAGAGTTTGAATTTGAGTCTGAATTCTGGGTTTGGATTTGATTTGAAGTTTGAATTAATTTGGATTTGAATTGGATGGAGTTTGAGATTTGAATTGATTAAGGGTAGGGATTAATTTGAAGTTGGAGTTGATCAAAGGTATGGATTGATTTGAGGTTGGAGTTGATCAAAGGTGGGGATTGATTTGAGTCTGGATTGGTCCTAAGATCTAGAGGGGTTCTAGGATCTAAGATCTAGGATCTAGAGGGGTTCTAGAATTTGAGATATAAGAGAATCCTAAGCTCTGGAGTAGGCCCTAAGGTCTAGCTCTAGGAAAGGATCTTAAGGTCTAGAGTGGATCCTAAGGTCTGGCTCTAGGAAAGGATCTTAAGGTCTAGAGTGGATCCTAGGATCTAGAATTAATCTAGAGTTTGGAAGGGCCTTAGTGACCTCATACAAAAATGAGGTCAACATGTGGTAGAGTAGCCAAATCCATTTCACCTCCTCAGTGCAGTAGAGTAACTGAATTAATTTAACCTCCTCAATGAAGTGGAGTAGCCAAATCCTTTTCACCCCCTTGATGTGGTGGAGTTATCAAATCCCTTTCACTTAATTGGTGCTTCAGAAAGCTAGCTCCTTCCCACAAAGAGACTTTTCCTTGAATTTTCCTAGTGCAATGACACTCACTGTGGAGGAAGATGGTGCAAGATCACCAAGTAGCTGAATGTAGAAACCCCTCTCAAACTCTCTTATTCCCACAAGAATTTTCTCCCTTAATATTTTACCTCTCTTCCCCAAGGAAATGCTCCCTATCTAATCCCCTCTTATAGAAGCTCACCTTCAAAAAAAGTGATAAAAGATCCCTAAGATGGTTTAATGATGATATTTAAACAAAGGCACAAACTAACCCTAAAATTCAAGTTAGCTGACTCTGTTCATATAATACAATCACAGATCATACAGTATGGTTAGTTCAATGCATCATGTTAGTACTGCATAATGATCAAGGATTTATATAATTAGTTTAAATTTTGAATCATCAAATATGATATCAATGGTCATACAATATGATGAGTTCAATAAAATAAGATTTTATCCCATATAATGGCTGGCAGTTAAAAATCATCCTAGGAGATAATTGGGTAGTATTGTATGAATTAGAATATCATACATTACATTATAAAAGCTAAATTAATCTTGATTTGATTGCTTAATTATAAGATTCAGTTAGGCAAAATTGAACTACATCATTTAGTATGATTAGTTATGCTTTGAATATTAAAATATTGCCTAATTTATTATTGATAGCTAGAGTTTTTAAATTACTTGTCTTGTATAATTAGTTTTGTATAGTATGATTTGTTTATTGAAATTTAATTAGTCAATTAGTCATTTTAATTAATTTTTTGAATAACCTATCATACTTTATGATCTTAATCCTACAATATAAACTAAAAAAAAAAATCTAAAATTATGATTTTCACTACCCAGTGTGTCTGTGCATAATTGCTCAGCTAGCATACACCCTTGTATGACATTGACTTAAGAAATATATAATAAAAAATAAAGAAATAAAAATTATAGACACTTACAAGTATCACCCTATTCAACCCAATCTTGAGCCTTATATCTTCATTGCATGGTGTATGATGTAACTAAAATATTAGTTGTTTGTTAAAATTTTGAGAAAGGGTTTTGAAAAGATCTAATCTTATTTGGGAAATTTGATATTAAATACATAGTCTTAAAATTAAACATCTCATTATGAATAATATGTTGCCCCTTAAGGCAAAGATATCATTTAAAAATGGGTTTTTAAATGATGAGACTGAAAGTTATCATCCTGATTGTAGCAGTCAAATTCAAATAAGAATCACATACAATCCCGAAGGATCGAAATGAGGTTCTATTAATATTCAACCACTATTATCTGGATGGGGGATCATTAATTTCATATTTGATGTCAAAATAATGAATGATATATCTCTCCAAGGAGAGAAAATATCACTTATTTTCGATCGACAAAACATGACGACAATGATCATTATCGACTTGATTTTTCCAAAGAAGATTAATTTTGAATTTTGAAAATCAATTTTGGAAATCAGGGGTGTGTAGGTTATAAATCTCCTACGAGTACAAGGCCTCATTGTTAATTTTTTTTTTTGAAGAATTGCAACTTGCATTAGGAAAAAAAGAGCTAATTACAATTGCTATAAGAAGGACATTCCTCCTTGATTAAATTAGACATCAAGGAAGGAATATCTTCAAAAGTAAAACTATCAAAGTAAAAACTGCTATCTAAAGCCAAGGTAGCACACAAATTAGCTACCCTATTACAATTTCTATAAGCATGTAAAAAAACCACTTTATTGAAGTCATTCAAGAAAAAGGAATCTCTTACCGAGCTCATGTCCATAAGCCCTTTATTCTGCTTTAAAGAATTTTGAATCTAAGTAATATTATTGATGTTATCACTCTCCCATAATCACCCCCTTGTAATAAAGCATCCAGCTCCTAACGTACTCCTTCACTGAGAGAATAGCTTCCAACTCGAGCTGAGCAATATCCCAATAAACCATGTTCTTCCCAAATGCAAGGATGAATCTACCTTTGTAATCCCGGAATATACCACCAATTCCAGCAATGCCTGAATTGATAAGAGAAGCATCAACTTTAATTTTCATCTAGTCTTTTGGTGGAGGGCACCAAGTGTGATGAGACTCCCTAAGGAGATTAATGCCCCATTTAGAAAGAAAAGGACCAGTCTTTGTAATAGCCACGGAGAGAGCATTAGCTGCAACCACAGAGCAAGGAAGTGCAGCTTTACCGTCCTTAACTTCATTTCTATTTTTCCAAGAAAAGTAAATAATGGTGCAGTAAATTTTCACTATGCCCAGATTATTAGTTGACATTCTCATGAGTTCCTCCAAACAATGCTCCAAGGCCTCATTGTTAATTACATCATAGAAAACAAGAGTTTCCTACAAATACTCTCAATTAAAATAATGGTAATTTTTTGCTTATAAGATCTTCTAGGAGTGATATCAAAGGAAGTAGATATCATAATTTCAAGTTGGAATGGATCAAATTTGAGTAGTTATTACTGAAATCAAAGGAAGAAGAATAGGGGACACTTTTAAATTTTGTAACCATCCAGAAGTGTCCTAACCAAAACTAAGTGTTGGGCTTTAAGTTTTAGATTGAGAGACAATTTAATTTGAGTTGAGCATTTTACTAGAAATTTGAGATTATATTCCCAAAAGTTGGGGTCTTATGATTCAAAATCTACCCCAGATCCTAAATCTAAATTGGGTACCACAGAATAATGACCCGAATCTAACTAATACAATACAAAATATTGACTTACCTTGGCCTGGATTGGGGAGCTAGCTAACCACCTAGTCGATTTTAAATACATGAATCTGGTTATTTTATGAAAGAGTGGTAGGGATATTTTTATTGAAGTTTTGGAGAGTTGGGGCCGACATCTAGAGATGGTCCTAAGTGGCCCCTTAACTTATGTTGGGTGAAAATGCTGAAGACAGACATAATTAAAATTTAAACTCTTTTAAATGTGTTTCTATTGTAATGCATGCTGGTCAAAATACTCAAATCATGAGTGCTTGAAATTTTTTGAAAAGGGCTAAAAAATATTTTTTAGAATACTAGGCTTCGCTAGTTTTAGAATCTCATCCTCATAAGTTAGATTATTTGAACTCTACTCACAGATGGGGAAGTGTCTAAAATAAGGAAAGAAGAATGCATTAATATGCATGCGACCCTAGGGGCAATCCTTAGCTTATTCCTTAGATTTGTTATCTTTCTATGCTAATTAACTCTTAAAATTTTAAATTATTAATTATGAGTAGAAAATTTAAGACCCTCATGAGCCTCACATATCTAGGTTAAAATAAGGAGAGGCACACAAATGCTAAAAAACCAAGGGAAGCAGACAATCCTATAGTCAATCAAGTCAACACATCAAATATAATCAAACTAATTAATAAATATATATAGACAAACTGCCTTGCTTATTACAACACAAAAGTATATAAAGTAAAGTGGTTGGGCACCACTGACAATAACCTAGATTCTAATCCTAGTAAAGACGTAAGTTACTTTGAGTGTGATACTCTTTGCCTTCAAATCTTCAGTCTTCTTCTCTTCGGGCTCCTTGGATTCTTCGTAGTTGGCTACCATATGGAAAAGAGAACTCTTCCCTTGAGGGGAAGGTTACACTTTTCACTTTAGGTATGAAAATATGATCCAAATTTGAACTTCCAAATAGAAAAGGACTATCCCACAATGGGGTGTCCTTTCCTCTTTGGAATCCAACCTTTAGACCTATATATCCCAACTCAAACATGCACTTTCACAACTCAATACTCAAATGAATTACATATGTATGAAAATTAAAAATCTAGACTCTCCTGCAAGGTTATCCTATGCATATATATATCAAAAGACATTCCCAAGCAGTTATATATATTTATACAAAAGGAAGTAAATGCACTTAGCCTTGCTCTTTTTATTTGGGGGCTAAGCAGCTTAAGCCTCTATAGAAATTATTTTTATTTTTATTTAGCCCATTTATTGCCCTCCATGAGCATGGCCACTTGTAGAAAACTTAGTGAATATCCAGATTATTCCTAACCTATGTGAATCTGATTGCCAAACACATCATTAATCCATAGAGTGTAGTAAAAGTAAATAGACACACCAAGTAATTTCAATTATAGCATGCTATGAAAAATTAAAAACTCGGCACATAGTAGAAAAGTAAAGACAAGGCTAGCCTAGATTTAGAATCGGCTGTCTTAGCAAACCATTTAAAGTGTGTGCAGTAGGCCATGTGGCTGGGGTATGTCCTAAACTGGGTTGTTTATTAGACTTGTCTGATATTTGAGTTTGATAAGGCTGAAGGGATGATTAATGTTAGAGTTTAAGTATTTATGTGTTAAAGATTAATTTGGGTGAATTTTAATGAATAAATAATTGCTATAATTGTTGCACACTAAGGCCATGAAGTTTATTTCACCTTCCTTAGGGCTAAGTTAATAGCCTCATAGGCCTAGGTTACCTAGTAGAAATTATTGTTGATAAAGTTGATTTAGTTGGTTTAATTATTTTTATTAATAAAATTAAATATTGTTGGAATCCTAATGAATTATTAAATGTTTTAGAATTATTGGAGTTATTTAAAAGCACAAATTAAGGGTTCAAAAGTTAAGTTTTTAAATTAAAGTGAATTTTGAAGGTTTCAAAATTTTAATAAATATTAGAGCTTATGATGAGTAATTAGACTATTGACACACTCAACTTGGAGTTTTTATGAAAAGTTAAGAATTTCTGAAGTTTAAACCTTGATTTTGACTTAGGTTTGACCGAATTATTAACTTTTTGATTTTGACCAAATTTTGAAAGTTTAATATTTTTAGAAAATTCTAGATTTTAATTTGAGTTAGATTCCTTTAAGTTTGACTGATTTGGATTTTTCTGGAATTACTTATGAATTTTCAAAGTTTCCTTAATTAATTGATTTTTAAAATTGGTTAATTAGGAAGGTTTTGATAATTTTGATCCAAACTCATTCTAAACTTCATGGAATCACTCCCAAATGTCAGGGATGACCCATAGGAGTGTTTACAAGTGTTTGGAAATTATTTGGGATTTTTAATAATTTTTTAATTAATTAAATTAATTAATTATTAATTTTTAGTGAAAGTTAAATTAAAGTCAAATATATTGAGGTCTGATGATAGGGCTTCTATTTCTTTCCTAGATTGAGAGTTGAGAGATGATTACTTAATGAATTTTTTAGATTTAAGAATGATTTTTAGTGAATTATATAATTCTCTAGGTCATTTCTAGGGGGGGGGGATTTTGAAGCTCCTAATTAGGGGACCAAATGAATCCAAAATCTAGTGAAATTTGGACCATGAGATCACCTGATCTCAATGTCCAAACAAACTTAATTTGAGCCCAAATAGAACTCTCTAATGTAACTAACTAAGACACTTAAGGTAACCTCTAAGTCACATTAAAAAAATCCTAGAGAGCTATCCTAGGGTTAGATTGGGGCAAAGTCAATGGCCCTAAACTCCCTATACTAACTATCAATTAAAAATCAGCTCCTAATTCCCATTGGAAATATCATTTTATCAATTGTAATCCTAAGGATCAAACATGACCCTTAAAACAAAATTGATGAAATAATGTCGTTAGACACCTTAAACACGGGAGAGAAAATTTGGACATGTCAGGGGCATGTCCAAATTGACTCTCGCAAAGTCTCAAGCCTTGGTGACTTAAATTAAATACATAAATGCAATAATATTTAAGATATTCAAATAGAAATTAAAATTGACACATATATAATTAAGGCTTAGGAACATAGGGCTTTTGTAGATCTCCCTAAGATCTTTCCAATGAGCCAAAGATCACCTAATTCAGCAAAGTGGATTGAGAGATCCAAATTTTTTAAGTTTCCCATTATTTTTGCATTTAAATAAATCTGGGATTACATAGCCAGCTAGCGCTTTACACACAATGCGCTCTAATTGGAAGGCAAATCATTAGCGTTGATTGTGTAACCGTAGGGTTAATCTGAGCCATCTAATTAATGATAAGATGGTCATGATTAAATAGCTTTGAAACTGTGGGAACGAACATGTACTATTGATCTAAATCAACAGTCACAATTATGTCTTCAACCTCCCACTGTATCTCGAAGTTATTAAGCTACTCTGACATGATCCGAGTGATCTAGTTGGTGGTTTTGCACCAAATCTTGTGCGAAGTATTAGGATGAAATAATGGAGATCCATTGTAGTGAAGGTTTCCTTCGCCCTTAGCAAGACTACCTATCTAAGGAGCTCCAAATAGGGTTTTCACCATGTAGAAAACCCCAATGAATGATTTTTTTCTATTAAGAAGCTTCATGAATGGATGAAAATAGTTCTCCTTCAGATATCGGGATCAGAGGATGGCCGGAGGTATGACTTCGAGTAGACTGTGGATGTATTTTGCTGGAGTTTGCTCAAACAGATGGATGGAAGCGTCTGGGAGACTTAAAAATGAGAGAGGAATGTCGAGGGAGCTCTAGGGAGTAATTTTGAAAAGCCAATTGCAAATTATGGCCCTTGGAATGAGCTATCATGTTCAGCTTACTCCTGCGACCATGGACAGATGGGATTGACTAGGCAAGGCGCTAGATGGACACCAGGTGGGAGGGGTAGGCACAAAATGGCGGGGGGGGGGGGGGGGGGGGGACCACTGGAGCTCGATCTCCATTGGTTTCGATTGCCACCGGCCAGGGCTTAGGGTAGGATGATCTGGAAAGGATGATGGGGATAAGTTAAGCTCGAATATGAGCTCAATTGAAGTTAGGGAAGTCTAATTTAATTGAATGGCTCAGGTTGAGCCAAACTTGCTCAGTTTGGGTTGAATTAGGCACGACTCAGGTCAGGTCAAACCCTATGTCAAATATGTGAGGTAGGTCAGGGTCAGGTGCACCCAATGCAAGTGGAAATTGGGTTTAAATTCCCCTGAGATGGGAGATGGCTCGGGTCCATATGGTTTTGGCCACTTTGGGCTAGCCTAGAGGTTGACCAAAGTCAACCCAAGGGCTGGAATGGCTAGGGTAGATGCCTTGGACCTAGTGCTACCCAATAGAGGTATTGGTTGAGCTTAGTGAAGGCTAGGTTGGGAATTAGCCTAGCCCAAGATGGTTTTGGCAAGTTTGGGTTAGCCTAATTCTTGACCCAATTTGACCCATGGTTTGGGGTTGCTAGGGGAGGTGTATTGGGTTAAAGGGGACCCAATACCACTATTGGTTGAGTTCAATTGGGCTAGGATTGAAAAATAACTTAAGGGGAACCTTTCTTAGGGCACTTCTTTTTTTTTTTTTTTTGAGAAAATGCTTATAGCATTTAATTTAAAAAAAGACACACTATTACAAAGAAAAAAGAAACTACTAGACACTCCCTTTAAAACAAAGTAAAAGGAGGTCTTTTTAGCAAGCAATTTAAGCATAATGAAAATATTAGAAAAAGAGGAAATGTCATAATGAAAACAAGACTCTCTACTTATCATTTTAAATCCATAGTGGTGGAGGGGATACCAAAGATAAAACAACAACCAAAAAGGTTGATTAGTATCCCAGATTTCCCAATTGAGTAAAAAATAATAGATAGAATATATCTTAACTTCCATTATTCTAATTCCTTTTTCCAAATACCACCTTATGCTTAAAATAAATAAAAAAAAAAACAAGTTTGCTAAAAAAAGTAAAATAAATGAAACACAAGAAAAGAAATTCGTCAAGACATAACTAATGATCTTGTCGCCTCCACAAGGATTGTCTTTAAGAAGCTCCACCATCATCAACCAATCCACCAACAACTCTTGAACTTCACTTTTACCACTCATATCACTGGTTAAATAATGTAGTGGCTCCAATGCTGCCACCAAGAATGCCCATCTTCCTTCCTCTAAGGCTTCCTTTAATAGGACCAAGCAACCTTGAATCTTTATTATTTTTTTTCTAGATAAGAACTAACATAAAAGGTAGTTAGAATTTCCCATCTTCAAACAAATCTTCTCCATTATTTACTTTACCAAATTTGGACAAAGTAGTACTTACCTTTTCAATAAAATCTTCTCTGAATTAAGATTCATATTTAGAATTTATTTCATTGCTTTCATCCGGTATTGATGAATCCACCATGCCTTCCTGTAGCTCCTCTTGATGAATTGTCTTTGTATCAAAACCTTTATTCACAACACAACATTCAGCATCTTGATCAATCTCACCATCTCCTAGTTGAACAGGAACTTTATCAGTAACAACTGCATCTTTACACAATCCTGACAAAAGAATTTCTATTTTTCCCAAAATTTTTAATTCCGGCTTGATCATTTATTGAACCTTCTGAAATTTGAGCCATTTTTTCAACACCATTCCCTTCATTGTTTGCATCCACATAATGTAATAAAATCTGCTCACCCAAAATAGGATTATCTGAAGTTTCCACTTCCATTCTATCCCCAACCTCAAAGTCATGAGATAGCACTTTAAATTTATTAGCATTTTTCATATGACCATGAGCAAGGTCTCCAACTGCAGGATGAGCCATTTAACTCTGATTTTGAAACTTATTCCACCTTTTATTCTTAAACTTCACATGTAACCAAGTACCATATCCTCTAGAATGATCCTTAGCCGATTCTTCTTTACCCAAGTCTTTGTTCCAATCATTCAATACTTTCTTCTGAATTTTATTTTGATCTTCATTAATGTCATCCATACACATTTCAATCTTATGACCTATCTTACCACATTTGAAGCACAAAGATGAGATTTTCTCATACTCCACTTTTTGAAAAGATTTTCCAAAAAGACCCTCAATCCAAACACCATTAAGTAGTTTAGAGACAAGGTTAATATGAACATAGGCTCTTGCAAATTCTCGTCTCCCCCATTTAAACATTTTACCATCCAAGAACAATGGTACTCCTATCTTTAAAACAATCATTATAATATCCACTTCATCCCAACAACATAGAGGTAGACGAGGCAACCGGATCCAAATTGGTGATGATAAACCTTTAGTGATGTTGGTGAAAATTGAGGTGTCCATTTATCCACCCCTATTATGTGTCCACCCACAAACCATGGACCTCCACTTAGAACTTCTTCCATTATTTGAGAAGATTGGAATGAACACAAAATCCAATCTAAGCCTAGTGAGGTGAGATGAAAAGTTCCAAATCTATTCCATTATCTCCTCAATTCAATGCTACAAATAAAAAATGGAACTCCTTTTCCAAACACTTTCAACGCTAGAGATTTTTGGAGAATTTTAACATTTTCACATACCTTATCCATATTTAACTTAACCACATTTGCGTCACCCTCCTCATCCGGAACTATTTCCACATGATTCACTTTAATATGGTTGGTCTTAAACCAATCATTTTCTGAACCAAAATTGTTGTTGTCCATGTTCGGAACAACATTCATACTATTTTTCGATCCTTTTGCAAATCCATATGATTTCATTTGCAGCTCTTCATCAGCAATCAGAACTTTATCTTGTATTACCACCTCATAATTCAAATTTGAATGTTCCTGAAATTCTGCACCATTTTCAACAATAGATGTAAATCTGTTTACCTTCAATTTTAAGCCAATAGAAGATGACACCTCCGCGTCATTGGCCATCCCCATTAAAAGATTTTTTATCAGAGAGGAGTGAATAGATGAATCCTCTTCATCCTGGGATATAATTACCTCCTTCCCCTTACCCAGCACCAAAGCAGATTCGTGCATCATATTAAATTGTCCTTCCTTGATAATCAAAGGTCTCTGTTTATACATTCCTTCCCAATTTGAAAAACTCATGCTTTTGGATCCACAATGATATAAATCATTAGTACACCACACCAAGTATGGAATGGAGGTTATCTGATCATCAGCAGCCGATGACCGGCGACCCTCCACCACCATTCAAACCAGCTGGGAAAAATGGAATAGGAAGAATTAAAAAAAAATGAACTCTCTCTCTAGAATCCTGGAGTCTCTCTAGAAGTGCGCCAAGTCTCTTAGAGCACTTTGGTCAAGCCAAATGGCTAACCCAAGTGGGCCCAAGGCATGGGTTTCTAAGAGGGGTATCTTGGGGACCTAAGGGGTCACCCCATAGGCTTAGATGGGGTTAGGAAGCTCTTGGTCGAAGGATTGGGATGAATAGAGGTGCATGGAAGATTTGGTCAAACTTGGTTGACTTGGTCAACCAAGTTGACCTAGGGTTAAAAGTTGGGTCCATTGAGTTAAAATTGATTATATGAACTCATTGGAGGTGGTTGCAAGCTAAGAGGAACACATTTAGTTTGAAATGGCCATTTGATCCCTTTTTTTTTTTTAAAGATTGTAAACTTGCTTTAAGAACTAATGTTGACTTAATCAACCATGGTTGACTTGGTCCACCAGGTCAAACCAAAGTGTTGGTTTGGCCCAATGTATTCCTAATGGTGTCTAGGATCCATTAGAATGGGTTTTGAGGATTAGGTAGGAGGGTTGGATTGAACTTAAGGGAAAAGTCCAAAAAGCCCCTATAAAAGGGTAATTTGGTCATTTTGACCATTTAGTCAATTTTAGATCAAATTGTGTCAAAAAAGATGTAGTGTTGATCAATAGGTCCAAATGAAGGTTATTAAAGTTATTGGAAAGTTTGAAATGGGTTGCAAGGCTAAGATCCATAAGTCGGCAAGTCAAATGGCATGGATTGTAATTAATTGAAGGTTTTGCAGCTCTTAAGAAAAAATCAATTTGAGGGGTTAGGAATGTTGGATTCAACTCAAATTTGAATGTTGACCTTAGAGACATGCCTAAATAAGATGAAATTGATAAAACCTAAATCAGAGGTCATTAGATTGGGTTTCATGTGGTTTGAAAAGTCCCCTGGAAAGGGTTTCAGGACTTTAGCCCTTATCCCTTTGATTTGGTTTGAAACCTTAGAATTGGATTGAGTTTTGGGTTGAGATGATCAGGAGTGGATTATTCATATCATTAACAAATAAAGAGATGATTGTTAATGTTTGGTTGGGATTTTGAAGTTGATTGAATGTTGATTGGAAATTGATTGAAGGTTGATTGGGGGTTGATCCAAGGACTAGATTAAAAAGAGAGGGTTAAATTTGATGGGGATTGAATTAGGTCTTACCTAGGACTTAAATGGATAGAAAGTGGGCATTTTCTAGTCATTAAAGCACCAGGAAGAGACCCAAGTGGGTTTTAGTGACCTCATATAAAAATGAGGTCAACATTAGTGTGCACAAAAGCAAATATGTTATACAAGTACTAGGACAAATAAAGTAGCAATCAATAATATTTGTTATCATCAAAATTATAAGCTCGGGATCCACATTGCAAAATCCAGCACTATATTGTATAAATTAAGCGATAAAGTGCTGTAGTTGTAAGTGCACAAAAGCAAATATGTTATACAAGTACTAGGACAAATAAAGTAGCAATCAATAATATTTGTTATCATCAGAATAATAAGCTCGGGATCCACATTGAAAAATCCAACACTATAATGTATAAATTAAGCGATAAAGTGCTGTAGTTGTAAGTGTTACAACATTATATATATGGGCACTGGGGTGCTCATTCAACACTTGTGAATTTTGGCCTTCCCTGAATAATTTCTACACAAACAAAACTAAAATGAGAATTTTATTGTATTTTAACATAATAAATAATATATAATTTACACTTAATATCAATAGAGTTCTGCAAGGGTCAAAGGTGAGTCAAACAAACAAAATTAGGGTCTTGATAAGTTCAGCTTAACCAAAGGGAAATGGTTTAGGTTTAGCTAAGGTTGGCCCAAGGTTTAGGGTATAAAGTGGCATTTTTATAATTTTGGATAATTAAGGTTGATTTTTTGAAGGGATTGACTAAGGATTAACATTGATTATAGATGACTCAATTATGAATTTGCATAACTATAATAAAGGTCAAGGTCAAATAGTCTAAGTTTGGGTTATTAGGGCATGCCAAGAGACAATCTGTTAATTTTAAGGTTCCTTGGTTGAAACCTAGGAGCTTACCTTATGCTTGGGTTTTGTTTATGCTAGATACCCTCGTAAGTCCACTAGAGAGTATATAATAATGTTTTGGGTTTTCAAGGTTAGTCCAAGATAGCTTTCTATACCATCCCCAAAGAATGTAATAGGATACTTTTACATTAGTTTAAAGAGCCATAAATACTAAGAATAGCCCAAGGGAAAGAAGAGTATTGACCTCTTTTAAAAATGTGGTCAACATTGGTAACTAAAGCGGTGATGACCATTACATTAGTATAAGTGTTTCTAGTTATAGTTTGTCTACTTCACTAAAAGTAATTGGTGAGACATTAATCATGGGTTCCCTCAAGGTAATAACAAAGTTAAATTTGTAAATCCTAGGACTTTTGGGGTTACTCGCATTGAATAATCAATATTTTCTCATGACCTCATTGTTGCAAATCTGGTCTCAAGTACTTTAATTTTGGTGATAACAAACATTATTTTTTTCTTATTCTTATCTCATGACAATTAGTTTATTTCATATCTATTTTGCCCTGCTTACTAACTTTTTAGGTCCGCCATTCACTTGCAAATTTGATTAGCTCAAGATAGGTAGATTAGGGTTACAGTCAATATTTTTTTATCATTTATATATTTTCTTATCTTTCTTTAGTCAAATCATATAATGTGGTGGATACTATTACTAACTAATTAGGCACACACACAAGGGGAGAGAGAAAAATGTAATGTTAGATTTTTATACTTTTTACACTATACAATTTTTAATCTTACTATATGATTTTAACTTCTACTGTACGACTTAAATCATATTATTTGATTATGTTTGTTCTGCAAAACCCTATCCACTAGAGAATTAAGAAAGATATTATTTTTGTATTGATCATACAATACGACCATAATCATAATGTATGACCATATTAATATATTGCTTAATTTGACCCCAAAAATCAGGAAATCAAATCATGGAAATTATGATAAGTTGATCATAATGGATGATAATGTTTGTATAATACAATCGACATAGTACGAATTCAATCATCTTAGGGGTCATATCAAATGAAAGCCATGTGTTTTGTATTAATCATACTATATGATCTCCAAAGTGCTGGACGATCGAAAGATTATGAAATTTGTCATTCTAAAGATCGTACCAAATAAAAGCTATAATTTTTGTGGAGATCTTATAGTATGATTTCCACAGTGCTAGACGATCGACAGAGAACAAAATTGGTCATCCCAGAAGTCATTCCAAACAAATAGAAGGAATTTCTATAGTTTTTACCAAACAATCTTATGATCATACAATATGAAGTGTTATGTGGTTTGAACAGTTCATCTGAACAACTATTCAAATGATACTAGATAAGTTTAGCTTTGCATTTATCTTAGTGTATGCGGTTTGTATCATACAGTACAAATCGAAGATGGCTCTCTTGATAATTAGGGTTTCTTGAAGCCCACTAATTAAGCTTCTCATATTTTCTTAAAAAAGAAATATTTTGCTACCAAGAGTCGTAAGAGAGAGAGTTGAGGAGAGCTATGGGAGAGAAGAGAGGGAGAGTTCTTGTGAGGTGGAGTTGTGAGAGCTTCACAAGATTACTCCAAACTAGGTTCTTCATCATCTTCTTCAAGCTTCTGCTTTCATCCTTTCGAGGTTCCATGAAGATTTTCTATAGCACTAGGTCTGTGGTTCTCTGCCATCTCCAGGAGGAAAAAAAAGGATTCGTGGTTCTCTGCCATCCCTTAGAAGGTGTAAAAGATTCAAGGTTCACTGCCATCACTGAGAGGGTGTAAATGCTTTTTGTTCTCCACCACAATGGGAAGGAAAAGTGATTTTATAAGGGCTTCTCTGCCTTATTGAGGGAGCAAAAGGAGAGACACTACTTTTTGTGCAATACATGGAATAGAGGTTTTTAGGGAGTGGACGTAGGTCAGATTTGACCGAACCACTATAAAATTTGGTGTGTTCATTCTTTTTACTTTTTAATGTTTTAAATTTTTGCACTGTTATGTGTTTTACTGTGTGGTTGAAAACCCTTGTTTGGTTTGTTATTGTGAAATTCTTTTCTTATGCATCCACTGATTAAAATTTCTTATTTTCAAATATTAAAAAGGATATAAAAAGATTTTGTTTTTTACTTAAAGAAGTCTTAAATTACCAATTCACCGCTCTTCTTAGTTAGCCTCGGGTTGTTTCTAAGAGGTTTAACAACCCTCATGAACTTTCACTCATGATGGAAGGAACTACTAATATAATGTGAATGGAGCTAGTACATGTAGGCTCATTTTATTCTACTCTCCATAATGGCCTTCCCAAAAAACCAATCAAGATTGGCGAGTACAACATCCTTTAGCTTTCCAACTTTGATGAGATCTTCCATTTACCTACAGTGGTGTTCATTTTCCTAAATATCATGACGGTGATCTTTGTGGAATGCACAATATAATGACATGCCCCTTGAAAGCGCTCAAACTTTCATAGGTGTTGAGCACTTGAATAATTATTTATTTGGATGGCCTGTATAAGCTATACCATTGATACCTATAGAAAAAAATTATATGGTGATTGGGTAAATAATTGATACCTTTTCTTTTATTTGGGGGGGGGGGGGGGGGGGGGGGGCGGTGGGTTGCTCATGTTGGCTCTTCCATTCTTCATGTGGGTTGTCAAATGATTTTGAGAAGCCTTACCTGTGGAGGCGCTCTTTTGCACTCTAGGAAAAAATAATGTTGCAACATCATTGGTCTCCTATCAGCTTGTCGATCTCTTATATGACTTCTCTTTCATTCCCTTCCTTTTTCCCAATCCCTCATAATGACAAATCTTTTAAGCAAGTGGACACAAGTTTTAACCACTTGATTATACTCTTTCGCATTAATTAGGCTTTTGATGACTTCAAGTAATTTAACCAACATCCTTGGCTACTATAGACTAAATGCATAATAAAATAACCTTTATGTTAGGGAAATTTGAACAACCACAAGCTTTAAGTCTATAACCTTGAGAATTTTCCTTTAGAACCTCATAATAAAACTTCTTAATGACTCATCAGGTTCCTATCAAATCTTATGGAGAGTCTATGTATGAGCTTTACAAAAGCTTATGTTTGCTTGCAAAATGGGTTAGGAAAGTTCACTTATAACTTTTGAGAGTAGTGATTACTCTTAAAAGCATGCTAGTAAGCCACTTTAACACCAACTTTATAAGAGTAGTGAAGAATAACTAGCATTTCAAGGCACCATTGACATCAAATGATGTCTCATAGTCTTATAGTTAGTAATATGGTCCGCTTGGTCAATCTTACCCCTATAGGACTCTAGGTGAGGCATCTTGAGTTTTAGAAACAGTTTCGCTTCTATAATCTCCATGGAAATAGCAATTATTTATTCTGGCTCAAACCTTCTTGTGTGCTAAATTTGTAGATATTACTCCTCATTACACATGACAAAGTAAGTAGGATTTGAATCTATTATAAAGATTAGGGCTTTACTCTATGGTCTCCTATGACAAACTGCCATGTTAGAAGATCCCTCAAGGATACTCTCTCATTTTGCTTGCCTTGAGAGTTCTACTAGGGCATCATGGAAACTTCAAAGTGAGGCGCTCTTTTGCACTCTAGGAAAAAATAATGTTGCAACATCATTGGTCTCCTATCAGCTTGTCGATCTCTTATATGACTTCTCTTTCATTCCCTTCCTTTTTCCCAATCCCTCATAATGACAAATCTTTTAAGCAAGTGGACACAAGTTTTAACCACTTGATTATACTCTTTCGCATTAATTAGGCTTTTGATGACTTCAAGTAATTTAACCAACATCCTTGGCTACTATAGACTAAATGCATAATAAAATAACCTTTATGTTAGGGAAATTTGAACAACCACAAGCTTTAAGTCTATAACCTTGAGAATTTTCCTTTAGAACCTCATAATAAAACTTCTTAATGACTCATCAGGTTCCTATCAAATCTTATGGAGAGTCTATGTATGAGCTTTACAAAAGCTTATGTTTGCTTGCAAAATGGGTTAGGAAAGTTCACTTATAACTTTTGAGAGAGGTGATTACTCTTAAAAGCATGCTAGTAAGCCACTTTAACACCAACTTTATAAGAGTAGTGAAGAATAACTAGCATTTCAAGGCACCATTGACATCAAATGATGTCTCATAGTCTTATAGTTAGTAATATGGTCCGCTTGGTCAATCTTACCCCTATAGGACTCTAGGTGAGGCATCTTGAGTTTTAGAAACAGTTTCGCTTCTATAATCTCCATGGAAATAGCAATTATTTATTCTGGCTCAAACCTTCTTGTGTGCTAAATTTGTAGATATTACTCCTCATTACACATGACAAAATAAGTAGGATTTGAATCTATTATAAAGATTAGGGCTTTACTCTATGGTCTCCTATGACAAACTGCCATGTTAGAAGATCCCTCAAGGATACTCTCTCATTTTGCTTGCCTTGGGAGTTCTACTAGGGCATCATGGATCATTTTTATTAGCCCATCTTCAATCTCCATGGGAGGAATACTATACTTTGAAGTTTCCATGTTTACTGATTACTCAAGTTAGCTTGTTCGCCAAGCTATGCCTATCTTTTAGTCATTAGCACACATGCACTCTCCCTCACACTTTCAAGACGTTCAATCTAAGTTTGTTCGTGGGTGATACTGGACCTTTGTATCAAGCATGCTCAATATAATGGAACAAAACAAAAGAGGCTACGGTGAGAATGGAATGAGAAGAAGACTACATGGGGGAAAGTATAACAGTCGCTCAATAGTGTGTTTTGAACATGCAAAAATATATAAAATTTATCTATTCACATTTTATTTTTAATGATTTGATGAAAGGGCCCACCAAAAAGATAAAAAAATATAATAATAAATGCAATGTAATACACATTTTCATGGACACGTGCCGGGCTCTAACAGGTGTTGAGTTTTGGCTGCTACTTTTTGATCTAACACCTTAGTCTCAGGGTGAGTTCCCTTCTAGTGAATGTTTATGGCAAGTGAAATAGGGAAAATCCTCTAACAAGTCGAGTAAGAAGGAAGGACTACTACTGTCGACACCATTGACAACATTGGTGACATATTGGAAGGATTCCTTGAGTTTCCTTGATGTGTGGGGTGTGTTCATTTGAATCGTGGGAATAGTGGACTCCATGGTTGATGAGCACGATGTGGTGAACTTGAATCTCAATGGGAGGATACTTCCTTGAAGCTAACCCGAAGTGATGGGTGTGTTACTTTGGGAGTGCACTTCAAACAGAAGTGATGAGTAATCATAATATGAGTGGTACATATGAATACTTGACATTTCCCTAAGAGGAATCCCCTATCTAATTGCTTTCCATATTGAAGACAATTCCCCTTTGGCGAGTGCTCATTGCCAAGATATATCTAGTTCGAGTTCTCCCATTGTAACCTGTTAGATACCTATTAAGTCTAACAAGACAGGTACATTATACAATCGCTTCCTTTGAGTGTCCCCCATTTGTTCTACTAGATTTTGCTAAGGAGGGTAAAAAGAAAACTGAACAAAGTGATTATATAAGTCATAAGAACAAGGAAACGAAGTTCACATAACAAGAGGGATGTTTCACCTGAAACTTGTTCAAGAGTGCAAGACGATATTGATCTTTATTGATTTTATTGGGTTAGTTGAGCCTGGTTAAGTCACTTAAGGCAAGTATTTACATAGGCATGCCTAAACCGATGTACAAAGTTTTAATCGAGAAGAGAATGGATATTTTACGTGAAAAGCTATGGATTAGTAATTTTGAGCAACAAGTATATAATCTTACGATATAATCAAGCTGGGGGGTTCTTTTCTTTTTTTTTTAATATTTTATTATTATTTTTTTAATTGTTGGAAAATGGGAACTTTCTTGCTGAGTTAGATACAGGTTTCATTCTTTGTAATGAGTGTTGTTGGATGCGTTCTTATTCATGAGCCCAGTATGCCAATTTTATTCTAAAACTTTGTCTTTTCGATTCTGAATTTCAAAATTGAACAGAGTAAAAGAAAATCTGACTGAGAACAAGGCAAATATCATTTGCATTCAGATAAATGGTGAAATTTATAGAAACATTGGAACAAACGAGCAAGTGTTCCTGTTTACTAAGCACTTAACAGACCATTTCTCCGATAAATTAAATTTTCTTGCATGGTGGCAGAGGCTGACCACAGAGGCACTGGTTGTGAGCATAAGCAGCTACTGGAAATATGTTGAATGGCCTCCCCTGCGGAATCTGTCCACATAAGCTATTAACTCTGAAACTTGCATGCCTAATATTGCTGAGCCTAGAAAATACAGCAGGAATACTTCCTGTGAGATTATTGTTTGAGAGATCCAGCCACTGCAACCTAAGTAATTTACCCATGGTAGCAGGTATAACTCCAAAAACTTGATTCCTAGAAAGATTTAGCACCTCAAGGGTGGTTAGATTTGATATGCTGCTCGGAATTTGACCTGTAATTTTATTTTTGGAGAGATCAAGGCATTTAAGTCTGAATCCTTCGCTGAATTGTGGCAAGCTACCTGTAACTTTGTTGCTTGAGATGTCAATAGATTCTAGGAAGCTGCTTGCTTTTTGCAGTAAATCTGAGACCGAACCATAAAGCTGGTTGGAATGGAGATCAAGCGTGGAAAGACTTTCAGGAAAATTAATTCCAGTTATATTTGATCTTAGCTGGTTACCGGAGAGTTTGAGCACCTGAAGGTTAGTCATGTTAGAAAGAAAATCACCTATATTTCCTGTAATTTTATTGTCCGACAGGTCAATTGAACTCAATAAATCTGCTCTTCTGAAAACTGGAAGTGTTCCCCCAATGCTGCATCCTGCAAGGCTGAGATATCTTAGTTCTTTTCCGTTTATCCAATCCTCGATGGCATCCAAATGCAAATAATTATAGGAAAGATCTATTGAAATTAATGATGGAAGCCCATTTCTGAAGCTATTGGGAAATGGATTCGAAAACTCATTCTTAGAGAGATTGAGATACCACAGCTTCTGCAATCCGCCAAGCGATTCTGGAATTGAACCAGTGAAAGAATTACCACTCAGTGAAAGAGAATTCAATAACTTGAGGTTGCCAATTTGGCTTGGGATCAGGCCAGTCAGCTTGTTATGACTCAAGGAGATATCTAAGACATTGGTAAGATTGCAGAGCGAAATAGGCATCACTCCTGATAACTGATTATTGGAGAGGTCAATGTATGTAAGATTCTTAAAGAAGCCAATATAGCTAGGAATTTCTCCAGATAAAAGATTGTAGCTCAAGTCAAGTGACTGCAAACTTCGAAAGTTTCTAAATGAGGAAGGTACCATGCCTGTAAGTGAGTTTCTACCTAAATTAATCTGAATCAAATTTTTTAGAGATCCAAGGCTTTGAGGGATTTGACCTTGTAAATGATTACCACTAAGAGATAATGAAATGAGCGAACTTAGCTTGCCAAAGCTTGAAGGGATGGGGCCTTCCAGCAAACTATCTTCAAGATAAAGCTGTGTGAGGTGACCCAAATCTGAAAAGCTTTCTGGAATATATCCTTTGATCTGCTTCATTCCACTAAGTATCATCACTTGCAAAAACTGGAGCTTACCAAGTGAAGGAGAGAGAAAGCCCTTCATGTAAAGGTTTTGTCCCATACTTTCTCGCGGTCTTTGAAGCTGCAACTTGATGACCCTTCCAGTTTCCGGGTGGCATTCAATGCCCTCCCATGCACCACAGCAGTCGGTGCCTACCCATGAGAAGAGAATGCCAGTCGTGTCCTTCAAGATTCTAGCTTTGAAACTGAGAAGAGCTGCTCTGTCTTCTTCGGAGCAAGATGGTGCTTGAGCCACAAGATTTTGTGGGAAAAGAGAAGAGCAGGAGAGGAGAACGAAAGCTGAGTACTTGAAATACAAGTGTAAATTTCTCATATTGGGATCTTCAGAGGTAATTTTGGGATTTGGGAGGAATTTTATCGAGCTTTGTGGAGATCAAATGTGGAGAAAAGTTAAAGGTGATTGGTTTTATGCTTGGGATAAAAAGGCTTGATAATGATGATGAAGATGAAATGTAGCAGCTATTTCTAGTGTGTGAATAGTGATTGGAGCTTTAATTTTGTTTATTTCGTTCACAAGACCTGTGACCTGGGAGCCTTCACAATCATCATTATATCCTTGTAGCGTTGGAGCGTTTGGACTTTGAATACCTTATGTTGCTTCCGTTTTATAAATATTTGAAAAGAAAAAGATAAAAAAATAAGTAGTTTCTTTTTTTTGGGACATTTAGGCCAATTAAAGCAAACTCACGCACACCACGCATACACAAAGACTCGAACCCAGGACCTCTTAGTTGAAGCATAAGCTCTCAACCAATAGGCCATGGTGAGCTGTGTATAAGTAGTTTCTCATTCTAGACTTATTTTGTCGTGCATATATTCATGACAATTTTCTGAAGATTCCCTTTTAAAATTTTGTTGACTTATATATATATATATATATATAATAATAAAAAAAGTAAAGCTCTAAATCAATTTAAAAAATTGATATATTATAAGGTGATAGTATTAGTTATTATACCCAAGTATTATTAGCAAGTTAATAAAAAAATTACTGATATAAGTATTAAATTAAGCATAAATATTCTTTTTTAATATTAATAGTACTTAATATCAAAATTAAAAAATGTTGTAGCACATAACTAATATTTATTATAGTTTATTTTAATAATCAATACTCATAAATTAACTAAATAGGAAATAAATCCAAATAAATAATAGGATTCAATTTGTTAATCAAGAATTGTCTAATGATATATTTATCTAAAAAAAATCTTGATAGGTGTTCATCGATCATGAGACACTTTAGAAAAATTAAAATTTAACCATACATTGAAATATGTAAATACACACTTAGTTATTTCTTTGAATTCTTCGCTTTCTCTTCTTATAAATTATAGTGCATTTTTACGCAACAAAAGCACCAAGGGTATATAGAAATATCCCATTATCGCTTTATAATTTAGCTAATATATGTGTAATGGGTAGAACTACTTAACAAACTAATGGATTACATAACCGGAGCTTGCTATCATCAAATAAATAAAGAGTTAGACAAACATAGAAGGTCGCCAATCTCTCTCTATTTCATGATGATATACTAATAATAGTATATAATTAATATGTCATAAAAAATTGCCTTCATAGGCACAAATCTCAATACATATTTGAATTGAAAACATCTAAAATTTAATTAAGAACCAACCAAACTTTGAAAATTCAAATATGCATCTCGATAAGACAAACCCAACGATATCAAAGATGGACCAATCTAAGATTAATTGTGCTCAAATCAAGAACCTAAAACGTTTTTGAAAACTTCTAGCTTTAATTGTGAGTTCAAGTGATCTCTAAATTAGGCATGCTTATAGCCAAATCAAGAAGCCCGATGAGATGAATCCAATGAGCCCAAGATCGCTTAATACCAACTTCATTGAAGAACAAAACTGTTGAATGAACACTTTATGAATAAGAAATTCAGTATGAGTTGCCTCATGGAGCATAATTGATTTTAGCCATATTTATGAAGCTTGCCATAACAAAAATATATCAAACTATTAAAATAAGCCCTCTACTCACTACATGTAGGACAAGCTTTGAACGGAGAGCTAGGGCCTAAACTTTGTAGATTAATGAGAGCATTGAAGCTCAAGGATTCTAGATCATTACTATTAGGCCACTCCTCTACCATCAAAGTTTAGCCTTTGCCGGTCAATCAATGTGGTCTTCTAATGATTACCATCTGGCTAAGCCCTATTGACCTCAATTTTGAAAGTGGTCTTATCCTTCTTCTTTGTTGTTTAGTGCTTTTGTGTTGCTACCTTATTGTAGATCTTGCCTATAAGAGGTAAACAATGAACTTTGTCTTAGATAACATTTGATGGTCCAATCTTTCTTACTTATCCTCATTATAGAATCAGGGTGCATCAAAATCCACTACAAGGGACAAATCATAGAATCTAAACTTAGGTTAAATTCGAACCCTTTGATAACTACCAAAATGTCATTAAAGGTCTCATCCCAAGCAAAACGTAAACCCAAGATTCTATGTTTGAGTCAAACTAGTTCAAGTTTAATTGGGAAGTGATTTGACACACCCAAGATTGTTGGTCAACCATAATTGACCAAGGTTGACTCATTTTTCCTAAAATCCCCATTATGTCCCAAAACTTTAAATTTAAAGTTATTGATTAACTTAGCTAACATAGACTTTAGCATTGATCCCTAAGCCTTTAAAACCCATTAGAGACCTCCCTAAAGTCTTTCTCTAGCCATGGTCAACCCATTTGACCAATGTCAAATGAAAAAATAATAAAAATGCCCATAAATTACCTAAAATGATTCTCTTGGTCAAAGGTCACCCTAGACCCTATGGTTGTATCCTAAGCCTTCCAAACTCCTCCCTAAACTAACATATACCCAATTAAACCCATAACTAACCTAAAGTCCCAAAATTACTTAAATAGGCTTCTTTACAATTTCCATAGAAATAACTTTCATATACTTAAGCCCTTTGACTCAACCTCTACCAATAAAAGCCTAGAACCTTAAGCTAGCCTCCTTTATTTGCTAACTCCTTGGGTTGAATTGGTTCAACCAAATGAGATTAACCAAATTATAATAAATGGTTTAAAATACTAGTGATCTCAATGTAGTCCATTCCAACACAGCCCAATTGAACCATAGTGAGCTCTAAACTATCTAGACCATAAGTAAGATTAGGTGTATGCTTTGCTAGCAATCATTCATTAAAAAAAAAAGAGCCTCCTAATTTTAAAATTTTCAATGCTAGCATCCAACCCTTCATAGACCCTCAATCTACCATAATAGCCTACTAACACTCTACTAGAGAATGCTTCATTGTCCTAATATCAAGGTGCAACTAGAAGTGGATGGAATTCTATCTACATAGATTTCAAAAGTTTAAATTATTTCATTCTTTTCATATAAGATTGTGTCCGACATTTGATTTCTATAGCTTCCTTGAAGTTAGAGTAATTGGGTACATATAATTCCAAACCATTCAATAGCTTGCGAGTGTAAATTGGAGTGAGCTCCAATAAGGTCATTTCAATAAAAATGTTAATTTTGATATAGCTGATTCTAATGCTTGAGCCCTAAAGAAGTATTTTTCTCCAATTCCAGGTGAATACATAACAACCAATTCAAGTCTCTGATCCTTGATGTGCGTAAGTAACTTTCAATCCACACCTTAAAGATTTAGGTGTCCAGGACATTATGAAGGAAAGTGTCAATCTATTACAATCCATCCATTGAATTAATTGTTTCCTCACATATATCTTATTGGATCTGTTTGATAGGATTTGTGGAATGAAACATATGAATTGAAGCTAGATGTAACAATGGTTATGGAAAGCTCTCTAGATTTTGAAGACCAAATTTTAAACATCGATTTCTTTATATCTTATGGGATGGTTCAATTTGTTGCACTATGACCTATATAGTTGCCCAAGGTTTGGAGCAATTAAATCCCAAAAGTTTGATCTCAAATCAAATAGATATGATTGATGCTAATGTGTCGCATGGGCATAAAACACATTAGGTTACTAATCTACTGCTACCACTTGGAAAAGCATAATATAGTCAGCAACTAACTATATAATTATTTGTATTTATGGGTTTTCATGTCCAAAAATTGGTAAGAACTTTAAAATTTTGTAACTATTTATCTATTTGTCCAATTTGAGAAAAAGATGTCTCATTTGATTCATATTTTAATTCTTTATAAAAAAAATCCATTTTTTTGCATTTAATAATTAATTTATTAAAAATTAATATTGATTTAAATACACTATTTTGACACATTAAATGAAACTTGAATTGATCATGGAGTTTCTTAAGCATGTGATAAGCATCCCTGATTTCCCTAAGAGGGTTTGAGGAGCCCTTTGACCTCCAAGAAAATTTTAAAATCTTAGAGCATAATTTGGCCTAAAACTTAATTTTAACAATCATAAAGTTTCCCCTTTATGATTTTGCTTGAGCTTTTTCTTCAAGCACTAGGAGAGGAAAAAGTACTTATATACTTCTTAGTTTATAGCATGATGTAATTGTGTGACTTTCTGGATGTTTCACCCTAAGGAATATAGCTAACTAAAGCAGTCTAGATGCTAACCAAGAGCGAAGGATAGGGAAATACCATTCCTTAACTATCTGATAGGCCTTCGAGTTTCCTCTAGTAATCTTCTTATTGAATCACTCTAAGCATAAGACCTTGAATTATTTCTTTTTCTTATCTCTATGGACAGAGCAATAAAGAATGCATTAAAAGTGGATGTAATCCTTTCCGTCCTTATTGTTCTTGTAATTGATTATGGAAGAATTCTATTCAAGTTTTCACCAGCATGCGAAATGTTTAGTTGATAGGGCCTCTACCTCCTCAATGTTTAGAAAAAAATCCTACATGAATGGTGCAATAAGACAAAATTAATTATTTTTGTTTGATGAATGAAATGTTTCCCTTACAAAAATTTCCTTATTGGGTTATTCATACACTTCACGTATTTCTAAAGATTCATATGACATGCATATCTATGAATCTTTTCTACTAGATGAAAATACTGGCATCGATCTTTAGAATATCTAAAACAGAGATGGATGTGGCGCAAAGTACTCTTGTGCAACTACATCACTTAGCTCACTCGGAATCCTGTCCAATTATGTTATGGAAGAATTGAGCTTCTTGTTTTTTTTGAAGAAGCAATAAATGCATTGATAATTAAAAACTGAAAGAACAAACTACAAAGTACTTCCTAATGATTCCTCCTTTAACAACTTCACAAAGGAAGGAGGAACCTTATTCGAACCTATATCCTCCCAATAAAAAGAAGAAAAAAATAGCATTGTTAGCACATAAATCCGCTAACTTATTACCACTCTTCTCTATACAATTAAAAATCACATAATTAAAATCACTAACAAAAAAAATGTCTTCAAGTTCTTTTCCACCTCTTATAAATGAATTTTGTATGATTTTGATTACATTGGCATTGTCACCTTCAATAATGATGCCTTTATACTCCAACATCCAATCTTTAATCACCTCTTTAATTGTCTTTATAGCTAGAAACTCCAAGTACGATATATCCCAATGGACACAATCTTCCCCAAAAGCCAAAAGAAACCTTCCTTTGTGATCTATGAATACACCACCTATCCCACCTTTATAAGACGCTAATAAGGATGCATCTACATTCACTTTAATCCAATCGGGTGGAGGAGGGTGCCAAGCTTTTTCCAACAGCGAGAGCTGGTTGGCATCCAACCGTCCCAAATTATGCCACTTAAAAGCATTACAAACTGCTGCATAGTTAATTGATTCAGTCGCTATAAAGACTGTAGTCCTTTCCTTTTTTTCCATGTACCAACTCATTTCTTCCCTTCCAAGTAAAATACACAGCATTGCAAAATAAATTCACCAAAAATAAATTCTGTGTAGTCATCTAATTCCAGGTATCTTCAAAGCTGGTCACAAGTGGTTTCCCAAAACCCCATTGATTTAATAGTTGAAGAACCTCCTTAAGTTTCTTGCAGCTAACCGTTAAATGCTCTCTATCTTCAACTTCATTACACCCTATTGGACATAAGTTGTTCAATTGCAATCTCCTATATGATAAAAATTGAAAGGTAGGTAAAGCATTATTCAATAACCTCCACCAAAAGTTCTCCACCCTAGCATTAAGCTTTGCCTTCTTCAAACATCTCCAGTATTTGTAATCTTGAAAATTTTGCTCCACCACCAAAATAGCCATTATGTATATAGATTTCCTAGAGTTTCCTTGAATATGCTCCAGCATGTCTTCCTGGTTATTTGAGTCAATTTGAACTTTACTTATCATTTCGACCAGCTCACATCCAAAATTCTTATTCAATTCAGCAATATTCCATCTTCCTTTCGAAATGAAAATGCTTAACATAACTGTATCCAAATGCAATCTTTAGGAACCACAAAAGTTGGCCACATATTTAAATTCTTATCCATGATTCATATATCATTAAAGATATCATTTGAGTCCCCATTTTCTATCTTCCGTCTCACAATCTATTTAAGAAATTTACCTCTATCCTTTATTAACTTCCAGGCCGGCGAACTAGCTTTCCTCCTTGCACTATGATCCCAAATTGGACCATATTTATGGTATAAGGCTTTTTGCAGGAATGATTCTTTGTCTTGAACATATTCCATGCAAGTTTTGTTCTTAAAGGGCCAACCTTGCTAGAACATGAATGCAAACCACAACCACCATTCTCTACAGGTTTACATACAGTACTCCAACTCACATAATGAAGGCCTAACCCTCCATTCATCTTGATCCAAATAAAACTTCTACATAGCCTGTCAATTTCATTTAAAATACTCATTGGAACCATAAAAAGTGTAGAATAGAATGATGGATATGAGAGTAATACCGTTTTGACAAGGGTGATCTTCCCCGCCAATGAAATGAACTTGCCACCCCAAGTATTCAACATTTTTAAAACTTTGTCAATGATAAATTGAATGTTTGACTTCCCTAGTCTTCTCAAAGCAACTTTGATTCCAAGATAATTGAACTCTTTTATTGATTTGAATCCTATGATATGTGTTATAGCATTCTTCCTCCTTCTTTTCACAGATTTACCAAATAAAATTCTTGATTTGCTTTCATTTACCTTTTGCCCAGTCCATCCACAAAAAGCCTTCAAAATACATTTAATCTTCTTCACATTCTTCACCTTAGCATCCAAGAATATTATAATGTCATCCGCATAAAGCAAGTGCAAGATCTTTGGACCACTTTTGCTAACCTTGATACCAATTGCATCATCATAAAAAAAAAAAGCATAAGACAATAGCTGAGAACAAAGAATAAAAAGAAAAGGAGACAAAAGGCATACTTACCAAAATGTACATTTAGACTTTATCCAATCAGTATGATACCCATTAATCAATAATGAAAAGGAAGGATATTGAACGCACTCCATGATTAACGTGGAGAAAAGAAGGAAATCCAAAATACTCCAAAGATTTACTCAGAGTCGGCCACCCCATGGAATCATACGCCTGCTCCATGTCAATTTTGAATGAGACTAAACCTTTAGAAGATTTAGAATGCTTGAACTTATGAAAAATCTTTTGAGCTATGAGTGCATGATCATAAATAGATCTCCCTTTTAGGAAAGCCACTTGTTCATTAGAAATTAACTTTGGAATGATGCAAGAAAGTCTATTCAACAAAACTTTTGCTGATATTTTGTAAATAGTTTTGCACAAGCTTATCGGTTTATAATTGGATGGAGCCAAAGGGTTACTTACTTTGGGAATCAATACAACAAGAGTTTCTTTCCAACTCTCACACATTTTAGCTGTGACAAAAAAATGATTCAAGGCATTCTAGAAATCCTCTTTTATAATAGACCAATAACTTTTAATAAAGGAGTATGATATGCCATCATTCCCCGGTACAATGAACCCCACGGATTACTTTATCACACTGTCCACTTCTTCTAAAGTGAAACCTTTGTTCAATAATTTTTTATCCTTCGCATCCAGACATCTCCACAATTTGGGCCAACCATCCAAAGAACATTCCCTTTCACACCATTTTCCTTTGAAGAAACTGAGTATAACTTCTTCAATATGATGTTGGTCCTCCAAAATACATCCATCTTCATCTTTTATATTAAAGATAAAATTGGAATTTCTCCTAGCACTAGCAAAGGACTGAAAAAATCTAGAGTTGCAGTCTCCCTCAACCGTCCATCTAACTTTCGCACGTCGTCTCCACCAAGTGTTAAGGTGAAGCAAAGTTGAGTTGAGCTCATTAATTTTAGTCTTCAAGCACCAAATGTGTTTGCTTGTGAGAAATCATCATTTGTTGCTTTAAGTTGAAGTTCCATGATTTCTTGTTTTAATGTCTCCTTTTGTTGATTTAAACCTTTCAATTTCACTTTACTCCAATAAAATAAAGATTTCAAAGCCCTATGCAACTTTTGATTAAGAATTTGAGAGGAGCTCCCACATGTTCTCAAATTCCATGACTTTCTCACCACAGCAGCCGAGGCCAAAATTGAAGCCCATATGTCTTCAAATTTAATAAATCTTTTAGTTGAATGGAAAATTCCAAATAGATTTAGCAAATGGGGCAATGATCCGATGCCACTCTTGGTAGGTGCTTAACCACCAAACAATGAGAAGAGCTTAGAGCCAAAGAATTCACAAAGCATCTGTCCAACCTTTCTAGAATCCAATCATTACCCGATTTGTTATTACACCATGTAAATTTAGGTCCAACACAACTAACCTCATGGAGGTCATTGCAAGTAAGGAATGTTTTAATCTCTTTAGGACCCAAGGAGAAAGTAAATCTTCTTCCACCTCTCTTATCTTCCTTAGTAACTAGACAGTTGAAATCACCACCAACTACCATAGGAAAATCAATACTAGTACAAGCTTCCAACCTTTCCCAAAGGTTCCTTCTTTTATAAACATTTACTATCGCAAATGGTAGCTATTCGCCATCTGCCTTTGTTATCCATGTCCAAATCACCAATGATAAATTTAGAAGAGAACTCCAATACACTGAAAGTAGCCAGCTTGCTTTTCCAAATTTCCACAATACCTCCTGACAACCCTTCCGAAGAAACTTAAAAATAGTCCCAACCAGAACCATTCAAAAAGCTAACATCACTGCTATCAATACAAGTTAATTTTGATTCCAATAACCCAACAAAAAAAAAAAAAAAAAAAAACATCATTATCTTTCACCTCCTCCTTGAGATATAGAGAAGCTTTCTTTTTCCTAGCTCATCTGCAATTCCATAATACTATTGAAGTCATTATTGGATAAGAGGGGAAGAGTTCCCCACTTTTTCCCTTATATCACCATCCACGCTTCTACTTCTAGAAACTAACTTAATTGGACCCAATCCTTTCAACTACTTAGCACCTTTCTTTTTAATAACATTAGACTGCCCTTCATTATTATTACAATCAACATTCATCATAGCAACTGGATTTGATATGTCATTACAACATTTAATATGCTTAAGTGACTTCCCAGGAGATTCTTTAACAATCTCCCCTTCCTTAGTCATTGCATTTAAAACATCATATTTATTATCAATAACAAAAATTCCATTTGGATTGAGAGCCATACCATTTACAATTTCATCAGACAAATGAAGATCCACATAGTTTTGAACTCCAACTCCATCCTTCACACCTCTTGAGTCATCAATTTGATCTCCCAGAAATCTAGAATTTAATTCTAAAATTCTCCTCATCTCAGCATTAAGGGTCTGTCCAACAACTTCCAGAATTTTCTTCTCAACATTAAGGTTCTTCCCAGCAGCTTCAAGCATTCCATTCATAGTATCAGACTTGTTACTTTCCACAACCACAGAGACCTTATTAGAAACCTTATCAGCAACATCATTAGTATTCACTGATTCTAGTATCCTCTTAGCAGCTTTAATTAACTGTCCTTAAAATCTCTTTATAGCATCTCCTTTAGTAAATTGATTCCCCTTTGAAATTGAAGTTTGTATTTCTTAAATTTATCTTCCCATAGTTCACATGGCCACAAGGTCCATAACCTTCTCTATCATCATTTGCAGATCCATCAACTTTCCTTTTATCAACTTCAGCTTCCACATTTTTTGTAGATTTCCAATTTTAACCTTAGTTTGGCAAGATTCTAATCCACTTTATGTACAATTCTCTTTCAAATGACCTATCTTCACACAAGTGAAGCAAAAACTAGGTAATCTTTCATATTCAATATTTTGGTAGAATTTACCCAAGTTTCCTTCAACCCATATTCCCAAAGGTAATTTGTCATCAAGTTTAACTAGGACAAAAACTCTTGTGAATTCTCTTCTACCCCATCGAAACATGTTTCCATCAATCAAATAAGGAGTGCCCACCATAGATGCAATCCTACACACATTAATCTCATCCCAGCTCTGTAATGGGAGATTAGACATTCGAATCCATATAGGAGAAGTCAAGCCTTTGAAAGAAGTAGGTGAAAATGATGGAGACCATCTATCCATTCTCACTATATTTCTATTAACGTACCACGGTCTAGTAGTAAAAACCTTGTCCATGATTTCTAGATCCTCAAATGCACAAATAACCCAACCCATTCCGAGTAAGGTCAAGTGAAATTTCCCAAAACCCCCATTGCCTTCTCAACTCCAAACTTATGATATTAAATGGAATATTATCACCAAAGATTTTGATTACCAAAGATTTTTTATGTCTGTTTGAGTTCTCCAATTCATTTCCCGTATGCAGCTTCACTATAGATACATTTTCAATGAAACCTTCACCGAGTTTAAGATCAATTACTTTTATGTTGGACTTTTTAATCCAAGCATTCTTCAGTACATTACTAGACTGTGGTTTAGGACCATCCAAGCTCTTTGATGCCAAATTTCAATTACCCAGTTCACCTGATTCATAGTTGCTAACTTTGTTAAGGTCCGAACTTGACTGATTCAAACAGGTTATTTCCTGCACAGGACTTACAGCCAAAACAACACTTTTTTCCAAAGCATCCATATTATGAACATTTGAAATAAGAAAAAACTTCAATTTAATCTTCTCAGCATCACATTCCATAGTAGCTTTATGTTCACATACTTTAGATAAACCATTTCCAATGGAATCAACTTTTAAAGCGATAAAAGACGAAGTGACCAAATCAGCATTAACAAAAACTTTGGAATTCCTGACCTCATCCACCGAAGATTGATTTTTAACAAAACTTTCAAATAAAACATTCTTGCCCTTCCCTACAACTTCAAATTTTTTTTTTTGCGTTCAATAATCCTCCTCCATTTATAATTATTGGATGTTCCTTTTTAAACTCTATTTTTGCATCATGATCAAAATACAAATCCCCAAAGGCTGGAGGTGACGATCCTACTACCAGTCGAGACAAATTTTGAGATGGAGTGGCGGGTGGCCGAACATTGAAGGAGCCACCAGTTGAAGGTTGCCGGCAACCCTCCGACGTCATCAGAACCAAGCTGAAAACACATGCGATGAAGGAATTCAAATTTCATCTTTTCCCAGGAAAAATGGAGTTTCTCTCTCTCTCTCTCTCTCTCTCTCTCTCTCTCTCTCTCTTCAGTAATTGGAAATGGCTAAATAATTATCATCCTATTGAGCTTCTTATTGGGCTAGTTATATATTAAGAGCAAATAATTAGCTGCTTCGTCCTATCCATAACATTTTTAAAGACACTATAAAAATCCTAAATGTAGATCAATCCATGATGGAAGCCTTTTTTAGAAGTCGATATATTATTTATAACTTTGGAAGATAGTCAAGGTATATTAAATTACTACACTAGATGCACATGTTGTTAGAGTTGAAGTCCAATCTTATCGATAGCAAAAATAGAAGCATAGTCAAGAAAGCTGATTTTAGTCACAAGTAAGTAGTCTAGTAGCCAAAAAGCTAGCAACAGTAAGGGTAGTGAACAAGCAAGTGGTAGCCAAGGTGCTAGCTTTGAAGCGGTACGTTTCTAGGTAGCTAGGCCCAGTAGGCGGAGTGGTCTAATTAGACCATTTAAGGAAGAGTCACATTATTTGGATTGAATAAAAAGTGGGAGCATTTAGGTAGGAAGCATTATAGGTAGGAAAGAGTGTGGGTGACTTATTTTGGTTATATACAAGTAGTCGAGTAACAAAAAAAGACTTCCATATCCAAGCTTATATAAGTCGTAGATCACTTCTTTTTGGGTGTCAAGAAGTGTCCATCAAATATACCCAACAAGCATATATAGTAGAAAATTCCAATACGGCTACCTTGTTATGACTTCCGTCTAATCACTAGCCCTACCTTTGACATCCCCCTTATTGCAGCTAAGGTAACAAATTTGGGCATGTCCTGCTCCCATGGTGTTATGGGCGGTGTATAAAAGGGACAAGAATGAATTCACCATTGCAAGGCTGTTTGATGATTTCTAGCAATTTTAGCTTCATACATGCAAGTTTTAGCCTACAATTTCAACTAAGGATGGGTTTTGGAGTTCACTCACCCTCACAGGATCATGGCTCTTCTCCCCAGCCATTATAATATGTATGTCACCCAATGCATAAGGAGAATCATGTCTTGAATTCATCTTCACCTTCCTCAATCTTATCACTAATAGTCTATTCAAGGTTCCAAACTCTTTGGTGGAAACTAAACACAAGGGTTGTGCTCATTTTAGTACTTAACCGAAATACCTTATAGCATAAGTTGACAATAGCCATGCACCACCTATGGCCACATTCCTGAAAGCACCTCTCCTTTCAAGAGGATTCATGAATGTAAAGACCCGGTAAGGTTCTTTGCTTTGCATTGAATTGAACCACATGCTCCAATACCTTTTTGGGCTGCCATATATTCCTTTGAGTTTCATTCTTATAAATGTAATCCCTAGGAGGGATACTTAATTCATTAGCTATAAAGCTGCATGGGCCAATATGTATAACGCCTATTATTCATCATTTATGGCTAGGACTACTCGATATCTAATCCTATTTATTCCCCTAACATTTATCTCTCAGTGTCAGTGTCATTCCATCAAAGTTCTTTCACTGTTGGTTTCATTTTCTATCTCTACACATTTCATAGTAGCACCAAAAATTCCCTCTGCCCCTATCATATGTTACGCATGCTTCCATATTCTTCTTGGGCTAGGGATCAAACTTTCAATGAGATTTATAGTTGCATTACTTATATCTTCCTTCTTCACAGATAAAGCTGATTCAAAATTAACTTTCATTAGAAGTCTAAAGGCTTGTATCCATGTGCTATATATTATCCACTCCCAATATTATAGTCATCCCTACACTATCACATCAACCCCATAAGCATCTTATCCATTCTTATTTGATCTCAACAGTGCAGCAAGTCTAAATAAAAGAACTCCCATTGGGTTTAGAGATAATTAGACTCAAATTGATGACCTCCACCACATCAAGGTAATACTCTACCGTTGAGTTATATCCCTTCTCAATCCCATTGATAAATCAAACTAACTAATCCTATTGCAAAGGGTCACCACTATTCCTGAATAACTTGGACCTGGGTCATCTTTATAAATTGCTATGTTATAGATAGAAAAAATAATGGGAAAAATTAGGTTCCATTGTCAACTGCTCCTATCAAAAATAGGATTGACAATGGATTTGAGCCATAGCACATGGTCTCTTAAAATACATTTTCCTGATCTAAATTAAATAGTTTTTATATAACAAAGATTTTTTCAGCATGCTCTTATCAAAAATAGGATTGACAATGGATTTGAGTCATAATACATGGTTTCCTAAAATCCATTTTCCTGATCTAAATAGAGCAGTTTTTATATGAAGTATGCTCTACTCGACACTATTAGGGGGAGAACAAACTTAAAATTATAAAGAAAGGAGAGTGAAAGTAGAACCAAGTCAAGATGATATGAATCACCCTTCTTCTTGCACCAAAGATCATACTGCCATTTCCAAAGAAACAAAAGCTACTTTTCTTTTCCATTTCCATTCCATAGTTCCTATATGTTTCCACACCCTTTTCTTAGGAACACATACAATAAAAAAATTATAACAATAACCCAACCATTAAATACTTCATTTTTAAGAATTACATATCATGCGAAGATAGAGACAAAATTTGTAACATATTTTCCTCTTGCCTAAAAAGCAAAGATGGACCACTTTAGAAAGATTATTTCATTGTTATCAACATTACGTTCATTGCATTGCTAGAATCCATGTTGTATATTTGAAGAACTTTTCCTCCTTGCTCTCTCATGGTACAACCCTCTTCCTGTGGAGCCCCATTTTTCCTCTGTCTACAATCACAAAATATATTATTTGTGCTAAAAGTTTATGATGGAAGAAAATACTTACTAAGCCATCATCACTAACTAATACTAAAACTATGACTATAAAAATAATATAAATAATAGAATTAGAAAGAATTTAAATAATAATAATGCATAATAAAAAAGATATAATATAAAATAAATGTCTTTTATGTATACTTTACCCAGTTTAGTAGCTACCGTGGTTCTTACAAAATCAATATGATCATATAGATTTAAACAAAACATTTGTCATCAAAATGATCTCGGACAACTCACCAAATCACAAAAGCAAGGATCATTCATAAAATGGATTCCTATTTGAAGAGTGCATAACTACATGGATATACTCACACTAACCCATACATTTTAGATCTAATTCTGGATTTTCCATAGGAGGTATTATGAAGTAATCGAAATGTAAGAATATTGATTAATACAAAAGAAAAAGTGCTCTATTGATACAAATTCTATACCTATGGGATAGAGGAGGTGGAAAACCTATAGATTTAATATAGTACTTTTGATCAAAAAAAAAAAATTTGATTTCTTTCAAACACCTTAGTTAATGAGAAAATGGCTAAGATTCTGTAGGATCAACAAACCTATGGGACTATAAGAATGAAGAAAGGGAATAAAAAAAAAATTAAATGAAAATAAAATCTAAAAGAAAGAAGAAAAAAAAAAAGAAGTAAATCTTTAAAAAAATAGAAACAAAAGTAGAAGATAGAAGAGCCCATATTCTAGATGAACAAATTCAATCTTGAAAAAGATATTTTTGGTTCAATAAGAATGAGGGGAAAAGGGATTGATCGAGAAAGATAATTTGTTCTTATTATCATTAGAAAATCAAGAATTGATCCGATAAGGTTTGGTAAAAAGAAGAATTTTCTTCTTTGATCATAAATGGAAAGTGTTCAATTGGAACATGGAAATGTGAATGAATTAGCCTGAGTTACTCTTTAGGATAAGTAGAAGAAGGGATGAGATTCTTAATTGAAACAAGAATTGAATTACTTTGAAATAATTGAACAAGGAGCCATATGGGGTGAAAATATCATGTATAGTTCTATAGAGCGACAATATGGGGGACTTATCAGTCAACTTTTAAGACAAATATCATGTATGGCTCATTGAGAATCATGATGAGATATTTTTATGGATGCCTCAATGTAAGTATTAGATAGCCATAGATTTAGAACCAATTCCAAGTTTAGATTGCCCTAGGTAAATCCATTATGGTGTAGGACCAGTCAGCATAATTAAAGTTTACATTGGTCTAATGGGTCTTAAATTTTGATGGTAACCTTGTAAAGTCCTTAGGGATTTATGAATTTAAATTTATAGGTGTTTAGGCCCATTCAACTTGTAAATTAGTAAACTATAAAACTAGGCTATTAAATAACTTATGAAATTAAAAAATACATAAATAAATGTAGAAAAATCATCAAAAAAGAAAAATAGGCCAAATTAGATCTCTAATTAGATATAAAATAAAGGAAAATTAATCTTATTCTCTAATTATACATAAAACACACTTTATATCTAATTGAATTTTAATAGAATCTTAAGTATGAAAAATAATTAAAAATAAAACATAAGTGTAAACACTTTAAAGTTTTCATAGATTCTAATTTGGATCATCATTGACCTCAGGTTAAAATTATATGATCATATGAAGTTATTTGATTGACTAATTGGAAGCTGTGAAGGATATTTTAATGGTAACCCTTATCCAAAGTTTTTCACTTCTACTTTGATTTCTTTGGTGCCTAAGAAAGAGGCCATTAATTTTTGGGATAATTTCAGGCCTATTAGCAATTGCTTCTTTTTTTAATAAATTTATTTTCAAACTTATTAAGGAGAGGCTAGCTTTTATATTACCTAAAATTATATCTCTTAGGAAAATATGTTTTTTTAAGGATGCTCTATTTTTAATAATGCCCATCTTGGTCAAGAGATCATTCATGGTATTGACACATTCTTTAGTTGAGGGAATATGATTAATAAAATTTTTATCACTAAAGCTTATGATAATTTGAATTGGGATTTCCTTTTTAAGATTTTATCTTTATTTGCTATCAGTGCTGATTTCATCAGACTTATAAAGAATAACATTGGTAATAGCTTCTTTTCTGATATTATTAATGGCAAGAGTCATGGTTTTTTTCAAATCCTCTTATGGTATTCCATAGGATGATCCTTTATCTCCTAAGCTCTTTATTATTATTGCGGTGTATCTTTCTAGGTGGCTTGAGGAGCTTTATATGAATCATCCTAATTTACAATACCTTACTTTGGGTTGTTTCGATGTTTCTCGCAAGAGTTTTGCAAATGAATTTATTAATTTTTTTCTAATTATTCCATTAAAATTCTCAACACTAATTTCGAAATTTTTAATGAATTTCAAAGGTTTATTGGTTTACATATTAATCAAGATAAGAGTTGTTTTATTACTAACAAGTCTATACTCATCAGAGAATCACTACCATTCAAGATAAATTTTATTTTTCTCATAAGATCTTGCCTTTAAAATATTTGGGGACTTCACTCTTTAGAGGTAAGTAAAGGCCCCATTTATTTGGTTATATTTTCATGACTATTTAGAAAAAAATATCTACTTGGGTTTTTAATTTTTTTCCTTTTGGTGGAAAATTATTCTTAATTAAAAGTGTGCTTTATTCTCTACCAATTTATTTAATTCATACTTAAATCCTAATTTAAATGTTTGCAATAGAATAGAAAGAATATTTAACAAGTTCTTCTTGGGGGCTAAGGAGAGAAGATCTGCTATCCTTTGGGATTCTTATAGGATGAAGAAGGCTTAGGTTGCAAGAATTCGATTAACATAGTGCAGGCCATTCTTATAAGCTCTATTTTTTTTGAGATCCAAGAAAATTTTGTGGAAAAATTTTATGATTGTTAAATATTGTTGTGGTAAGCATATTTTAACCTATCATTTAAAAAAAAGGGATTCCTCTATTTGGAAAAGGCTTTGTGGCATTAAATGGGAGTCTGAAAGGTTTATTCAATGGGGGATTGGTTCTGATGATGTTTTCTTTTGGAAAGACTAATGTATGGGAAATTTTTTTTGTTGGTAGCCTATTAAATACTAATTCTACTTTTTCCATCAAATTTAAAAGATTTATCATGGATGGGATGTAGAATGTTGATAAGTTAAACAATGCTGTTCCTAATACTTTTTGTGTTCAAATTCATAAAATCCTTTTATATTTAGAGAATGATGAATGTATTATGTTTATTAACTCTAATGATGTAAGCTTGTTATTAAATAGGTTTGGTATTCCATTAGAGAATGTCAAGATAAGTACTTTTAATTATATGCTATTTGGCATAAGGTTATTGATGATTTTTATTCTATTTTAATGTGGAGAATTTTACATAATTATTTTCCTATTGATAGTCTTTTAATTAAAAGATGTTTTTATATTATTTTAAATGTAAGTGTTATTCTCATTTGATACTCTCAAACATGTTTTTATTATTGGTCCTATTGCGATTAAGTTTTGGTTGTAATTCGATGATCTGTTTAAAAAAAAATTGTAATAACTATAATAGTATTATTCATGTTTTTCAATCTTAATTTGTTCTTATCAAAGGCATATTAGAAACATTCTTTCTATTATTATTACCAGGTATCTTTGGAGAAGTAGGAATGAGTCCAAGCATGAGGATATCAACAAGAATGTTATGAATATAATTTTTAATATTAAAGATAAAACTTTGCAATGTTATGTTATCAATTTGATTAATGTTCACTGTTTTAAATGTTTCAATCATGTGTCAGATGGTTTTGGTATCTCTCTTCAACCCTTTTTTAAGTTTGATAAGTAAAGTATTATAAGATGGTCTAGACCAATTCAAGGATAGTTAAAATTGAATACTGATGGGACTTTTAATAGCTTGTGGTGGTCTAATTAAGGATTATAAAGACTATGTGGTTTGTGCATTTGCTTGCCCCTTGTTGGCTTCTTCAGGTATTATAGCTAAGCTTCAAACTCTTAATTATGGTATTAATCTTTGACTTTCTTTCATCATTACTAATGTTTGGATTGAGGTTGATGCTATGCTTCTTATTCAATATATTAAGGATAGTATGAAACACAATGTTGAGGAGAGTTTTTATTTGGTTAGGTAGATTTAGTAGAGGCTTTCCCTCATTAATTTATTTATAACTCATATATTTTGTGAAGGAAATATGTGTGCTGATTGGCCAAATAAACTTGACTACAATTTTCTAGGCATATCTTGAGTTTGTTGGGCCTAATAAGCCCTATATTTTGAAATGTTTAACTAATTTTGATCATTCTAGTTTGCCTTATTTAAGGAACATACATTCCTCTATTGATTTTGTTATCGGGTGGAACTCTTTGGGTTTTTGGTAATTTGGTTTTATTTTGCTATCTAATTAGGGCTAAAATTTTTTGGTGATTTTTTCCTATATTTATTTTGGTCAATGTTTATCATCATATTAATTTGGTGTTTTGTGGTTAGTTTTTGGATATTTGATTGATTTTACCATTAGTATCATAGGGTTTAAGTGTTGTGATTTGTTTTGTAACTTGAGGTCATGAGTTTATATTTTTGATGATAACAAATATTATTGCTCACATATTTATGTCTCCTACTATTTATATTCAATTTTTATTTATGTGTGTATTAACATTTTAGGAAAATAATGCACCATCCAACGAAGATTAAGAGCTAAAAAATGGGTATAATAGTTTATTTTGTAAGGATTTTGTAATATTTATTTATGTATTTTTGATTTCTTGAGTCAAGTCCTGTATGGGTGTATGCTAAGCTGAGTAACCCGATACACACACACACACACACGTAAGGGAGTGAGTTAGTGAGTTAGAGGAATTTCTAGTTTTTGAACTAATCATAAAGTACAATTTATATCGTACTAGATAATTAATTAAAATAGAAAACCCTAATTAGGGCACCTCTATTAATTAAGAGCTATTAAACTAATTGAAATGTAGGATCCATATCGTACATTACGATTAGTAAAGATAATATTAATTAGCTGCCAATCACAATTTAGGTAAATTTTTAATATTTAATTTTTTTGTTCTAATCGTACAGGATGGTGTACATTTTACTATAAATTCCATGATAATCATGCCTAATTTTATCATGTGATTAGGAGTTTATTATGGTTAAATTATTTAATTAGATCATACAAGATGATCGGTGATGATCGTATTAGATGACTCAAGAAATACATGGGATGATGCTTGATTATCCGATATCAGCCAAGGCAAAATACCATAATTTTTCTTGTAATTATACAGAGAGATCATATAGGATGACTCTAGAGATGTATGGAGTGATATTTAGATCATTTCCCATCATCTCCTGTCGTACTAGATGATCAATATAGTATCTTGAACTAATTATATGGTATGATCACAAAATTGTATTAGATGATCAGTATAAACACTTGAAATGATTGTAAAGGGCAATGTTGTTCGTATTGGTTGAAAGGGCTATTTTGATCAAATAAAATGATCCTATGATTGTACTGGATGATCAGTGTCGCTAGAATTGAGTTTCTAAGGTTCTTTAAAGCCCTCTATTTAAGCTTTCTCAAAAGACTCAGCATGTGTCATTGGCATGCATTGAGTCATTTTTCTTCTGGAGAAAACTTGTATAGAGAGCCTTCAAAGGGGGGAGAGGAAAGGGTGGAGATTGAGATGGAGAAGATCCTAGTGGGTTTTAAGTGAGTGTGGAGGGGGTTTCATACGCTTGCTCTGGAAAGCTTGCACCTTAGCACCATCATAGTCAAGGTTTATCTCGAGGGAAGTTTTGGGAAGAAGAAGATCTTCTTGCTGTCAAAGGGCCCAACTCCACTTCCACACCATGGAAGGTGAAAGGGATCCAAGGTTTTCTTCTTGTGAAAGGATTTATGGTTCCCTGCCATCACAAGGAAGGTGAAAAAGGATTCTAGATCCTTTACCACATCGTGTTAATGGATGATATTTTATAAGGGTTTCTCTGCCTAGCTGTGGGGCTAAAGGAGAACCACTAAAGGTTTAGTATAAAGCTTGGAGAGGGGGTCACCAAGGAGTGGATGTAGATTAGGTAAATCGAACCACTATAAATTATGGTATGTTTTTTCTTATTATTTTCCATTTTTTATTTTTTTTTATGATTTACTATGTGGTTAACAAACTCTAATTTTCTATTTCTGTGAAATTAATCTGCTTCTATATTAGGGGATAAAATTTATATTTTAGATATTTTAAAAAGGTTTTAAAAGGGCATTTTATTTCTTGCTTAAAAACTTTCTAAATTACTAATTCATCCCTCTTGGTTTGCCTCATGTTGGTTCTTCGAGGTTTAACAACCTTCATAAACTTTTAATTTGCTCAGATTATAATGTCCTCTATTTTTAGTATTTTCATATTCTACATTTAAATTATTTGTTGCTCCTTTGGTGTTCCTTCTATTTTTGTATCAAACCTATAGAGTTGAGTTATATTGTACTAAACAGTATTTATTACCTACTTTTGGAATTGCTAGAAAGTCTCTCTCTGTGTGTGTGTGTGTGTGGGGGGGGGGGGGGGGGGGAACGGTTCTGTGGTGCTGAGCGTACATTATTTTTTTGTTTTGTTATTGATTGGGTTCCAATGGGTGAGATTAGGGTTAGAGGGGCTCTTTTGGGTAACTGTCTTGCTGAGCCTTATCTATTATAATTCAGCATATTGGAATGACAGTTCTCTTATTAGCTGAATTTACTTTTCTGTTAGTTTTGTTTATGTTTTTATTCTCTTTGGGAAGTTCTATTTGGTTCATTTCTTAAAGGGCATCAAGTGCTTATATATATATATATATATATATATATATATATATATATATATATATATATATATATATATATATATATATATATATAAACCTACTTTATTTTATGGTTATATTTTTTATAGAGGGTTTTACAATCATGGATCTAACAATGCTCCATAGGTTTGTTTTTTTATTTGTGTATAATTATTAGAATAACTTTTTTTGTAGCTTTACCAACTGATGCACTATGTGCCTCAAGCATGGATCAAGGTGGTCTATTTCTGGGTGGTGGCTCCTAGCCCCCTATTATACTTTTTATTTTTTTTGTATATTATAAGTAGTAGGATTCATTGGCTCATCGAGATATTTTGTCTTTTTGATTGCATCTTTTTGAGCATTAGGGTGCATTTGAACCCTTAAAGGACATGTAAAATGTTTTGGGTTATTAACGCATATGCTCCTCTGTGAGTTTTAAATAAAAAATAAAAAATAAAAAATTTAAAAATAAATCCACAATTATATCATGAACAATTACAAAATTACAATCTCAATTGTATTTAACTTCTAGAAAAAAAAAAGAGTTTTATTTAAAAAAAAATAAAATTCAATCTTTAAAGTAATTGTCAAACTTTAGCCAAACCTAGGTAAAATATAAAGAAAACATTACTTTTAATAAGCTAATTATCCATATTTTTTTCTAAAAACTCTAAACTTTCATAAGATGGTCTTTCCATCAATAATAACTAATGTACCAAGTTTCATGAAGTATAGGATTCATTTGGAATGATAATTACAAGATAATTATGAAACCCTTATTAAAGAATAATTAAATTAGTCTTTAGGATAGAAAATATGTTAATAATTTATGAAAAATCATAAAAAATTAAAATAAAGTTCATTAAATTCTTAATTTAGAGTTTAATTAAAAAAATCAATAAATAAAATAAAAATTACAAATGTCAAAAGAAATAATATGAAGGCTTAAGAATTTAAAATTTTAATCATATTTTTAAATATACTCAAAATACCTAAAGTAAAAAACCATTAAATAACTAAAATTGTTAAATTAAAATTTTATCCTTTTGGATAGAATAATTTCATTTTTTATATTTAGAATCCATTGAACATTGAGTTCATTGCACTTTGAGTTCACTAATCAATGTATTTCTGAAAACATAAAAATAAAAAATCAAACCTCAAATCTTAAAAGTCTTGATAAAAGCTATAACACGTTAAAGCTTAAATTCTATTACAATATTACCCAATATTAAAATGAAAAAAAATTTACAAAATAAAATATTAATACCATAATAATAATTATTAAATCACATTGTCTAATAGAAACTTAAGTAAATTCTTTAAGGCAACCTACTCTAGTTTTAAGTTAGGAGCATTATTGTACTTTTAGTGATGTATTTGCTCTTAGTGTTTACTTCCTTAGTGATGTTGGTGGATGTGTGTAAATTTTTTGATACATGATTGTACCTATGATGATGATGTCTTGATTATGTGGCTAACGATTAGATTCCATAATTTATGTGTGTTCTAATTTTTTATGACTAACCTATTCTTATATAAGTTTTCATGCTTTTGTATGGCTATAAAAGAGTCCATATTCATTAAAAACAAGCTAATCCAATTTTATGCTTGTTCTTATGATTGCTTACCTCAATTAATCAAAAAATAAGCATAGAAGATTTACAGTTTGCTAAGAAATGTGCAAATGATTTGTAGCACTATGAGAAGAATTTTTCTATGGAATATGCTTGTTGTGAAATAAAACTGCATTTCACTAATGCTTACTGTTTGTATAAAGTTTTTTTTTTTTTTTTTTTTTTGTAAATGTTACTATGAATTAAATGTGAAATTATAGAATAAGATATTCCCTTGCAAGGAATAAGGAATCAAAAGTAGATAACCTCTTTCATAAGAAGGTTTGTTTCTTTTGGAAGCCATACTAAATAATCAAATAAAGCTTGGAGTTGGGGAATTGAAGACTAGGAAACATTTTATTTTTGTAAAAGAGTAGTAACATCCTAGGAGTAAAATATGGGGTGTAAATTTAAAGGCATTACTTGGTTCCATTTATTTGTAAAATAGTTTGTAATGTGTTGTTATTAAGTGGAGTTTATAATGTGGCCCCTTTCTTATTTAAATATACATTAAATTTATAAAACATTTTAAAGTTTTACACTTGCTTGGGCATTAGCAATACGTAATTTCTTTTTAGTTTCTTTAATTTCTTTTGATTTGCCTAAAATAAATGTTCATTAGGGAAATGTAAAATTTATCCTTTTAAACACACACTTTACTATCTTAAGAGCATGCATGCAATTTAATTTTTTTGCTAGGTATATAAAATTCATACATTCCATTGGTGAGTGAAACATGCGATGGGGTTGAACCTTGTTTTCCTTGTGTTAGAGTATTTATTCTTCCAATTTTTTCTTTGAAAGCTGCATTTTTTCTTTTCTTTCATATTATGCTTGGATTAGAACATCTAAAATATATATAAAAAAATTTCATGCATTAGTTAGATTCATAAAATCCATTCATATAGAATCATAAATATTTCCTAAATAAATAATAGCTTACCCTCATACATTTCTTGTAGTTTGGAATCATGGTTTTAAATTGTAAGATGTTGTTTAGCAATCATTTCACTTAAAAACTATAAACCTAGTAGCTATGGTCTTTCTTTTAAATCTTATAAAAGGTTTAAATGTATAATTCCCACTTCACTATTCCTATAATTCATTAGATTTGGTTTGATTCACTAACATGTAGTGGTTAAACCTTGATCAAAGTTTTAAAGAAAACTTTAAATTATAAGTCATCACCCTCTAGGTCAAAGCGTGAGGAGGTTGTGAGACCGCAAAGAACAAGCCCAAGGCTAACAAAGAGGGGGAGGGGGGAAGGTGAATTGATAATTTAAAAATTTCTTTAACAATAAGAAAATCTTTTTATAATTTTTCAATATCTAAAAAATAGAAAAATTTAACCCTCGATAAGGAAGTGAATTAATTTCACAATAACAAAAAAAATATCAGAGTTTTCAACTACACAATTAATCATAGAGAAATAAAGTGCTAAAAATAATAAGAACAAATACTAGGTCCAACCTGACAACAAATACTCCCCAAAAACCTCTTTTTCAGGTATTAAACTAAAACCAGTGTCTTTCATTTTTCCCCCACAACAAGGTAGAGAAGTCCTTACAAAATCTCTTTCACCAACCCGGTATGGTAGAGGACCTTATTTTTTTTCACCCTCTTAGTGAAGACAGAGAATCTGGAATCCTATTTCCCCCACTTAGTGAAGGCAGAGAACATGGAATCCTTTTTCTCCTTCCTGGAGATGACAAAGAACCAAGAATCTTTTTTCTCTCTCTTGGAGATGGCAGAGAACCAAGAATCCTTTTCCTGCCTCCTGGAGCTGGCAGAGAACTACAACTTAGTGTTGTAGAATATTTCCCAGAGCTACTAAAGGATTAAGGTGCTTGAAGAAGATGGGGAAGAACCTTGGTTGGAGTAACGTTATGAATCCATTTTAACTCCCTCTCACCAACAACTCTCCCTCTCTTATCTCCTAAAGCACTCCTTAACTTAGGATGATGTAATTTTATAGATCTTAAAATAATAGAGAGGGAACCTAGGGAGAGAAGGCCTGAGAAATTGAGAAAAGTTGCGGGATTTAAAATTTTGATTGTGGATTTTTTTGTTCTTCTAATGGTGGCAGCATTCTTCTTCATGAAGTTTGTATGCTCAGGTTCATTCTTTCTCTTCATCTCCACTAGCGTTTGGGGATGGGATATCAATCTTCGTTCAAGGTGCAAAACATAAGATTAATGGTGGAATGCCTTTAATAATTAATGAAGGTGGTTTGTTCTCATCTAAAAAGGAAAGTGAAGTTATTGGCAAGGGGAAGAATCTATTGATTGAAGATAATGTTAAAATCCATTTTAAATCGGGGTTGGATTTACGAGGCGAGATAAATACTGGTGTCTCTCTTTCCTCACTGCCTATGATTGAAAAGATTAAAGTTGCTAGTGAAAATCTTAGGCATAAGGCACCTGAGGGATTGTCTTTAAATTATGTTGTTCTGGGAGGACTCAGCTCTAGAGATGATCATGGTTCATGAGCTAATATGAATGATAGAAGTGTTGAGGATCCGTGTAAAGCTAATGTCTCTCATAAGGTGGAAGGATTACATTCGGATCTGGTTAAGGTTCATAATTATAATTCAGGAGATCTAGGTGGATGCATTGATGGTCTTACTGTAGCTCCAACTCGACCTTCTAGTATTACACAACAAAATGTTTGGAGAAAGAAGGAGAATATAAAAGTTTTGGACTTGGACTTTGGTGATTGCTTTTTTGATGATGGTTCAACTGTTAGACTTCACCTATAAAATGAGTTGGATAGTTCCAAAAAGCTTCAAAATTCATTAGTGATCAAGATCTTTGGTGGAGATTCTCCTTTTCCTGTTATTAGGTTTAAATTAAGAAAACAATGGTCACAATTTGGTAAATTTCATCTCACAATGCTTGGAATGGGTTAGGTTCTTTACTCATTTTATGAACCCGAACATTTGGAATCAGTCTTTTCTAATGGCCCATGGTTTGTTAATGGACACATCATCAAAATTGATAGATAGACTCTAACCTTTTTTCCTACCTATTTAAACGGTTTAACTACTCCTATTTGGATTTGGATGCCTAACCTCCCTTTACAGTGTTGGGATGAAATAAATATTTGCATAATTGCATCTATGGTTGGGAAGCCATATTTGATTGATGGGAACATGTTTCAAAGGAGAAGAAGGGAATTTGGGAGAATTTGTGTTCGATTAAGTTGGATGCTAAATTGCATCTAGGTATTTAGGTCGAGGGAAGCTCTGGGAAATTCTTTCAGAAGATTGAATATGAAAGAATTCCCAACTTTTGCTTCAACTGTGGAAAGATCAGGCTCATCAAGAAAGATTGTGTGAAGAATAGAATGGAGGTTAAGCTTGGTTCTCAATAATTTGTGAAGGTGGATAATTTAGATTATCCAGTTATGATTGATAATCTCAAAGTTACTCATGAGAAAATGGTTGAAGATGCTTGAAATGACAAAGTAGGATATTGCCCATGGATTCTTGTAAATTATGGGAAAAGGAGGATTAAAAATCCTGTCAGTAGGTGGTTTAATTTCCATCCGGTGGAAGTTGATATGAAGAAGGATTCTGGATTGGTGAACCCAAAGGAAAAAGAGGCAAAATCCATCAATGTTTCTAACCTTGGAGCTGTTCTAGTGCTCGATCTGGATATTACTGAAGCTACCCCTTATCAGGTTGATTCAATTCAAGTCATGGATTCTAGAGTGGGTATGGTTTTTATTCCTTGAAATATTACTAATGATGACAACGAATTTAAAGTTCTAAACAACATTGCTGAAGAAGGTGAAATAAATCAGTCAAGGATGGAGGATGTGGTATCTTTTGAGGTTGGTAATAATGTTGGAGGTTCTGGAGGTGGTCCCTCGGATGGGTAAATCTTGAAATGGGATGTAAGGATGGTGGATCCTATCAAACAAAAAAGAAAAAAAAATCAAATTAACTAAAAGGCCTTGGAATTATTAGCTCGACGGCTAGGAGCAGAAGATTGGATATAGAGATAAAAGGTAAAACGAGGATCTCTTCCCCTCTTTTCAATAATGTCTTCCATTGCTTTTTGGAACTGTAGAGGAGCTAGGAAGAAGAGAGATTCTCTATACCTAAAGGAGTTTGCAAAAATTAATGGTTTTTCTTTTTGGGTTTATTGGAAACCAAATTGTCTTCTATTGATAGAAATGAAGTCAATTTCTTGATTGGAGATGGTTGGGACTATTTTCAAGTGCCCTCTGAAGGATTGTCTAGAGGTATTATTATCTTATGGAATTTAAGTATGGCTGATTTTTCAATTTTAGAATATTCTTCCTAATTGGTAATTGGTGATTTAGAAATTATTAACAAAGGTGCATGGATGATTTCTTCTGTGTATGGTAACAAAGATGTTTATAGAACAAGGCATATGTTGGAGAAGTTGGAAAAACATTCTATCATAGATTTGCCTATGGTGGTGGGAGGAGGCTTTAATTTTATTATTTCCGAAGAGGATAAGAGAGGAGGGAAAATATTTTTGTTTTCCCAAAGGCCTAAGGAGATGAAGTCCTTTTTGTATAATAATGAATTTCATGAGGTAGGATACATTGGCCCCATGTTTACTTGGTGCAACAACAAGATTGGTGGGGCACAAATTCTAGAAAGATTGGATAGGCGTTTTCTTAATTCAACGGCTATAAACTCCTCCCATTGTATGGTGGTTAGACATTTGGCTAGAGTGGCATCAGAACATTATCAAATTTTACTAAATCTCCTTGAATTTAATCTGGTGTCTAAAAGGAACACCAAATTTGAAGATGTTTGGGCTTCTTTCCCGGCCTCTTATGCTTCGGTGAAGAAAGAGTGGAACAAGGCTTATTCTGGGAGCTATTCACATGTTATCAACATCAAATTTAAGAGGGCTTTGAAATCCTTCTTTTATTGGAGTAGAGCCAAACTCGAGAATTTTAATCAATTGAAGGATTGCTTATTGAATGATATATTGGAGCTTCAAACTAAATAATCAAACATGGGGTTTCTCACGAAAGAGGATTGTTGGATTCTTAAGGCTAAAATAAATGAGTTGAATTCAACTATGGCTCAGTTGAATTCTTGGTGGAGATAATGAGCAAAGGTCAAATGGATGGTGGAGGGTGATTGTAATTCTAGGTTTTTTCGTTCATATGCTAGTGAAACAAGGAATTCAAATTGCATTGCTAAAATCAAAGATGAGAATAATGTGCTGGTGGAAGATCAAAAACAAATTGAAGAGGTGATTTTTCGGTTCTTCAAACTAAAATGGAAAAAAAGGAGGTGTAATCTGAATGGGTGGCCTAGTACATTGAATAGTTTGAATGATGATGATATTTGTTTGTTGAACAGGGATTTTTATGTGGAAGAAATGGAGCAGGTTTTAAAGCAAGTTGGTGGTAACATTGCTCCTAGCAATGCTTATATCTCATATTCATCTATTAAATATTATTGGGAAATCATTAAAGCAAATTTTTTGAATTCTATCAAGCATTTTCTTTATTTTGGAGAGTTGAATGAAGTTTGGAAAGATACCATAATCATGCTTATTCTTAAGGTGATCAACCCACTTTCTCCTTCTAATTATAGACCTATCAGTATATGCAATACTGTTTATAAAGTGGCAGCTAAGGTGAATTTGAATAGATTATTATATATTGTTCCTAAACTGATCTCTGAGGAGCAAGTGGCATTTCTGAAAGGAAGATCATTGTTGGATCATGTGTTGTTTGCTCAAGAAATGTTCCACTAATTCAGATACTCTAGATCTTCAAGAGGGTTAGTATCATTCAAAATTGACATGAAACAAGCATATGATTCTATGTGCTGGTTCACACTTAAGAAAGTTTTGGAATATTTTGGGTTTCCTTTAAAGTTCTCAAATCTCATATTGGAATGTGTTGAAGATCCAAGGTTTTCTTTGATAATTAATGGCAACTTTTTATAGTAGATTAAGGCCAGGAGCGGATTCCGTCAAGGTTGTCCTTTGTCTCCTCTTTTATTTATTCTTTGTTCTCAACTTTTATCTAATGCTTTTATTCAAAGAGGTGATTCATGTGGGATTCACATTAGTTTAGTTGGGCCAAGGATTTCACATTTATTATATGCAGACGATGTTATTATATATTTTGAAACCAATAAGAAGGATGTGAAGGAGATTAAGGGGATTTTTAATAACTTTCGTGCTTGGACTAGTCAACATATCAATGTTAACAAATCTGTCATTCTTTTTGGTAAATTTGTTAGTAAAATAAAAAAGAAAGTTATTTCTTGTATTATGGGTTTTAAATCAGTTAAATAATTACATTATCCTGGTGTACAAATTGCTTTGAGGAGATTGGTGGGTGCTGATTTTCAGTTCATCATTGACAAAGCATTGAGGATGCTAAATATTTGGGGTAGAAAGTTTATTTCTTTGGCGGGAAAGTTTACTTTTGTTAAATCTGTAATGCTTTCTTATCACACAATTCATTACACACATTCTCTTATTCTGAAAGGTGGTCTTGAGGAGCTGAATAAGTTGTGTTGGAGCTACTTCATATGGAATAAGCCAAATGGTAGACTGGGTTTACACTATGTTAACTAGAAGGAATTGTGCAAGCCTTTGAAATGGGAGGCCATGGATTGCATTCCAGTGCATATAAAGTTTTTGCATTAATAGCAAGATTGGCTTGGAGATTTGAACAAAATAAAGAATCATTGTTGCATAGGACTCTTCCTCCAAAGTATGGTACTTGGGATGATGTTGGAACTTTGAAGAAGGGGTGCTCATCATCTTAGAAAAAAATAACTAATGGTGGAAGATTGCTCAATCTTATTGTTAGGTGGATTATTGCTGATGGTGGCACTATTGATGTCTATAAAGATAATTGGATTATTGAAAAATTTATCAACCGATGGCCAACATATGTGGTGCCTCCAGGAGATAATACAAATTTGGTGGATAGGTTTATTGCAAATGGCATCTGGAATAGATATGAACTATGATAGTCTTTGGTAAGGATTTATTGGACTTGATAACTCAAATTAAGATTAAATCTAAATTTGCTAAAGATAAGAGGGAGCTTATTTATCAAAAGTCTGGCAAAACTATTTTAGCCTTGACATTCAATGTTTTGCTGCATGATTGGTATGAGTCCCAATTTTGGAAAAGGATCTAGAAAGCTAAACTAATCTCTCAGGTGGAGGTATTTTGGTGGAGGTTATTTAAAAATGCAATTCCTATAGGTCTCTTCTTATCATACAAGAGATTGCAAGAGAATGCTTCATGTCCTAAATGCTGTAATGAGATAGAAGATATGGAGTATGTTGTAATCAGATGTGTCAAGCTGAAAGAAGTATTTCAACATTTAAATAAATGGGGCTTTGGAATTACATCATTTGTAAAGTTAGAAGAATACTATACAACAACAACAACAACATCAAGCCTTTATCCCACTACGTGGGGTCGGCTACATGAATCCTTTTTCTCCATTGTGTCCTATTAAAAGTCAAATTCTCGTTTAAATCTAATAAGTTAAAAGAATACTATAAGTTGTTGAATTTTCTTGCGTTGCATAATAGTATGCTGGCTAATCTGTATTGCAATGCTGTGTTCCTCTCATGGAAAGATAGAAATAAATTCATTCATGATGGAATGGAAGAGAGATTGGTTGTGATTTATAGCCAATGCTGTTAGCTACTCTTCAATTTCTAAATTTTCTTATCATTTTAGCTCGGTCCACTGGGATGCTAACCGGTTGATCAAACTGTATAATCTTTAGCATCATCCTCCTCCCGATTGGATAAAGGTTAATGTTGATGCCTCGCTTGGTACTTTGTATAAAGATGGTATTGGAGGGGTTTTTTAAGATAGTAAAGGTAGATTTTTATTGGCATTGGGAAATTCATATGTTCATTGCGATTTCTCATAATTGGAGCTTTTAGCTATTCAATCTTTGAAGGATGTCATTAAATATTGAATGTTCAAATACAAAGGAATTATCATTGAAGGCGACAATTCTACATTATTAAATTTCTTTAAGGTACAATGAATAATGGTGGCCACGAGTTGGAAGATCTAGCTTTTATTAAGGATTTCAATCATGCCATTTTTAATTGTATAGATAGGAATTATAATAAGTTAGCGGAATTGTGTGCTAACTTTGCTCTCTTTAGTAATTTTATTTGGGAAAACTTTAGTTTGAATAAGGTTCTTTCTTCCATTTTTTACTTGTTAAAGGAGGAATTGTATTTATAGTTTGTATATTTTTTTCTTAGTTATTAATGCAATTGTTTGCTTCTTCAAAAAAAAAAAGCACTCCTTAACTCTGTCTATATGCTCCCTATCAAGACACTTAGTAGAAAAATTCTCCAACAACTCAAATTATCAGGAGATAGTAGAGTAAGAAAATTAATAATGTTTGTTATCATCAAAATCACAAGAATTATGTCCAGATTTGCAACACTAGGATTATAATACAAACTCTGTAATAAATTATCCATTCAAACATAAAACTTTATCACATTCTAAATCATTAATGTTTAATATAGGATAGACTAGAACACTTTTCAATTTCTTAGAATTTTAGTGTTCCTTACGTCTCATACATTGATCTTTATTAAGAATTGTTGCATCTTGATGCTATCTCATTTGATAATCCTAGATTATAAACATTGCTTAAAACATTGAAAAAATAAAACAAGTTTGGCCACTATTTTAATCGAGAGTATTATTAAGCCTCTTCGCCTTTAAGATGTAATAAACTATAAAGACTCGCCTTTATGGTTAGCTTGCAACCCTAGTAAAAAATAACACGTATCTTAGTTCTTTAAGGTAAATGGAAAATGTTATGGATGCTTTTGTTGGCCTCATTTTTTAATGAGGTCAAGTTATTTCCCTTACCACTCATCCTTATTGCCTAGGTTTTGTTAGCTTAGTTTATATCAAACAAATAAAGAATCTAGGGTACAACCTAAAGACTTAGTTTGATACCAAACAAAAATTTTAAGAAACCTCCAAAAACATTTGCAGGTTCAAATCTAATTTAGTTAAATACCCTAAATCTAAAGCCCTTGCAAAAACTCCATATCTTTATATTCATTGGATAGAATTGACCAAGACTCCATCCATGACCTTAAGGTTCAACCAAATCATCTCATGCCCTCTATTAAATATATATAACCCACCCTTGGCCGTTGAATAACCCGAATTTCATTTAATGTAACCCAAATTTTTAAAAATACCCAACATGTTCTAAAATTCATAAAATTGCCTTTATGATTTCTCCATCTACATTGGACTTGGCCATTATATTTTTAATACTTTAAAAAAAATTTTAATTCATCCTAAACCTAAAATAGTCATGGTCAACCCTTTGAACATGGTTAAAACTCATAGATACCAAAACACCCCAAAATATGCAACTTAATTGTTTTCAACATCAAGCTATGTCCAAACCATGGATTCACATTTTAAACTTATCATACACTTCACTAAACTTAATTAAATTGATTTGAGTACTTGGTAAGACATGGTTGACCATGGTTGATAAATTTAAATGTATATTACCCATTAGACCCATACACATCTCCTCATGTTCAAACCCAATTCAAGTCATGACATTGCCTCTTAACCTACCAAGTCATGTCCTAAAATATGCTACAGCTCATTAGGGCTACTAGTCACCCATTCTTGACTAACCCAACCATAAAAACCCTTTGTGACACATACCTTCCTTGCCAATTAAGCTGAAACCATGTGATCATTATAAAACATTTGTCCATAGGAAACATGAGTGTTTTTCAATTCATACACATTTAAGGAAAAATAATAATTTGAATATAAAATTTCATGGGAATGAGCAAGTTGATGAAGAATCTAAACCTCTTATTATTGATGGAAATGAATCTATTAATGTGTAATCATTAGGAATAAATAATGTGTGATCCTTAAGAAAAAAATAGACCTTCTATAGCTTGTATTCTTGTGAAATTTGATATCACCAAAAAATATCCTAATTATATATGGCTTGAACCTAATTTTTTTAGTATGTTCAGAATTTAGTGATGGAAAATATTCCTTTTTTTTAGTATTGCAAAACATTATGCCATATTAAAAATGATTGTTCTTTTATTCATCCACATTTAAGGAAAAATGACAATATTAATCCAAAAACTCATGGGAATGAGCTTTTGTGGTAATGAACCAATACCTTCTATTACTGAGGGAAATGGAGCTATTAATGTGAAAAAATTAGGAGTAAGTTATGGTTTTATAAACAATATGGTGGGTACTCCTAATGTTGATGGTTGCAATACTAAAACTATGGTTAATAAGACTAATATTACTCAACCTTCGACTATCTATAATGTAACCATTAATCCTTATGAAGTTATTCCCTCTCTTGAGATTATCTAACCAAATGTTATTGCATTATTCACTAATATTTAAGAAGATAATATCATATTTCCTTAAAAATTTTATATCTAAATTTCATACTAAAGATAAAACACCTATGAGTATATTTGAAGGAAAAAGTCTGACTGGTAAATCAATTTGTAATTGGGAAGATGGGGAAAAAATTCATCAAAGGTATTCCATACTGATAAGTATGACAAGGAGCTTAATTTTAACACTCTTCACGAAGATTTGGATGATTTTATCCTGGTAACTTCTTAAAGAATATATAGAAAGAAATAAATTATAATGGTAAATCCTTTGATAGTAGAATTACTAGATCACAAGCTATTAGTAAAGCTATTCTCGATGATTATTCATTCATTTGGAATCCCAGAGGAGCTGGAAAACTTATCACACTCTCTTGTATATGAAATTTATGTAGAATTTATAAGATTTCCTTTTTAAATGTAGTTGAGCCTATGGTTGATGCGTCGAAACTTTCTCTTTTTTCAAAGACAATTCGATTTTGAAAAATTGTATGCTAATATTAATGGAAAAATCTAGTCCTTGGTTGCTTTATTATTGGTGATTTTAATAATATTCTTCATTGTAACCTATCTATTTATAATATTTTTGTGATGGGTTCTATTATTTATGCTAGCTTCTCTAAAATTGGAAGAATTCCTTTATGAAACAAGTTGAGTGTTTTTTGCAATAGTTATGATAGTCCTTTGTCTATTTGAGGTTATTTTAATATTATTTCTGCTATCTCTGAGGGAGAAGAAGGTACCCCTCCTAATTTGGATGCTATGGGTGATTTTAATAATTTGATTCTAGATTGTGCCTTCAATCTCAAGATTTATTCAGAGTTATTAAAAATAATTGGTCGGTGCCCATGCTTTTTTTGATAGGTCTAACGATATGGTCAATTTTATTTTAAAATTAAATCAACTCAAAATAGATTTTAAGATAGCAGAATAAAAATGTTTTTGGATATATTTTTGAAAATATTATAAAAGCTGAGAAGGTTGTCATTTTGTTAGAGAATATCTTTGCTTTTAATAATAGTGATGTTAATATGGAAGTTTTAACTACTGCTAAAAACAAGTTTCTTAATTTTCAATTAATGGAAGAAGATTATTGGTGTCAAAAGGCTAACGAAAAACATCATTTTGAGGGAGAAAGAAATAATAAATATTTTCATGCATAAATTAATAAGAAAAATATAACTTTTATTAACAAAATCAAGCTAGAATCTTGAGATTAGATAGAAGATCAAGATGTTGTTTGTGAATCGACCATCACTCATTTAAAATCTATACTTGGTGGTTCTAAGAATGTTGGGGATATTTCCAATTCTCCTTATATTTCTTCTCATATGTTTTATAGCGATAATTTATGTTTAAGTCTAGCTCCTAATGAGCTGAAGTATAAAACATTCTTATGGAGATGAACAAGGATTCAGTTGTTGGTCTTGATAGCTTCACTACTTTCTTTTAACATAAATTTTAGTTTATTGAAATATATAGATGATAAATCATTTAGCAAAATTTTAAAACATATACAACATATTTTAGTGATAGTAAATTCTTGCTTAATCAACATTAATGAAATAACTCTATGTAGTTACTTTTCTTCTTTAAGTAGAGCATTTACATGTCCTTAGAAATTTAGGATACTTTAGTTTATGGATTCATTACAGTTTGAACACATGAGTTAATGTATTATTTAAAACTTAAATTAAAACTTAACATTAAAACATTAATAAAAATTCTAATAAAATATTTAACACATCTCAAAAAAAAAATTAAATAAAATCTTCACTAAATCTTTAACCAATAAAAAAAAATTTGAAAATAAAAGCATAAAGCTTAATAATATTCCAAAACCACACAACCTAGAAAACACCATAGATGGTTTTCTTAGGATAAAAAATTCCATCTCTAGTATAGGATCGTTGTTCGGATGGTTTGTTTATAGATGTTTTCTTTTTTTGCATTGTTAAGAATATTTCTAATCTTATGGATGTCCGTGATGTTGATTATTATGGTTGGATAATCTACATGCCTATGATGATTTTTTGGTTTGTTGTGGTCATATTAGATTGTCATAGGTTATGAATAGTATAGATGATTATGAAGTTAAACAAGTCTTGTGTATGTGGTCAATCAAATATAGGGCTTGGAAAGGGGGCATAAATTATTATATTATAAAATGAACATGATTTTTATGTAGGGGCTTACATTAACTACATGAAATCACGTATTACCAGCGAATTTTCCAATAAAAAATTCTTCATTTTTTGATGGATTTTAAAGTTTTCAGGCAAATTTTTATGAAACTATTTTCATTGATAAAACGATCGTCGAAAAAAATTAACGATAAAAAAAATTGTTGGAAAAATTTTCTAGCAGAATTTGGTCGCCAGAAATTTTTTGGTGGTTGCCCAACGGAGAAATTCCATTAGAATAATTAAAATAATAATAAAAAAAACCTAAGTTAGCTACTAAGCCCAGCCTACCTGCAGTAGCTAGCTACCCGCTCCATCCTCATAGCCCAAGGCCGCGCGGACTACCCCTAGTCCACCCAATCTCGCAGCGCACAACCAATGCCCACAATAGTGCGTTACATGCCAGCCCACCCATGGCCCACACCAGCGCATGCTTGGCAATGCTTGCACAAGCCCGTTCTCGGCTCGTGTGCACGCCCGATGACTACCCTGCGATTTGTACTCACGTACTGTTCAAGGAATTCCAAAGACTCTACCACTTTTTTACAATATAAAATATGTTATTATGTTATCTATTTTATATTTAAATAATATTAGTAATATTTAAATTTAAAATAAATTAAAAGAAAATATTAAAATTCAAAATAAGCAATAAAATTAATAGTTAATTAAAATAAGTATTTAAACTAATAATTAATTAATTAGTAATTTAATAACTTATTTTAATAATTTAAGAAGAAATTAAAATAAATTATTAAAGTTAATAAATAATTAAGCTATTATAATTAAGATAAGTTACTAAATTAATAATTAAATAAAATAAGGTATTAAATTAATAGTTTGTTAAAAAATTATTAAATTAATAATAAATTAAATTGTACTATAAAATTATTAATTATTTAAATTATGAATATATATATATATATATATACATATATATATATATATATATATATATATATATATATATACATATATATACATATATATACATATATATACATATATATATACATATATATACATATATATATACATATATATATACATATATATATATAAATATATATACATATATATATACATATATATATACATATATATATATATATATAGAAATTATTAAAATCTGCCGGAAGTCCGCTAGAAATACCGCCGAAAACAAATCCGTTAGAAATTTGGTAGAAAATCTATCAAAAAATATGTCAGAAATATTTCAACATAATCCTCCGAAAAAATTATCAAAAATCTATCTGCCAAAAATCCTCCAGAAAATTCACTGGTAATAAGCAATTTTCCTGCAGTGATTACCTAAGCCTCCATTAATTATTAACGGCTTGGGATATATACAGGCTACTCAAATATCAATAAGTGTTACTGAGTTTTTGTGTAACGTTTCTTTTTGTGTTATATATGATTCCTAGAGTCGTTTTATTTTAAAATGTAGTTTGATATAAGATTTGTGAAAGTCTTTGAAAATTACTTTTTTTTTCACTCATAAAGGAACAAAAAGTATATAAATTTCCTATTCTTCTTTGGGATATGTCATTCTTTTGGAAGCCTTTCTAGATGATGATCTGTAGCAGGAGACTTAAAGATGGATAAACAAACCAATTTACTTTGTGAAAAGACTTCTGTCATACAAATGTTTCTTTTTACATGTGTTTTTTGATAGAATTTATGCTTAGTCTTTTAGGAAAAAGAAATCTTCAACTCATAATTAAATAATAAAATTTAAATTTTACAATTTAGCAAAATAATTAGTTTATAAGGTATGTAAAAATTCACCTAGGGTCTCATAATGTATAATAAATTCTTCTTCTTTTTCTTTAGGCACCTCCCAGCTTAAAAGTAGAAACACATCACTTAACCAATTAGGATGTTGTTCTGAGTTAGGGGAGTTCTACTTTTTTTTAGGATAAAAACTTTTCATTTTTAATTTATGTACATAGTCAATTAGCATGTATCACCTTAGTAACCAATTAAATAATTAAAACTTATTTACATTTACCTCTTAAAACAAAACTATCATTCAATGTTTGGAACCATTTAGTATTTCATAGATGTTAGCCTAATATTCTAAAAATCTAAAAAATAATAGCTTTCTTATATGTATTTATATAAGACTAGCATCAAAGTTTTAAAATGATTAGAAAGTGTCAACTGGAATTCCAATTTTGAGGGCAACATAAGTCCAAAAATGTTGTGCATTCCTAAACTCTTTCTAATAGTCAAAGATATATGAACCATTTCCTTATTTTGTAAATCTTTAAATAAGGTTTATGTCACTACTCTGTTGTGATACACTTTAGATCTAGGATCTATGACAGGCCTAAAATAATAAGTATTCACCCTATGAGAATATAATATCACATTTCAAATATAATTCGTACTTATACACTAAAATTTGAACTTAGATTACAAAGCCCAACATAAGATAGATCGGGGTGACTTTTGAGTTTATCAAAATCTAGTGCCTCTTACTTTTTCTCCTATAACTCAAGAAGAACTGTTCAACATTATGTTCTCCCTTTGAAACCTTTTACTCCTATCATTGTCTTAAGTAAACAAGGAATATTAGTCGCACATTAATTGAGAGTTTCTTAATGATAGCCTTCTTACAATGAAATTAACTATATGTTCTTGCCTTTATGGGAATTGGTTAAATCCAAATTAATTAAACCCTATCTTATTCTCATAAGATAGAGCAAAAATCTCTAAAATGTAAATTGCCTTTCCTAATCCTTATTCTATTTTTAAATGCCATTGTAGAACGTCATTGTCATCTCTTATGATGATATTATATTCTCTTTGCCAATTTGGATCATAGAAATGGCATGTCTTTTTAAAGTCCCATTCTTTCTTCCAAATCCATTGTTGAATACTATGTTTATCTTTTGAGATGATATATTATTATCACTGATGCATTCAAATACAGGAATGGTAAAACTTTCAAAATTCTATTTCTCTTTTCAAACACCTTTATGGGATATCATATTCATCTTTTGAGATGATGTGTGACTCCCCTTATTATATTTTATTTTGGAAATAATTTTTCCAGAACCATACATTTGTCTTTGAATATATTGTTTAAGATCGTGTCGTCTTTCGTAATGGCATGTTATTCTCAATGTGGCTGTTGATCATAAAAATAGGAGAGCACATCGAATATTGGTTATTTTATTTCCCATATCTTGCACCATTTATATTCTCAAATACCATTATAAATATCTAATTTATTTCATGAAATGATATATTATTCCCTTTGTACTATTTGTTTACATAAATAATAAAATTTGTAAGGTCTGTTCTCTTTTTTTTTGACATCATTAAAGAATATCATATTTTCCTCTTTAGATTATTTATTATGCCCCTTATTAAGTTTAATAATGAGAATAATAAAGTTTTAGTACTTTTTTTTTTGTCTTTGAACCCATTATAGAATAATAAATTAGTCTCTTAAGATAGTATAATATTCTCTATTTAGCATTTGTCCACAAAAAAGATGTTTCACTCAAATCAACATGGTGGTTTTATTTTCCCATGAGTTTCATAGGCCACCATCTCCCAAGTAAGATCCTTTGACGATTGCTTAGCTATGATCCTCAAACCACCTTTTCCAGATAAAAGTTATTGGACATCATTTCGTGGGTATGTGGGAAAATAACACCACAACAATTCAGTGTGAAGTCTCCTATTTTTTGTAATTGAATATAACATTTAGTATAATGTACCTTCTCTAGAGACAAACATAATATTCTATAATGTATTTAAGGAAAAAATAATTTCATAAAAATATCCTCTTTGTGATAATACTCAATTTAAAGAATAATTTGTCATCTTGAGAGATGAATGTAATATTCTATGAGAAATGCAATTTCAAAATAATTACATTCATATAATTAAATGCAACCAAGAGAATAGTATATCATTTCAAGAGAAAAGCATAACATTCGATGAAGGATTTGAAAACAATAATGAATTTAGGAAAATGAACCATTTTTGTGATGAGACATAGTAAGGATAGTATTGTATCATCTAAAGAGATAATAATGTCATTCTATAAAGGTATCAAAAAAGATAACAAATTTTTTAATGACTATCTATATTCCCATAGATATTTTCTCTATCTTATGAGAATAAGCTGGGTTTATTTTAATCTAGTTTTACCAATTTACAAGAAAGGCAAGCTTTCATGGTTAATTACATCCTAAGAAGGATATAGTTAAGAATACTCTTGATTAAAGCAGTTAATCATACTCTTGATTAAAAAGTTTAAGAAAGGGATATAAATAGGAATTTCTAAAGAGATAACTTGATTTTTTATAGTTCTTCTTGAGTTAAAGGAGAAAAAGAGGGGCACCAATTTTTATTATTTGGCATTGTAGTTTAACGTAAAAATTTATTATTTAAGTTATAATTTTATTAGAATTAGAGGGTTATATTCCAATAGGGTGTGGACTTATGATTTTGAATCTTCCTTTTATCCTACACCAAAATGAATCACCACATAGTAGTGATTCAAACATAGTCTAATGATACTATGAATAAGGTATCTTTGACTCTTCAAGGGAATTTATAATACATGACCCTTCAAGACTTATACTCCCAAAACTGGGGTAGGAATGCTAGCACAAACTCTACCTAATCATTTTAAAAGCATAATTTCAATTATATTAAACATAAGATTGGTGAGCTATAATTTTTATGATGTTTTATAGCATGTGGATAACATCTAAGAAATTAAAAATAGCCATAGCCTATGATTGGTGGGTTATGTTTCTAAAAAAAAAATCAATTAATATTTATGTTCTTTAATTAGTTACAAATGTAATGAATATTAATTGGTTGTATGCAATAATTTGATTGTGAAGTTTTAATAAAAGCTTTGAAAATAAGTTTTATCCTAGAAGACTAACTTCCTTAATGCAAAATTGTACCCAAATAAATTAGGTGGTCTGCTTCTACCTACAAGACGGGAGGTACCTATAGAATGAGAAGAATTTAACGTGCTTTATGAGACCCTAGGAAAATCCCAGCCCTTATTCTAGATCAATTTTATTTTTATATTGTTAATTCTAATATTTATTATATAATTACATGTAGGAAACTTTTATTCCTGAGCCTAATTCTAAATCAAGATAAAAAAACACGTACATGTATGAAACCTAGTAAAAATATGGATTTCTAGTGTGCACAAATAGTAAACACATGATATAATAAATCAATAAAGAGATTGTAATGTCCAATGTGGAAAGTGCACTTTAATACAAACCAGGGTTTACAAGCAAAATAAAGGTGGCCTTCCTCCTCCACTGATATCTTGGACTTTCAAGTCTGCTTGCTTTAATTTTATATTTTAACCCTCCCCCTCCTTATAGCCTTCCATAAGTATGGCCACTTAAATATGATTGGTTCATTAAAAGAAAAGTAAAATTGAACATCCAACTACGCCAAACAACATAACACACATCTGCTTGAATAAAACATTCTTACTTATATGAAAAGAATGCATGAATATGCAGTTCATCCATACAATGACTCAAACCTAATGATGTTATTTTCCTAACAATTACTCTACAATTTGTGTTATATTGTGTGTCTTGGAGATCCTTGTAGGTTTTTTAGTTTCTTTTTTCTAAATGTTTGCTTTTTGAGATATTTTAGCTATGTTTAATCTGATAGGTGTTTACCATTTTATTATAATTTTATTTAGATTTTAATTTTTATATTATCATTTATATTCCAAATATTGTATTAGCACTTGGTTTTAATGTACAAAGAACTCATATAACTAACAAATCCTAAACACTTAAAGGCATGCAAATTATTTCTAGAGGAAGCAATGCAAGTACATAAATATCATCTATTCAAGTTAATCTAATTAATTAAGAATTCTTTATTTTAAGGTACATCATAAATGTTTTGAAAATATTCTAGGTGATTTGTTATTAATGCACATATGACTTTGTATTATTCCTCTTTGATCTTATTAGTAAAACAATTAGGTTTTATTTTATTAACTTTCTTGGTGATTTGAATTGGAAGCAAGTTAAACTAATCTTAATACATAAATATCTATCTTGAAAAATAAGAATAAAAATCTAGGTAGGTTAGACATTTCTTCCATTTAGTTTTGATTATAATGATTTTAGTATTTTTTTAAACATTCTTTTAAGATTAATGTCATTATTTATATGTTGAACATATCTTTTGATTAAAAGCGACATGACTCTATTTGATAATTTTGTGTTTAAATATTAATTCCCTTTGATTAGTTGGCTTATTATGAATCCAACAAAATTTATAATTTTTAGAAAATCACTTATGAACTATAAAATTCATATATTAGATTATATAGAATTGATATTCTTTTATGTGTTAGGAAGAATAGATTTGGATTTAAGTAAACTAATAGAAGTCAAAACTTGATCAAATTTCATATATATGTTAAGGAAGACTTAACAAAATTTCTTCAAAATCTAGAGCAATTTAGAATTAAATTTAATTTTAATGATTTACTATAATAAAAACTTGAATTATTATTAGTATACTCATAAATTTAGGCTAACCATTTAACCAGGGTGTGTAATTAATTTTCCTTATTTATAGAGTTTATTAAGAGTCTTATGAAGTTTAGTTTACATTTTCATGATTATTCTAGAATTAATAACAATTATCTAAATATCTAGGTTAATTTGGGTTCACAAGTTGGGCTAATTTTAAAGTTTGTGAATTGGGTACTAAATGGGTTTAAATCTTCACCAAATTAAATCCACAAGTATCTAAGGACCTTAGGAACATACTATGGACAAATTTTATGTTTGTTCGCCACTTGAATTGCTTAAATGTCTTTTTATCAAATATGCATAGATTAACAATATACCATCCTGTGAGGCAGACTAATATTTCACTATTGATTTGAAAGAAGAAACTCATAATTTAGTTTCATAATCAAATGAAACATAATGAATATTCAATTCATCTCAAAGGATAAATTAAATATTCACTTATCATTTTGATTATGAAATAAAATAAATGTTTAAAGCTATGCCTACATCCACAAATTTTCCCCCTTTCTTAGAAAAGAGCTAAGGAAGAATTTACTTTAATTATGTGTTCTATATTTCTTATAAGTTCAAGCACCTATGGTTAATTACATCTCAAAAGTGAATACTCTCAATTAAAGTGATGGCTAAATTTTTATATTTCACATAGATTTAAAGAAAGGTTTGGGCTATAAAGATTTTAGTACATAGTTTTTAAATTGTAAATTTCACTTCTAATATGTAGTTTAGATTTAGCCTTCATATTTGGATTTTTGGAAGGATAGAATAGAGACAATGCACAAAGATTGAAAGGTGTATACAATCTAGCCTTATACTTAAATAGAGTGAGCTAAAAGCTAGCAATCCTAACCATAATCAATCAGTGTATGGATGCAAGATTAGATGGCTCTATCCTTGGATTCAAGGAATTTTAATTTAGAGGGCTTTAATCAAGATTTCATAATATGTACCTCATTAAATAATGAAATTATGCATGAATTATATATATATAAATAACATTTGATCAACTGGAACACTTCTAGGTGGTCTTAAAATCTTAGTGATATCTACTCTAAATACTTTGGCCTCTAGAAAGAACTCTTCAACATTTGAACCAATCCCATTTGAAAATTCCAAAAACTTTTATCCTTAACTTTAACTTTAAAATATAAGAAATATTTGCAGCTACCATAATTGAGATTATTCTTTGGATATTCATCTCTCCTAAGATAAATTAATCATAAAGGCTTTCCTTTATTGGGAACTAGTAATTTCATATTAAAATAAACTATATCTTATCTTCATAGGGTAGGGAAATATCTCTTGGAATGTTAACAATATTTCAAAACTGATTTCTACACTCAAATATCTTTATGGAATATTGTGTTTGCCTTTGAGGTTGTATAATATTCTCATTATAATATTTGATTATGTAAATGATAATTTTCCAAAACTTTTTTTTTATCTTTAAAAATTATTATAGAATACCATGTCTACCTTCTAAAATTATATGATTATCATTTTATTATTATATTTCATTATGAAAATGATAATTTTTCAAAACACATATTTTAGTATTTGGATAATATAGAATACAATGTCCAACTCTCTATATAGTACACTATTCTTAATATAGTATTCATTCACAAAACATAGAGCACCTCAAATCTATGTTGTTTTTTATTTTGTAACACTAATTCTCCCTATTTTAAGAATTATCACGTTCTCTTGTAAATTTTACTCAATTTTCATGAACCACAAATTCCAAACAAGCAAGAATAAGGCATCCTTTTTTTATTTTTTTATTAGTGGAGATTTATGTCTGATGAGGCAATGGAGTGGTATACATAGTTATTTATGAGCAAGAAACTATTACCTGAGAGTGGGTTTATAAATCTTGGTGGGCTATCCATTATGTTATTTTTAGTATAGGGTGTGAGTCATTATGTGAGGAGCCCATTACATGAATATTGAATGTTATTAGGGAGTTCTTTGTGAATGCAAAGGAGAAAAAGGGGCAAATGGGTTCCTTTTGATCCCCCAAGCACTAATATGTTTTAAAAGCTTAAGGGTATAATTTGATGATTATTTTGCATTCAATATGGCTCTATGAAATCCTAGGAGCTTTATAAAGTTTTAACTGGTGCCCATAGTGGAGCTATTTGGAATGAGAGAAAGCAAAACATAATTAATTTTCTAACATCATATTTGACTAAACTTTATAATGCTTAGCACTATTTTATCAGCATAACTTTTTCCAAGTAAAACGTGCGGTGGCAGGTGAGCTAGTAATATTTAATTATGCTATCCACGTGGGTCATTCCAATCAAGTTGTGAAGTAAATCCACTCTTCCTTGAGGTATTTCAATAGGGGCTCCAATTTCATAGATTTAAGTCACCCCATCATAATCTATTCCTATTGTGTCGTAGTGGGTGTTTTAGGTGATTATAGTGAGGAGCACCATTTCCCCATTTCCACTCATTAAGCAAAAAATTTGTAGAATTAAAGAGGGAGGAGATGATGAGGGGGCATGACCAAGTGAGCCCATATTGACCAACTAGTCTTATTCTAGTAGGCAGAATGCCTGCACCTCTAGGTAATTAGGAGATCAAGTTGCGGAGTTTAGGGTACAGTTGGTATAAGTTTGTACTTTTTATGCAAAGAGTTGGGAGTGGTGGCAAGGTATGTAACACAGGTTGGTCTCCATTATGGACAAACAACAAAGGTAAAACATCTATGCTTCACAATTCAATAAAGCATTTGTTGGTATATTTAGGAGAAGTCCATTTGTGGAGAATCCTAACCATCTTCATTTCCCTCCAACTCTTACATATGATCCTTATTTCTGGTAGCCACCGACAGTAAGAGTAGATGACGATGAGGAGGAGGAGGAGGAGGAGGTGGTAGTGGAATAAGATTGGGATTGAGGAGAGTTGTTAGTCTTTTTTAATTTTCTTTATTTTATTTTCTTTGCATGAGAGAGGTGATGATGATGATGATGGTTATTATTTTTAGTTTAGTTTATTTTTAATTTATTTGCCAGAGAGGATGTATTGATAATAGTTTTGTGGATGGTTTGTGCATTGATGTATAAGATGTTTTGGAGATTTTTAGATAGGATGCTTGGTTGGAATTTCAAAAGGATATCTAGTTTTTATCATTGTAATAAAAAAAGTCTTTCTAGTAATTTACTTTACACATTTTTTTGTACGCTTTAGCAAATTTTATTTGTTTTTTTTTAATTATTTTTTTTTGTTAAAGTTTCGATTAAATTAATTTCCTAGTTGCTTAACAATTTTAATGTTCTCTTTTAAATTGCATTTTAATAACTCATTAGACCAAAATAGAAATTGCAATAAAAAATCTCCTAATATTAAGAATAAACCAAAATTACAGGTGCTTAATTAAATGAACAAAGAAAATCAATTCCTCATTCACTTTCATAACAAACAACTAAGAAAAAATAACCAAATTAATACTTCACATTGAAATTAAATGCTATAACACCAAAACATTGATTATTTGTTACGAGATAGAATAAGTAAATTTATAAAAAGAAATTAATTATATTAATTTATAAAAATCATTATAAACTAAAATATGGATTTAGTAAACTTATACAAATCCTTACTTAATTCTAATTTATCATCAATTGGAGAAAAAACGTTAATCATATATTCAAAATCTTTATTTTAGTACTCTTGTGCTTTAAAAGAAGAAAATGAACTACAATAAGATCTTTTTTTTGAAAATTGCAATGGCATTAATAGAAAATGAAACTAGTTACAGAACTACAATAGGATCAAAAGAAAAAAAATTCAAAGGAAAATGACTATTATAGCATAAAAAATATGTATATGATAATGCTAAATCCCTATAGGTTTCTAATACGTAATTTAAAAAGGAGAATGTAAGCAAGCTAGTAAATATGATGCTTATAAATGAATTTCAAAATAACAAATGTAGAACAAATTCTTAAATGATAAATTGTTCGATCTAAATAAGTAGTCAAAATTGAACTTACACTTGTAATAGATGAGTTCAATTTGGATATTAGTAAAGATTATTCCTCTGAAATGCTTTATTCATGATTATTTGAATTCAAATTTCCACATTTTGAACATTATAATTTACATCTGAATATTGCAATATTTTCATATATTTTAATTCTTTTTAATTTGCAAAATTTTATTTTGAATAACGAATTTATCATTGCTACAAACACATTTCTTGAGGACAAGTAAAAGGTTAAGCTACGGGAAATTTTTTAAGTGAAAACCATGTTCTTTTTATTATCTTAAATTCTAGAAAAATTGTCTGTTTTAGTTGATGTTGTGTAGGAATGTAATAGAAAAAATGCAAAAGTTATAAAATTAAGAAGTAGCATCCCAAACATGTGTCACAGTATCTTTAGCACACTGACACTTGAACGAAACATTGAAGATCTAGAGTCTCGAGAAAAGTTGCATTTAATTCAGTGCCTGGTGGAACATATGTTAGCACCACAATGCTAACAAGTGCCATAGCCCTATAAGTTAAAACTTAGTGCTTAGTACTATATCAAATTAGCAAATAAGTTAATGTTGAAGTCCCAATCTCTAGAGCACCATAGCATTGGATGAAAGATCAAGTGCCAAAACACCCATATTTTTATTACATTACGGAAGAACACTTATAGAAGGAAGCACCATACTGAATCAGCCAAGAATTGCATAGGTCAGTACTCTATATGTTGGGTTAGGACAACATTGCAACAGAGCCACTTTAGTAGTATTTAGGTGTTTTTTCGTATTTTAAAACCACGACACCTCCTCATTGAATGTCATAATGCCTAAGTCTAATTTCATAAAATAAAAATAGTTTTTTGTGTTTTTCTTTGGATGTTCTGATAAAGTCCTAATAATGTGTTGTGGGAGATAGGAGAGGATAGTGAGATACATTTGATATGCTAGCTAGTCATAATTATAGCGAGAAAAATAACACATAAGATTGGAATGAATTTTTGGAAATGAAGGTGTGAGGAATTCATTCTGGGGAGACTCCATCTATATGATCTATTTGGGATTGTCAAATACAATTATATTTTATTTAACTATTTTATTTGTACATCTTCTTAAGCAAGGAATGAAAAGTGTATTTCTTTAATTTACTTATGTGGTTGGCTTAAACTTATTATTTTGGGTGGATGATGTGAATAATCTTTGTATATATTGATGTAGACTCTTATAAATAAATATGAATGGTTGTTCTCATTTTCTTTCATGCTTCGTTTAATTTATATAATGTTCATATATGATGTTAAATCTAGAGTGTTACAATCCCTCAATAGAGGAATGTTGGAATATTTAGGAGAAATGAGATGGATGTTATAAAACTAATCCAAGCACTGTGATTTTGATGATAGCAAATATTATTGTGTCAGTTATTGCTTTCACCTAATTATATAATATTTTGTTTTGTTTTGTGTGCACTAACAATTCAATAAATTAGACCACCGATCACTTACAATTATGATATGCTCAAGACTTGACAAATTAAGGTTATAGTATGTATTTTTAATTTATTCTATGTTTTTTCCTTTTTTGAGTCGTATCATGTAATTTGGTGGATATCATTTCTAAGTAACCTTGTACACACCAGGGAGAGAGAAAATTATTTTTGTTATAGTTTTTTTAAGTAAATTATACTGTATAATTTTGGTTTTATACTGTATGAATTTGGTTTGTACTGTACGACTTAATTTTTATTGTACAAACTGTTGTGCTCTATCAAGCCCCTAGCTACTAGAGGTTAAGAAAGATACTAGTTATGTGTTGATCATAAGATACAATTTGGTTCATACTATACACTGTAATTAAAATCTTTCTTAATTAACCCCTCGATATCAGATAATCAAGTCGTGGACAATTATTATCACCGATTGTACTGTACAATGTAATTTGTATAATATGATTGAATGTGTATGAAATTGATCATCCAAGAGATCATACCAAATGAAATACATAGTCTTTTTATTGATCATTTTCTACGATGTTCATAGTACTGTACGATCTATAGTGTACAAAGTAGGCCGTCCCAGGAGCCATCCCAAATGAACAGATGGAATTTCTATAGTTTGTACCAGACAATCTTTTGATCATATTTTATGAAGTGTTATAAAGGTTAAATAGTTCATCTACATGATCTTGCTAGGACGAGTCTAAATTATACTGATCATATGGTACGATATGTGTATCGTACTGTACGAATGGAAAATGGAACTCTTGAAAATTAGGGTTTATTAAAGCCCATTACTTAAAGTTTTCTAATACTTCTATTATAAAATCTTTATTTGTTTAGACTTCAAGAGAATGAAGGCATTGAGGGAGAAAAAAAGGAAAGCTTTGTGAGAGAAGAGAGGGAGATTTTCTGAGGTAAACTTGTGAGAGGATTCACAAGGTTGCTCTAAGCAAGAATCTTTCCTAGTATCTATAAGTGTCTTCCTAGATTCTCTGTGGCTCTAAAGAAGAAGTTCTTCAGCAAAGATCATGGTTCTCTAACTATCACTTGGATGGTGAAAATAGAGTTGTGGTTCTCTAACCATCACATTGAGAGTGAAAATAGAGTAGTGGTTTTCTAACCATCACCTGGAGGGTGAAAATAGATTTTTGGTTCTGTGACCATCACATAAATGGTGAAGATAGAGTTTTTTGTTCTCTAACCATAACCTAGTGGGTGAAATAGAGTTGAGGTTCTCTTCTTGTAAAAGAGCCACGATTCTCTGTTGAATTGGGGTGGTGAAACAACTCCTGTAAGGGCTTCTCTACCTTACTATGAGAGTAAAAAGAGAGTCACTATTATTTAGTACAATACTTGGAGGGGAAGTCTCCAAGGAGTGGACATAAAACAAGTTGACAAAACCACTACAAATTCTAGTGTGTTCATTCTGATTATCTTTTGCACTTTAGTTTTCTATAATTATATGTATGGTTGAAAATTCATATTTATTTCATTATTGAGTAATTTACTTATTTTCATATTCACTATTTCAATACTTGTGTGTGGGTGTGAAAGTTTTTAAAGGATTTCTTTTTCCTAATTCTTTTTTTAAATATCCAATTCACCAATACCCCTCTTGGTTAGCCTCGGGCTAGTTCTTAAAGGTTTAACAACATTCATGAACTTTTAAGTGGTGTTAGAGTGGGATTCAAAAATTAAGTTTTAAATTTCTTTTGAAAAATAATTAATGGCTAGCTTTGGAAATCATAATATTGTGGAAGGACATTCAATCACATGACCACTTTTATTTGATAGTATTTTTTTAAATTTTTCGAAAAATTTCTTGTCTATTTTTTGCAATCAATTGATTATCGCATATTGATGTTATGTCAGGATGGATATTTTGCACCTTCACATTTCATAAATGGTGTTAAAATTGAAATACCTTTTTCTAAATGTAGTACAGATGATCAAGATTTATCCCTACTTAATGCTAAATGCCTAAACTTTTACTTTTGTGCTTTGAAATATAAATATTACATACATGTATCTACTTGTACTTCTGGTAAAGAAATTTTGGGCAGATTTTGCATTACTTATGAAGGAACAAGTTAAGTGAAACAATCTTGGTAAAATTTTTTGCTCCATGATTATGAACTCTTTTGCATTAAACCTAGTGAATCCATAACTGAAATGTATACTAGACTTATACAAATCATCACATTCCTATATTCCTTAGGTACAAAATTATCAAATTCTTAAAAATTCAATAAGATCTTTCATTGTCTACCTAGTTCATATGATGCCAAATTAAGTACTATGTAAAAATCCAAGGATTAAAAATATCTATTCTATTTATAACTTACTTGGATCTCTAATAACCTATGAACAAGGCATAAGCAAAAGGCAGTATGATCAAGGAAAAAGAAAGAATGAGAAAACTGTAACCTTAAAGGTTAATGATTTAGACAATTCTTCTGATGGAGGAGAGGAAGATATCACACAGATGACTCGACAGTTTGTAAGCTTTTTAAAGAAAAAGAAAAAAGCATCATCAATAGTGGAGCAAATGTAAGAATTACCATAATTCTAATGCTTCTTATGATTTTTTTTTGGGGAACCCATAGAGGGGACTACACTTTAATTAAGAAAATAATACAAAGTCCTTAAAAGGGACCTCAAGCTCAGTAAGGCTCAAAAAAGCAAAAATGATATCAAGTTCCCTACTAAGCAAATGTATAAAATAACCTAGGTACAATCTACGGTATACAAGAGCGAGCACCCAAAAACGAAGAAAGATCAAAAGAATAGCTTTCAACACCATATTCCCAACCAAAACTCCAACATTCATGCAACATGCACTAAAAATGTCCTGCAAAAATAAATAAAAGCAATATGAAAAAAGCTCAAAGGACAAAAACTATAGTAACCTGAGTATTTATCCATAAAGAACATAGGATAATAATAAGAGAAGGTATTTAGCTACCACCCAACATAATTATAAAAATTAGCAACCTCAACTATAGAGAGATGAAAAAAGTACCATCCAACTCCCAAAATAACTAACCTAAATCGCAATAACAAACCCATAGGAGATGTGATTCACCAAGAAATTGAAGTTGTTGCATATTAGACTTCAAAACTATATTTTTATATCATGTGAGTTTTTGATGATACCAAAATATTATTGTATTGTTTACTATTTATCCTAACATATATTTCATATATTTTATTTTTATTGTTTTGTGTATACTAATATTTTAGGGAAATCAAACTCTAGACTGCTAAAGACTTAAAGTTAGATTAGATTAGGGTTTCTTGTAATTGAAGTCTGTAATTTTTCTAATTTTCTTGAGTCTAGAGAGTGTGATTATAATTGGATAACCATGCACAAATACACTAGGGAGTGAGTCAAAACTTTCATTTTTAAAAATAATCATACTGTATGATTCTAGAATTATACTGGATGATTTAACAAGATAGTTCCTTCTGAACTAGGTTAATCAAATTATGCCTAATAAAATTCTTTTAAAATATTTGTAATGTAAGAATATGCATTCGTATAGATGATATTTAGAGTACAAAATAGATATGTACAAGTTCGTCCAATGAACTCACCATTTTTTGAACTAATCATACTGTATGAAGTGAGTTTGATACAGATGATGTCTAGAGTACAAAATGGGTGCGTACCAGTTCGTCCCATACTAACACCTAAAGTTTTTTGAACTGTTCATATTGTACCAACTTGGGTTTGTATAGATAACTTCCAGAGTATGAAATGAGACCATCCATGTTCATACTATATGAAACACGATTTGTTTAACCAATTCGTACTATATGATATAGGGTTTATTCATATATTTCATAGTGTATGAAATGAGTTCATACAAAATCATATTTAAAGAACCTATTCAGTTTTGAACTGTTCATATAGTATGATGTCAGTTCATACATACGACTGACAGAGTATCAAACTATATTCATACAGGGTCATACATATCATTTTGAACTATTCATACATATTAAAGTCGATCATACTATACGATCCAAGTACATTTAAATTGAATTTACTAGCTATTTGGATGGTGTTTCTTATCTTTAATATATAAGTGTCCTAAAAACTACCACACAGACAATCTTGCTTCATTTTTTTCTTGTGAGTCAGAAAGAGAGAGTTTTGGGAGAGTCTTTGGGTGTAAAAATTGAGAGATCTTGCAAGTGGAATTTATAAGAGGATTCATAAGGTTGCATAAAGGTGAGGATCTCTTTGTCTATTCTTTCAATCTATGCACTACTTCTTTGATGAATCTAGAGAGAAGATAGTCGAAGAAGATCAGGTACTCTTCCATCACCAAGAGGGTGAGAAAGGACATTAGTACTCTGTTATCACCAGAAGGGTAAGGAAGGATGGTTGTACTCTGCCATCACTCAGAGGGTGAGAAATAATGTTGGTACTCTGCCATTACCAGGAGGGCAAGAAATGATGTTGCTACTCTATCATCACTAGGAGGGTGAGAAAGGATGTTGGTACTCTACCGCACCGGGGTTCGTGGAAGAGAGGTTATTGTATAGGCTTCTCCGCCTTATTGCAGGAGCAAAAGTAGAGTCACTTTGATATAGTACAATACTTGAAGGAGTCTTCAGGAAGTGGACATAGGTCTAGTTGGACCAAACCACTATAGAATTTAGAGTTCTTTTAACTTTACTTTTTTACTGCATTTTTATTTTCTGCACTTTTATTTTTCTGTGGTTAAATAATCTTTTGAGAGAATCTATCTTTATGTTAAATTTATTAAATCAATTTTCTAAATTTCCAAGAGATCTTTTAAATTACCAATTTACCCCCCATCTTGGTTAGCCTTGGGACAATTGTATTTGGTCTAACATCCTAGTCAAACTTTTAGAAGCAGGAAGCCAAAGTGCCCAAAATATAGAATATGAACAATTTGATATCAACCTTAAGGTAGGCAGAATAACACCTCCCAAAAAAGATATTAGAAGCATAGCACTCAGTCATGAATAAATGTAAGTAAAATGAAATGCAAAAGATGCCACCACAAAGCTCCATGAAATATTAGTTCCAAAATATCAAATAGAAAGAGGTAAAATAAGTCCAGAACCAAGTAGCATAATAGAATAAGTGGCCACCAAAGGTTAGACAACTTTCATCAGAACTGCCATCAATAACACAACCCAAGTGCCACTCCACTCTAAACATAGACATATAAAAGCTTGAAAAAATTGAAAAGTAAGGAAGTGGACCAAATAAACAATATGCAGAAGATTGATACCAACAAAAGTACTGCCAATACTCTCCGAAAAGACTAAGAGTTGAAGAGAATAGAAGTAGATAGCAATCACAATGAAGCTATAGAAATCCACAATAGAGGGAAACCAAGGAAAAATCACAAGAAACATTATGCAAATCTACAACATAGTCTAGAAGTAGAAAACCCCATAGAAAGCTAACCCTAGGCAAACTAGCCTGGAAAAAGATGAGCCGCATAAGGGTTTGAGCTCAGAAATAAAAATAAAACAATAATTTCTTGAAAGAAGACCATATAAAAAACCAAAAAAAAATTGAATGAGGCACAAACAGTAACCAATAAAACCACTAGACTTAACCAAATAGAAAAGAGGGCAGAACAACCACCTATTGCAAAAAATAATGCAACACCCACATTAAAACACAATGGAGCCACAAGCTCCAACCAAAACCAACAGCTAAATTCTAACATAGGGTAGACCAATTTTTTCTAATCTTAAAAGACCCTTTAAAGGAGTAGATAAGTTGGAGGTAGAGAAATTAGTAAGACAATCCAAATAACACCCAAAATTAAAAAGCCAATCAGTACAGACATTCCCTACCCTATACACATGAGACATGGTGAAATTAACAAAGATCAACGGCTACTTAATCTCCCTAACAATATAAAAAAGATACAGATTGCACATAATATCATTCACATTATTTAAATAATAAATACTATAGATAACACCAACTTCAATCCAAATGTTACAAATGCCAAGAGAGATACATAATCTAAGCCCATGAAGAATGGCTGAAAGCGCAGCATAATTAACATAACATTTATGTAAAGGGACCACAAATAACATAATAAAATTTTCATATTTATCCCTAATAATCCCACCACAACTCGAGATTGACTCTTTGATATAGCCATCTATATTGATCTTATTGGTATTATTAGAAGGTTCGATCTAGTAAACTAAACTAGGCTCGATAGAGGAATGAACACCCTCCAATGAGAGACCCAAGTAAGGACCCATAAATAAATAGTTATTAAAGTTCTTAATAGAGAGAAAATTAACTAAAAATAGTCTCAGAACCTTATCTTTTACATTCTTAATAATCCTAGGATGGTTCATATCAATACTATTGAAAAGAGAATTATTTCTATCCAGCCATAAATACCACAAAATAAGGGAAGGAATAACATTTCGAATATGCCCTTTAGACTTAGATAACCAAGAGTTAATCAAATCATTAATAAACAAATTTGCACTGAAATAATTTAATCTGAAAGTATCATCAAAATACTTTCAAATTTTAACAGCTATAATTCCAGAAAGAAAGAAATGCTGCATGTTCTCCACATGATAACAACATTAACATTTGGAAGCTAAAATGAAACCTCATTTAATTAAGTAATCTTTAGTGGGGATGAACTTATGCAAAATTCTCCAAATGAAAATTGCAATAGTGGAAGGATTACTTTTATGCCAAATCATAAAAAAATATATTAGTGGTATTGTTCTTAGATCAGAAGGCATGCCAAGCTTCCTTTAATCTGAAACTCCCATCATTAGAAATATTGCATGATAATAAATCATCAGAATCAGTGTTGAGAGCTAGGCTTAAAATTTTTTGAATAATAAACTCAAGAATAACATCAGTATGTATATGATAATCCTAATAGTTCTCATTAATGAAATAATTCACCTTAACAATAGCAATGGTAGTAATGATAATAAAATCAATGGAATGAGCCCCCTGACAATGATCTTGCCAAAAAAGGATGTTACCACCACCAAGACCCCATTTAATATGATGCTTAATAACCAATTTAATATCGCAAAGTCTCTGCCACACTTTAGAATAACCTTTATTATAGAAACACATAGTAGGGTGCTTATATATACAATACTTAGCATACATAAACTTAGCCCAAAGACTCACTTTAGAGAAAAAATTGTACCACAATTTGAAAGATAAAGCATAAGTAAAATCATATATAATATTACAACCCAATGCACCCTTATCCAAAACACCACAGCACTTGTCCAAGAGGACCAAATAATTTTAGAATTGCTGTTGGTCCCCTTCCAAAAAAAATATTAAATAATTTATGAATTCTATTACAGATCATATGAGTTGGTCGAAGAGTTTGGAAGATATAAATAAGTAGGGAACAAAGTACACTTCTATTAAGATTCAGTCTACCACATAAACTCAAGAAGTTAAAGTCCCAAGATGTAAGCTTCTTATGCACAGAAGTAATCAAATTATCAAAAATAAATGTTTTCTTCGTACCTTTGAAAAGAGGAACACCGAGGTACTTAATAGACCTTGTAAAAAACTAGAAAGGCCTTTAATAGCAGTAATACGGTCTTGAGGCACTTTATTGGAAGTAATATTGTAACACTTACTTTAGTTCAGAGAAAGCCCACTATTAATTTAAAAATTTTGGAAAAAAAAAAACCATAAGCATATTTATCATGTTTAAAGAAGCATTAGTAAAGAGAATAAAATCATCAGCAATGCATAAATGGGAAATAGGAAAACTATCCAAAGTTCTAAAATAAAGGCTAGGATGATTTTCAAAGAGGTTGGCAATACATCTAGATAAATACTCAGCAACAATAATAAAAAGAGCAAGAGAGATAGGATCACCATGTCTTAAACCTCTAGAGGATTTAAAAAAGAAACTAGTGCTTTTGCAATTTCTGGTGAGACCAATAAAGACAGAATTAAAACCAAATAGATGCAAAATTTTGTAAGGAAAATTCCATTTAATGTTATCATAAGATTTAGCGATATCTAATTTCAAAATGATGTTGCCACCTCTCACCCTAACATTAAGGTCTATACAAAACTCTAGGGCCAAAAGGATGTTATCAGAAATAGCCCGACCCGTGATAACCCCCATTTGATAAGGAGAAATAATTTTAAGGAGGAGAGAGGTTAAACAATTCATAAGAATTTTAGAAATCAACTTACTAAAAAAAGAGCAAAGACTTATAGGTCTGCAATCATTCAATTTTCTAATATAATTATTCTTAGGAATGAAAATAATAGAGGTGGAAGTGAAAAACTTAGGAATGTTTTGACCTGCAAAAGAATTTAAAATAGCAACATAAAGATTATTACTAATAATATACCAAGATTTTTGGAAGAACTTAGTGGTAAATCCATCCGACCCTGCCATAAAATCATCATTCATATCATGAACAATCTCCTTGATTTCCTATAATGTAGGTTTAGAAAGAAAATCATTATTATCCTGAGAAATGAGATTAGGGATAACACTAGGGTTATCAATAAGAGCAGGGTGAAAATCCATATTGAGGGGGTTATAAAAGTGCTCAACCATTGAATTAATAATTTCCTCAACATCCTCCATATAGGAATCATTAGCATGAGTGATTTTACCAATGTAATTTTTAGCATGTTTTCTCTTGACTAACACATGAAAATATTTAGTGTTATTGTCACCTTCAACAGTGTTTGGCATCCACTTTTTATTTCCAAAGAGCTTCCTCTTGGGCTTGTAATTTGAAAAGGTAATCTTTAGCACCATGAAGAAAATTATAATTATCATCTGAAGGATACAATTGCAAATTATGCTCTATAATACTCACTTTATCTTTAGAATTAAGGATATTAGTGAAAACATTTTTAAACACATTTCTACTCCAATTTATTTTATGCTTAAGTCTTTTAAGTTTGAACCATAATATGTTAATAATAACAATAGAGTTATCAGGATGCAAAGGAGAATGCAAATTCTCCTAAATCATGTTCAAAAAAGAGTCATCAAGTAACCACATGTTTTAAAATCTAAAATTTGGGGCAAGACCCACATGCATAGACTTGAGGCTAATCAAAACAGCAGAATGATCAAAAAGAGTTTTGCTAAGATGTTCAATAGAAATAGAGTTAAACGAGTTAATCCAACTATCATTGAGCAGCACACGATCTAAATGTTGCCATAAGTTACCATGGTTCCATGTATAATTATTACCTGAAAAGCTAATATCCACAATATTGCAGTTCAAAATCATGTTATAGAAATCCTCCATAGAATGATAGATAGGAGTAGAGCCCCAATCGGCTCAGTGGGGTTAGAAATAGTATTTAAATCACGACCAATGAACCATAAAAAATTAATAATAGTATGAGAATTAGTCAATTGTTCCTCTAAAACTTTTTTAATAATACGAGAAGAAGCAATATACACAAAAGAGGTATACAATTTCAAGTTTAAAAAACCAATATTATAATACAAAACTTGAGTAAAATCCCCAATAACCTCAATCTTGATATGATCTTTCCAAAACACCCAAATCTTATTGGATGAATTAGCAACAAAATGATTAAAACCTAAAAATCTAGTAGTATTGAGCAATTTTGCAGAAGTAATAAGAGGTTCAAGTAAAATAATAATTTAAAAAATATAAATAAGGCATAAATTCTGAACCATAAACCTAGAGGGGCACCCAATGCCCCTAACATTCCAAATTATAGACTTAAACATAAGAAGAGGTTAATCCCTAGTTTGAGAATGGGCGGTCCTAGGAGATTGTAAAATGATGTTTTTATTTTTCCTATTCTTCCTATTTTGAAACATAGTGAAGCTAGTGTCATTATCATCTTTGGAAAAACATTTAGACATAATATCCATATCCTCATTATTAATGAAGGTATAACTATATTGATGTGAATTTTGAGAAAACTTACTACCATTATTGATATCATTCAAATGATAAAAAATACCCATCTGCCTTACCTCCTGAGGTAGCTCTCCATCTTCAAAGTCATATCCCCCTTCCACAATTTCCTTACTACCCATGACTATACCAACATTATTCAACTCTACTTCCTCCAAATTTCCTTTTCCCATGCCAAAATTATCTTCATCCGTGTCAACCTAGATGAGCTGCATGTCATCCTTACTTTCTTCTGAAGCTTTATCATGTTCATTCACAAAAGGTTGAAGTGACAAAGTGTTAGCACAAGTTTTATTGTTCATCATAAAATCCATATCAGACAAATTTTTATTAATAACACACGGCATAAAAGTTAGACCAAATAAAAATTGGGAGTTGAAGATATGATGTCTCTGGTTTAGAAAGGAAATCCACACAGGAACTATGGATGACTCCTCTCAAAAATCAAAATTAGGAGTCCATTTTAGTAAACACATCTCGCAAGCTTGAATATAATATTCCTTTCTAGAGAAAATGCGATTGTAATCAATATCATTAGAAAGTTGAATCGCAATGTGCTGTTGATCCAGCAAACAAATATAAAATAAGATAGGAAGTTCAAGATTTAGGAAAAAATTTTGTATTACATCCAGGTTAGGTCGGTGCAAGACAAACTTGCCAACTAAAGTAAAAGCAAAGGGGTCAGCAAACTAGGAAATCATAGAATTGTCAAACATCAAGGAAGGGCAGCCTTTAAAAGAAATTAGAACAAAATTCAGTCTAGAGTTTGAAGAAGAAGAACCACCACTTAAAACATCTTTAAAAGAATAAGACTTTCCATAAACAATTGAATAAGACCTAAGGTTCAATGAAGACAGTGTCGTCATCGCCCAAAGCCGTAAACATTGAAAGAAAAACCTAAATAAAGCACCAAAACACTGAAGTAAACAACAAAGGAAATAAAAACTAGGAAAATTGTGCGAGAAAACATGCCATGAGGAGGAAAATTGGAGATCCACAGGAGGACGTCCTAGATCGCCAAAGAGTCGCCAGAGAGCATGCATTGAGAAATTGTCTATTTGTATTGACCACCAAGATTATTATTATTTTATGCGCTTCTTTTGATATTATATGTTATGAATGTAGTAAACTAGGCACATTAAAAATGACTGCCTATACCTTAAAAATCTCCAAAACAAAGAGAAGGTTAAAGAATTTTAAGTTCTATAAAGGCTAGCAAAGATCATAGAAAGCCTTTTTAGCCTCTGCTTTAGATTCATCTTGAACAGAATAAGATGAGGAGGTGAAAATCATTGCTTAATGGAAAATAACTATCTTAATTAGTCTAATCAAGATTAGGTATGTCAATTTTTATATAATGAATTACTTGATGTTTCAAAAAAGATTCATGATTCTTATAAGAAATTGAAAAAAAGCACGCTAACTTGAAAACTGAATGCTCAGTTCTAAAAAAAATGAAATTCTCAGAAAAGATTGTTCTAATTTAGATAAGGATCATATGACTTTACTAGATGTGTTTGATGAATTGAATAAGAAAAATTTTATCTAAAATAAATGATTCTTTGTGTGCATTACATCTTGATTAGAAAAATCATTTAAAGAGTTAGAAGCATGTGTAAACATTTTAGATCTTTGTGAGTACTCTTTAAAAATTGAAATATCTACTCTTAAAAGTGCTAATAAAATTCTACTATAATGAGTAAAGGCTTTTCAAAATAAACCTAAGAATAAGAATCATAACTATCATAGGTTATTCAACCCTTTTCCTGATATTAAATGTTATTCCTATGGCATGTTAGGATATATTTGACACACTTGCATAATCCACCATTGAACACATTTAGTGTGGAAGCCTAAATTATATCAACCATAAAATGGCATGTATTCTGATTTATCCAAATTCAAGAAGGGGACCAAACTTATTTGGGCTCCCAAAACTATTTTTTCATGATATTTGAGTTTTAAGGCTCTCACAAAATACCCAGTGAGAGCATGTAATATTTGGCTCGATATTTAGTTCCTATCACTTAAAATTAGCCTTCCATGTGTTTCTCAACATATGTGTTTTGTCTTCTTTTTTTGTGATTTAACTTATTTTTTATTTTAGTCCTTAATTTTTGGTTGGTGATTTTATTCTTTTTTTAGTCCTTTTGATTTTGATTTCACTAATTATCATTCCTTATAATTGTGTCCTTATCATCACACAAACCACATCACTGAACATAACTATTTTTTTTCTTGCAAAGTAAAAAGTTTCAGCTTATATCATACTATACAAATCTCCTTCGTACTAAACAATTTGCACATCACTACTTTGATCACAGTCCTTGGCTTAATAGATGATCCAAATTATATCTATGATTGATAATCATATTGTATAAACACATATTCGCCTGGACGATGCATGAGTCAGTCCAGATTGGGACAAATTCATTCCAGTTGGTAAGATATTTATTATTTATCATACTATACAAACACCTATTTGTATTGTATGAACCTTTTAGGTCAAGGGTCATACTGCTTGACTCCTTTGGATGATATCCTTGTCTCTAATCATCTGATATTATGTCTGATCGTACTATATAAATAGACAACCTTTTTTACTAATTCCTTTGGTCGAATTGATTGCACATGATTGTCCCATATGATCTCATGAATGTACTATATGATTTATTGGAATTCTATTTAAACAACCCCAATTCATTCAAATTCTTTATACAATCCTTCTAATCCTCCTTCTTGCAGTCCCATTCTATACAATGGCTGGAAGTGGAAAACATAGTCATAAAACCCAGGGTGCCTCCTCCTCTCACAACTCTACCGATGATCATTTTTTAATAGCTTATGATGAAGCTGCTTACCGCAAATACAAAGAAGCTAGAATCACTCCTAGGCTTCTCAACCAATAGGCCTTAAACTTCCTAGTAATGAATCATTTTAATTCAACTGCACTTCAATTCCTTGTCACTTTAGCCTACGCTTTTTATTCTAAAATCCTTTACAAGTTCCTAACAAATCTTAGGATTGGTGGGGATGTAAATATAATGTATTTTTGTGTCTATTGTCAAAATGTTGAAATAACCAAAGAGGATAAAGGGATCAATCTTCAGTTAAACACCAAAGGAAATAAACCCCTTGTTATGGCCTCTAGATTTGATTTTAACTAGAGTACTATAAATCTCCTACTTAAAAATGCTGCTCTAAAATAGCACCAACCCTTGGTTCACACTCTTAATCAAAATGTCAGGGTTATTTAGTACATTCTCAGAACATTAATCATCCCTAAAGTTGGAGACCGGGTCAACACCACTCCCTTACTTTTAATCGTCATTTACTTCAACTTGTCAAACACCCAAATGCATGAAGCCCAAATGTTGATTGATTACATCCAAAACCTTACTTCCATTTGAATCCCAACCACTAGAAGAAAAAAATTGCTCTAGGACGTGTCATTCGGTATCTCTTAGATAAAAAATACAATATCACATATCATACACCTCCTGACCACACTGTAATCTTCTTATCAGATGCCTCCTTTTGTATGCTCTTTCATAGGGAACAAGAGCAAGATAAGCCACTATTTTATGAAGAAAGAGATGCTACTCCTGTAGCTAATCCCGCACTTGTACCCCCTCCTCATCACCACCCATATGAGGATCCATTTTGACATACTTGAGATTTACTTGGATCAACAACAAACCAAACATGATAATGATATGGGTTGGCTCATGGAGCAACTTGGAACAATCCAACAACAGTTCACCTCTATCCAACATAGTATGATAGCTTTAACTAGTTCTTCCAACCACGTTTATAGCCACCATCTGATTAGAATCAACCTTTGTTCTAATTTTTCTTTTAAGTTTTTGTTGTGTTATAAATTTCTTTTTTATGACTATGCTTGTTTGTTTTTAATTTGTTATGTAATGCATTATCTTTTTAGTACTTCTTATATTGTGAAATATTTTCATATAATAATAAAAAAAACTATGTATATTTACTGTCAAGTGGTATTTATTTTTATTTCAAGTAGGTTCTTGTATATCTTTTAATGTTGGGTTATTTTTGTGCTCTTTGCTTGAGAATTCTTCAGATAAGAAAAATGTTATTTCTGTTAATCATATTGAATGACTTGTATTTGTACTGTATGAATTAACTCAAACTATACTACTTAGATCATACTATATGAATGAACTCTTTCTACAATGCTCTTTTTTATTTATAATAAAAATAATTTTGTTCTTACTTAAAAGTTTATATAAGTAATTGATAACATTTTTAAAACTAAAATTATAAGAAATTCAAGAATTACATATCCCTTCTTATTTCCTTTGCATGTTAATTCCTTGTGTGAACTTAAAAATCTAAATCAAATTGAGATTGAGATGGATGAAATGAAATAATTATTCATTATACTACATTATATATATATTGGATATATTTTATAATTTGATAAATGAAATTCCTTATTTTTCTAAATCAGTCTATTTATTCCTATTAACAAGAATGGGGTTGCTTTGTAGATTATTCTTCCCTATATAAGAGAGTGAGTTATTATTCTTTTATATTTGGAAGATAATCATTACAACTGAGATTCTTAAGGATTTAGAAAGGAAGCAATTTGCAAAATTCAAAAGAGGCACAAAATGAGACAAAAATCAAAAGATGCACAATAATGACAAAAGTAAAAAATGCACTAAGTGTATCAAAAACAATGGATGCATAAGCATCAAAATTAATAAAGAGGCACCAAATGAGCAAAACTTAAACTAGCTTTTATATCTGGTAAATCTTCCCTATGTTCACTAATATGCTTATTACTTGATTTTGGAAAATCATAGTTCTTCTTTCATCACTTTTACCATAATATTCTATTCGATATATGTCGTGCTAGTAGTATGAAAAGTTTAAGTTTCCCTATCTAAATGTAATTATTGAATTAGATTTGTGTTTAATTAAAGGACTATAGCTTGTGAAGATTTTAAGCTAGGTGTGTAAACTCTAGAATCCAAATCCTTTGGTAGTAATAATGTCTCAACTTATCTAATTTGATCTTTTTTGTTTGAAGAGTAAGTTTATAGCATTTTGAAAATTGCCTATGAGACGCATCATGCTGTTATGTTTTTTCTTTACCTTGAGTTATTACTCTTTTTGAATATGTTTATCTTTTTATTTCTATTTATGTTTCCATTTTTCCTTCCTGCTATTGTCCCTCTTTTTGTGATGTCAAAAGGAGGAGAATTGTATTATTTTTGTATTATTGATAGGTGTTGTTGTGTTATTATTTCTTTTTTTTTTCTTACATATGGTTATCATCTGAAGGGGAGTTTAGAGGAAAGTAACTTTTCAAAAATCTATAAATAAAAAATAATGTTTGCCATCATAAAAAAGGAAGAAATTATTGCAAATCTAAACAAAGAACGGTGATGATAACAAACATTATTGTGTCAGTTACTAATTTCTCCTAATTTTATGATTTTTTTGCTTTTTTTATGCACTAAGTTTCATGAAATCAGTCTATTTATCACTTGTAATTTTGATCAGCTCAAGACTGGGTAGACTAGGGTTATATTCTATATTTTAATTTGTTATGTATTTTCCCTTTCTTAAATCATATCAAATAATTAGGTGGATATAATGGCTGAGTAACCTTGCACACACACAGGGGGAGAGAGAAAAATGTTTTTGACTTGGTTTTTTTAAGTAAATCATACTATATAATTTTAGCTTCACACTATAAGACTTTGTTTCATACTTTATGACTTTAATTTATATTGTATAAACTATTATGCTCTATCAAAATCTTAGCTACCAAAGGTTAAGAAAGATACTAATTATGTGGTTATCGTATGGCATGATTTGGTTTATACTGTACACCCTAATTAAACTCTTTCTTAATTAACCCCTTGATATCAGGCAATCAAATCATGGATAATTATTATCGTCAATCATATTGTACAATATAGTTTGCATAATACAAATAATAATATACAAAATTGGTCATCCTAGAGATTATACTAATTGAAATCAATGATTTTTGTACTGATCATACTGTACAATGTCCACAGTAGTGCGTGATTGATAGTATATGAAGTTGACGATCCTAAAAGCCTTCCCAAATAAATAGAAGAAAATTCTATAGTTCATAAAGTATAATATTTTTATTGTATTGTATGAAGTATTATAAAGGTTGAATAGTTCATCTGCACGAACTTCTTAGATGCGTCTAAATTACACTAATCAAACAGTACAATATGTATGTCATACTGTACGATTATAAGACAAAACTCTTAAAAATTAGGATTTATTGAAGCCCATTACTTAAGAGAGAGCCTTGAGGGAGAGAAGAAGGAGAGCAATGTGAGAGAAGAGATGGAGATTTTGTGAGGGAAACGTTGAGAGGGTATTCACAAGATTGCTCCAAGCTAGAATTCTGCCTACTATCTATAGGTGTCTGCCTAGATTCTCTGTGGCTCCGAAGAAGAAGTTGTACAACGAAGATTATGATTCTCTGACTATCACTTGGAGGGTGAAAATAGTGTTGTGATTCTATAACCATCACGTAGAGGATGAAAATAAAGTTGTTGTTCTTTGACCATACACTTTGTCACTTGATTGACACATACACTTGCATTATTTTGTAGCATATATAACACAATCATAATAGCAAGTGAACTCTCAAGCATCATATCAACAAGCACCACCAAGCAAGGAAACCATCAAAAGTTTTCCAAAGCTTGACTTATCATGACACACAGAGGGAATAGATTTAATGTCAAATTGAAGTAGAATGACTAGCCATTGAGCTAATCTTCTTCATAATGTTATCTAAGTCATAAAATATTACAGTGGACTTACTCTGGATATAAGATTTACTTCATGAGACAACATGTAATGCATTAATTTTGTAAAAGCAAAGATTAAGGCCAAATAATGTTTCATGATTGGAGGATATTTTTATTTGGTTGATAACATTCATCTACTTAGGTAAATAATTACATTCTCTTTACCTTTGTTTATTAACATGAGCTAAAATATGCCAATAGATTCACTTAAATCTATTATATATAGAATTAAAGGCATCTCCAGTACAAAAGTGGCCAAAATTGGAGGATTAATTAGATATTCATTATTACTTTTTAAAGCCTTTTAACATTTACCATCCCATTATAAATAAATGTGTTTCTTACATAGAGCTATAAAAGGATAACATCTTATAGATAAGTTGGATATGAATCTTCTTAGATACTCCAACCAACCTTGGAAGGATCTTAGTTGAATAAGACCATTAGGTTGCATAATTTCAAGAATAACTTTAATTTTGCTTGGATCTATTTCAATTCCATGTTGTCTTACCAAAGTCTAAAATGAGTGACACTGAATGCACACCTTAAAGGGTTCATGTATAAGTTATACATTCATAATATTTTTAAAATAATTCCCTTTTTGAGACTTTTAATGACTAAATTATTACCATAACACTGCCTATGTTGGTGGATAAGTTCTTTAACAATTCTTGATATTCCTCACTCGTATAAAGCTCCCAAATTCTTTAGTTTGAATGGCATGATTTTATCAGTACTCCTATCTACATTCCTAATGCTTAATGCTTTAATGGCATATTTATTAAGTTATAGCTATAAGAACCATCCATAAAGGATAATATTACATCTGAAGAAGCAATATCTAACCTGAGTTCTGGTATAGGTAATGGGAACTCATCTTTGGGATAAACTTTATTTAAATCTTTGAAGTTGATATAGATAGGAATGGTCATAAACATGAATTTGACCATTCCTTTTCTTTAATGGAATAGTGCTACTAACCAAGTTACATATTTTCCTTCCCTAATAAAACAAACTTCTATTAACTTCTTAACTTCAGTGATTATTTATTGTTGGATTTCGAGTTACATTCTTTGTGGTTCTTTTTTATAGTAAATGTTCTTTTATACTTTATGATGAGCTATATTAGGAGATAATATGGGTATCTCCTTATAAATCTAGGCAAAGATATCTTTAAACTCCAAAAAAAAATTCAACTGCTTTATTCGCCATGCCTTCATTCAATAAGGAACTTAAGAAAAATGAATGAGGGTCATTTCATTACCCAAATATATTTCTTTAAAATAATAAATCAATGATTTAATCTACTCTTCAAGTTCAAGGGGTGCATCCTTAACTTAAGAGTAATTAAAATCATTTGAAGTCTCTGAGCAGAATTCATCTAAAGATTTAACATTATTTATTACGACACAATCAGACTCTAAATTATTAGTTATAACCAAGAAATATTCATCATCATCAAAAGAAGAAAGAGTACTTAATCCAACACCTAATTTTTATTTTGATTTATTATACTTTACATTACATATGTTTTTAAGCTATTTAGCATCACCTCTAGTCTAAGAAGATCATGTTAAACCTTGCTTAGAAACTTTTTGTCAAAGTTGGAATGCAAATCAATTGGTAGTCTTATTATATAATTAAAAAATGAATCATCAAGGATAACATCAGTTTTTACACTTTTACTAGTGGAAGATAAGAAGGTGTTAGTTTTATAGTATGGATTCTCAGTGTGTGAGACTTTTCCTACCAACCTAGCTATATCATCTTACCATAATGGGGATAAAGTCACATTCTCTACATACTTATTGAATATATAAATGATAGGCTTATCTATATTTTCTACTTCATTTATTTTGACCCGGTCCTCATCCCTATTTGCTTCTAAAAAAAATATAAACTTTGGCTAGCCAATAATGTTTATAAACTGTATAACATGTTATATTTTCTCAAATACACATTATTTGACCTTTCAATAGGATTTCAAATCATTATGTACTACATGCGTCCTTATTTGTATATACTATCATTTATCTTCATTAGTTTACTCTGTTTTCCATCCTCTACCTCGCCCTTTAGATGTTGAGTTTTTCTACCACCTCTTTGTTAAGGGCAGGAATGGCACCAACGAACATCAGCTTTTAGGTTAGGATGCTTTTCTTTTTCTTGCTTTTTTTTAATTTTTATTTTCCTTTTATTACTTTTTATCACTTTTTCTTTCTTTTTTTAACAAGTTTGAACTTTTTAGAGGTTGTCTTCTGTTTTAAGATAAAATAGTGATGTCTTCAAATATTCGTACCTTTTGAATTAAAAATGATTAGAAATCTAAATTTATATCGTGTTCAACAGCTAGATGAGTATATTTAATACACTAGTGGAGAGTGAAAGGCCCCATTCTTTATTTATGGAGCCAAGGTCTAATAAGGAGAGCATTAAAGGAAGTGTATGAATTTATTATATGAAAATTGGCTTTAGTTCTAAGGGCATATGTTTCTAATAGTAAGATTATAGAGCCCAAAACCCTCTAACCTTTTTCATTGAGTTGGCATGAAAACATTTTATCATGACTAAGTTTTTGAACATAAGCCCATTTATAGGCAAGATTTCTAAGAGTTGTTATGTTGATCGATGCTCCAAGACCAAGAATGAAACGAGATAATGTGAAGTTAACTATAGCTATTAAAATGTATAATGGATTATTATATTTCGTGTTACCCATTAATAAGTCTTAATCTAAGAATGTTACTCTTAGAACCTCTTCAAAATAAAGTGAATCTTTTGTCTGTATTGATGCTAGGTGAGCCATATAAAACATTGTATCGAGAAAAGTTTTGATTGATGCCTCCCTAATTTCAATAGAAAGAACTTGAGCTTTGTAAATAGTCAGTTTAACATGCAACTATAATATATGAGCTAATCATTATAGCCCACATTTGGGATTTTTAATCAGCTATATCATAATTTTATTAAGATTAATTTTGTTACAAATTTGGGCCCCGGTCTTATGATTTTGCTTATAACAAACATTTATTAGTTTGTATACCATGTTTTCTCTTTTAACTATTATTAAATATTTATTTTCATGTACAAACATTTCAGGTCCATCGTACACCATGCATAGTGATCAACTCAAGACTGGGTTGAATAGGTTTATATTTTCTCAAAAGTGTATTTTCCATTTACTTAATTTTTTTATATTTCTTGAGTCAAAGTCCTATTTAAAGTGGAAGCTAAACTTGGTGATTGTGCACACACACATAGGAGTGTGAGAAACTAGGTATTAAAATTTTTAAACTAATTAATATATGATACATATCATATTGTATGATCAGTTTAATACAAAAACTCTAGATTCAAAGTGGTTTAAGAATTTTTTTAAATTTTTATTTCTTTTAACTGATCATACAGTACAATAAATATTGTGTGATATGATATTTGGAAACTTACTTAAATTAATCCTTATGATTATTCAATTAAATAAAAATTTAATAAATATGATAAATCATACTATATTAATATAAATCATAATAGCTTATCTACATAGGCGAAATTTGATTGTCCAAATATTGTAATAAATGAAACCTTAATTTTTGAACTAATAATACAGTACAATGCCAACCGTACTGGATGATTTACATAGATGACTTTCAATCTTCAAAGTGATCATTGTCATGTATGGATAAAAAGGAAATTAAAATAATCATACATTATTATCTTCAAATTGTACTATACGATTAGTGCACAAAAATTGAACAGTTTGACCCATAACTATTCCATCGTACTGAATGAACCTAGTTTTGAACTAATCATATTATATGATCATTAAGTGTACTATATGAATAGAGATGACCAAATTGAAAAATTAGATTTTTTTAAGCCTTATTTAAATACTTTCTTAAAAGACTCTTTGAGTGTCTTTTACTGTTGTGTTTTGTAGAGATAGAGCTTTAAAAGAGGTCTTAGATAGCATTAAGAAGGAGAAAGGAGAGGTTGTGTGAGGGGAGAAGGATTATGAGGGGATTCCACAAGGTTACTATAGGAATGCTTTTCCTTTATTCCTCCAAGTGTCTTATTTGATTTCTTAGGTGGCTCTAGGAAGAAGAACTTCAATTCCAAAGATTGTCAAGGTTCTCTTCCTTTATAAGGAGGGTGAAAAAAGACTGCTTGGTTCCCTACCTTCACTAGGAGGGTGAAAAACCAGTTTGGGTTCTCTGCCTTCACCAGAAGGGTGAAAAATAAGTTCTAGGTTCTCTCCCTTCAATAGGAGGGTGAAAAATGAGTCAAAGTTCTCTGTGCTCTAGGTTGGTGAAAAGATTATAAGGGCTTCGTCACCTAGTTATGGGTGATAAAAAAATAAATACTATAGTTTTTAGTGAAAAACACAAAGAGGAGGATTGCGAAGAGTGAATGTAGGTCAATGTTGACTGAATAACTATAAAATTCTTGTGTGCTCATTTTATTTTTCTTCTATTACATTTATTTTTGCATTTTATTTTTTTTCTTTAAAGATTAATATTGAGAATATTGTGGTTTGTGGTAGATTTATTTGATTGAATTAACATCGTCTTTGTGAATATTATTATGTTTATGAACATCTATAATGGGTGATTTAATTTCTCTTAAAATATCAAATAGATTTTTTTTAAGAGAAAAATTTTAAAGCCTCAATTCACCCCCCCCCCCCCCCCCCCTCCCCTTCTTGGTGTGTTGTGGGTAGTTAAAAAAGACTTAACTCCCTCCTTTAAACTTTTAGTTGGTATCAGAATATGTCTTGAATTATATATTTAAAAATTTTCAAGAAAAGATCAAATGCCACAATTTGGTAATAGGAGTATTGTAGAGGATTATTCTTTAACCCGTCCCCCATTATTCGACAATATACCATTTGATTTCTTAAATATATATGCCAACTTTTCCTCAGTCTATTAATTTTGGTATGTAGTTTATGGTGAAGGAAGGGTATGATACATCATTTAGATTAATTAATGACATCAAAATTGAAATACTCTTTACTAAATGGAATAATGTGGATTAGAATATGAACAACTAAATGCTAAATGTTTAAATTGCTTTTTTTGTGCTCTTAAATTTGAAGACTTTTTGATAGTATCCACATGTACTACTGGAAAAGAAATTTGGGATAGACTTTGTATCACATACGTGGATACTAGCGAGGTGAAATAATCAAGATTGAATATTTTATTGCATGACTATAAACCTTTTTTTCCATGAAAACTAATGAGAGTATATCATACAGTATACTAGGTTCACCAAGATAGTTACATCCCTACATACTTTGGGTATAGAACTTTCAAATTCTAAAAAGTTAACAAAATTCATATTTGTCTAGCAAGTAATTAAGTTGTTAAGGTTACTACTATTTTTGAATCAAAAGATCTTAATGTTTATTCTATAGATAATTTGATAGGGTCACTTATTGCCTGAGAGAAAGGTGTAAGACAAAAATTTTAGGATGTAGGAAATAAGAGAAAGGATAAAGAGATGGTACTTAGAAATGATGAATCAGAAAGTGACAGGTCTATAGCTGAGGAAGATGAAGACATAGCACTAAAAACATGTCAATTAATAGCACGTCAATTCAAAAAATTTCAAAAAAAAAAAAAGCATCATTAGTAGTGGAATAATGTAAACCAGATAGAAATTTCAAAGCATCATCTGAAACTATTTGCTTTTAATGCAAGAAATTAGACCACCAGAGAACATATTGCCTCAATCTAAAAGCTAACCCAATCAAGGACAACGGCGAGGAAAAGACTAAAGTAAAAAAGTGGAAGAAAATGATGCATAAGGAAAATTGGGTAGACTCTGCTTCAGATTAATCAGAATAAGAAGTGGAGGAGGAGGTAACCAATCTATGCCTTCTGGAAGATAATAGTCTTCATCATTCTAATTAAGAGGAGGTACATGAGCTTTCATATGATGAGTTTTTTGAAGTTTCTGAAAAAAATTATGATGCATATAAAAATCTTAAGAAAATTTATGCTAGTTTAAATTCTAAATTTTTAAGTTTAAAAAAGAGCATGATAGCCTTAGAGTGAAACACAATGAATTAGATAATAAGCATATGTGTTTACTTGATGGATTTGATGCATTAAACAAGAAGAATCTTTAGTTAATCTAAGCATATGAATTCTTGAAATCTGAGCATCTTGAGTTAGAAGATTTATACAAATAGTTAGAAGCACTCCTATCTAATCTAGATCAAGATAAACATGCATTAGAATATAAAGTTAAATTTTTTGAAAGTGCCAATAATTTCTTGAGAACCAAAATTAGTGTACTTCAAAATAATAGACCACTGCCAACACTAGCATAATGGACTAACCCCTAAACACAACATGCACCATCGCATACCCCTAGGAAGAGACACAACATACGTCATAGATTAGTAAATCCATTCCTAGGTGTTAGGTGCTATTATTGTAGCATGTTAGGTCACATAGCCCACACGTGCTCAGTACACCAAAGAACACATCTAGCGTGGAGGCAAAAATTATTTGCATCATAATATAGGATGCATGCAAATCATTCATTTAAGCATAAGGTGGAAACAAAAATCACTTAAGTTTTCAAATCTAATCTTTGATTGACATTATTGGGGTGCTTTCACAAAAGACCTAGTGAGAGTATATAATACCTTCAAAGTAGATGCTGACAACATATGAATGGAGATGCGAAGAAATTCATCTTGCTGGAGGCCAGGGCAGGCGACATAGTTACACTGGGAGATAATATTACTAGGAAAGTGATAGTTTCAAGTATGATTAGTAATTTCAAAATTTTAATCATTGAAAATGTTTTACTAGCAGATGGGCTAAAACATAACTTTCTTAGTTTTAGTTAATTGTGTTACAAAACATTTGATATTAAATATTTATTAACTAGATGCTTGATTAGCCTGAATGGTAAAAATGATTTAGATGGTAAAAGAATTAATAATGTTTACATGGAAGATTTAAAGTGTATTGAATATTTAAATTCTTTATGTTGGAAAATTATTGCTGATGAATCTTAGTTATGGTATAAAAGACTATGCCAAATAAGTATGAACACACTTAGAAAGATAACCTAAAAGGACCTCTTTAGAGGCATTCCCAAACTATAATTCTCTAAGTGCCACCTTTGTGATGCCTGCTAACTCGGAAGACAAATCAAATTATCATTTCATACCACTAAAAAAATTACCACTTGTAGACCTCTAAAAATCCTTAACATGGATTTTTTTGGACCGATTAACACTACTAGCTTAGGAAGAAAAACTTATGGATTTGTGATTGTTTATGATTACTCTAGATTTATCTGGTTTAGATTTCTATCTCATAAGAGTGAATAGTTTGAGGAATTTAAGATATTCTCCATATGGATTTAGAAGAAATTAGGGTGATAAATTTTAATTGTTCGTAGTGATCATGGTGGAGAATTTGGAATTATAAGTTTGAATCATTTTGTAAGGATCTTGGGATAGAACATAAATTTTTAGATCCCAAAACCCCTCAATAGAATGGGGTTGCTGAATGAAAGAATAAAACCCTGGTAGAAGTAGCAAGAGCCATGCTAGATGAGTATTCACTCCCTAGATATTTTTGGGTTGAAGTAATAAATATTACTTATTATATTCTTAATAGGGTTAATATTAGAAAAAAAATTAATAAGATAATATATAAGTTACTAAAAGGAAGGACACCCAATCCCTCTCAACCTAAATCTGATGAAGCTGTTTTCTTAGGATATTTATCAATAGGTAATGCATCTAAAATTTTTCATTAGGAAGGCCTTAGTGGTAGAAGTGACCACCAATATTGTATTAGATTAATCTGATAGATCTATTAAGCTTAGGTTAGAAGTAGAAGTTGTAGATGTAACATAATGAATATAGTCTATTGACCTAGAAAATAGAGTGCACCCTTTTCGTGGAGATTAGAGATATGATCTAGTCATCCTAAGGAGCTTATCTTAAGATATCCATTTATAGGAGTTAGAACTAGGCATGGACTTAGAATGGAGGTTAGTCATTCTACTTTCAATTCTATGGTAGAACCTCAAAAATAGAACCAGCCCTACATGTTAAATTTTGGATCCTATCTATAAAAGAAGAACTAAATCAATTAATTATGAATAATGTTTGGGAGTTGGTTACCATACCAAAGAATCATAGTATTGCTTGAACCAAGTGTGATTTTAAGAATAAGATGAATGACTATGGAATAATGGTTAGGAATAAGGCTAGGTTGGTATCTGAGAGTAATTAAATAAAATGAATTGATTTGAAGACACCTTCTCCACTATAGCTTGGTTAGAATCAATTAAAGTTCTATTGGCATTTTCTTCCTTTAGAGGCTTCAATGTTAAGAATATCTTTTTAAGTAGGGAAATTAATGAAGTTATATATGTAGAATAACCCCCTGGATTTGAAAATTCAACCTTTCTCGATCATTTCTATAAATTAAAAAGAGCATTATATGGATTAAAGCAAGAACCCAAAGCTTGCTATGAGAGGCTCAACACATTTCTCCTAGATAGATCCTTTGTTAAGGGTAGCATAGATACCACCCTATTTCTAAAAATAATAGGAGATGATTTGCTCATTGTTTAATTTATGTGGATGATTTGTTATTTGGAACAACTAATAGAAATTTTCGGGATGATTTTTCTAAAATAATGTGTGAAAAATTTAAGATGAGTATGATGGGAGAACTTATTTTCTTTCATGAATTTTGTTTCAAAGAAAGGGATAATGGTAATTTTCTTAGCCAAAATAAGTATATCAAGGACATCCTAAATAAATATGAGATGGAAAATACTAAGATAGTAAATATACCCATGAGCTGTATCATTCAATTAGATAAGGATCTAAGTGGAAAATACATAGATTAATAGAAGTAAAGGGGATTATAGGATCCCTTTTGTATTTGGCTACTGTAGACTTGATATTATATTTAGTGTCTATCTATATACTAGGTTTTGAGCTGATCCTAAGAAGTCTCATATGAGTGCCATTAAGAGAATTCTTAGATATCTTCTGGGACCTAAAACCTTAAAATCTAGTATCCTTAACCTAGCTCATTCTTTAAAATTATAGGATACTCTGACTCAAACATTATAGGATGTAGAATTGATAGATAAATAAAATCTAGAACCTATCAATTCATATGAAAATCCTTAGCCTCATGGTCTAGAAGAAAATAAAACTGTGTAGCCTTATCTTCCGTTAAGGTAGAATATATTATTTTAGGAAGTTGTGTTTCTTAAGTCTTATAACTAAAGAAACAAATCTTAGATCTTCGATCAATTTTAGGCACCATACTTATCATATGTGACAACACTTGTGCTATAAGTATCTCTATGAATCTAATTCAACATTCATGAACTAAGAATAAAGAAATTATACATCATTTCAATAGAGATCATGGAGTCAAGAGAGATATAGAATTACATCATGGCAAGTGATGATTAATTAGCATACATCTTCACCAAACCCCTTGACTATAACACCTTTAGTACCTTAAGGACTAGACAAGGTGGTTTAGATATTCATGCTTGATTTAGGATGAAATTTAAGGAATCAATCATTTGAAATTAACTATTCTTATATATGTTATTTTGTTCTGTTATGATGTTAGTTGTTCCATAATCTTAGTACTTACACCAACCCCTTAGAAAAATTTACATCATATTGTATAAACCTAATTTGTACTGTACAATATTCATATATCCATATAACCTCACCCTTCTATTAAATCAATGGTTCTAATTTAATTAATTATTGGTGCTCATACTATACAACCACCTATTTGTACTGTACAATACAAGTGTCATCAGTAGTTGGATGAATTTAAGTTGACTAGTATGATTTTTATTATGCCATTAGATTATAGGAAAACCAATTCATGCGATACAATTAATATTGCCAAGAGTGAAACTTACTACTTCTCGGGGTGACCACTTTTCCCCATAATCATCCAAGACAATCATAATCTTACTGTTTCTAACAAGTCATCCATATGATTTAAATTTATTTGATTGTCCTGTGCAATGTCAAATCCCACTATATTTTTTTTTTTTTTTGAAAGGAATGCATAAAAATTGCATTAAAGAGGAAACAAGTAATTACACTTTAGCAAGAGGAAGGAATGTGATCAAAATTAAAACTATCGAAAAAGAAATTCTTCTCCAATGCTAAAGTAGCACAACAATTAGCTACCTTATTACATCTTCTATTAGCATGGAGAAAAACTACTTTATTGAAATCATTAAGAAAACATAGCTCTTTATTAGGCCAACTATCAACATACCGTTCGCCCTTCTTCAATGAATCTTGAATGAATTTGATCACATTAGCATTATCACTTTCAATGATTAATCCTTTGCATTCCAGCATCCATCTCTTTAGAAATTCCCTGATCGAGAACACAGCTTCAAGTTCCAATTGAGCACTATCCCAGTGAGATCCCGTCTTTCCAAAAGCACTTATTAACCTGCCTTTGTGATCTCTTAAGATCCCTCCAACTGCAGCCAAATTTGATCTAAGCAAAGAAGCATCAACATTGATTTTGATCCAATCTTTCGGTGGAGGGCACCAAGTGCTTTGAGACTCCCTTGGGAGATTAGCACCCCAGCAGGAAAGATGATGACCGGAATTTGAAGTGGCTGTGAACAAAGCATTAGCAGCAACCACTGAACTTGGTAGAGCACACTTCCCATGCTTCACATTATTTCTATTTTTCCATGAATGGTAAATTATATTACAATAAATCTGTGCAATTCCAGATTTCTCCTGTGCACTGCTTTTTAAACCCTGTAAACAACTGTCAAGTGAATTGTAAACCGGGATAGGAATGCCCCACTCAACCATTTTTGCTATAACATCCATCAAATGCTTGCAATGCACTATTATATGTTCATAAGATTCACATTCATTGCAACCTCTCGGGCATGAATCATCAGATTTAATATTACGGATCTTCAAGAAAAGATTAGTTGGAATGGCCGCCTTCCATATTCTCCACCAAAAAACTTCTACTTTCTTCTTAAGTTTCAATTTTTGTAACCAAGAACAAAAATCCGTATCTTCCATATTAAATCTGTTGATTAGAGTTTGCTCATACACCAAAGCTGATACCGTCTTGCCTGAACATTTCTTCATCAATTCCAACTGGTCTTCACCTTCGAAGTCAATATGAACTTGACTAATTAAGTGGATCAAATCAGGGTTAAAAAAAATCCGTAACTTCTCGTAGTCCCATATTCCATTATTAAGAATAAAATGCTGTACATAAATTCCTTCCAAAGCATTGCAATCAATGAATGTAGGCCACCTGCTAAAACATCTATCAAGAATCCATGTGTCATTTAGAACATTAACCTTATCACCCTTCCCTATACTCCATCGAACGGCCATCTTCAAGCATTTACCACCATCAACTAGAATTTTCCAAGCAGTTGAATTGATTTTTCTTTGACCTCCATTCATCACATCATTGCCATATCTTGCCGCCATAACACGATGCAATAGGGACTGTGGTTTCTGGATAAAGTTCCAAGCCAATTTGGAACGAAGTGAGCCGATTCTATCCAGTGGGGAATGTATTCCCAATCCTCCATAACATCTTGGTTTACAAATGTCTTCCATGCCACATAGTGCATACCTTTACTTTCCTCCTTTTTATGCCAAAGAAAATTTCTACAAAGTTTCTCTAACTCAAATAAAACCCTCTTGGGTACCATAGAATGAGTTACTAAAAAATTAGGCATAGATAACAAGGAGCTGTCTATGAGAATCAACTTCCCACCCAAGGAGAGGGATTTCTTGTTCCAAGCATTGAGCTTGTCCGTCACATTGCACAGAATATCTTGAAAATCAGCAATTTTAACTCTATTAAGAGTTATCTTGATCCCCAAATACTTCATATCTTTAACAACTTTAAAACCAAGAACTCTATCAATCTTTTTTTTCATAGAGTTTTTAACAGCCTTTCCAAACATCAATTGAGATTTATTAACATTCACTTTTTGCCCAGTCCACTTGCAAAAGTCTTCCACAATATTCTTCATTTTCTTTGCTAATTCCACATTTGCATTAGATAAGATCAAAACATCATCTACGTACAAAAGGTGGGTAACAACAGGACCCCTGGGAGAAATCTGAATACCAATCTTTTGTCCTCTTTGCATAATAGAATTTGATAAGAGTTGGGCACATAAGATGAAAAGGTATGGGGATAATGGGCATCCTTGACGGAACCCACTATGAGCATCAATCCAACTGGAATTCTTCCCATTGATGATAATGGAAAAGCTAACATCTACCACACATTCCATAAGAAGTTTAGAAAAAACAATAGGAAAGCCATACCATTCAAGAACATACCAAAGAGAAGTCCAACTCATGCTATCATAAGCTTGCTCGATGTCAAGTTTAATAGCCATCAATCCCTTTTTATTCTTTGAGATTTTGAATTTGTGAAACACCTCTTGGGCCAAAAGACAATGGTCTGCAATAGATCTACCATGAACAAATGCTACCTGTTCTCCTGAAATCAACTTAGAAATAATCTTCTTCAATCTATTAACCAACATTGTAGCCACAATCTTGTAGTTGGTTTGACAAAGGCTAATCGGCCTATAATTTGATGGAGTCAAAGGACTCTTAATTTTAGGAATCAAAACAATCAACGTCTTCTTCCATTCCTTATGCATCTGATAGGAATTAAAAAAACTGTTTACAGCCTTCCAAAGAGTCTCACCTACTATGCTCCAATAGCTTTTGTAGAATGAGTAAGTAAACCCATCTAGTCCAGGAGATTTGTTGTTTCCTTGCTGAAAAACAGAATTTTGAAGCTCCAAAACCAAAAATTTTGCACTGAGAAACGTGATGTCTTCCTCAGAAATTTTTTGAGAATCCAAAATTGCAGGCCAATCCGCTGTGATGCATTCCCTGTTTTTCCATTTTTTTTCCCAAAAAAACTGGTAAAAACTCTTTCAATTTGATCTTCTTCATCATGTACATTGTTTAAATCATCTCTGATTTGATTTATTCTGTTCCCTTTTCTTCTTGCCGTGGCATAACAATGAAACAGATTAGAATTGGTATCTCCTTCTTCATGCCATCTAACCTTAGCCCTTTGATTCCACCAAGTGGATAGCCTCTTCAAAGTGACATTAAGTTCATGAACTTTACTTCTTAGAGCCATCAGGTCATCACCCGACCAATTAACTCACAGTGCTTCTTTGTTTTGAAGTTCCATTATTTCCTGCTTCAACTTTTCCTTCAGCGCATTTAAATCCCTGCATTTGTTCTTATTCCAAAAGAATAGAGCTTTAAGAGTGCGATTGAGCTTTCTTTGCAGGATCACAGCTTCATCACCCGAATCTTTCTTGTTCCAAGAGTGAAAAACAATACTCTTGGATGCTGGATAAGACCTCCAAGTATCTTCAAATCTGATATTCTTTGAATTGAACTGCACCTTTTCATCCATTTTAAGGACAATTGGACAATGGTCCGATGCCAGTCTCATTAGATGTTTAGTAACTGCCACCAAAATTTTCTGAATAGCAATAGAATTAGCCAAACATCTGTCTAATCTCTCCCAGATACGAGAGTTCCCCTCCTTGTTGTTGCACCAAGTGAATCTAGGTCCCATAAATCCTATATCGTGAAAATCAGCATTCATCTTGAAACCTTTCATCTCCCTAAGACCCTTAGAGAATAAGAATCTCTTTCCTCCTCTCTTATCTTCTTTGTTGATAATACAATTGAAATCTCCTCCTATAATAGAAGGAATGTCATTTGTCAAATGCTTTTCCAATTGTTTCCAAAGTTCAGTCCTCTCCTTGCAACATCTACTACCATACACACTAGCAATTCTCCAAGTTCCTAGAGAGGGAACTACAAGATTGCCAATAACCGCCTGAGAAGTGGCCTCCAAAACATTAAAAGACACTAACTTGCTATTCCACAAAACAAGAATGCCACCAGAAATACCAACAGTAGGATAATGAAAGAACTCCCACTCACTACCAATAAGATAATCCACCTCCTTTCTATTGATGCTAGAAAGCTGTCTCCATAAGCCCAACAAAGAAAACACCATGTTCCTTAACAACTTCTTTTAAATACAAGGAAGCTTCCCTTTTTTTAGCTCCCCTGCAATTCCAAAATAAAATGGAAGACATTTTTAAAAAAGTAAAGAAGATCTCCCCCCACTGTTGGGATTCGACCTTCCAACTTTTTTCTTCTTCTTGTGATCAATTTCAACCGGTCCTAAGGATCTCAATTCCTTAGCTAACTTGACCTTGGCTAAACTAGTTTGAGAGCCTAAAGCATTACACTTTTCTTCAACAGCTGTAACAATACCATTTTCATCTACGGCTATACCTTCTTCCGCAATAGCCACTTTATTTTCATCCATAGCTTTCTCAGACAATGCAGCAAATCTGTTGTTTGTTGTTGTCTCACATTTCTCAGCAACCGCTGTAGAAACCACCATAATGATAGGAGGTTGCACTGGAGTCTTCTCAGCTAATTCCGTAAGATCTTTAATCTTATTACTGCCCTTCTCATTTTCATTTGTAATGGTTTCAACTGAAACCACCTGCTGATTGCTGGTATCTCTAGGCTCCTTAATAACTCCATTCACCTTTCCACCTCTTCGTGCCATCACATTCCTCCTGAATCTTCTATTTTTGAATTGGACTTGAATCCAAGGTCCATATTCATTATTTGTAATTGCATTATTAACTACAGCGTCTGGCTTCAAGTTTTCACCCGTATCTTTGACCGCCTTCTTCTTAGATTGATCCTGGATACCAATCTTCACATTATCAGGACATATTTTGGATTCATGCCCCACTTTACCACATTGGTAGCAAAGTAAATCAACTTTTTCATATTCCACCCTTTGAAAAAATCTTCCAGCACTTCCTTCCACCCAAACTCCATTTGGCAGTTTCTTCTCCAAGTCAATCTTGACGCAAACACGAGCAAATTCCCGCTTACTCCAGCGAAACGTGTTACCATCAAGGTACAATGGTGATCCAATACACGAAGCAATTCTAGCAATATTGTCTTCGTCCCAGCAATACAGAGGTAAGTTCGGTATTCTGATCCAAATCGGAGCAGAAATCCCCTTAAAAGAATTCAGATCAAACTCAGGCGTCCACTTGTCCATCCCCACAATGCACCCATTCACATACCATGGTCCTCCGTTCAAAATTTCATCCACCACCTCGCTCGACTGGAATGAACACAGAATCCAGTTCATCCCTAATGACGCCAAATGGAAACTGCCAAATTTGCTCCATTGTCTTCTAAGTTCAACACTACTCACCGGAAATGTCACATTATTCCCCAGCACTTTGATCACAATGGAATTCTTCAGGGTTCTTGAATTCTCAGCCTCCTTATCAGCATTTAATCTGACAGCAACTCCATCTTCAGAGAAATCAATTTGTTCTTTGTTGAACGAAATTTTAATAGGCTTGATTTTCATCCAAGCATCAGACACTTCCCCGATGACATTTCGTTCAGAGTAATTAGAACGAGGCGCCAAATTATCATTCTTCTGTCCTCCTTCAGGGTTAATTTCATTTTCGAGGGTCCGTCCACCCAGCGATCCAAGAACACCAGAATAACTCTTCACCCTCAAACTGATATTGTTAGAAGCCGAGAAATCAGATTTACCAAGGTCAGGAATACATAGAACATCTCCTTCTTTTTGGACTTCACAAACATCTTCTATAACTTTCTTCCCCTTACCTTCAACAAATTCTTGACGACGCACCGGCGCGAGTCCTTCTCTAATTACAACACCAAGCGAACCTCCAGATGGACGTACGTCAGCCATTAACACCAGCTATCACCAGCCGACGATCATTCGATGATCGAACGACGCCACAAATCCAGGCGCGGAATACCCGCAAAAATCGAATTCGAAACACAGAGGTTTCTCTCTCTAGAATTCGCACCAGCTATATGATCTATTAAAAAACCAATAAATTGGAGAGGATTTCTAAAAGCTTTCATCATTCAATCCCTCGTATCCTTTTCTTTTGATAGACTCTTATCTTCAACTGTCCTAATGATCAAATGTAGTAGGCATAGTTATTTTACCCAAGGAATTTGTCCCTCTCGTTGCCCTGTTGATGATCAATTTCAATTTGTGAATGATGAGGCTGCATACTTTAGGTACAAAGACTCTCGCATAACCAAATTTAGACTACTAAACCAACAAGCCCTAAACTATGAAGTGCTAAATCTTTTTGCATCCACCACTTTAAAATTCTTGCTTACTTTCTATTTTCCCTTTAATTCTAAACTTCTTTATGAATTTTTTGCAAACTTAAGGATTAGTGCTACTATTCCTTCATGTGATCCTATGTTTATAAGTGACCCATATAAATAACCAAGTAAGATTTTGGTGAATATCTCAACTTATCCACAGAAGTACCTTAACACCATTCAATGTTCTCTATGGGAGACATTTATTGGGAAATATTACCCTAAATCAATATCAACAACTGATCCACACTTTGAATCAAAATGCCTGTATTATCCAGCATATTCTTAGAACCTCAATCATTCCTAGTTTGGATATTGAGTAAATATTACGCCACTTCTATCCTTTATTACTTACTTTATTATATTTGAAACAAAATTGAATGAAGCCCAAATAATTTTTTTTTTGGGTAAAATTATGGCCTAAGCCCTTTTCATTAATATAAACTTGTTACATGTAATGAAAAAAGAAAAATGCTGTAAAAGCGATCTTGCCAAGACTTACAAGACCCAATATGGGGGAAAATACAAAATCCCCACATCGAACCTATAAACCAAAATAAACAAAGACAAAATTTAAAACATAGCAAAAGGTAACCAAAGGAAGAGGAGATGAATAAAGCCACGGGCTCAGGAATTGCTGCTCACTCATCCTGGTTGCAAAAAGAAAGATCCTGCCATCCAAAGGGGAAAATGGCAACCCAATCATCATTGCCCATTATAACAAAAACCCCTTAAACAGAATCATGCAGCAAAGCAACAAACTGCAAAACAAGGCCCAGCCACTAGATAAAGAACAGAATAAATCCAGAACAGCCAATCCAACATCCAGCCGCACCACAGAAGGACATCCCAAAAACAACCAGCCCCAGCACCAAACTCAAACCATGTGAGCTTACAGTAGATTCATCAAAATATCCCTAGAATTCCATTTCATGATTCTAGAAAAAATTGCAGTTTTGATTTTCAATGTTAAAGAAGTAGAAGAAAGTGAGGAACCCCCAAATTTTCTATCATTTCTTTCTCTCCAAATAAAGTATATTGAAGAGCAAATAAGAAGATAATAAAAATCTTTGTGCTTATCATGTGTGTCTTTGATATACTCAAAAATTTGTAACACACTAGGCTTGAGCAGTAAAAATCCAAGATTGGATATCAGCTTGGAGAGAATAGAAAAAGAATAGTCACATTCAAAGAAAAGATGACTGGCAATTTCTGCTTGACAGTGGCAAAGAGAACAAATGGGATCCACATAAATATTCCTAGCAATCAAAGAATTCGCAGTTTTTAAACCACCAGATAAAGCCATCCAACAGTAAGAGGAATATCTATGAATAAAATTCTTATGCCATATAAACTTCCACCAGTTAACTTTAGCCTCCTGGATATAATAAAAGTCCCTAAAATTCTTATGCCTACAGATCTTATCTTCACCCCAGTAAAGTATCCCGAGAGGCAGAGAAAATAGGAATATCTGTTAAAATTTCTAGAACAGCCTGCGGCATGAGCTCAGGCAGAGCCCAAGCATCCCCATCCATAATAACATTAATCCTCTCATTAACAGGAACAACAGTTAAAAGAGGGTGAAGAGCAGCAATATCCCTGATACATAAATCTTTAACCAATGATCCCAGAACAGAGAAACATTAGAGTTAACAGAAATATTAAAATGGAATTTAACTTTGGCCAAGTTAGCATCCCTACAAATATTCTTCCAGAACTTAGATGCTTTAGAAACAGGATCTTTCCAAGGAGAGGAATAAGAGTGTAACAGCCAACTGCTAAGAGGACTATCCCCATTGTATATTCTTAAGATAAGAGAGCAGTTAAAACAAAATTGAAGAGATTGCAAAGAAGGTAACCCAATACCACCCAGCTCTTTAGGCTTACAAGTATTCCTCCATGAAATTAAATGCATTTTTTTCTTATTTAAATCCCCAAAGAAAAGGAATTTAGCACATAATCTTTCAATTTGTTTGAGAATGATTTTAGGTATTATAGCACCACGGATCCAGTAAGCAATCGTGTTCCAAATAGTATATCTAAGGAATTGAAGTCTACCAGCAAGAGATAAAGCTTTGGCTTTCCACCCAGACAACTTATTAATAATACTTTCCATAAGCTTAGAAAAACAACCAATTTTCGGATGGAAGGGGGATAATGGGATGCCCAGATAAGTCATAGAAGAGGAAGCAGTGGGAATGTTAAGAGCAGAACAGATTTCCTCAGCATTATTACAGTTTGTGGGTAAAATAACAGAACTTTTCCCAAAGTTAACATGAAGACCCGTGGCTCTAGAGAAATCCTTTAGAATATTAGAGAGCTTATTACAGTTAGCAATATCAGCTCTACCAAAAATTATCAAGTCATCAGCGTATAAGAGGTGAGTCAACCTGAAATTCCCAAAGGAGAATCCCTCAAAAAAATCATCTTGCAAATTGCAATCCAGCAAGCAAGAGAGGCCATCCATCACAATACTGAAAAGGTATGGGCTAAGGGGGCAACCCTGCCTTAGCCCAAAGGAAGACTGAAAGAATCCTTCCTAGGTACCATCCCTACACAGAGAAAACCAGACATCCAGAATACAAGCTTCAATCCACTTAATGAAGGAGGTGGGGAAACCTTTTTACTCCATCCTAGCAAGATGGAAGTGTCTAGATACACTATCAAAGGCCTTCTTAATGTCATACTTAACACACATAAGCCTGATTTTAGAAGATTTCCTTGAAAATTGAATAATCTCATTGGCAAGAATGACATTATCCATAGATATTCTATTCTTAATAAACCCCGCTTGATTTACTTTGATGATTTTGGACATGATAGGCTTCATTCTCTCTGCCAATAATTTAGCAATAATTTTGTAAGAGGTATTGCAAAGAGCAATAGGCCTGAAGTCAGCAATGGACTCAGCATGACTGGACTTAGGAATAAGAGTGATGGCAGTGGCTTTAATAGTGCGGGGGATAAAGGCATTATGAAAGAAACCTTTAATAGCATTGCAAACAGAAGGGCCTATAAGCACCCAAGTAGATTTATAGAATTCAAAATTGAACCCATCCGGCCCAGGAGTGGAATTGGAGGAACCCTTGAAGACAACTTTCTTAATCTCAGAATCAGAGAAAGGAACAGTAAGAGTGAATCTGGAATCCAAATCAATCACATTACCAGGAGGGAAAGCATTGATGTCAAAATCCAGCTGTTGAGGAGCATTAAAAAGAGATTGGAAGTAAAGAACATATTCTTTGATAGCTTCAGAAATAGAAATTTCCTGATTAGACATAGCTAAAGCTATAGCGGTTTTTTTATAACTCCTTCTCATACGAATCCTAGAGTATAAAAACTTGAGGTCATCCTCACCCTGAGATAACCATTTGGTTTTAGCTCTTTGTTTAACCCAAGAAAACCACATGGAAGAGGCAGCCTCCAACTGAATATTAACCTTCTTAAGCTCAATAGAGGATGTGCAGATATTGACCTGATCATTGAGATGGATAAGACAAGCAAGTTGCTTAGCTTGGAGAGTTTTGATGTGATCAGTCATTACATTAGCATTAGCCCACCTTTTCCCCTTAATACCTTCTTTCAACAATTTGAGCTTATTTGCAAAGTCAACAAGTGGATTACCCACAGCCTTAACCGTAAAGATATTGAGCAATAAAATCCAGAATTGCTCACTTTTGCCCCAATAATTCTTGTACATAAAACGATGCTTCTTAGAATGATTAATCCCATAATTAAGAATAATTGGACAATGATCAGAGCCATCAGAACTTTTAATAGAGTAGTAAGAATCAGGATAAGAAGATACCCAATGCTCATTAACCATCATACGATCTAGCTTGATGTGAATTGGACAATCAGTCCTTTGATTGAACCAAGTGTAAGAAGGACTAATAGAAGCCAAATCCTTGAGATTAGTGTCAAAAATAACACTATTAATATCATTAAGAAGATTCTGATTAATGGGGTTGCCACCTAACTTCTCAGAAGAGAAACGACAAGAGTTGAAGTCACCCATTAAGATCCACGGAAAATAGAAGGAGAAATAGATCTAATTTCGTCCCAAAGAACTTTCCTCTCAACCTGGCTGTTAGAAGCATAAATCACAGATAGAAGAAAAGGAGTAGAAGAACCGAAATATACCATACCAGCAATCATTTGAGACGAGAAGAAGGAAGGTTGAAAAGATAGCCTATCAGTAGACCATTTAAGCCAGATTCGACCAGGAGAAGCACAATGGAAGTTGTGACAGCTATCTTCCATATCAAAAACCAAATGACTATTAAAGAAATTTAAGTCAGAAAGACTCTGAAGTTGTATTCTATTCTCAAGAGTACAAATCATATCCAGCCATAAGGACTGAACAAGCATTTTGCAGTAAGACACTTTATTAGAGGAAGAAAATCCTCTAATATTCCATGCTGCTATATTGGGACTGATCATTTACGCTTGGCTGAAGGGGTAGGTGGCTTTTTTGTGCTTTTCCCTTTGGAAATTTTAGGAAGAGAGGACTTCAACTTTTTCCCCCCCACTAGTATTAGAAGTCTGCTCCGATAATGAATTACCTTCATTATCTGAGTTAGTTACCATAAAATCTTCTGAGCCCTGAAGAGAAGAGTATTTTTTACTAGTTTTAACAATAGAAGGATGCACAATACTGGTCTGACCAAGATCGGTGTCCCCTAAACCTTCATCTGTAGGAGAGTTGAGATTGGGAATAGACGAGCTATCAAGAACATTAGAATTAGAAAGAGGTTGATCAATAGAATCAACATTATTAGAGGAGGGAATAACAGTCTGCGGCGGGAGAGAAGTGTCGGGAAGAGCAGTAGTCACAACATTTTGACTAACTGCAGTGTTACCTTTAGATACCCAAAGCACCTGAGACGGAACAATACTGATATTCAATACCGTACAATTTTGATTATGAAAAGAGGTAGACAGAGGCACAAAAGAAGGATCCCCTTTGTCAATTTTTTGAGGCGGCGGCTTGGAGCGGGAAAGAGATATCTTTCTCTGACCCCTAGAAGAGCTGCGTCCCCTAGACTGAAGTTGAGAAACCTGCTCAGAAGGATGAGCAGATGGGCAATTCGTAGAAGCATGAGCTAAAGAAGCACAAGTAGTACAGGGAACCGGTTTCCATTCATACTGAATTTGTAACTTTATAATATCCCCTTCTATGGCAACAATAACAGTATCAGGGAAGGTAGATGAAGTAGATACTTGGATACAAATCCTAGCATAAGTTAATCTAGTTTTTGTAGCAATTAACGCATCTACTACAATTGGTATACCAATTTTCGACGCAATTTTGGAAATCCCTTCAGAATTCCAACAGACTAAAGGGAGCTTATGAACTCTGACCCAAACTGGAACTGAAGAAAAATTTTCCCTAGTAGGATTAAAATTTTTTGTCCATTTCTGCACTATAAACGGCTTCCCATGAAAAAACCAAGCTCCTTTTGACCAAACCATGTCAAAATCCTCAGCTAATGAAAACTTAAACAAAAAGAAACCATCCGTAAGGGCTATCAGTTGGAAGGTACCTTTGATCTTCCAAATTCTTTTAGCAGTATCTTTAAGAGCCTCATAGAAGGGATGCTTACCGATCGAGTATCCCACCAAGCAAAGGTTCCACTCAACCACAGCAGGACCAGTGAAATCAGCGTCAGCCCAAATAATCATTGATTATATTTATAGTCCTACTTCTATTATCCTTTCTTCCACTCCAAGGATACAAAACATTGCTCTTGGTTATGTTATTGCCTACATCCTAGGTAAAAAATATGAGCTTACCTATTCTACTACCGCCCTTAATTTCCCATTATACTATATTGATAGCTCCTTCAATGTTCTTTTTTATCATGATTGGGAGTACGAGCCAGAATAAGAGCCCAATTTTTATGAGTAAAGGTGAACTTATCCTGCAGCAGCACTAGCATCGGATGACGCACTAACACATGGACCAGCATACCAGCCTTATCCATTCAATGAATTGATACAACATTTTGATCTATTAGAGTCATGACTAGATAGCCATATTCAGTAGCAACAACAACAACATGAGATTGACATTGCATGGTAAGGTGAGAAATTTGATATTATTCATTACTATTTTTGACCTCCACTGCCAACACCAACACCTAATCAGGGATCTTATTTTTAGCTTATTTGCTTGGTTATAGCCTTTATTTTATTTTATGTTGTTGTCTTTTATTTAAACAATTTTTTTGTGTTTCTTCTCCTTTTTTTTTTTTGTGATGTCAAAAGTGGTAGTCGATGATTGTATTTTATGATTTTATAGTTAAGTTTTTTTAGAGTTTGTGCATTTATTTGTGTTTATATATATATATATATATAAACCTATATATCACATGAATTTTAGGAAATAAAAAAAATTAATTTGAAATTTTAACCAATAATATTTACCATCATAAAAAGGGGGGGGGGGGGGGGGGATTGTTGTAATTTTACACCCTGGTCTTGGGATTTTGGTGATAGCGAACATTATTGGTTTGTCTACCATGTTTTCTTTTGTTATTATTATTGGATATTTGTTTTCGTGCACTAATATTTTAGGTCCACTGTGCACCACGCAAAGTGATCAACTAAAGATTAGGTAGAATAGGTTTATATTTTCTCAAGAGTTAGTATTTTTATTTACTTAATTTGTCTATATTTTTTGAGTTAAAGTCTTGTTTAAGGTTGATGTTAAACTTGGTGACCGCATACACAAACACAAGGGAGTGAGAAACTAAGTTTTAATAATTTTAAACTAATCATTACATTTATAATTACAAATAATAGGATATTTACCCATAGAGTATTTCATGGTCATGAATTGAGCTCGAAGGCATTGCTTAGCCCAATAATAGAATCAAAGATTAAAGGAGAAAACATAAAATTGATCAAAAATTGACATACTACCTAATCCACCTTCCTCCAACGCACCATAATAATTCATCAAAAAATTGCAATGAATATTGAAATAAGAAGAATTAGAGCCCTTAAAAATTTTTCTAAAGACTCGATTCAATCTACTATAAACATTAATAAAAGGCTGAGTAGATTGGAGCATATAAATGGGAATAAAATATAACACTCTTCTAATAAGCACTTGTCTACCCCCAAAAGATCGAAAATGAAATTCCCAAGTAGATATTCTTTTTTGGATTTAATAAAAAATATCCTCAAAGATGTAAGAATGTTTCCTGCCCTTGAACAAAGGAACGCCTAGATGCTTCAATGCTTAGATCTTTGAAAACAAAATTATAGATATTGGAAATTTGAGAAATATTATTAAAGGATATATGTACCATGAATAAAACAACATTTATATTTATTAGAAGTAAGCTCACTAATAATCTCAAAACTATTTAGTAACATTATTAAGATCTTAATCATGCTAAAAGACACATTAGAGAAAAAAAGATAAAAGCATCAGCAAAGCTCAAATGAGATATAGGGATCCCTCCCTTCGTATTAAAATATAAATTAAGATGACAAGTAAAGAGATTTTTTAGGCCCTTGGATGAATATTCAATAGAAATAATAAATAAAGCATGAGACATGGGATCACTTAACCTAATCCCATGAGACGTGGGAAGTAACCATGCATCCTACCATTAATAAAAATAGAAAAATTGAATACCATTTTTAATTAGTTTAATAAATTTAGAATAGAAACAAAAAACTGACATGATCTCAAATAGGAAAACCCAACTAATATTATAATAGGCTTTAGATATATCAAGCTTAAAAATGATGTTCCCAGCTTTAACCTCCAAATCAAAGTGATGGGTCAGTTCTAAAGCTAGGAAAATATTATCAAAAATAGCCCTACCCATCATAAAACTCATTTGATTAGAAGAAATAATCTTGGGAAGGATAGCAACAAGCCTACTAATTAGAATTTTAGAAATTAACTTATTAAAAATGAAAGATTAGCTAATGGGTGTAAAATTCTCCCATTGATTAATGGCCTCTTTCTTAGGAATTAGAAAAATACAAGAAGTAAATAATTTTGGGATAGGGGTACCAAATCCAAATTGATGATATTCCAACACTTCTAAAAAAATTTATTAGTCAAACAATCTAGCCCAGCAATGGAATTAGAATTCATCTTCTTAATATCATCAATAATCTCTTCAAGTTTAGGTTGTTCATAAAGCATAAGATTATCATCCTAAAAAATAAAAAAAAAGGATCAAAGAAGGCTAATGAATAGAAATGTGAATAACCTCTTTGTTACAAAGCTGTTGAAAATAAGACACCCTAGACTCAACAATTTGCTCACCATTATCCATAAAAGTACCATCAACCAGATTAATTTTATGGATATAGTTATAGATTCTCTTTTTTTTTTTTTTAACCAGGACATAAAAAAATTTTGTGTTCTAGTCTCCTTCTACCAAATGCTTAGAAGTAGCTTTTTTCTTCCAAAAAGACTCTTCTTTATCTTAAAGGATAAAAAAAAAATTATAGCATCAAGGAGCAATTTAAATTTCTCAGAAGAAATATTACCCTGATACTGCAAATCCAATGCACCACATTCTTTTCACTCTACTTAATTTTAGAAAATAGATTTTTAAAAACATGTTTATTCCACTAATTAAGTTTCTACTTGACTCTTTTGAGCTTAAACCAAAGTCTGGATATCCTCAATACCCCATCAAAGGGGTGAAGAGGGGACTCACAATTAGATTTAACCTTAATATGGAAAGAATTATCAAGAAGCCACATATTTTGAAATTTGAAAGCAAGAGGAATCTAGGAAGTCTAGTAAGAAATACAAATTAAAAGATTAGAGTGATTAGACAAAGCTCTATTTAAATATTCAACATGAGAGATGGGAAATTCAGAGATCCAACTAATACTGAAGAGAATCCTTTCCATTCTTTTCTACATAGCATTCCTATTCCAAGTGAAATCCCCTTTAGGGAAAACAATATCAAAAAAATTACAATCCATGATCAAATTATTAAATTAATCCATAGATTGCATGTTAGGAGGTTTGCCTCCAAGCCTTTTAGAATAATTAAAGATAGTATTAGAATCCCCACCAACCATCCAAGGGCCATTCGTGATAAAAGTGAAAACATAAAGTTGATGACATTAAACTTATCTTTCATTTCATAGAGATGAAGCATAAATATAAGTGGCACAATATTGAAATTGATAAAAATAAATATTAGTATCTAAAACTTGATGAAAATCCCAAATGATATCAATTTTCATAAGAGGGTTCCAGAAAACCCAAATTTTATTAGAGCAATTAACACAACCATTATTAAAACAAATAAATTTACTAGCTGCTAAAAGCTTTTTTTTTTAAATTGCAAATTGCATTAAATCAAATAAAAACTAAGTACAAGTACTAAAGAGATCACATTCCTCCTTTAACAATATAAACAATGAAGGAGGAATGTTGCAAAAAGAAAAGCTGTAAAAAATAAAACTATTTTCTAAAGCAAGAGTAGCACATAAATCCGCTACTTTATTACAACTTCTATTAACATGATGAAAAAATACCTTATTGAAGTCATTTAGAAAGAATAGCTCCTTTTACACCCAATTATCCAATTGCCATTTGGGTTTATTCATTGATTCTTCAATGAATTTGATGATGTTAAGATTATCACTTTCAATGATAACCCCTTTGCTCTCCATCATCCAACTTTGTATGTACTCTCTTATTGCTATTATTGCCTCCATCTCCAGCTATGCCACGTCCCAATTAACTCTACTCTTCCTGAATGTAATAATCAGCCTTCTTTTATGATCTCTAAATATGCCTCCAATTCCATCTTGGTTTGAACTTAAGATAGAAGAATCCACATTAATATTTATCCAATCTAGAGGTGGAGGGTGCCAAGTTTCAAGGGGCTCCCTTAGGAGATTAGCACCCCAATTATCTAGAATTGGATTAGATAAGATCCTGGCAATTAACAATACATTTGTTGCAATCATTGAAGATCAAATTGTAGATTTTCCATGTTTTACCTCATTCTTGTTTTTCCAAGATAAAAAAAACTGTTGTACAATACATCTTGGTAACACTTATATGTTTAGAGGATAAGCTTCTTAGTTCAGTCAAACACCTTTCCAATGAGATAACCATTGGAATATAAAAGCCCCAATCTCTAAGCTTAAGAATAACTTATTTTAGAAATTTGCAATGAACAACAATATGTGAATAGCTTTCAATCTTCTCACATCCTCTAGCACATAAATCATCATTGCTTAGCCTTCTATATTTGAGAAATTGATTTGTCAAAATTGAATTTTTGCTCAATCTCCACCAAAATAGCTCTACTCTTGGATTAAGTTTATGTTTCTTAATCCATTCATAATAGCTATAGTTATCATCCTTGATATTAGATTCCATCAATTTTTCATAAGTTAAAGCAGTAATTGATTTTGCCCGAGTGTTGAAACATAGCTTCCATTATATTATTCTCAAAGTTGGAGTCAGCATGAATATGCACTATTAACTTGATAATTTCCTGATGAAAAAAAAAAATGTTTCAATTCCTTCTTATTCCAATGCCCATCTAAATTTATAAATGATTGAGCATTATTCCTTCCAATTCCCCACAATTAGCAAATGTTGGCCATATTTTTTTTTTTTGAGGAAATGCTTGAAGAAATTTTATTAAAAAAAAATTACAAACAACTAAGTGATTGATCCATAATCACAGTCCTCCTTGAGTAAAGAAATAAAGCATCCCAAAAGAAATCTAAAGAATGAGCATAGTTAGCACAAAAATCGGCTAACTTAATACATTTCATATTAACACAATGAAATAAAACTTGATTAAACTTAGTGAGAAAATAAAAATCCTCTATCTTTGGACATCCTTCTTTGACAGGCACCTTATAAAAGTGCTTATGAACAAAATCAATAACATTCTGATTATCACCCTCAATGATGATCCCTTCGTACTCATACATCCAGTGTTGGACAAACTTCCTAACTGACAAGATTGCGAAAAGCTCCAACTATAATGAATCCCAATGCAAACAATTCACACTAAAGGCACACAAAAATCTACCTCTTTGATCCCAGAAGACACCTCCAACACCAGCATTGTAATTGCTCCCTAAAGAAGCATCAATGTTAAGTTTAATCCATTCAGGGGGAGGAGGATGCTAATAAGAAGACAGTTGCGAGAGCTACTTGGTATCCCAGTATTCCAAACTTCCTTTGAAAGATGCCTCAGCCATGCTAACAGTATTAGCAGCAATGATTGTGAAGCTATCCTCCAATCCACCATGTGTTACCTTATTTCTATTCTTCCAACTTAAGAAGACTGAAGAGCAATATACATTCCCAATGAATGGACCAGAGTCTGCAAAGCTTCTCAATCCCAAGAAACAATCTTGAAGAGAGGATAAAACCGAGATTGTGAACCCCCAACTCCTAAGAATATTGAATACATGTGTAAGCTTCAAACAATTGACTGCAATATGATCAGCATTCTCCACAACCTCACACCCTCTTGGATATCCATTACTCATAGACAGCCCTCTATACTTCAAAAACTCACTTGAAGGAATAGCATTAATGGATAATTGCCAACATAATAAATCTACCTGAGGCCTAAGCTTTAGACCCTTATCTAATGCCAATGGGGATCTTCAACTCCATTCCCACTCAGTTTCTAGAATATTAAAGCAAATAGAGATTTACCTGAACATTTGAAGTTGAGCTCCAGCTGATCACCACCATGTTCAAGAAAGATAGGAACAAGCTTTATTGCATCCATCAGCTGCTGTCCAAAAAACTGCTGCAGTTTAACTTCATTTCATTCTCCTTCACAAATAAAACTATCCAAAAATTACATATTCTCATCCATATTCACAACAAAAGTTGGCCATTTAGTAATGGATTTATCAAAAATCCAAACATCCTCTATGGTGTTAATAGAACCTCCCGAAGAAACTTTCCACCTCATAATTTCCATTAGAGAATTGAAACCATTCAAAATTATCTTCACCGTAGGAGAGCTATACCTCTTCAAATGAAAGTTCCACACCTGATTCCGATACTTAGCACACAACACCCTATAAAGGAAGGAAGAAGACTCAGAGATGAGATTCCAAGCAAATTTAGCCTGAAGAGGACCAACTTTGGAAGCAATGGATTGGACTCCTTGACCACCCAATCTTCTAGGACTGCATAAAACATCCAAAGAAACATAGTGTAGACCCTTACTTCCATCATGCTTGTTCCACAAAAAATCCCTACACATTCTATCCAAATTATTAAGCACCCCCAACGGAACTAAAGAATGTGTAGTCATAAAAATAGGGAAAGAAGAGAAGATGGATTTAACAAGAAGCAACTTCCTTGCAAGAGAAATAAAATGGTTAGCCCAAACATTCAAATAGTTGGTAGCCTTTTCTAAATAGCAATCTTGATGCCAAGATACATGAATTCTTTCACCACTTTGAAACCCAATATTTTAGCTAGAGTTCTTCTAGATCTTCTGACTGATTTTCCAAATAGAACAGAAGATTTTTGAACATTCACTTTCTGACTAGACAGCTTACAGTAGTCCTTCAAGAATTTTCTTGTCACACTCTTAACATTGGCTTCCAAAAACGTGATAATATCATCAGTGTATAATAAATGAGAAACTTTCTCAGCATTTGGAGCCACTTTAATACCCAAACCTTTCCCTCTCTGGGCAACAACATCTGGCAGAAGTTGAGAGCAGAGAATAAAACGATAGGGAGATAAGGGACATCCTTGCCTGAACCCACTCCTTACCTGAATCCAACTTAAACTATTTCCAATAATCAATATCAAAAAATTGGTGTCAGTAACACATTGAAGAAGGAAATTAGAAAAGCTATCTAGAAAGCCCAAATTCTTCAAAACTTGTTCAGGAGTTGACCACCCCATAATATCATAAGCTTGTTCCATATCAATTTTGATTGTCATAAGTCCTTTTTTTTATTTAGAATATCTTAATGTTTTAAACACTTCTTGGGCTAGTAGAATATGTTCTGAAATAGATCAGCCCTTGACAGAAGCCGCCTGTTCCTCAGAAATAAGCTTAAGAATAACTCCAATCATTCTATTCAATAACAACCTAGCCACCATCTTATAGATCAAAAAATAGAGGCTTCTAGGTCTATAATTAGAGGGTGTCACAGGATTTTGAACTTTAGGAATAAGGACCACCAAAGTCTCCTTCCAACTTGGACTCATAGAACCGGACATAAAAAAGGAAGAAATGGCCTTCCAGACATCTCCTCAAATAATTTTCCAATAAGATTTAATGAAAGAGTATGAAATTCCATCAATACCCGGTGAAGTATTTTATTCCAGCTGAGAAACCACCCTATCCAGCTCCACCTTCTTAAAATCAGCTTGTAGGCAATCTCTGTCAAAATCATCCAGCACGTATAAAGGGGACAGCCACCCCTTCATCCTGCAGTTCCTACAATCCCATTTACTTTTAAAATATTTATAAAAAACTTCTTCTATATGATTTTGATCCTCAACCAACATCCCAATACTGCCTTTTACCTGATTAATCTAATTAGAATTGTGCCTACCCGACACACATGCATGAAAAAACTTAGAGTTGGAGTCACCATCAGCTAGCCATTTAGCTTTTGCTCTTTTCCTCCACCACGTATTAAGATAAGCAAGAGTAACATTAATCTCATGAACCTTAGATTTCATCAATAGTAGTTTTTCTTCAGTTAGCCCGCCAACCTCAGCTTCTTCAATTTGTAGATCGAAAATTCCCTTCTTCAAATTCTCCTTCAAGATCATCAAATTTTGATGTTTTGATTTACTCCAGAAAAAAGGGCTTTCAAAGCTCACCCGAATCTCATATTAAGAGAAGTAATGGCATCTCCCTGCATTTTCCTTCCCCAATATTTAGACAATCACAGAAGAAATAGAGTTCGTGGACCAAACCTCTTCATACCTTAGAAGTATGTTCTTCTGAAAATCAGAAGGCAACAACTTGATGAGAATGGGACAATGATCGGAAGCTACTTGAGGTAGATGCCAAACTGCTGGCATTTGGATAGCTTTCAAGGCTGTTGTGTTCAAAATGCATCCATCCAATCTTTCATGGATTTGAGCTCCCCTTTCTTTTTATTACACCATGTATATTTTGGGATAATGACTCTCATATCATGCTGATCACAATTTCCCATAAAACTGTTCATATCTTGAGTACTTTGAGAAAGAATAATTTTTTTCCTTCCGTTCTTATCCTCTTGGGACATTATACAGTTGAATTCACCTCCTATAACAATGGGAAGATTAATGTTTGAAATCACTTCAAGTTTACTCCACATACATTACGACCATATGCAGATGTAATGATCCACACGCATTATTAACAATTCTCAATTCCCCAACAACAACCTGAGATGAGGCTTCAAAATAGTAAAAGAAACCAAGTCCTTCCTCCAGCTAACCATAATACCCTTGGATAAACCTTCAGCAGGAAAAAAAAAAAATCCCAAATGTTACCAATGAACCTTTTACTCACAAGTCTATCAAAAGAAGAGATCTTAGTCTCTAAAAGACCAACAAAAATCACATCATGCTCTTTCACACACTCCTTCAAGTAATGGGAGGCTTCACTCTTCCTAGCCCCCTACAATTCCAAAATGCTATGGAAGACATTTAATGATAAGAAATGGGATTACTCCCTTTCCTACCTTTAACAAACCCACCACCCTTCCTACCATGATTAGTAATGTTATCCTTCCCCAAGGATTTAAGTTCTTTTTGAAGCTTGAAATCTAATTTTTGCTAGGGACTACTTGAGTTCGCAGGTAATCCAGAAGGACCTACTTGAGTTCGCAAGCAACCCTTCCCATCACTCCCATTTGACTTAGAATAAGAACCATCAATATCTGGAACTATATCTTGAGAGCTTTTAAATATAGCCTCCTCACTTTTACCAAGATAAGGAATAATTTTTGCACCTCCGGATTTCAACTCAGGATCAGGAACAAGTTTAGAAAACTCAATAGAAGCTATAGCTTTTAGAGGAGAACCCTTATCACATTCAGGAAGATTTAGGCCTGCTTAGGATGGGTTAGGATCTAGATTACCCATGACAATTTCTCCTTCTTCACCTACCACTGCATCCTTCACATCCAAACTCTTCTCCAGGTTCATAACCACCCCTTCCTCAAAAGAAGGCATAACACCTGGAATGACAGCCCCTACCAGAGAAGGCTCTAAGTTAATATTCTCATTCTTCCTCCTAATCGCCAAGGCTTCCTTAGGAACACCACGAGAAACTTTTTTATTTTTATTTTTGTAATTAACATAGACCCAAGGTCTATAAGTATCATTCTTATCAACCTCTAGTTCCTTGTTATCCAAAATCCCTATCCCTTGCTTCTAAACTCCTACACCCAAGACACTAGCTACCAACTCTTTCTTTTTATAATCTCTTTTAACATGTCCAATCAACCCACAATCAAAGCAGAAAGTGGATATCCTTTCATATTCCACCTTCTGAAAGAACCTTCCTTCCATACTCTCCACCCAAACCTCCAAGGGATGAACTTGGTCCAACTTCACATGAATACAAACTCTTGCAAACTCCATTCTTCCCCATTTAAATATGTTACAATCTATCATTAATGGAGTTCCTACCATCGAAGAAATTGTCACCACATTCACCTAATCCCAACACTGCAAGGGTAAGTGAGGCATTCTAATCCAAATAGGAGATGTCAAACCTTTCATAGATAAAGGAGAAAACTCCGGAGTCCACTTATCCATACCTATAATGTGACCATTCACATACCAAAGGCCGCCAGTGAGAACACCCTCCAAAGCTTCAACATTCTTAAAGAACACAAGAACCATCCCATCCCTAGGGTGGTAAAGTGAAACTGGCCAAATTATAGCCATTGACGTCTTAATTCCACTGCCATAATGTGCAAAGGAACTTCTCTACCAAAAACCTTTATCACCAAAGAGTTTTTTAGTTTTTTGAAATATGTTGGCCATATGTTTAAACACTTGTCAAGAAGCCATATATTATTTAAAACGTTGATTTTCCTTCCATTACACACTTTCCATTTGATTATTGGATTAAGATGTTTGCCTCCATCTACAAGAATCTGTCAAGTACTAGAAGCATTTTTCTTGTATTCACCATTCAGAGTTTTGTCACCATATGTCAAGAAAAGATTCCTATGTAATAAAGAATCAGGATTATTGACTGCATTCCATCCCAACCTTTCTCTAAGTGGACCTGTTATTTGGATTGCGGAGTGAATTCCCAATCCCCCCACATTCTTCGATTTACAGATTTCCTTCCAGGCTACATACTGTAGACGTCTTCTCCCATTTGGTCTGTGCCAAATGAAATTTTTACTAAACTTGTCCTATTCATATAGTAACTTTTTTGGAACTAAAGAATGAGTGATCAAATAATTTGGCAATGATAACAAGCATGATTTTACCAAGATTATTCTACCTCCCATGGATAAGGATTTGGTTCCCCATGCATTCAATTTATTAAAGACATGATTTAACAAATCATGAAAGTCATCCATACCCAATCTTATCATAATGATTTTGATTCCCAAGTATTTTATTTCCTTCACTACTTTATACCCAAGTCTTTTAGCAAGTTTATGTTTAACCGTTTGTTTGACAAACTTACCAAATATAATTTGAAATTTGCTGATGTTAACATGAAGCCCTGTCCATCCACAAAAATCCGTAATGATCATCTTTATTAATCCAGCTAACTTGAGGTTTGCATGAGAAAAGACAAGCACAACATCAGCATATAGTAGATGGGTAATCTTATCCCTTCTAGAAGAAATTTGAATATCCAAATAATTTCCTCTTTGTTTAATTGCACTTGATAAAAGCTGAGAACACATGATAAACAAGTTAGGTGATAGTGGACACCCTTGTCAAAACCCACATTCAGAATTTATCCATCTTGTGTTCCTTCCATTCAATATAATTGAGAACCTTGCATTAGTTACACATTCCATAATCAGTTCCGAGAACTTGGATGGAAACCCATTCCATTTGAGAATACGTTGAAGTGTTGGCCATCTCATGCTATCATATGCCTGTTTCATATCCAATTTGACTGCCATCAATCCATTTTTGTTTTTAAATATTCTAAATTTATTGAATATCTTTTGAGCTAATAGGCAATGTTCCGACATGCTTCTACCAGGAATGAATGCCATTTGTTCTTCCGAAATGATGTTTAAAATTCATCATTTGATTCTATTAACCATCATAGTTGCCACTATCTTATATGTGGTTTGACATAGACTTATTGGTCTATAATTTAATGGCAAGATATATTCTTTACCTTTTGAATTAACCAATCAAAGTGCCTTTCCAATCCTTATGCATCACCCCGGTCTTAAAAAACTCCTTAACAGCTGACCAAGTAACTTCCTTAATAATATTCCAATAGAACTTAAAGAATGAAGAAGTCACCCCATCGTTTCCCAGTGACTTACTATTTCCCTATTAGAAAACTACATTTTTGAACTCCTCTTCAATGAAATCAGCCCTGAGCATTTCCGGATGTTTGAGCTTTAATTTTTGATTTTCTAACAGCAAAGCCCATTCCTCAATATTACAATTTCTTGATTTCCAGTTGTTGTTAAAGAATTTTAACATAACTTATTCAATTTGTTCAATCTTTTCAAGCACATTGTTGTTCTCATCTTTGATTTGTCTTACCATATTGCCATTCCTTCCAGCCAGGGACAAATTGTGAAAGAACCTAGAGTTTGTGTCTCCTTCTTCAACCCATCTCACCTTAGCCCTTTGGTTCCACCAAGTTGATAATCTTCTTAGAGTAATGTTTAGCTCATGAACTTTACCACGTAGAAGCAACAAATTATCTGAACTAGTACCTGGATCTGATGCCTCCTCCATTCTAAGATCCAAGATTTCCTTTTTTAATTGGTCTTTAATCAAGCATAAGTCTTTAAATTTGTTCTTGCTCCAAAAGAAGAGTTTTTTTAAAGTTCTTCTCAGATTTCTATGCAAGATGTCAACTTCATTGCCACAATCAGTTTTTTCCCAAGATTTAGCCACTATGTTCCAAATAGCTGGATAGGAACTCCATGTATCTTCAAATTTTATATTTTTTTCTTTGTTGTGTTGCTTCTCATCCAATCTGACAACTAAAGGGCTGTGATCAGATGCTATCCTCGCAAGCTGTCTGATTTTTTCTGAAGGAACTAATTGCAAGGCAGCAGAATTTCGTAAACATCTATCAATCCTCTCCTGTATTCTAGCAGCTCCATCCTTGTTATTACACCAAGTAAATCTTGGTCCAACCATTCCAACATCATGTAGATCATTATTGATTATGAATGTCTTCAAATCTCTAGGTTCTTCTGAAAAAGTGAACCTTTTTCCTCCTTTTTTATCCTCCTTAATTAAAATATAATTGAAATCCCCCCTACAATGAAAGGAATGCTACTCACCATGGACTTCTCAAGCTTATCCCATAAAAAACTTCTTTCATGACAATGCTTGTTGCCATATATTGTTGCAATATTCCATATCCCCAAGCAATTAGTAGTAAGTGAACCAAAAACCATTTGACAAAAGTGCTCAATCACATGGAATGAAACCAAAATTTTCTTCCATAGAACCAAAATTCCTCCAGCTATTCCTTGTGCAGGGTAATGGAAAAAATCCCAATTAACCCCAATAATACTATTAATTTCTCTTTTCTCTATAATTGATAGTTTAGTCTCGATCAAGCCAATAAAAGAAAACATCATGGTATCTAATAATCTATTTAAGATATAAGGAGGTATCTTTCTTCCCAGCCATCCTATAATTCCAAAATACAATGGATGACATTTATATAACCAAAGGGGATACATCCCCGCCTTTTTTACCTCCTCTTACTTCTCCGCTTTTCTTTCTATTTTTAGTTTCAACTGATACCAAAGACCTTATTTGTTTTTCCAATTTATTCTTAATCGAGACATTTAGAGCATCACCTTTTTCTTTCATTAGAATTGGCATGTCTTCAGAACCAAGGCATGCTGTAATTTTATTGTTCTCCATGATCTCCTTGTGTATCTGCACATCAACTTCTCCATCTTCAGCTTCATCAGATAAAATACTGAACTTTTTTTTTCGTGATATTATCATGAACTCAACAGCATTTGTACCCAATTTTTCAGTTGTGACCAACTCAGCTACTGCTGTTTTAGACAGTATCTCCACATTAGGATTGCTGATTATTTTTATTACTTCATCTTCTATATTTATGGTTTTATCTTCTTTATGAAGATATCCTTGATTATTTCTCACAAATTTTCTCCCCCCATTGAAACTTCCATTCTTGAATCTATTGCTCTTGAATTTGAAATGAATCCATGGGCCATATTCGATTTTTCCCACATTAGAATCTTTTACTTCTCTTGAAAATTGGACATCACTTCTTATATTTGTCATTTGGTTCAAAGGTTGGATTTTCTTTGGAATTACAACATCTTTCGGACAAACTGCTCTATCATGACCCACTTTGCCACAACGATAGCAAAGTAAATGAATCTTCTCATAGTCCACCTTTGAAAAAATCTACCTAAGTTCAATCAACCCAAACACTATTTGGTTGTTTATTTTTCAAGTTTATCCTTACACAAATCCGAGCATACTCTCTTTTCTCCCATTTTAAAGAGTTTCCATCCAAATATAACGGTTTGCCAATAAAGGAAGCTATTCTTGCAATATTCTACTTGCTCCAACAAACAGGGGTAAACATGGAAAACAAATCCATACATGTGCTATAATTCCTTTGAATGATCAAGAATCAAATGAAGGGGACCACTTATCCATTCCAACAATGTGCCCTCCAACATACCATGGTCCACCATTTAGAACTTCCTCCATTGCCTCAGAATTTTTAAAGGAGCATAGAATCCATCCCATACCAAGTGTCGTCAAGTGGACACTACCAAATTTGTTCCATTGTCTTCTCAACTCCTTACTGCAAATTGGAAATGATGTACACTTTCCCAAAATTTTAACCACAAGCAAATTCTGCAAGATTTGATAATTCTTATTACACAACTCAAAGTTCAGTTTAACTATTACTCCATCCTCTAACATTTCCAGTTGTTCATTATTGTAAGAGCATTTGATATGTTGTGGTTTAGCCCAAACTAAAATAATCATTATTTTCTCCAATATTAATCATATTCTTTAGAGTTCTTTCTTTCTCAGCATTTGTAATTGTTGCTTCATTAATATCCATCTCGAGGATAGCATTATTATCAACCTCATACAAACTCCCGTCTTTACCATAAGAATTTTGGTTAACCAGCTTTGGAGAATTTGCATTTATGGCACTATTGCCAGGGATTGCATTTGAATTCACAAATTGATTTATAAAAATTTTCATGCTTGATGAAGAAGCTCCAAATTATGTAGATTTACAGGCAATCGAAGCTTATCTTGTCGAGGTGTTACAAACTCATATTCATCAGAGATAGATTTACCTTTACTTGAAACATTGCAAACCATCTTCATACCATCTTCAAAAACTTCCTTAATAATCAAAGAACCTCTTGATGATTTAAACTTTCCATCACCATTCTGATTTTTCAGCACAGAGCTTTATCGAGACATGCTTCTAGAAATTTGATTAGAATTTCCACCACCTATTGACATAGCATTTTCCACTGAAGGTAGAGATGGTCTTCGTCCATCCACCGTCATCTCCTCAACTTTGATCAAGAATTGAGGATTTGTCGCCAGGAAATTCAAATTTTTAAAAAACCAAACGAGAGCTTTTCTCTCTAAAAACTTGTAATCTTGTAGGAGCCGATAAATTTTCAGCTGCTAAAAGCTTAGAATAAGCAATAAAAGGGTCAAGTAGAACTAAAATAATAATATTATGAATCATGAGATTAGGAAAAGAAATCCATATAGGAATAATTGGAGACTTCAATTGAATATAAAAAAAGGTAGTCCTTTTTAACAATCTCATTTGATAGTTAGGAATTTAATAGGATCGATGAGCAAACACATGGCAATAATTAATGTTATTATTAAATTGAGTGGCCACATGTTTGGCATCATGCAATCCCACAAAAAAATAATATATTTTAAGATTTATTGAAAAAAAGTCATAATCACATAAATATTATGATGTTGTGCAAACAATTTATGAACCAAGGTAAAATTAAAAGGGGAAGTTAGTTTTTCCACATCCTCATTAGAAAAAACAATGGCAAGAAAACCTTTAAACGATGTAGTCTAAATGGAAACCAAAGACCAAGTGAAAGGAATATTACCATAAACCACATCTAGGAAAGATTGATGATTCTTAATAAAGAAAAAATTGCATGTGATTTACCTGAAGGAACTATTTTGCTAGTACCCCATGGGTTAACAGGGGGAGGAGTAGTTATTGAGACAAGCAAAGACTTTAAAAAACAAAAAAAATGTATTTAAAACCTTTATAAATAAATACTACTAGCCAGTAAGGCCACATGCTAGGTAATGGAAAAAGAAATCCCCAGTCACCTTAAAGAATATTAAATAATAAAAAAAATTAAGAATAAAGATTGCACATAAATTTCCTTGGAATGTCATAATAGAGGTTCCTTGAGTAACTTTGTGAATGTACTTCTTTTTTATCCTTATTATTTATTTGAACAATAAGAGGAGCATCAACTTCAATATGATAAGTTGACAAACATTTGCACTTTAACCATTTAAGTTCATGTTAAATCCTAAAGCCTAAATTTGTTTATATCATTTAAATTGAAATTTAGGAGCGTTGGGGTTTATTTGGTCAACCAAGTTTTAGCTAGTCAACTAATCTTGACCACAGCTTAGGGTTGGCTTCAATCCACTCCAAATAGTATTTGAAACATGTTGGAAGTGGTTTTGGGTCATAGTAAGGTCAAGCTATAGAGGGTTTTATTCAAAATTTATTAGGAAAATTAAGGGTTTGATGAAGTTTTCATCAAAAACATTCAATGATAGCCCATTAACGGCTCAAACATATTTAGGCTTGCTTTGTTTAGGGTTTGAAAAGCTTTAGGAGGTTTGGTGAGGTTTAAAGAAACGTCCTTATTTGATTTTGGCTATAGGAATCAATATGAGCATAAATGGTCAAAGACACAATTATTTGTCAACATAGTCTATGTAGGTGTTTAATAAGGTTCATTCATGATCCCAAATGATTTTTAAATTCCAAGGGGTAAAAAATAGGTCATGATTTGAATTTCAAATATGATGCATGAATAAGAAGGATTTATAGTTTCAAGTGATCTCATTGGTCAAACAAAGTCGAATTAGTTCAACCATGGTCAAACATAGATATTAATTGGTTGAATATCAAAGTTGTTAGCAATAATATTATTACTAATAATTTTATTAATGATAATATTATCATTATCAATAACAATGATAATAATAATTTTATTATATATGTATGTGTGTGTGTTTATGAGATAAAAAAAATGTGTTGCCTCAATCCACATGCTAACACCACTCCAACGCTCGCTAAGGTATAAATCTTCAAACTTGGGAAAATCCATCTCGGTGCTTGCAACGCGATGAACAACCACCCATGCGCACTTTGCTTAGCATGGTGGGAGGAAGTTCGTCACAGTGTTGGTGGCGAGGCAGGTAATCCCCTCCAAAAGTCCTTTTTCGTTGTTCGTAGCACGCCAAGGGACTACCCATGCACGCTTTTCTTAGTGTGGTGGGAGCAAACTTGGTGTGGTGCTTACAATGAAGTGAGAAATCCCTGTGCGTGCTTTTCTTAGCACGACGGGGACAAAAAATTTTCTTTTCAAATAAAAAAATGCTTTAAAAAAACCATGCACGCCTTTCTTCGCATGGCGGATGACAAAAACAATCACCGTCGCGGTGTCTTACAAACACCAACCGTACATGTCTTTCTTGACGTGGTGAGTAGGCGACCTCTTGGTTTTTTCCCTAAACGGGGGAGATGCCGAGAGGCTGCCAAAATTTTGTCTGAAATAAGACAAGAACTTGGAACAATTTGGTTCTTGTAGACGTGATTCTATTAAATTGAATGAACTTAAACTCAAACAAATTTGAAAATATAATATTTGAACTTACATTTGATTTGAAAATCAAATGATAATAATGATGAAGTTGAACATGATTTTGATCATTTGAACAAGCAAACAAACTTGTGACTATAAGGAATTGAACTCACAACAATAAAGCACTTAGCCTTTACTCAATAAATGCAAGGTCTAAATGAAGATATCAAAGGCATGATCATTCAAAAGCATCTAAAAAAACATCTTATGAATAGTATAAAGATGATGATGATTGATGTGTATATCAATCATGTGGCCAAATATGATCATCCACTTGCAAATAAACGCATGAGAATATCTTAGCGAGTGTTATAAATCATATACCGATGATGGAAGAACTTATATCAATCTTGCAAGAAAAGATATAGTAGTCCCCGCAAATGCACATGGCAAGTACTAACATCAGCTAACAATGGTAGAGAATTTACCATACACACTATGAGCTTATAATTGGTAATCAGCAATAGGCAATGGATGTTATGATACCCTTACAACCAAGGAGCATGTGATGGTCAACAAATATACTAGTCATCTATAGGCTTAAACGTGATGATATATGGCAAAAACAAATGTAAGCTCATATGAGCTACTGTAAGAAACCTATTATGCCATTCATAGACAAATGCAGAAGAGTTTTATCAGATGCAAGCTCCTACAAGTCTTGATAGGAGAATTGCCATATACACTACATATCATCTATAGGCAAACATCGAAGCACTATGACAAGCATAGGACTCCTACGAGCTATTATAGAAGACTTCTATACATTAAATGTACAACCCACAAGCAACATGCAACATTATTAAGCCAAATGTAAATGCCTACGATCCAAGGCAGGAGATTTGTTAGTGCACTATAATCTACTAACATAAATCATACAAGTAGTGCACGAAAATCTACTTGTAAAAAGCAGCAAATAACAAATCCAGAAGCTGCTACAACACGCCACCAGATCCATAACTTCTATGCAAGCAGACAGAAGGCATCTACAAATACTTTCAAAGTAGCCCCGTGTATGCACTATAGTTTGTATACACATAGGTACACTAAAAGGGGTAAAAGAAATCATAAAACCCGCATGGGCCCCGACCAGCTTATTATTGGTACACACGTGCGTCTAGGGATGCTACACGGGTCAATAAATTTGAACCCAATCCTCCTAAGTAGGTAAATAGAAGTTGATAAGATTCATTAAATAATCATAAAATGCCCCCCAAACACCCGCATGGGCCCCGGTGAGCGTGTTATTCGTACACACGTGATGCCTAGGAATGTTGCACGGGATGATAAGTAAATTCAAGTTCGAACCCGATCCTTCTATATGGATCAATTTAAACCATCAAATAAATATATGGTTGCGGTAACTATTATATTTATTTTAATACATTCATTTAGGCCTTCAAGGTCTATAATCAAAAGAATTCATTAATAAAGGCATAATGCCTATGAGAAACCTAATCCTCGGTCAATAGCTCGGCTGAGTCAATAAGGTTCAATCCATAAATGGAAATGACCCCATACACCCCGATGATGGTCGTATTGAACAGAAAATGTCAACAAGAGGAGTCCATTCCAAATATCTTAAATGCCTATCAAAATCCAAAATTTAATAAGTTCTATAATCCAACATCATGAAAATTCTAATTCTGAAATATTAAAATTGAAGCATAATAATCCAAACACTTAAAGAGAATCCCTCCACCCTCCACAACAGTTTGTCAGGGTAGACAAGTTAAAAACTACTTCAGCTAAAATAGAGTCAAATGCGTAGTCAAAAATATCATTAGGATCTATTCTCAAATAATCTCCTGCTAGTAAGGATGTGTTACGTGTCCTCTAACCGATGGTTTTTCCACCATATGGCATCGCAGGATAAACGGTTATGTCCCAGGGCCCTCTCAACCGAGTGGTTTTGCCACCAAATGGAACCACGAAGTACCGATTATGGCCAGAGCAATTACATTCCTTATTGGCATCAAATCCTTAAGATATGAATTAATAGGATATGATCGATATGGCATAAAGCCCTTTGTTAGCTAAGGTGGATTTAAATTTGCCCCCTTAGACAAACATTCATCCTAGGTCTACAAGCAACCCATGGCTGCTGACAAGGCTCCTTCTATCAGGTTGGGTCAGCTACCTCCTCTAACTAAGTAGACTAGGGACCATGATGGCCCGGGATGACAAAACCATGGGATCTTGATCGGGTCTATCATCCATTCCCCCACCATCCGCTCTAAGTGCTAGATGGTGAAAATTCTACTTTTAAATATCAAACCTTTCAAACTTCTAGTACCCAACCTCTAATATTTAACCCTTGCTGCTACTATAGCCAGATACCACGTATTATCTACATATCTGATGGATGGCTAGCCTTAATCAAAAGTTCTCTCTCATGATCAAGAGGGGTAATTAACTATAGGGGCTTATGCCTATAGGAAACCAGAACTTAGATCATAAAGTCCTCACAAAATGAGGGTGAAATCTCTGGGTAGTGTCTTATCTACAAACCCTGTCTGCCTTCCAAAATTTTCCCTGGAACTTATTTGTTAAAATTTCCTCGTCGAAGTAAAAGCAAATCAGCGAGTAAAGGCCGGGGCTGAATTTTTGGAGCCCACAAATTTATGGAGATTTCATTGGGGATTGGTTTCTCTTTCCATCTTTGGCTAGTCGTATCAAAGCTATAGTACTAGCAAAAATAAATTTGACCTTAAAACTCAGAACTCTTTCAAAATCATCATTCAAAGATTTAGATCTTTGAATATTCTAAAGAATGATTGTTCAAATACATTCATTAAGATAACACATTTAGCAGTACTTTAAATTTGTATTATTTGAATTGCTCGCTAATATTATTTGCTTTTATTTTCTATTATGTGTAAGTCTCTGCACTATGAAAGTGTGGGGATATATATCAGATTATGATTACTAACCCTTACCTTTCATTCGTGCAGATGGATCTACAGAACATCCTGATGACCGCTCAGCTGGGACGAGGAGCTAAGATTTATCTGACAAATGCTGTTATTGAAACTGAAAATACTGGAGCTACCATTCAGTTTGGTAGTGTTAATTTTCTTGCCATTATTGCAAGAACTGCTAAAGTTCCCACCCGTCGTGTGTATCTTACAGCACAATGACCTGCTACCAAAAATCCTTATAGGATGATTTTTGTGTTCAAAATGCTATCATAGCCTGAAATCCCAGCCACCAGAAGATTTGTGAATGGTGGAAGAGTTTCTATGGTGGCTGCAAACACCATCACTCTGTCAACCGGTTTATCTACACCTAGGAAATATAATGTTGAAGCCTCCTCATCTAGAGGAAGGCCTACAAGGAGGTAGAGAAGGAAGATGAATACTGAACTCTGAGCTCAATAGCAATTGGTGCTAACCCAGCCCTCCAACCAACCGACCCAAGAGTCTGAAGCTACCATTCCAACTAGGAATGGGTTTGCAAATCTGAAGTGGGTTAGAAGAAATAGCTCTACTGGGGAGCTAAAGAAATCGTTCTAGGATCAACGGCCTAAAGCTCCAATCCCTCCAAGGAAGAAAGAGCCTGAGACTTTTTCAGCTCTAGTATACCGAGTTCTGAAGACCATGAAGGAGAAGGGACTGAAGAAGAAGAAGTTCCAACGACCTTTAGTGATCGAGGCCAGGAGAACTCTGCCAAGAGAACGCCTATCTGTCATGGTGGAGGGAAAGGAAAGAAAGTATACCCCGCACGGTGAACATCGAGGCGTGACTCCTAAACCATATGTTCAGGGATCCGTCGCCAAAAGGTCCCGGTGGAAAGGAAAGCAAATCTGGAGGCCAAGGCCTCGTAGAGAAGAAAGAAAAGAAAGAAGAATTGATATGGGCGTGACATCTAGTACGGCTTCCTGGAGATCCGCCACCATCTACAAAGAATGTCAGAAATAGGTCCCAAAAAGGTTCCACAATGACTCCCCTCTAGACGGTAGACACCTTGGAGAATCCTCCAGGGAATCCCGTCACCCTCCATCCCCTCTAAAGGAAGAGACTAACTTCGACCGTAGTCCACTAGTCAAAGAAAATCTATTTGCTTAACCAAGAACCAGAGATTAAGTGGCATCGTCGCTCGGAGATTCGAATAATAGAAGAAGAACAAAATATGGAAGGAGAAGAATACCTTGAAGGGGAAGAAAATATTGAAGAAAATATTGAAGAATTTATGGGAGAAAAGCTAGAAGAAGAAATGGAGGATATAAATAACACCTTGGCTATGGAAGTTATCTATATGGTGACACATATAGACATTGATGATGGCGCTAATTATAATGATGATGAAGATGACAATCATTATAAACAGCCACCCAAAAAAGTACATCGGCGCCACCGCAAAGATGGGTCCACCACTGGTAGAGGTGGTCATTCCCAAGTAGAAGAGGAAGTATATAAGAATCCTTCTAATGCCGAAGACATCATACTAGCTGAAATGCGGCAATAGATAAAACAACAAATGAGGGATAAGGATAGGAAAATATCTCAATTGAATGAGAAGATGACTAAAATGATGATTTAAATGGGGGCAATGATGTAGATGATGCAAAGAACCGCCTCTGTTGGCGGCATACCCAATCCTCCTGCCGACCCTCCAAACTTTCAAATGCCTCAAGTCTTGGGAGTATGAGGTACTCCTGAAGGTGATAATGAGGCTCACAACATCATCCGCCAGCCCACCCCACAAAATGTTGCAAGTACTTCCAAACCTGTGATTACTGCATAATTGGAAGGAATCATCACAGAAAAGATCAAGGCTATTATAGTCATTTATCAAGAAAAAATATTAGTGGGCAAGGGTCATCCATATCCTGCTGAATACGACCAAGTGCCATATCCGAAAGGATATTCTACGCCAAATTTCAGTACTTTTAAAGTTAATAACAACCACAGAGAACATCTAGCACAGTTTAAAGCCACCTGTGGGAATACAGGAGGCAACGATGCCATGCTCTTCTGATAATTCGTTAGCAGTTTGACAGCAACTGCTTTCGAATGGTATGCCGAACTATCAAATAATTCTATAAAAATATTTGCAGAGTTAGAATTTATGTTTTTGAAGAGGTTTGCTAGTGCAACTGAGAAGATCACGATCACTGACCTTGCTCTGGATAAAAGAAAAATAGAAGATTCAGTGACAAAATATATCACTCGCTGGCGCAACCTGAGCATGAAATGTGAGAAACAACTTGAAGAAGAGCATATCGTACAGTTGTTAATGGACAACATTGATAACAAGATGCAACCCTTCCTGTGCATGGATACAATCAATACATTTTAAGACTTGCTGGATAGAGTGACCAAGTTTGAGAAATTGAACTTATCAAAATCAAAAAATCACTCTGATAAGCCCAAAAAGGCTAAGGACCTGGGGGATAGGAGGGGTAAGGCTAATTCCACATTTTCCTCTGTAGCTGATAAGGGGAAACATGTGGTCTACAATATAGACAAAGGCAAGTAGCTGATACAGTATGAAGAAAAGCCCAAGCAGGCCTACAACCCTAAGTCCCAACCAAAGCTAATATTCGGGGGAAATGATAGGCCATGAATATATCATGGTGGTTGAGAACGCCTGAGACAGGCAATAGAAACTGGTGATAGGACGTTCCAATACCTCAAAGATAAAATGAATAAAGAATATTCATTCAAGAGGGAGAGTGTTGCCAAATTATTTCAATAGGTGTTGAAAGCAGATTTAAAATTACCTGAATACAAGAGTCCCGAAGAGTCAAGGCACATTGGTGACCCAAATTACTGCCCATACCATCGGGTAGTAAGCCATCTTATTGAAGATTGTTATATTTTTAAGGATTGGCTCAAAAGAAAGTACCAGAAAGGAGAACTCACATTGTCCAAAAATGTGTTAACTTATCCCAAGAAAGAATCAACTCGGGTGGTTACGTCCTCTTCCATACCCCTGGCTGAAGAAAGAAGAAATAAAAAGAAGCCAACTCAAAAAGAATAGTGGGAGACTACGATCTCTAAGAAGATAATGAAAATGTTGAAGCAACTTGAAGGAGTTCTAGGTGTAAAGTGGAAGTCTCTTATTGAGCCAACGGTAGATCTAAAGGTAGTGCCCGCGGTATGAGCTTCTACTTCCAAGCAATTCGCGAATCAAGTTGGCACTTCAAAGCCTATAAAGGTGAAATCTTCCAAAAGGAAGACTAAACTGAAGGAGCCTAAAGAGAAAAAGATAGCAACCCAAAGGGTTATTGATAGTTTGGATGAATACTACCAAACTGTGAGGCAATCTATCAAGCTTGCTTACTTCATGTCAAAGCTTAAAATAGATGAAATCGAAGAAGATAATGAGAATTCTCTTCTAATTGAACTATGTCGAGTCATCTCAGTGACACCAAATATGATGATAAAAGAAAGATACACTAAGGAAGTCGCTTTTGAATCATGTCTGATGGCGACATCAATAGACTATAACTCTAAAGAGGATTTGTATTTTCTAAAGGAAGATGAATCAGACCCAGGCATAGCATCTCGGAAGGGACATGTAAACCTGGGTAGTGACTCTGAATCAACAGATGAATCCCTAGATGCAATAATGGCTAACTCTGAAGAGAATGTACAACTAAATGAGTCTGAGCTAGAAGAGATTGCTCAAGTATAGTTTAAAAGTGGTAAGATACTACCACCTCCACCGAAGAAAGGGGTCTCCAACAAAGATAAAGAGAAAGAGATATTCATCAATAATGATATCATCCCTGAAGATCCCATGAAAAAGAACACATCAACCAATGTGATTGATTATAATATCTTATCCCATCTAAGGAAGATACCTGTGCAACTTAGTATATACAATGCATTGTTAATGTCTAAGGACCTTTAGGAGACTCTAATTTTGGCTCTCAACAAAGATCCCGAAAGATACGAGATGTATTTTGCTAAATGTAATTTGACTGAGGTTCCACAAGCTTGCAATGAACCGTTCATCACCTTTTCTGAAGAGGAAATACTGCTTGGGACTGCAGACCATAACCATTCTCTATATGTTACTACAAAGAATAATAAGCTGATCATCAGTCGAATCTTGATTGATCTTGGATCCTCCATAAATTTGATTAGCTTGAAAGCACTGAGATCCCTCTGCCTTGATGTGGAACACCTCGGGCCAGATAAGCTGATGGTGCATGGTTTCAACGAAAAAGGGCAGAAGACCCTCGAATCATTCATGCTTCCTCTTATATTTGGAGAACTCCATACATAAGCTAAATTTCATGTGATTGATGCAGATACTTCATTTAAAGCGCTACTAGATCATCCCTGGATGCATGAATATGGTGTTGTCGCATCAACATTACACTAGTGTATGAAATATCTTAGAGATGGAGAAGAATTCAGGATCTATAGTGACATTCAGCCCTTTATAGTTCATGAAGCAACAGTTTATGAAGATGCATGGTATTTCATGTCAAAGAAGCAAAAGTCTTCGAGTTTTCTCGAGGCTAGATCATCAAACTCAAAGGCTGCAACGAGACCTGAACGGGAAGGTGAGAAGAAGCAATTGGGGAGAAAATGGCAGTGCCGACTCTTTCCAAAGCACCAATCATTCCCAAAGAAAAGAAATATGTTCCTCACCTTGGGAGTGTCACGAAGGAAGTTGATGTTACCCCTACCAAATCTCAAAGAGTATACCAATCTACAGCTGAATGGAGTAGGCAGGTTAAATATTCAAATGATGATTATGAGTATGACTTTATTTATATAAATACGATGCAGAGTGTGTTCTCCAAAAGAATAAGTGGCCTGTCAATCTCAAATAGCGTACTCGTAGTCATGCGTTCCCCCCGACAACACTTCAAGAAAATTATTTTGCGCGAGGTGTATAAAGTTGAAGAACTTACCACCCATTATATGCCTCCCCTTAAAAATGAGATTATACTAGGGAATGTACTATATTTTATGAGAATACGTGAAGAGGAGAATAATGACTCGTGTTGTATGCTCCTCGATTCTGAAGAGTTTCTACCTATGAGCCTACTTAGGTTCAAAACCAAAAATATTCAGAGAATGCTATGAAAGCAAATCGATATTCCAATCATAGAACGATAACTTCATACAAGCTTGGGCCTCTAGTATGGAAGGAATCCGTATCCATTATGTCGGAAGGATATATATGCATACAAGGGTATCAGATTCATCAAACAAAAATTCCTCTAGAAAGAGACTTGCCGGGTAATCACATGCATGAAAATTGAATCTGAGGATGGTGGTGCTGAAGAGACATATGAACCTAATGATTATGATGATCAACCCGTAGAGACTAAACCTGCACCAAAAGATCTTGAAGATGGTGAACAGGCAACAACTATGGATGAACTAAAAGAGGTCAACTTGGGAATTGAGGAAGACCCTCGCCCAACCTTCATTTATTCTCTCCTACATGAGGAGAAAATAAAAGAAATAAAAGAACTTCTCTATGAATTTAGAGACTGCTTTGCCTGGACATATGCTGAGATGCCTATCTTATCCTCTAGCCATCAAATCGGATCTAGTGCCCGTCAAGCAAGCTCTAAGGAGAATGAGATTAGAGATTGAAGAACATGTCATTGTAGAAACCAAGAAGCTTATAGAGGTGGGTTTCATTTGAGAAGAAAAATATGCTGATTGGATTGCCAATATTGTTCCTATAAAGAAGAACAATGGTTAGATTCATGTATGTATCAACTTTTGGGACCTCAATAAGGCGTGCCCAAAAGATGACTTTCCACTCTCAATATCCAAAATCTTAGTGGACAATACATCCAACTATGATATATTTTTATTTATGGAAGGATCATCAGGCTATAATCAAATGAAAATGGCACCTGAAGATGAAAAGCACACAACATTCAGGATTCCCATCGGCATTTTCTATTGCACAGTCATGCCCTTTGGTCTGAAGAATGCTGGTGCCACCTATTAATGGGTAATGACTAATATATTTGATGAGTCAATACATCAAAAGGTCAAGTGCTGTATGGATGACCTTATTGTTAAAAGCATGGATCAAAGAGATCACCTAGATGACTTGAGAATAGTGTTCAAGAAGATCAGAAAGTATGATCTAAAGATGAATCCCTCAAGTGTGCTTTTGGGGTCTCCTCTGGCAAATTCCTGAGGTACAATGTTTGCCATCAAGGAATTGAAGTTGATCCCAACAAAATCAAAGCAATCATGGAGATGCCATTCCAAAGAATCTGCGATAACTCCGCTCTTTACAAGGACAACGACTTTCATTCGGTAGTTCATATCGAATCTATCGGGTAGGTGCCAGCCATTTTCAAAATTGATGAAGAAAGATGTTTGTTTCAAGTGGGATGAAGAATGTTAGGAAGCGTTTGATAGTATCAATAGATATCTATTGAATCCTCTTATTTTGGCAGCGCCACTTTCTAGGAAGCCTCTTATACTGTATATATTAGCATTGGAAGAGTCCCTCAGAGCATTATTGGCCTAGAATAATGAAGAAGGCAAAGAAAATGTGCTCTACTACATTAGTCGAAGGTTGATTGGAGCAGAAAGTTGTTATTCTTCTATTGAAAAGCATTGTCTGTCATTGAATTTTGCAGTTCAAAAACTTCGCCACTATATGCTTTCTCATATAATTACCCCGATATCAAAAGCGATCAGCTGAAGTTCTTAATGACGAGACTAGCATTGATAGATCATCTAGCCAGGTGAGCAGTACTATTACTACAGTTTGATTTCACATTCATGCCATAAAAGGCAGTGAAAGGATAAGCTTTGGCAGATTTTCTTGCCACACAACCTATCCTCGCAGACTCTCTACTTAATAATAATCTACCGGATGAACAAATTATGCAGGTCGGGAAGAATAAAAAGCTACCATTTTGAGAGATGTACTTCGATGGGGCATCGTCGATTAAGCCTGCCCGACCTCCCAATATTATAAGGGCCCGAGCAGCATCGGTCTCATTTTTGTAGCTCCTATTGGAGCCATAATGAGGTTTTATTCAGTTTGACTGAACCTTAGACCAACAATGAAGCTGAGTACAAAAATCTAATAGCAGGACTGGAGATCGCAGTAGATGTTAAAATCCAAAATCTTCAAATCTTTGAGGATTCTCAACTTATGATAAATAAAGTTCTAGGCAATTATATGATTGACAAACTTGAATTAGCCCACTACCACCGACGAGCTCTTCACCTTCTGAAACAAATTCTGAATGTTAAAATAGCCCGAGTTCCTCGAGGTCAAAATGCTAAGGTAGATTACTTAGCCAAATTAGTCAAGGATGTGGCAAATACAAATGAGGAGTTGCCTATACCAATTATGGTCCACGACTGTCGGACCTTAGTGTCGGCAATCTTACAATTCCTGCATGCAGAGGGAATATTGGATTTGAGTCAGTAGGATGCAACCCTAGTTGATCCTCAACCTGCCAAACATATAACTATTAAAAATTGTTGACCTCATTTTTGTATGAGGTCTCTAATGGGATCCTAAAGCTAGCTCAAACTCAAGTCAATCCAATTCCAAATCAATTCCAGACCCAAATCTCAAGTCCTAAGGCACTGTCCTAAAGACCTTTTCTAATGAATTTTTGAACATCTCAAAACCCAGTCAAATGGACTCTAATTTAGGCTCTGTCAGTTTCATACTGATGGGATATGTCTCTAGAGATAAACCTCCAAATTTGAGCCCATTCTGAGGTCTTTAACCTCAGAAACTCAATTGAAACCTAAAGGCTATAAAACCTAAAGGCTATAAAACCTTCAAATATTTACAACCTATGCCACTGGACCTGCCATTAAGTAGATCATGACCTTAGAGCCCTCTCCAGAGCCTCTAATCACTTCCAGACCCTTAATCCTGATATGTTGATCAATAAACTACATTTTTTTAGATTCATTTCAGCCCTCAGTGGACCTGAGGTCAAAATGACTAAAATGCCGCTAAGGGGTGCAAATAGTCATTTTTAACCAAACGAGCTCCAAATTGAATGCAACCACCTCCAGCAAATTTCAAATGCCAAACCAACCCTGTTAGACCCATTTGCACACTCTGGGTCAGCCTAGTTGACCAAGTCAACCTGGTTGACCTAAGAGGTACGTTAAAGGTCTAAATACGTAATTTGACTAAAATGACCTATCTAAACCTTGGGACCACATCCAACAGTTTCTAAATATCATTTCAAGTTGATCAAACCCATTTCCAAAGCTTAGACCTACTTGGTTGACCTAGTCAACCTAGGTCGACCTAAGTGACCCTTCAAGGGTTCAAACAGGTGTTTTGACCAAATGACCCATTTAAACCCTGGAATCACTCCTAATATACTCCAAATACCTAATCAAACTTGTCTAGTCTAGACCCACACCCTGGGTCAACCTGGTTGACCCAGTCAACTCAGTTGACCCAATTACTCCTTAAGGCTTAGAACAGATCATTTCAACCCATCCAATGTATTAAACCTATCCTAAGCCTCAAATCAACTCAATCATATCCTTTAAGCCTCTTTGATTGCCACCCCATCCACCCAAGTCAAGTTGACTTGGTCAACCCAAGCAACCATGGTGAAACTCGACCTAATACACCCTTTCACCCATTATAGATCTCATAACCTGTTCTAAGTCACCCAACCACCATACCAGGGACTATTTAGGTATCACCTCACAAAACATTGACTGAGTTGACTGGTCAAACCAGTCAACTCAAGGTTTAAAGAACCCTTTATATGGTCAAATTCCTTCATCTAACTTAATCTCTCAGGACCCAACCTATCTAACAGTCTAGATCTGCTCTAGGCATGGTTTAGACTCCAACTCAGCAGCCTTGACCTCCCTTGACTAGTCAACTGGTCAACTAGAGCTCAAATGAGCTCTAGTAGTCAACCCAACCTATCAAGCCATACCCAGTCCAAACCAGACCCTTGTAGCTCTTGGGATCCATTCTAGAAGGTTCTTTGGACTCAATCAAACCAAACCCAGCAAGCCAAATTGGCCCAACCACCTCAGATGGTCCCCTCCCATGTGAGGACAAGGCAAGGGAGTGGCCAGCTCATCTCAGCCAGTACAGTCCTTTCCCTCTATCCCTAACCACCTAATCCAGGTGTCAATCATCCCATCACTCCCTCTGATGCATCCCAGCCGTTGCTTTTGGCTCCAAAGGCTGAATAGGGTAAGAGGGATGGGAAGGACTCATTATAAGTGATCTCTCATCTCACTCACTCCCCAGAGCTCCTATCATTTCGCTTTGAATCTTGAGTCATTCCTCTTCATCTTCCCAGTGATTTCCTGGCATTTGGTGGCTGTTCATGGTGAGATCAGGGCTCAACCGAACCTTGGATCATTCCAGTTGTCATAGCTCCTTGTAGAAGCTTCCTCCAGGCTCGTAGTCTTTAAGGATTTTGGGTAAGGAAACTCCACGAACTCAGAGAACTTTAAATCAATCAAGACCGTCCATTATATCAAGGTAAAATATAAACCCTAGGTTCTTATTTAGGTTTTTAAATAGACATCCTAATAGGATCTTTTAAAATATAAAAACTATTCACCACTAATCTTTGCTTTGACTGTCATCCAGATCTCAGTGATCATGCCATTTAATGGTTTATAAATGGAGTTTAAAACTTTTTTTGAAGTTAGGATTTTCGGGTTTCATGAACTCAGTGACAAAATCACGACTGTTCGTCTTCTCTGTTGACCGCGAACGGTCAGGATTTCATTAGATTAATGATCGGCTTCAATCGCTTGTAACGGAGGGATGATCAGCTCCCATCCGGCTGCATCTGATCTGTCCATTGAAAATCGCGGGAAGGTTGGTGTCCGTCTGATCGTTCTAAATTGAATTCAACAGCGGGATTCATCTGGATGGTCGGATCCGCTCTATCGTAGATCCAATGGTTCATCTCACTGGTGACTCATTTAAGTGAGCTGTGTTAGTTAACCGCTGCCTTCCGCGTGTTCTAATCACCGGCCGCCGCATGTAAATCTGAGATTAGGGTTTTGTTTTAATTAGATTTAGTATATAAAACTTTGAAAATTTATATAAAATAAAATACTAGTCCAAATTTTGTGTATAACCACTCATTTTTCTCGGAATAAAATTTCCTATTTTATAAAATTAAAATTAGAACCTGGTTTTCATCATTTTGAAAGTTCAATTCTAAACCCTTAATTTTCCTAATTTCTTTTAATTATATTTTATTTGAATACCTAGTTAAATAAAACATTAAATTTTAGGATATCTAAGGTCCAGTATGTATGCTCTCTGATTTTTGGGGAAATTTTAGAGCTCAACTATAAAATTTCTAAAATGAATTTTCAAATGTTTGACCCACTGCTTGCATTGGAATTCAGGTTTTCAAATATTTAAAATCTCATTTACAAATTATAAAATCATTCCATCATTGCATTTAGAACTCTATGGAATCAATGGAAGCCTATCTTTCATTGGAATTCAAGTTCAAATTGCATTCATATATTTCTTGAGGAAACATAACTTCTAATACTATGAGTATACACTTATGTTACCCTCAAATTATATGTGATTATAATTTCAATTTGGATATGAATCATTTAGGGATATGATATATATCTTCAAATAATCCTATTTCATTTATATGTATACCTCCCTTGTAATTGAATCCCTAAAATTATAAGTTACTTTTATAACGTATGACTTTGATGATTCATCCTCCTTATTCCATAGAGTATTAAGGCACTTTATTTTGTTCATGATTGTTATGTTTTATTGTGCTTGTAATTAGTGTCCAAGGGTTAGAAGAAATATTGATTTACTAGCCTATAACCTAATGACATTAAGGACAATAATTAAGGATTTGTGTCTTAGTCAATTTAGATCAAATTTAGAGAGAACTACACACATCCCTTTTGGGATGAAACTCAAAACTAGAAAACTAGTGTCATATAACTTTTGATAAAAAATACCTTGATTTGACATTAATTGATCTCAGATTTATGTCACCCTTCATTAAGGGTTTTAATCTTCAATAAATCAAAATAAATCAAATAAAACTCCTAAAATTCTAAAGTCATTCTTAATCAATTCCAACCAGTCTAAGATCAAACTTACAATCATTTAAAATCAAAATCAAAACTTAAATCTTATTAAACTTAAATTAAACCTTAACCAGCCTTAATCAACTCTTAATTGAACTTTAATTAAATACCTTAAAATCCATCTAATTTCCAATAAATACCAAAATATATACAATAAACTCATTTAAAGTTCAATAAAACCAAAAAGTCATTAATTTTTAATTTTTAATAACATTCTAATTAAAAACTCATTAACAATTTCCTAATAGATTAATTTCTTTATTAATTCATTAAAAATTCAATAAATCTTTAATAATTCTGAATGTTATAATAAAATACATTAATTAGTAAACTAAATTCAAAATTAATTTAATGTAAATTAGTTTGATAATTTGATTGATTAAGATTTATCTTAATCAATCAAATTTGATAGCTAATTTAGATTAAACGAATTCGGGTCTTCTATGCCTAGAATTTGACTCTATTTGGAGAACTTTAGACATTCTGATTTTTAAAGACCCTTAATACACATAAATAACAAAGAGATCTCCTATGTGTTGTGCATGTCTCCTTTTAGTAAGGCACTATTACATTTGGATTTGGAGATCTTCAAACAAATATAATAATACACCGACCTTATACGACGTTCTAGATTCCTTCGGGAGGGCACGTGGTATTGCATTCATAAGGTCCCTTTCTCTTTCTCTAAAAAAACTTTAGGGACTCTCAAAATGAATTCTTATCTTCTTTATAAGATGAGTGTGCATTTTCAAAGTCCCAGGACTTATAATTTGATAATTTCCTGCACTTAGGGAATTATCAATCTATAAGTTCTTTATAACTAAATAAAACAAACTTTAACTTCTAAAATTGGAATAATTTGAAATTCAAATAAACTCTATTTAAACTTCAACTAAATTCCCATTTGACCGGTAATAAACCAATCCTAATAATACATGTAATTATAACAATAATTCCTATAGGACCTATCCAAGCCACATGACCTCTTTCACACACTTAGATGCTTGTTAGGACAACCAACTCTAGCCTAGGTTAGGTCGGTGGTTTGTTGTGGTTTGTTTGCCAGTGTCTTGCCTAGAGGGCACTTATGAGTGATTGCTTACTTTTCTGTACTGCATAACATGCATATCTACTTTTCTGTCGGTGCACTAGAGAGCGGAGTGAATAAAGTGAGGGTCGTGTACTTTACTTTTCTGTCTCTACTTTCCTGCATTTATAACTGTACACAATGCACTCATAACATGCATAATTATACAACTTCTTTTACTTTTCTATACTTTACTTACCTGCAAAGTAGAATGTACCTAGGGACTGATGTACTTATAAAAAAAAATGTAAAACTTTTTATTTCTTAGATTTGTTGTATATAGATTGAGTCTGTAAAGTTTCTAGAGTCTGTAAAAGAATTAAAGACAGCTGCTTATAGATATACAAATGGGGCTCCAAAAAGTAATATCCTCCTTCAGGAGGATGTTCCTTTTTGGAATTCCATAGAAGTCCCGGAGCCTGAAGACAATAAGTAGTTGTATTTAATTCTATTTCCCTATAGGCTTAGAACCCGGGTTTGTTGTCAGTGGGGCCTGGCCACCTTTACTTTACTCCAAATTTTGGGATGTAACCGAATAAATTTTATATTAATAAAATCAGCTCTTTTATATACAACTGTTTAATGCATCATCAACATACGAGTAGATTTTAGTTTTTGTAAGCATATTATTCTGCATTTATTTTAAATTCTTTAATTACTCTTTGATTCCTAGGATAGAGCCATCTTAACTCTTGCATCATCGGCAAATTATTGTGATTAGGATTGTTAGCTGGCAGCCCACTCTAGGCAGGTGGTAAGTCCAGATTGTATACACTTTTCTCTGTACATTCATTTTAATCAATTCTAATTCTTCCAACATTCAGTGTTAGAGTCTATAATCTAAAGCCTGATCATGGAAATTTAAATTAGCCCAAATATTTAATTAAATTTGTATATAATTTTTAAAATTAATTAGTCTTCATTTAAATCAAGAGTATTCTCTTAGGAGATGTAATTAACTATAGGGGCTTGCCCTTATAGGGAGTCTAGATCCCAGAATAATCTAAACCCTATCTTAGGTTCCTTTCTAAGGGAGGGGAAAGATCTGTGAACATGGATTAGTACTTTATCTATATTTTAAGGATTTATTTCTATAATCAAAGGATAGATAGATAATTGATCTGCTCTTACAGGCAGGTCAAATATCTTATATATTCGATAATAGAAATAAATCTATAATTCATTAGTCTAATCAGGCCGATAGGACAATATACGAGTCATTCTTCGGGACGATTTGTATATTCCCTAAGCTGCACCTAATTAGAAGAATGGATTATGATTTTCTTTATCTAAAATCAATAGAAGGACATTAGGCTACTCCTCGGGGCGGTATCATGTCCGACTATGTAGATTTAATTGAAAGAGAACATTCAAAATATAAATAAAGCAAACTATTTTCAATATTTAAATAAAAACATATTTTATTTAAAATAAAACAAATTTTAAAAAATTCTTTCCATCTTCTCTTTCTCTTTCTTTCTTTTATTTTTATAAAAATATAAAAATAACATTTCCTTCTTTCTCTTACATATATTTTTAAAATTAAAAAGATGATATTTTTTAAAAAATTAAAATATAATCCAATCATATTTTTAAAATTATATTTAATTATCAATATTTAAAATAAAGTTTTATAGAATTTATTTTCTCATAAAAATTAATCAGAAGAACGTCATGTAGTCAAGAGACATAAAACTAGCAGATGTTCGGAGTCATGGCTATATTGCTTAGATATTGAGGAAGGAGATGATTGGAGGCAACCCTTCATCGACTATTTTAAAGAAAGAAAAATCCCAGAGGATAAATCTCTTGCCGCGAAAATTTGGAAGAGAGCATTACGATATACGTTCGTCAACAATTTGCTGTATCGTCAAGCATTTGATCAAATGTGGCTAAGGTGCCTAGGGACCAAGGAAGCTGATAAAGTGGTAACAGAAGTTCACGAAGGACTTTGTGGTGCACATCAGTCAGGTCTAAAGATGGCTGCTAAAATTAAGAGAAAGGGTTATTATTGGCCGATTATGGAGAGAGATTGTATTGACAATGCTATGAGGTGTCATGAATGTCAGATTCAGGGTGATGTTATACATCAATCGCCAAATCCACTACACCTAACAGTAGCGTCATAGTCATTCAAATGCTGGGGTAAAATTATAATCGGACTAATAGATCCACCGTCATTTACGGGACACTACTTTATTCTAGCAGCAACATACTTCTTCTCCAAGTGGGCAGAAGCCTCTCCATTCAGAGATGTCACATCCGAGCATGTGTTTTAATTTTATTTACCCTTAATATTATCTACAGATTTGGTGTGCCACGCTGCATAATCTTAGACAATGGTACTACATTCAAAAGTATATAAATTTATAAGTTTGTTGATCGGCACAAAATTGATTGGCAATATTCATCCATATATAATCCAAGGGCAAATGGCCTAGAAGAAGCCTTCAACAAAATATTGGTGAAGCTATTGAAGAAGGTCATCACCAAGAACAAAAGAAAGTGGCATACGAAGATGGCAGAATTGCTATGAGCATACCGTACAACCTACAAGATGCGAACCAAAGCCACTCCTTATTTATTGGTATTCAGAATTGAGGCTGTATTACCATTGGGAAATTAAACTACCATCACTTCGAGTAGCAATCCAGAATGATCTCACTCAATAGCAAAATGCCCTCCTCAAAATGAAAGAGCTCCATGAAGTCATATTGCAAGCTCAATAAAACCTAGAAATTTATCGAGGAATGATAACAAAATCCTTTGATCGAATTGTGCATCCTCAGGCATTTCAAGAAGGGGAATTGGTCCTGGTGCTAAGAAGGCCAATCATCCCACACCAAAAAATTGGTGGCAAGTTCATATCCAACTGGGAAGGCCCCTTCGTCATCGAGAAGGTGTACCAAAGAGGAGCTTATCAATTGATCGATCTGGACGGACGTAGGCCTATGCCGTCTATCAAAGACTAACATTTAAAGAAGTATCATGCATAAATATTCTATGTACAATATACTTTATAATGATCAAAATTTTATATGAATAGTTATCAATGCATACTTATATTCATATTTTGAAATTCTCTTGTATAGTAAGAATGCATTTCAAAATTCTCCCTAATACTAGGGGCATTTTAAATATTTGTTCAGGTCAATATTGTGCCATGTGCTGAGATCCCTGAATAAATATTTAAAATCTCAAAGATATAAAGTCTACCCAAAATCTCCCTACGAGACAGGGGGCATTTTAAATATCAATTTGGGTCGACATCGTACTACACGTCGTGATCCCCAAATGAATATTTAAAATCTAAAAATCTTAAATTTATTTCATTCTATGATGATCCTATGAGACAGGGGGCATTTTAAATATTTATTCGGGTCAACATCGCGCTGCATGCCGAAATCCTCAAATAAATATTTCAAAGTATCAATTCGAAACCACTTTTTTGCTGAAGAACATAATGAAATATTTTTCAAAGTATATGCAGGTGATCCTTCAAAAGTTTAAGACACCATCTATTCCAACGTACCAAGGTTCAAAAGTCAAGAAAGAGACTTTTATGACTACACACCCCAACAAATTGGGCCAGAAAAGCATGAAGTCTTTCGCCAGCCAGAAGCTTAAGGTTCAAATGGGTGTAAAAGGTCAGATCCAACACACCCAAATATGGCCAAATCGCTGGCAGCTCTGTTTACTCAATACACCATAAGAATGGCAAAAGTAGCAGAACCCACACTTCGTTAACCCATTAATAGGGACTGTAAGAAGCACGAAGGAGAATTTGACTTGACAAATTCAAGTGATCGTAGTCTACAAAATTCTCCTAAATGAATGAAGAATCAAAGTTACAATGAGAAGATGAGTCTCAAACAGCTACCGAATATTCATATGCTCTAAATCTTCAACCACCAAGGAAAACTCCAAATCTATCAACTTCAGTAAAACCACATTGGGAAGTGTAATCCCCATAGCTCAAGTCTGAAGCCTGAATGGGTGTAAAAGGTTGAATCCAACACGCCCAAATATGGTCGGATCGCTGGCAGCTCCATCTACTCAACATGCCATAAGAAAGGCCATACTAGATTAACCCCCATCTCAGAAACTAGAGGAGAAATAGTTATCAAATCTTAGCTCTCCCAATCTGATAAACTCAAGAGACTGAGATTAAAGTCTTCTCGAGTGGTTAAGGATCAAGATACTGTCTATATTTGGTACTATAGACTAAATCTGAAACCCACAAATCCTTCAAAAAATCTGTAAAGCATAAAGCAAGGATCAAAGGAACCATTCTTCAACAAGTCCGCCAAACCACAAAGCAAAGGACCGAAGAAAATATCCTATAATTCACACAAAGCCTAAGGCTGAACTAAAAGGATTTCATCATCAACAAGTCCGCAATGCATAAGGCTCTGGACTGATGACTTCTCGGCGCCGACCTAGTGCAAACTTAAAGGGTTTAGGTCACCGGAATCTACTCCTTCATCAAGCCCACCAAAGCAAGAAGCATAGGGCCGAAGGAACATAAATCTCCTGATAAATCACTATTGAAAAATTAGTCAATTCTCCATCAATATCTGTAGCACAAAGCACAAGGCAGAAGAGATCAAAATCTCATGACTCAAACTAAAGCTACAAAAGGAGCATCCTAAATGAGATCTATGAATGTTCCTAAAGACTGGGGGCATTTTAAATATTTATTTGGGTCAACATCGCATCGTGTGCCAAGATCTCCAAAGAAATATTCAAATTTTTGTTGAGATACAACTAGATGAAAGAAGAAGGTTGAGCATATACAAAATAGTTATAAACTAAAGTAATCATGGGGATTAAAGAGAACAAATGGTGGCGATGCTATCTACTAGCGTCAATCTATATAGTGATGCTCTAGAGACCTGAGTGCGAAGTACTTTACCACTATCCCATTGATCTCTACCTAACCAAGAGAAAATATATCAACTATGCTAAAGATTGCAAATGTATCTAAGGATCCATGAAGGCACAAAGATGGACTCTTAGAGATCTATAAAATGAAAATATTAGTGTGACATCCAAGTAAATTTTTGGAGATCAACTAAATGGAAATTTTAGTGTGACATCCAAGTAAATTCTTAGAGATCCACTAAATAAAAATCTTAGTATGACATCTAAGCAAACTTCTGGAGATCCACTAAATGAGAGCTTCAGTGTGACATCTAGAGCTAGAAAATATCTAGAGATTCACATGGTTAATCAGCATACAATAAACGTGGTTTGCTCTAGGTGCGTACTACATTTATTCGGGGGCATTTGTTGAACTCTAAGTAAAAAGCTTAAATCCAACTAAAATCTCGGTTAAAACTATAAAAACCAACTCAACCACATACATCATACTTACTATATTAAGTCCCAAAAATCCTGCTGAAAGAGGCGCCAAAATAGTCATGTCCCACGAAATCCTCCGCTATTCTCGTATTGCCTTGATTGTCGCCTGATTTGCGTCATTAAAAGGAAGTAGTGGTGAGAGTCTTCAGGCTTCTTCCCCTTCTATTTCCACACACATGAAAGCTCCGCTCCTGCTCCCAACCTCCAATCCCTCCTCTCACCCCGATCTCCCTTCGCACAAGCCTCCATCGCCCTGAAATTGCAAATCCTAGGATCGAAGCTCCTCTTCCATTTCTGACCTCTTCCTACATCTCATTCTATAATTCAATAATCAAAACTTAGAGGTCCACTATCGTAGGCTAACTTCCTGTATACGAGCAAATGTTCGGACCTCCCAATCCCATCCTCTTCCTCCTTCTAGTCTAGCCAAACTTTGCCCTAGCTTAACCCGATCTCTCATTTTTTCTAATCCAAAGAGAGAGAGAGAGAGAGAGAGAGAGAGAGAGAGAGAGAGAGAGAGAGAAAGAGAGAGAGAGAGGAGTCTTCCCCCTACATGAAGCCGAACTCCACCTCTATCTAAGCCGCAAAACCACAAAGCCTCATGCCTCCTCTCTATCGAGCTCTATTTGAGCCTCATCTGATCTCAAGCTCTCTGACCTAACCATCCTATCCAACCTAGTTAGGTAATTAGGTATTTGTTTTATCTTATTTTTAATGATTAATCATAATTCTTTATTATTAATATTATATTTAGTATATTACTTACAATTCTAACAATAATAATAATAATACTAATAATAATAATAATAATAATAATAATAATAATAATAATTATTATTATTATTATTATTATTATTATTATTATTAGTGTTAATATTAACATTAATTATCTATTAGTATAAATGTTATTGTTAGTAATAACATTATTAATAATAATTTTATTAATGATAATATTGTCATTATCAATAATAATGATAATAATAATTCCATTATATATGTATGCGTGTATGTTTATGAGATAAAAAAATGTGTTGCCTCAATCCACACGCTAACACCACTCCGACGCTCCCTAAGGTATAAATCTTCAAACTTGGGAAAATCCATCTCGGCGCTTACAACGTGACGAGCAACCACCCATGCATACTTTTCTTAGCACGCTGGGAGGAAGTTCATCTCGGTGTTTGTGACGAGGCAGGTAATCCCCTCCAAAAGTCCTTTTTCATTGTTCGTAGCGCGCCAAGGGACCATGCATACATGCTTTTATTAGCATGGTGGGAGGAAACTTGGTGCAGTGCTTGCAACAAAATAGGCAATCCCTGTGCGTGCTTTTCTTAGCACGGTAGGGACAAAAAATTACTTTTCAAAAAAAAAATGCTCACGCCTTTCTTTGTGTGGTGGATGAAAAAAAAATCACCGCCACGATGTCTTACAAACACCAACCGTGCATGTCTTTCTTGACGTGATAGGTAGGTGGCCTCTAGGTTTTTTCCCCTAAACAAAGAAGACGACGGGAGGCTACTGAAATTTTGTCTGAAGTAAGATAAGGACATTGAGCAATTTGGGACTTGTGTACTTTATTTAATTGACCTAAATGAACTTAAACTCAAATAAATTTGAAAATATAAGATTTGAACTTAAATTAGATTTGAAAATCAAATGATAAGAACAAAAAACTTTAACATGATCTTGATCATTTGAACAAGCAAACAAACTTGTGACTATAAGGAATTAAACTCACAATAATAAAGCACTTAGCCTTAACTCAATAAATGCAAGGTCTAAAGTAAGATATCAAAGGCATGATCATTCAAAAGCATCTAAAAGAACATCTTATGAATAGTATAAAAATGATGATGATTTATGCATATATCAATCATGTGGCCAAATAGGATCATCCACTTTCAAACAGACGCATGAGAATATCTTAGCGAGTGCTACAAATCATATACCGATGAAGAATGAACTTATATCATTCTTGCAAGAAAAGATATAGTAGTCCCCGCAAATGCACATGGCAAGTACTAGCATCGACTAACAATGATAGAGAATTTACCATACACACTATGAGCCTACGAATGGTAATCAGCAATAAACAATGGATGTTATGATACCCTTACAACTAAGGAACATGTGATGGTTAACAAATATACTTGTCATCTATAGACTTAAGCGTAATGATATGTGGAAAAAATAAATGTAAGCTCATATGAACTGTTGTAAGAAACCTGTTATGCCATTCATAGACAAATGCCGAAGAGTTTCATCAGATGTAAGCTCCTACTAGTCGTGATAGGAGAATTGCCATATACACTATATATCATCTATAGGCAAACATCGAAGCACTATGACAAGCATAGGACCCCTACAAGCTATTGCAGAAGACTCCTATACATCAAATGTACCACCCATAAGCAACATGCAACATGATTAAGCCAAATGTAAATGCCTACGATCCAAGGTAGGAGATTCATTAGTGCACTACAATGTACCTGCATTAATCATACAAGTAGTGCACAACAGTCTACCTATACAAAGTAGCAAACAACTAATCTAGAAGCTGCTATAATATGCCATCGGATCCACAACTTCTATGCAAGAGGACAGAAGGCATCTAGAAATACTTTCAAAGTACCCCCGCAAGTGCATTATAGTTTGTATATACATAGGTACACTAAAAGGGGTGAAAGTAATCATAAAACCTGCATGGTCCCCGATGAGTGTGTTATTGGTATATATGTGACTTCTAGGGATATTATGCGGGTCAATAAATTTGAATCCAATCCTCCTAAGTAGGTAAACAGGAGTTGACAAGGTTCATTAAATAATCATAGAATGCCCCCCAAACACCAACATGGGCCCCGAAGACCGTGTTATTGGTACACATGTGATTCCTAGGGATATTACGAGGGTTAATAAGTTAATTCAAGTTCAAACTTGATCCTTCTATATGGATTAATAGGAGTCGAGAGGGTTTGAGCCATCAAACAAATTTACGGTTGTGGTGATTGTTATATTTTTTTTAATATATTCATATTAGGCCTTCAAGGTCTATAATCAAAAGAATTCACTCATAAAGGCATAAAGTCTATGAGAAACTCGATCCTTAGTCAACAGATCAGCCGAGTCGATAAGGTTCAATCCATAAATAGAAATGACCCCATACACCCCGATGATGGCCGTATTGAATAGAAAATCTCAACCGGAGGGGTCCATTCCAAAAATTTTAAATGCCCATCAAAATCCAAAACCCAATAAGTTCTAAAATTCAAAAAATCATCAAAATTATAATTTAAAATATTTAAAATTGAAACATAATCATCCAAACAGTTAAAGAGAATCCATCCACCCTCCGTAACAGTTTGTCAGGGTGGACAAGTCAAAAACTACTTAAGCTCTCATAGAGACAAATTTCTAGTCAAAATTATCACTAGAAACTATTCTCAAACAATCTCTTACTAGTAAGGATGTAGTATGTGTCCTCTAAATGGAGATATTACTGCCAAATAGTACCGCAGGATACACGGTTATGACCCGGAGCCCTCTGAACCGAGTGGTTTTGCCACCAAATGGCACCATGAAATACCTATTATGGCCAAAACCAATACGTTCCTTATTGGAATTAAATCCTTGAGATATGAATCAATAGGATATAATCGATATGGCATAAAGCCCCTTGTTAGCTAAGGTGGATTAAAATTTGTTCCCTTAGATAAACATTCATCCTAGGTCTACAAGGTCCCCTTGGATGAAGCAACCCATGGCTTCCGATAAGGATCCTTTTATCAGGTTGGGTTGACTACCTCCTCTGACTAAGTAGACCAGAGACCATGATGGCCCGGGATAACAGAACCATGGGATCTTGATCGTGTCTTTCATCTATTCCCCCACCATCCGCTCTAAGTGCTAGATGGTGAAGTTTCTACTTCTAAATATCAAACCTTTCAAAACTTCCAAACCCAACCTCAAATATTAAACCCATGCTGATACTATAGCCAGATACCACGTATTATCTATGTATCTGATTGAGGACTAGCCTTAATCAAAAGTTCTCTCTCGTGATCGAGAAGGGTAATTAACTATAAGGGCTTGCACCTATAGGAAACCATAACTCAGATCATAAAGTCCTCACAAAATGAGGTTGAAATCTCTGGGTAATGTCTTATCTACAAACCCATCTGCCTTCCAAAATTTACCCATAAACTTATTCTGTTAAAACTCCCTCACCGAAGGAAAAGCAAATTAGTGAGTGGAGGCCGGGGCCGAATTTTCGGAGCCCATAATAGCCAAACCTAGAGGCTCCTGAAATCCTTAAGGATTAGTGAATATTGGAAAGAATTGGTGTTGCACTCTCCTTTTTTTTAACCAACAACTTAGTAAGCCTAATTCTTATTACAAAACTCCATCTCACCTCTTTTACTTTTTAGATGCTGATCACATTTGATTAAGGAAAAAATAAGATAGGCAACCAATAGCAGAAAGGTAGTATCAACTTATGCTGAGCATAAGAATACTACCAATATAAAATATAAATCACCACTAAATATGGAGACAAGAACCTACCCCAACGAAATTGACAGGAAAATCAATGGGAATGTAAAATTGTACCATACATTTTCAGGGTACTCCTAATTTTTTTGTCGAATACTGCATTAAGAATAATGTACTATCTCAGGAGATAGACACAATATTCTACAATAGACTCAAAGACAAAAAAGGGTATTTGAAAAAAAATATTTTCATAATAAAAAATAACAAAAAAAAATCATACAATCTCAAAAGACATACATGATATTCTAGAATAGTATTTAAAAATGAAAATGGAGTTTTAAAATATTGTCATTTCTGTAATTAAATGTGATAGAAAGAGTATCATAACACCTTAGAAAGCAAACATGACATTCTACCAAAGTATTTGAATGAATAAAGGGATTTTAAATTTAATTTACATTACCAAAGATCTTTCCAACATCTTATGGTAATAAGATAGGTTTTATTTACATCTAGAGCTATAGAGTCCACATAAAAATAAGATATAATGCTTAATAACATCCCAAGTGAGGTGAATCTTCTAATAATACTCTCCATTAAAGTAATGCCAAATATTCTCTTAGATTTTAATGTTAAAGTCAAGGATAAGAGGCTTTGGAATATTTAAAGGGGATTGGTTCAATGTTGAAAAGTTCTTAATTGAGGCCAAAGGATTAAAAGTAGGGAGCACTATTTTTCTAAGACCAGTCAAAGGTTCCCTAGTCTACCTTAAATTGAACTTTAATATTTTAGGAAGATGATTTTTTTATATATTTATAATTTATTATATAATTGGGATTATATTCTTAAAGGGAAAAGACCTATGATTTAAAGTCTTCCTCAAAACTTAGATCTATGTTGAATCACTATAGGGTAGTGATTCGAGCCTAGTCTAATGATGTGCAAAAGTGCATAAACCTTTTTTGGACTTATATCTCACCTGGAGCGGAATGTCAGTTCAACAACCTAATCAATTTCAAAACCATAATTCCAATCGAATGTAAGATGGGTAAGCTATAATTATTTAAGTTTTTAGAACATATGACCAACATCTAGAGAAATTTCTAAGTATCCTTGAACTTATGAATAGAAATTATGCATCTAATGCTAAATGTAATATTGTTTAAATATTTTTTATTTATATAAAATCTAAAGAATGCTAATTAAATCATATGTACTAATTAGTTTATAACATTTTAAAAAGACTTAGAAAATAGAAGTTATCCTAAAAGAGCATAGCTCTCTGTGATAGAATTGAACCCTCATATGTCAAGTGGTCTGCTTCTATCAGTAGGCAGGGAGTTGCCAAAGGAGGAAAGAAGGAAGATTATGATTTATGTGATTCTAGATGAGCACTTCCTTACTTTCTAAATTAATTAAATTTTGATGTTATCTTAAATTTAATTATTTATGACTATAAAAATTTTTATTTCAAAAGAATTTAGGTAAGTATTTGGGCAAAAGTACATACAAGAAATAAATTTAGAAAAAAAAATGAGTTTTTATTGCATAATCAATATAAACAAGAATTCAACCAACCACTAATAAAACATAGTAATGAATGTCAAAAGTCCAAGTGGAAAATTCCACTCAATACAAATCACAGTCTACAAAAAAAAAGGATGGCTAGACTCCACCAATAACAACCTAGAATCTAAAATTATAAAATGATGGAAGTATTTATAAAAATGAGGCATTGTGAAGTCTTTAATTCTTCTCTTTAGGCTTCATGTTTGATCAAGTTTATTTCTTCAAGTTTCATGCTTATTCCTCCATTAGGGCTTCCAAATTAAAAGAATCATCAAACAAAGGAAATACTTTCCACTTTGGTTTCTTGACTCTTTTTTTTTTTAGAAAATGCCTCATTTCTAGACTTTCACAACTCTTTTTATAAATTATATTTAAGAAAGAAAAATTAATCTACACTCCCTATTGGTTAGAAAACTAGTTTATACATTAATCTTAGATCACATCACATAAGAATATGCTCATTCTTAGAGCTACCTATAATATTGACCTTGTGTTTAAAAATTTAGGGGGCTAAGTAGTAAAAGAACCTATATAAAATTTAATTAGTTCAAACTTTTATTAATTTTAGGCTTCTTTTAATAACATCCCTGCATAAGTATTACAACTAAAAAAACATTTAGCAATGAGCATCCAAATAACTCCTAACTTAAGGAAATCTAGATGCCCGTCATAAATCATAAAAGGGAGCAACAAAGCATTACCAAAGTAAATGCCATAAGGAACTTGTTAGAGCTCACTCAAACTCAATGGAGAACAAACACTGAGGAGCTTGGGGGATGGGGAAATAATCCTAGGCTCTCCTAAATGGCTTTACAAATCAAGAGAAGAATCACATTTTAAAGAAAATTAAGAGTATTTGTAGGTGTTTTAAATTGCGTGTAATCTAAAATTCTACCAAGTTTGACCACTCTAGCCACTAATTAGGCTTGGAATGGTCCAATGCTACCTTATTTAAGGTTTTAGGGAGTTCCATTACTTGTGGACACATGATTGTGGAGTTTGGGGTGAACCCATAGGTAACATGGTCTATTTATCATGTTGTGGCTATCCCTGACCACGACTACCTAAAGGTATTGACCAAAATGATTAACTCAAGTACAATAGATTTAAACTCATTTAAAAGAAATGTTTTTCATTTCAAATGACCATAATAGCTTTCCAATATCTTGTTGGGGGTCAAGGGTTACCTTGCATATCATTTTCAAGGAAGAAAATATGTTAATTAATAGGAAGTTTGGAATACCTCTAGGAAACTGGCCTGGAAGGCTTTATCCTACATTAGTGATCATAATCATAAGGAAAGGAAGCATGGTGACTCTCACCTAATCTTAAGAGACTGGAATTCTTGATTTGATTTGCTTGATTTTGAAGATAGGAAAATTGAGAACTCACATCTAACCTCAAGTTTAAAAGATGTTGATAGGGGACTTAAACCTAATAGGAAGATTTATTTTTAATTTTATTAACCTTTAGATCTTAGGATAAGAAGCATGAGGACTCAAAAATGATGGGGCCTAATAAGCTTAAATCCAACAATAAAAAGTCTACGTCCTAAAAAATAGGAATATTAGGGACTCACATCTATTAATGATATACTAAAATTTCTTTATTTTAAATTACATTTAAATCTAATAAAAGGAAGTGTTGAAACTCATACCAATCCTTATGATACTAAAGGGTGGAAAACCTATGAAGGGGCCTAATAAGCTAAAAGATTCAACACCTGCTAGTCTAAATCTTAGGAAATAAAAAATTCATGGACTCACGCTTATTCGTAAAAGATCATAATTTATTTCATTTTGATTTATTGCTACAAATAATCAAAGGAGGCATAGTGACTGACACCAAATCTTAAAATACTAAAGGCTGACAAAGCTACGATGGGCCTAACATGTTTAAATTCAACTCCAGCTTGATCACTAACCTTAAAATCTTAAATGTATATGACCCCTATATTGTTATTTGATCATCTAAGTAATCAATGGATAATTAGCAAATAAATGTCAATGATATGATCATTTCAATATCAAAATTTCCATTAATTACTGACCTTCACAATCAAAGTGATAATACATTACAAAATTAAACTTTAAATATATTAGTTGACTGTGACCATTGATTGTCACCTAATAATTTGTTTAATTGTGGATAATCACCAGATGATTTTGAAAGATATGAATATGTCAAATCCAAAACTTCCAAATCATTAATCAAATTAATTTTACATCAAATCCAATGAAAAATCTTAATCACAAAATTCAATGCTCAAATCCAAACCTAAAACCCCTTGGTCCATAACCTTTTTTTGGACAATTTTCAATCACCTTAAAAACAAACCAAATAATATTGGAGTCATGATTGGTTAGTTACATATTAATCAAGCATGTCTCTTGGGTTAAACAAAAATGTTTAGAGGCATTCTAAACCCTTAACCTTATAAACTTAAAGTATATTCTAATATTGTAAACCTTCAAATATTTATAGCCTAAAGTATATTCTAATATTGTAAACCTTCAAATATTTATAGCCTATGCCATTAGACATAACATATTGTGATTTTTTACCTTGGAAGCCTCCTCAAATCCATTGAAAATGAAAATTGTCATAAGCATGGTGCATTGAACTAATATTGAACCCTAGCTAGACTATGGTTGACCATAAAACCTTGAAACTATAAACCAAAAACCTCGTGAAAACTTAATTTCCCTTAAACAATAATATGGCTCAGTAAAACTAGATCTTGAAACATCTTCCAACACATTTCAAATGTGACTTAGAGAACAATGAAGCCAACCCTAGGCCATGGTCAATGCTAGTTATCCAAGATAACCATACATTGAACAAAAGGTCCCTTAAGTTTTTCAAATTAAATTTCATACATGGAGACCTCCCTAAACCTTGGGACCACCTACACTAAACTCAAAACATCATTTAAAATGGGTTTGACCTAATCGTATCCCTTGGTCAACTCTTGTTGACCAAGGGTTCCCTTAAACCCTTAAACCTGAATTTGACACCAAATGACATCCTAATTGCATGGAACCTTTTCCAATAAGTTCTAAATTGCATTTGGAACTAGTTGGGCCCCACATTATCCTCTAGTAAAGTATAGTTGACTAAAACTCACATAAGCACTTAAAAATTTAAAACTAATGATTTTTATCAAAAAATGCACAAAACCTATGGTGACAGTCTATTAAGTCACTAAAAGTCACTAAAAAACGTTTCAGCCCTAGACCTACCTATTTTAGCCACATGGGTTGAATCAAGTGAACCCAAAAAGTTTCTTTAAACAAAATTCTAGGCCTTATGAAATTTAAATGCTTAATACCTGTAGTAGTTGAACCTTGATGTCTTACACCTCATTCAGTAAGCCCAACCCATGGGTTGACTTTGGTCAACCAATTAGGCTTACACAAACTCTCCAAAATCCAAATTCTTAAGCTCATTGCCAACCCATCCCAAATTGGTTACTATAAACATTTTAATTGTGTTATAGAATGTCCATCCCATATTCCATGTCTAATCATGTAGACTACTTATGTGGCAAGATTCCTCATTAAAACCTCTAAACCATGATTGGTTTAATCCTGACAAATTAGCTAGCTAATCAAAGGATCTTAAACTCTCCAAAATCTTCCATTACAACCTATTGGGTGTCCCCAACTAGAATGGTTGTTGGCCATTACTTAGGTACCAAAATATTGACCATTAAATCAAATTGCTCTATGTTATAAACACTCCCATCTTAAGCAAGGGTTAATCAATTATTTTTCTTAGCTTCATAAGAACTCCCTAATCCTCCCTCAAGTCTTACCCAACCCTTTATATCTCCAGATCTCTCCATTTGAAGTGTTTGCCACAAGGGAAGAAAGAGAAAGTGACCAAAGCCAACCAAGTTCCCATCAAGTGGATTTTAAAGCATAAAGTCTTCAAGGAAGATCTAAAGGACCTTTCTAGGATTCGATAGAGTCCAAAAATAAGAAGATCCACCAATTGGATAGAAGTATTTTTTTCATGTATATTTTTAAAATTAATGTCAAAATTAATTTAATATCTTAATGCATTGGGCCTTGAAACTCCATGGATTAGAAACTTATGGTATTAAGAAGCTCCCACTAAAATTTAATCTCATTTAGAGTGTAAATGAAGTTATAAGCATTTGAAAATTTAGTTCATTTTTAAATTAAAATTTTTGGTTTATCTAGGCTATTCGATCGCTTAGATATTTTGATCGAAAGGCTTGCACCAAGCTTCCAAATGGAAAGAGTTGTCCCTCATCCAGAAAGGGATGAACTCAAAAGTAAAAATTTGAAGTCTATAAAGTTAGTAAAAAAACTGGGTCATCAAAGAGATTTAAGAGTATTCTTTGAAGTCAATTAGAAGACTATACTTATCAGTGATCGAAGGCATAAGTATGTAACACATTAAAGGTATAATCTAATCAATCCTCCCAAATCTGTAAATATAAGAAGTTAAGTGACTAAAGTCTCCAATCAATTTATTGCTTATCTATTGCTGCGAGCTGATCGACATCATTTCAAAGGTAGTCAATCATTTTCTCATCCTGATATGATAAGACTGAAAGCAACAAATTAGTCAAACAAATTTTCTAATGAGAAGAAGGTTTCGTATCCTGAATAAGTTGCCACTTCTACTTTACTTATTATCAATAAAGAATGTGTAGTGGAAGAAATGTGAAAGAAGAGTAAAGATCAATCCAAGTCTTCTTCCAAAAATGAGTATATCTAGATTAACCTACATGATAAGTTAGAAAAATCCATAAAAGTAATAATTAGTTATCTAAATGAAAGTGCAAATAAAATAGCTAAAAACGAAGCTAGATAGATAGAAGCATTGAAGGGTCTACACAATGAGATGGCTGAGAGTGTATTCATGGTGGATATGTGATCGTATATTTGGAAACATAAATAAAAAATAAAAGTAAATCCAGTAGATGTTGAAAATGAAGAGAAAGAAGAAGAAGGAGAAGAATATGCTCTTAATCTAACTAGAAAACTTTTAGAGTTAATGTGTTAGAAAGATGAGCAAATAGCTAGAATGTAGAAAAAAAGTGAAAGAGTTAATGGCAGCTAAGGCTACATTCAAAAATAAAGAGATTTCATATGCTAAAGCTCAAATATGTATAGTTCTGATAGAGTTTATCAAGCACTGCAGTAAACAAAAAGAGGTAGTAAATGAAAATAAATATGAGGTTCTTAAACTAGAAAAGAAAATAGTCCAAATAGTACACATTAGACATATCATAGAACAACAAGTTAAAGAGGCTCTAGCATAGTTTAAGGGTACATCGTCTATTCTAAGGAATAAACCCTACCTAAAAATATATCTTGCTTCTATACCCCATAGTATTCATTCAATCCTCCTTCAAAAACTTTGATGGAACTAGAAACAATATGCATATTATAGGGCTAGTTGTTACAATATAGAAGGAAGCAATGCTTTATTAATTCAATAATTTATAAGTAATTTATCTGGTATAGCATTTGAATGGTACACTAAAATAGATGATAGTCTATTTAAGTATATCCTAAGAAGGAAGAATATTAGCAAGAAATGTAATCCTCAAATTTAGGAGCAACGTACTATTGAGATTTTTTAAATAATATCCATGGTATAATTGCTTTTCTAATAGAAGGTTTCATAATCCAAACTTTTGAGAAGTTATTGAGTAAAGCCTCTAATCATTAAGAGGAAATATTTCAATTAACCTTCTTGAAAAATTAATCTTAAAAATAGATGAAAAAGGTAAAACCTCAAAATGTTTTAAAATAATATGAGTTAATATCTATATTAGATAAAAGGGAAATAAAAAATGCAAATTTAGGTAAAAAATCCAAATCATCCACCTCAAAATCAATAGTATAATAAATCACATAATGATCAACAATTCAGATGTAGACCTTATTTCACTCTAGAGGAAAGTAGGATGCAATTTGTGGTGATCCAAAATAAGAGTTACTTATTGAAAAGGAAGTTATCAAAATAATATTTTTAAATCTCTAATAGAAAATTGAATTTACATTGCATAAACAAAAGAAGCTAGAAGATAAGGGTAAAGTGGGGCAACCAAAATATTGTCCATATCATCAGATGGTCAGTCATGAAATTGAAGATTGTGTAGCGTTTAAGTAATGACTTGAAAGAAATAGTAAATATGGATCTGTTACGATACCCAAAAAAATATTTAGTTGATTTTAGTTAAGGATCCACTAAATACATAATTAGTAAGCCTTCATAGCAGTCACAAACTAAAAACCTGGTCACGATTGGCATATAGCATTATCATGATCTTCTAAGAAGATTTTAAATGAACTTTATCATTAATCTACTTAGGTATGTCATGGAGTGCATAGTCCCCTTCTAATTGATCATGAAACTCCAGAGAAGGAAATACTGAGTAAAGTTTTAGTTGATGAACTTAAAAATATGTCACTTGGTCAATCTTGATTTGTTGAAAAAGAAAAACCCAAGAATTAAAGTACTAACATAAATAGTAAAGTTTTAGTTTCTGTAAATGGGAAAGCAAACGCTCTTGTATTACTTACATTATACGATTTCTATTTTATTTTGTAAGGGGATAAAAAGAAAATTAGGAAAGATCCAGTGTAAATATTACCTATATCTAGAAATAACAAATAGTAATATAAACATTAAAATTGGAAATAACTCTAAGGAATTAGAAAAAGTTTTAGATGAGTTGAAAGAATCTTATTCCTTTGATAGTGATTCATCGATCATTAATATTCAGGGTAATTTATTTGCATAGAAATTGAGTTATCTAATTCCGATAAATCATTAGATAAAGTTTTAAAAATTAATAATAATTCATAACTTAATGAATCTAGTGTCTCTTCCACAAATGAGATAGTTTAAGTAAAACTTCGTAGTGGTAAAATATTACCACCACCAGTATATTTAGCCAATAAAGGAAAGTAAATTAAAATATTACCACCATCATAGGTTGTTTAATACTTTAAGTTCTATGGAGATAAAAACACTATATGAAAGTATTAAACCTTTCTTTTCACTCATACAATTTAATAGACATCTAGGGATGCATAAGCTCTAATTCATGTCTGAAAGATAAGAGACTCATTAGAAAAACTATGTAATTTACATTCATTAGTCCAAAATACTTTTTTTTATAAATATAAAATTCCTTTAAATGTTTTTATTTTAGTGATATAAACTCAAAAACATCATTTTTACTTTTAGTAGGCGACTATTTTGTTAAAGGAAAAAAGGAATGCAGTGTAAAGTAAATGTTGTGTAAAATAAAGTAGAGTAATGTCAATACTCTAAGTTGTTTGGTCGTATGTAAACTAAATGCAAGAGAACTATTATTTTGTTTGTTTGGGTACATGTAAAGTAAATTAAAATCATTTTATTCTACAAACATATATATAGAATTCCCTAGGCATTCACATCCATTATCATGTACACAACAAAGCCATTATACTTGCTCAAATATGAATTAACATTTCCATATGGAACATTATAATATATATGGGGTTTCTAACCTACTCAAGATGTTTGATAGACTATTCTTGCATAGAACCCTGCATGTCATACTACTCTAAGTCAGGATCAGCATCTCTATGTAATATGGATTAAATGCCTTCATAAACTACTCTTCCCTTCTAGGCAACTTTGGGTTAAGGCTTTCATTTCTCAACCAACCATCAAAAGCCTCATGAATTGAGAAGCAAACCATCTCAATAAAAACTCATATAAGCAGGGAGCTTTAAATTCAAAGAATAATTTCTTGAATTTATAGAATTTGGCCAAAGAGGCATTCAAAAGATTGAGCTCCCATAACTGCTTCCGTATCATATAATCTAACAAGAAGGGAATTTTATTAGAATAAATTTAAATAGTAATAAAGGAGCCAAAGAAGCTAGTCATGCAAAACTCTGCCTTACACAAAGCACCTAGGTCTAACGAGCACAACGAAGGAAGAAACAAATTATGAATATTCACATTACAATGGAAAAAAGAAATGATGGCTCACTCGTGTGTATTCCTTTTTTCACCTAAAATTGAGTTGCTTTACTTTACGTAGAAAATGAGCTAAAATGAAGAGTTCCTAATACATTATAATATTACTTTCCTTTACACTATCCAACCAAACACAAAAAAGTAAAAAAGATAATGCATTTTTTTTACATTGCAATCCTTTTTCCTCTAACCAAACAGTCCATAAGCTAAATTATACATTTAGATTAAAAATTAGAACTTTAATTCTAATTAAGCATAATACTTTTTTTGAGTTTAAAACTCTAGTTTATCACTTTAGTACTTGATTTGGTCGGTATAATTGTATATTTTAGTGGGCTCTCATTAATTTCATATCAAAGAAAAAAATAAGCACATTTTTACTCAATAAGTAAAATACTAGCCCATCACAATCAAGTTTTTGAAAAAACTATGGTTTTGGCAATGAAGATTGCCATTATAGTGTTTAGAAACACAAAATGATAAATAAGTCAAACTGAAAAATATTGTGGTGGTGCAGGATACATGGAATTAGATTGCACACATGGGAATTTGAAGTGTCAATTTTTTTACTTGGCAACCACTATAGCATTTGACACATACGAGTGTCATAGAGTTACCAAAGAACACAACCACTATAAAAATTCGTTAGGGATGTTAAGCTCTATAGAACTGGCCCAAGCTAACCAAGAGGGGGGGGGGGGTGAATTGGTATTTTAAAAATTTTCTTCTAACAAAGAATAAAAAACATAAACCAAAATCACAACATAAAAATAAATGCGGAATTAAAAGTGCGGAAGCAAGAAAATAAGAACACAGAAATTTATAGTGGTTCGGTCAACTCGACCTACGTCCACTCCTTGGAGGCTCCCTCCAAGTATTGCACTACAAAATGTGACTCTCCTTTAGCCCCCACGGCTAGGCGGAGAAGCCCTTACAAGAACCTCTTTTTTGTCACCCCGGCAAGGCAGAGAACCTACCTCCTTTTGCTTCCTCCTAAAGCTGGCAGAGAACCACAACAAAAAGCTAACTCCTTACCTCTACCGACCCTTCCACGGATGAGAAACTCACGACGAAGAAGAAGCAGAGCGATCCTTGAAGCAACCCTTGTGAATCCCCTCACAAGCTCCTCCTCACAAGATCCTCTCTCTCTCTCCCTTTCTCTCTTTCTCTCCTCAAGGCCTTCTCAGGTCAAGGCAGCAGCCAAAGGTCTTCAAAAATGTTGAACAAGAGCTCTTAAATAGAAGAGCTTCAAAGGAGCTCATTAATTGTAAGTTGCCGACTTTATCGTCCAGGCCGATATGGACATCGGCCTGGCCGATCAGTACAAAACTCAGAAGATCGGCCAGAGCACCGCCCTGGATACACTACTGGACGATTGAATTTTGGCTTGATCATCCAGGCCAATCTCACGATCGTCCTGGCCGATCAGTTCAAATCAGAGGAAAATCGTCCTGTGAATAGCCCTGGATACGAGCTGGCCGATATTTATCGTCTTGAAGTAACTTAAGGTTTTTGACTGGATCGTCCTGGCCGATCCTGCGATCGTCCAAGACGATATGATCGTATCAATCATCCTTAATTACTCTCTTGATTAACTGATCAATTAAGGCATAATTTGTGAATATCGTCCAGGCCGATCAATTATCGTCCTGGCCGATAATTTAAAAATACAGTATACCTTAATTATCTATGGTGGCTACTTCTTTCTGTTTTGAGCTTATCGTCCTGGCCGATACACGTATCGTCCAGGCTGATATGTTTATGAAGGCTACCTTAATTAAGAATCCTTATTTAGACTTTCTGTTTTAAGCCTGATCGTCCAGGCCGATGTAAAAATTGTCCTGACCGATATGAGTAAAAATAGAAATTCTAAGTCTCTCAAGTGTGTGTGTGTGTAAGGTTACTTAGCATCAGTCTCTTTGACCATTACAAGTAGACTCAAAAAGTGAAAAATAAAAGTACAGACTGACTCAACCCTAAACCTATGCAATCCTGAATTGGCTTCATCTTGTTCGTCCGATCTTCGATTCCTGAAACGTCAGAAGCAACAAGCAGTCCAAGAGAAATAGTGTTTGTTAATCATCAAAACATAAGCCATGAAAATAGATTTGCAACAATCTCCCCCTTTTTGATGATGACAAAACACTACGAAAATAATTAGCAGTAAAAGTTCAGGATTGATAAAAAAAGGAACCTCATAAACTTCTCCCCCTTTTGACATATCAAAAAGGAGGGAACAAAAGACAAAAAGCATATGAATATATATATATATATATATATATATATATATATATATATATATATAATATATATATATATATATATATATATATATATATATATAGCTAAGGCATGAAAATGATATCGTATTCCATGTGATTGATTTAAAAAACTTGCGAGTTAATGAGTTAACAATCTCATTAATCCATAGAATAGTAGAATATCCGTTCATGGTTTACCCTTAGCTCAAACATTTTCTTAGGGTAGAATCATCTTTTGAAATCAATGACCTATCTCAAATAATTAATTGGATATGAGAAAAAGAATCCACCCATCACTTGTCATATGAAAAAAAATCTTTATAAAATAATGAAGTAAAGTAAACTTGTCACGATCACAAGATAATCGAAATCAAGCCTTTGAGAACCAAAACTTCTAAGTTCTAAAAGATTTAAAAAGGGAGAATAGCTTGCTTTTGAGTGGGCTCATTTTATGCCTCTTGTCAATTTAGTGGCGCTTTGCGCATCTTTTTATAGATTTTTCGATTTTTGGCATCTTTACGCTTCTTTTGTTGGCATCATTGGCTAAATTTTGTTATTTTTTGCAAGCTAGATTCTCTTTTATAATCCTTTAAAAAATCTTAGTTGTGAATATATCTTCTCAGATATTAGAGAATAGGAGCTCTCTCTCTAACATAAGGAAGAATTACCACAAGAAAAATTAATAATCAAAGACAAGAGTAATGAGGGATCTTGATGTGGCAAAAAGACTTTAATCATTATAAATATAAGATAGATTTGTTTAAGCAAGCTTAAGAAAAGATCTCAATTTCATAAACAATCTTTAATTTGAGATAGATTTTTGATTAGAAAAGAAAACTATGCCACTAAAATAGGTTAGAGAAAGAGACACAATCACAAAATATTCCTACCATCTAAGAGATTGAGTAGATGAAAACGCATTGACTACAAATTTTCAAAAAAATAAGGACAAGGAATATAACACCATATCAGCAATGATTTTAAAAACTAAGTAAAAAGAGACAAAAGAAAAACACACTAAAAAGTCAAAACAACAAAAAACAAAAAGAAAAACAAAAAGCAAAAGAAAATAGCTAAAAGTTTCATGCATTTATGTCAATCACACCCAATCTGGTCCTTAAAGAACTGAAAGTGTCGAAGGCCAGTGGTTTAGTAAAGATGTCTGCCAGTTGGTTTTCAGTTGTCACATGGTGTAACTCAATGTCTCCCTTAGTCACATGATCTCTAATAAAGTGATGTCTAATGTCAATGTGTTTAGTCCTTGAATGTTGGATAGGATTTTTAGAGATGCATATGGCACTAATGTTGTCACAAAAGATTGAGATGGTGCTTACATGTAATCCTAAATCCAATACCTGTTGTTTCAACCAAAGGACTTGGACCACACAACTTCCAAGAGCAATGTATTCAGCTTCAGCAGTGGAAAGTGCAACATAGTTTTGCTTCCTACTAGACCAAGAGACCAAAGATTGTCCAATGAATTGACAAGTTTCAGAAGTGCTTTTTCTATCCACCTTGCATCCTACAAAATCAGAGTCAAAAAAACTAATAATCTCAAAAGAAGTGCTGTGTCTAGGGTACCAAATCCCCAAGCCTTGTGTCCCCAAAAGGTATCTAAAAATTCTCTTAACAGCAGTCATGTGGGATTCCTTAGGGTTAGCTTGAAACCTAGCACAAAGTCAAATACTAAACATGATATCAGGTCGGCTCGTAGTCAAGTAAAGTAAAGATCCAATCATGCCTCTATACTTCTTCTGATCAACAGACTTACCACTTGGGTCCTTATCTAATGGAGCACTAGAAGTCATGGGAGTGTTAATTGGCTTGGCTTTGTCCATCTCATATTTCTTCAAAATGTCCTTTATGTATTTTGTTTGAATTAGAAAAGTTCCATCCTCCAATTGTTTTATGCTAAACCCCAAAAAGTAAGACAACTCACCCATCAAACTCATCTCAAACTCTCTACTCATTGTTTTAGAAAAATCATCACACAATTTTTTATTAGAAGATCCAAAGAGTATATCATCCACATAAATCTGAACAATGAGTAAATCATCTCCAACTCTTCTAAGAAAAAGGGTGGCGTCTACGCTCCCTTTGACAAACTCCTCTCTAGTAAGAATGTGCTAAGCCTCTCATACCAAGCTCTTGGTGTATGCTTTAAACCATACAAAGCCTTTTTTAATTTAAACACATGTTTTTGAAATTGAGAGCTCTCAAAACCTGGAGGTTGTTCTACAAAAACATCTTCTTTTATTTTCCCATTTAAAAAGGCACTCTTGACATCCATTTGAAAAAGCTTAAATCCTTTATAACAGGCAAAGGCCAATAGCACTCTAATGGCTTCCAATCTAGCTACAGGGGCAAAAGTCTCCTCAAAGTCTATCCCTTCTATTTGATTGTACCCCTTAGCCACCAATCTTGCTTTATTCCTCACCACCACTCCTGAATCATTTACCTTGTTCTTAAAGACCCACTTTGTCCCTTTTGTCTTTCCACAAGCTCCCAAACATCATTTCTAACAAATTGATTCAATTCTTCTTGCATTGCTAAAATCCAAAACTCATCAAAAAGGGCTTGGTTAATGGTGGTGGGTTCAGTCATAGAGATAAAGGCAGAGTGGTTCACCTCCTTCCTAAGTCCATGTCTAGTCTTAACTCCACTAGAAGGGTCTCCTAAGATCAAATCCTTAGGGTGACTAGTAGAGTTTCTCCAATCTCTAGGCAAAGTGTGTGAAGGTTCTCCCCTTTCATCAAAATTTTCTCCTCCTTGGGTGTCTTCTTCTACTCCTTCATTACTTAGGTGCTCACTCCACTTCCCCAAATTTTCTACTCCACTTGCAATCTCTCCAACATCATCATCTTCTACTCCATGTTTCTTAGGATAAGACTCATCAAAAACTACATGGGTTGTCTCTTCCACCATCAAAGTGCTTTTGTTAAACACCATCAAAGACTTCCCAATACTAGAATATCCCAAGAATACTCCATCAGATTTAGGATCAAATTTTCCCAAGTGAGACTTCCCATTATTGTGAATGAAAACCTTACAACCAAAGACATGAAGGTGGGAAAGATTGGGTGTCCTACCCTTAAGGATCTCATAGGGTGTCTTCTCTAATTTGGCTCTAACATTCACCCTATTCTACACATAACAAGCTGTGTTAACCGCTTCAGGCCAAAGTATTTTGGAAGAGAATACTCAGCAAGCATGGCTCTAGCGGCTTCCATCAAGGTCTGGTTCTTTCTTTCAGCTACTCCGTTCTGCTGAGGGGTCCTAAGGGCTGAAAAATTCTGGCTAATCCCCTTGTCCTCACAAAAATCTCCAAATATTTTATTTTCAAACTCTCCCCCATGATCACTATGGATGGTCAAAATCTCACAACCTAGCTTTTTCTAAATCCAAGTATAAAATGTTTTAAACTCCACAAAAGACTCATTTTTATGTGAAAGAAATCTAGTCCAAGTGAACCTCGAGTAGTCATCAACAATCATAAAACCATAGACTTTCCCTCCCTAGCTGGCCGTGCTAATGGGTCCAAACAAATCCATGTGAAGAACTTCTAAAGGTCTAGAGGTGCTAATGTCCTTAATGGGGTGAAAAGTGGAGTGGACTTGCTTTCCTAGTTGACAGGCATCACAAAGGTGGTCTTTTGAAAACTTAAGTTTGGGGACACCTCTAACTAGGTCCTTTTGGGTCACTTTCCTAAGGGTTTTCATACTTGCATGACAAAGCCTCCTATGCCACAACCAAGAATCATCAATCACAGTTTTTAAGCAAAAAGAAGCAGCACATTCAATGTTATTTAAATCAAGCATGTAGACGTTGTTGATCCTCTTTCCCTGTAAAATAGTGTTGTTACTTAAACTTATAATGCATGAATTTGCAAAGAATTGCACGATGAAGCCTTTGTCACAGAATTGACTGATGCTGAGTAAGTTGTGCTTCAATCCATCTACAAGCAAAACATTTTCAAGCATAAGGTTCTTGGAATTATCAATTATACATGCTCCTACCACCTTCTTGGTGGTGTTGTCTCAAAGAGTAACCTTGCCTCCAGTCCTAGACTCTAGTACAACAAACTGGCTGGCATCACCAGTCATATGTCGAGAGCATCCACTGTCAAGGTACCACATACTCTCACGAGGTCTTTTGTGAGAGCCCTCCTGCAAAATTATCAAATGTTAGATTTAGGAACCCAAGCAGGTTTGGGTTCTTTCTTATGAAGAGAAGAACGCAATGCATGTGTGGTATGCTGTGGATCATGCACCTTAGGTCTCCACACCCAATGTGTACTATGGTGAATCATGCAAGTGTGTGAGATGTGTCCTAGCAAGCCACATGAAAAACATCTAACTCCAGGAAAGGGATTTCTTAAGTGGTTTGAGTTATAATGCCTCTTCCTAGGTTTTGGCAATTAATCAAAAGTAGATGTCATCCTAGTTTTCTTACATGCTTCTAAATCATTTTGAATCTTCAAATTAGTGCTTTTTAAAACTTCATTTTCAATCCTCAAATTTTTCTCTATCTCCTTAGACTTCTTAAAATCAGATTCAAGTGATGTGTGTGATACTTTTAATGCATCAAGCTTTTCAACTAACTCACAATGATTTTTATTTAACTCATCAAATTCATCAAGTAAGGTCATGTGATTTGAATCAATTATTTGATGGTCTTTAATCAAAATTTCATGCTCTTTTTGTAGATTTAAAAATTCTAATTTCAAGCTAGCATGTGTTTTCTTTAATTTCCTATATGGTGCATGGATTTTTTCTGAAATTTTAAGAAGCTGATCGTAGGAAAGTTCACATACCACTTCTTGATCAGGATTGTTGTCCGCCATCAAGCACAATTTTGATGTCTCATCTTCTGGTTCTGTCTCCGATGAATCCAATGCTGAATCCGCCCGAAATGCTTTTTGTAGTTTCATCTTGTCCTTCCTTGGCTTAGGTTTCTCCTCACCCTTTCCTTTGCTTGAGTGATCTTTAAGCATAGGGCAATCAGTTCTCACATGTCGAGGCTTCCTGCATTCAAAAACATCAGAAGGTCCTTTAACATGTTTATGATCCTTACCTTTTCTCCAATTTTGATGATGCTTTTGTTTCTTCCTTAGAAAGCTTTTTAATTGCCTTTTGATGAAGGCAACTTCATCGCTTTCAGACCCGGAAGATTCAGAATCCAATTTGTGCGCCTTCAGTGCAATTGTTTTCTCCTTTTTCTTCTCACCTGCATCAAGATTTCTTTGATTCACCCCTTGCTCGTAAGCAATGAGTGAGCCAAGTAAGTTATCAATTGAATAGGTGTTCAAATCCTTAGATTCTGTGACTGCAGTGATTTTGGCATCATAAGACGAAGGCAAGCATCTTAAAATCTTGTTTACTTTTTCATAGTTCAAAAGTTCTTTTCCTAGTGCATGCAGTGAAGTAACTATCTGAGTAAACCTAGTGTACATGTCAGAAATTGATTCATGAGGTTTCATACAAAAAAGTTCGTAGTCATGCAAGAGAATGTTCAAACGGGATTGTTAAACTTCATTAGTACCTTCATAGGTGATGCACAATTTATCCCAAATCTCTTTACCAGTTTTGCAAGTTGAGACACGCATGTAATCCTCAGATTTTAAAGCACAGAAAAAACAGTTCAAACATTTTGCATTTAATTGAGCTAAATCTCGTTCATCGAAAGTCCATTAAGTAAAAGCAACTTCAGTTTTAACACCATTAATTTCACGAGAAGGTGGAGAATAACCTTCTTGAATAAGCATCCACATGCGATAATCAGTAGATTGTAAAAACGTTGACATGCGTTTTTTCCAAAAATCAAAAGGTAGGTTATCGAACAGGGGAGGTCGGGTAATAGAGTACCCTTCCGTAGTGTTGCGATTCCCAAGGTTGGCCATGGATCTAATTCAAAAAGTTTTCAAACTTAAATTTTTGAATCCCGCTCTGATACCACTTGAAAGTTTGTTAGGGATGTTAAGCCCTACAGAACTGGCCCAAGCTAACCAAGAGGGGGGGGGGGGGTGAATTGGTATTTTAAAAATTTTCTTCTAACAAAAAATAAAAAACATAAACCAAAATCACACCACAAAAATAAATGTGGAATTAAAAGTGCGAAAACAAGAAAATAAGAACACATAAATTTATAGTGGTTCGGTCAACTCGACCTATGTCCACTCCTTGGAGGCACCCTCCAAGTATTGCACTACAAAACGTGACTCTCCTTTAGCCTCCACGGCTAGGCGGAGAAGCCCTTACAAGAACCTCCTTTTTGCCACCCCGGCAAGGCATAGAACCTACCTCCTTTTGCTTCCTCCTAAAGCTGGCAGAGAACCACAACCAAAAGCTAACTCCTTACCTCTACCGACCCTTCCACGGACGAGAAACTCTAGATGAAGAAGAAGCAGAGCGATCCTTGAAGCAACCCTTGTGAATCCCCTCACAAGATCCTCTCTCTCTCCCTTTCTCTCTTTCTCTCCTCAAGGCCTTCTCAGGTCAAGGCAGCAGCCAAAGGTCTTCAAAAATGTTGAACAAGAGCTCATTAATTGCAAGCTGCCAACTTTATCGTCCAGGCCGATATGGACATCGGCCGATGGCCGATCAGTACAAAACTCAGAAGATCGGCCAGAGCACCGCCCTGGATACACTCCTGGACGATTGAATTTTGGCTTGATCATCCAGGCCGATCTCACGATCGTCCTGGCCGATCAGTTCAAATCAGAGGAAAATCAACCTGAGAATAGCTCTGGATATGAGCTGGCCGATATTTATCGTCTTGAAGTAACTTAAGGTTTTTGGCTGGATCGTCCTGGCTGATCCTGCGATCGTCCCGGACGATATGATCGTATCAATCATCATTAATTACTCCCTTGATTTCATGATCAATTAAGGCATAATTTTTTAATATCGTCCAGGCCGATCAATTATCGTCCTGGCCAATAATTTAAAAATACAGTATACCTTTACTGTCTATGACGGCTACTTCTTTCTATTTTGAGCTTATCATCCTGGCCGATACACATATCATCCAGGCCGATATGTTAATGACGGCTGCCTTAATTAAGAATCCTTATTTAGACTTTCTGTTTTAAGCCTGATCATCCAGGCCGATGTAAAAATTGTCCTGGGCGATATGAGTAAAAACAGAAATTCTAAGTCTCTCAAGTGTTTGTGTGTGTAGGGTTACTTAGCATCAGTCTCTTTGACCATTACAAGTAGACTCAAAAATTGAAAAACAAAAGTACAGACTGACTCAACCCTAAACCTACGCAATCCTGAATTGGCTTCGGCTTGTTCGTCCGATCTTCGATTCCTGAAACGTTAGAAGCAACAAGCAGTCCAAGAGAAATAGTGTTTGTTAATCATCAAAACATAAGCCAAAAAAATAGATTTGCAACACACTAGGCTTTAATTAAACTAATAATGATTTTGTCTTAACACTGTAGTGCTTATAATAGTGTTGTGACACTTCTAAAAGCACGGAGTCACTTGCCAAAGCATTATAATGAAAAAGTTATGATCTAATGGTTAATTAGCTAAATTTCCACAAAAACTATAGAAATAACTAACATAACATCTCAATGCTTGAAAAGGTAGTGTTGAGGCACTTGAGATAGTATAAAAGCACTATAGTGTTCAAGAATACAGCACTGCAATAGTGTAATCTAGTGAGTATTTTGGACAGCTCAACTTTATGATGCTAGTTTTGAATGTCACAACACTTAGCAAGTTGACATTATGGCACTTCAAACCCTCACACTGTGGTGCTAGTTTAATTTTTAGCATCATACTTTTTTTTACAAGAATCCTATCATAACTTAGTAAAAATCAAGAATTAATAATAGTTACAAATAATATATCACAAATAATAAAAAATATAAATCACATAAAGCACAAAAAAATACTAAATAGAATTTGGTTGCATCCTAATACAATGGTAAATTTATAGTCTTCAATCAGACTTACCTAAATTTATCATTTTAGTTGGGGTGTGTCATGACCACTCCTCAAGTAGTTTCCACTATGATCCTTCTCTTTTTCTTTAGGGTTAACTTAATATTACTAGGAAATGATCTAAGGGGTCTACTACCAAAAGAGAGTGCAAGCTATCCTAATTTAATTTCTAAATTTTTTATAGAAGCTACTTGACTTTATATTTGAGTTCCAATTGAGTCACTACTTCTTCCAAAGCTATCTTCCTACTCCAAAACTAATTTTTTTATTAAATATTTGGGCATAATAAGGACTAGGATTCACCACATGTTGCTAAGGATCTTTCCAACTTACCCCTTGAATTGATTGACATGCATTCCACTGATTGTTTCCACCAATATTGTTATTAGACTAATTAAAGTTCTGATAATTCCTCTAACTTGAATTATACGTATTAAAATAGAGATTATTGTTTCTTCTAATTAAATTCATATTTTAAATCCTTAGAGCATTATTATCACCCAAGGATTTTAAATCTTGCTCTTTCAATTGCATAAATGGTCTTGATTCTAATCCTGAATTTACTCCAAAGGCAAATTCTTTGAAATTATACCTGCTTAAGAAGTAAGAATAGACAATGAATGATTCACAAATTTTAGTTACTCTCTTAGGATTTGTCCTATCAACAAGCCACTTGAAATTATTTATAAACATTTCCTCTATTAGTTCATATGATTCCTCAAATGGCTTAAACATTAAAGATCCTCTAGTTGCAACATATATGATTAATCTAAGGGATCCTACCAATTCATTATAAAAAATTTGAATAACCAACTAATTGGGTAAAAGCATGGTGAGGGAATTTCCTAAGTATTTTCTTAAATCTCTCCCAACTTTTATAGATTGATTCACCCTCAAACTGAGCAAAGGATGTGATTCATTCTTAAGTTTGATAGTTTTAAAGGTGAGAAATACTTAGGTATAATTTTTTTATCCAATTTATTTTAGGTGGTTATAGATACTAGTGGAAAATTATTTTTCCAACATCTTAGCTTTGACCCTTATAGAAAATGGGTACAATCTAAATCTATTAGAATCATCACTGACACCATTAAACTTAAAACTTATCTATATTTTTAAGAAACTGGTTAATATAAATTGAGATCCATAATAGGAGTTCTTCGAAACTATAAATTTTAAACCATCAGAATTAAGGCATGTTTTAATTTATAAGAATTAACCTGGATAGTATGTATAATAATACTCTAATGGATTCCTTCTACTAAAGGATTGGAATACTTTCTAAGAGGTCGAGAAGGGTCCTTATCTTGTGTTGAGTCATATATTTCTAAAAGATTTTTTATTTTTTAAAATGTTTATAAGAGTTCTTTCTAACTCAAAGTAAAATAATAAGGGTTACTTACTAGATCAATAAAGCATGCATTAATAATGATATAACTAAAATAAATTTCACTAGCTAAATAATGAGCAAAAAACCTTTTTTGGCTTTTCAAAAATTTATCAAACAGGATAAAGATACAGAATATAAGTTGGTCTAAATATATACACATTTCAATAATATAGATGAAATTACAATATGAATGTTACTTCCCCAACAAAGGCACCAAAAAGATTAGAGTGGGCTAGGATGTAACTTGATAAGTTACAAAATGCTTAGGTTTTCTTTGATATAAATTAATAAAATCTTTCTAAAATACATAAGTACAAGTGTTGAATCAAGTAATATAGTAGAGTATTAAACACACAAGAAAGTGTTCTTCTTAGTTGCAAATAAACTACAATTTGCTAGTCAAAATATACAATATTTCCTACTAAAAGAAAAAAAAAGATATTTTTTAGTTTTTATCACCAAATGAAAAACTTATAAAGAGACTTTGATACGTTTGGAAATAAAATGTTTTGGACTAATGAATATAAATAACATAGTTTTTCTAATGAGACTTTTAATTTTTAGATGAGGATCAATATGTTGTTGACCTCATTTCTGTACGAGGTCATCATAATCTATTCACACACCAATGTGTTGATCTGGTGGTTCATAATCATCAAACTATTTCTCATCCAGAACTCAATCTACACTTTAAACAATAGCATGCACCTGTTTGCAGCTACCTAGTCTCCATTCAAACTTCAAAAATCCAATCTTCAATCAAATATTAATCATATATACAATCAACTTCAATCATATATTCAATATCAACCTATGATCACTTGAAGCTATAGCCCAACATTGTAGCAAGGTAAGTCAATACACTACCTGGCCCAGTGCACTAGCACCAGGTGACCACCACTTGATTTTTTTATCCAATCATCAATAATCACCTATTTGATTTTCATTTATGTAGATAATTTAATTAAAATCAACTAAATTCAAAATTTCATTCAAATCCCAAAGTTTATATCAAAATTAAAGGTTAAGGCCCATGTTCTATAACCCTTTTTGAGTGATTTTTCAATCTCCTCAAAACTCAATCAAATAACCTCTGATTCATGATCTATCAATTGCATATTGATTAAGCATCTCCTTAGAGTAAACCTTTCGAATTTGAGGCCAATCTTATACCGTTGACCCTAAAAACTTGATTCAAATCTAAAATCTACAAAAACCTTCAAATATATATAGCTTATGCCACTAGACCTTCCACCTTGTAGATATTGACCTCAGGACCTTCCTCAAAACCTTTGACTATGTCCATAATCCTCATTATGACATGCTGAACATAAAATTACATTTTAGTGGACCCAGGTTTACCCAAAGTTGACGTGGTCAAAAAGACCAAAATACCCTTAGTGTTAAATTTGAAGTTTTCTCTAAACTTTAAAATGGTCTAATCTAATTAATATATTTCAATCCAATTGGAATTCCTATCTCTTAAAGCCACCTTCAATAGTCTCACATCATTAAAAAATAACTTATAACTTATTGGACCCAACCCCTAACCATAGATCAACCTGGTTAACCAAATCAACCAAGTTTGACCAAGTGAACTTACACTTGAATCTAGCTCAAACTCACTGACCAAGGCTTTTCAAAACCTACCCAAAACCTTAGGATTACCCATTAGGTTCTTAAGAGGGTCCCCTTTAAGGCCCAAACCTTGGGCCCACTTGGGTGAGCTATTTGGCTTTACCCAAGTATTTGTAGAGGGATCTCCATGAGGAAAACTTGAACCTAAGCCAAATCAGATTATTACCCCCAACTCAGCTAGCCCATTCTCTAGGTTCATCTAGGATAAGATGAACTATCTCAAAGTGCACAAAATAATTATAGGTTTAGCCAACATTTAACCTAGGAACCATCAAGCAAAAATGACACTTGCGTTGGGTGGCCCTAAGTCAAAAGTACATTCCCTAGTCAGCCCAACCCCTAGTTTGACTTGGGTCAAGACCTAGGCTAGCCGAATATGGTCAAAACTACTTATACTTTAGCTAACTTTCAATATATACTAAATACAAACCATTGGATTATCATATTAGATAGCCTTTAACCCAACACATCTCCCCTAGTTAGCCTAGCCTCTAGCTTGACTTGGTTACTCCCAAATTGACCCAAACTTTCTAAGTTTGGGTTAACTTGAGCCATCCTATATAATTGGGCTTCACTAGGCTCAGATGATCTCTACTTTGAGCTCATCAGACCTCCAGATAACTTCCACCTCATCCTGACCCAAGCAGTGGTTGGTAACAACCAAAGCAAATTGAATGAGCTATTGCCCCATCCCCCCCCTCTAAAGCTCTGTTCTCATCGACTTTAAGCTCATGAGGAATAGGACAGTTTCCCCCTCCAGCTAGTAAGAATCTATTGGTTTTCCAGAGCTATCCCACCCCTCCAAAGCCACAACAAAATATTGAATAAATACCATTTTAGATGGCCTTACTAGCATCTAGTATTTTTAAATAAATCCTTAGAGTTTCTTAAACTTTCCCTTAGCTTCCCTAGCCCTCTCTCCCACTGCATCCATCAGTTCATGCTAGCTCTGGTGTAGTCTCTCAACCCTTCGCTTGAAGTCATACTTCTGGTGCTCTTCTTGCCACAATTCCTAAATAGGAAGTGTTCTTAGAGGACATCACAAGATTCCTTATACAAAACCCCACTGGTTGGAGTCTTCTCTAAGGTTTAAACCCAACCCTGAGCTCCCTAGCTAGCTATTCTAATCAAGTGTGAAGGAAACCTTCAACACAACATATTTCCACCAGTAGATTGTACCCAATGTCCTTATTCTTCCTTTTAAGTTTGGTGGAGTTTCACTGGTGAATTCTCTTAAATCATATCAAAAAGCCTTTACTGTCATGGGGCTCTACAGGAGGTTGAAGATATAATCAGATACATTGATCTCATATAAGATGTCTATGGTTAATTATAGGTTTATCAGGTTAGTCATAATGATTAGTTGGCCAATTACACGATGATGTTTGTAAAAGCGTAGTGGACTATGTAATTCAGTACTTAAAATTCTAAAAATTATAGCAGATTTAGTAAACTCATTGCTCATCACACACTTAACAAAGTTAGGAGTTCTTAGACTCATTAAAAAGGTTTTGAGGAGACATACAAAAGTCTCATGGTTTAAAGCTATGATCATGCATGAAACTTAGTTAATTCTATAAATAGCCCTCAGAGTATTTTTGTAATATTAGCTTCAAATTAGCTCACTATGGCTTGATACTTTGGGAGATTAATTTTAGGCATGCCCTAACGTATCTAAAATTTCTCCCCTTTGTTTGATGTTGTTGTAAATCTGAGTTTATGGATTAGACTTTGATGATAGCAAACATACATGATTTCCTACGACTGCCTTGCCTACTAACTTTTCAGGTCCACAAGATCGAATGCAACTCAAGCCAGCTCAAGATCGGGTAGAATTAGGTTGAGTCAGTCTGTAATGTTTTTCTTTTCCTTGAGTCAATTATAAAAGTGGTTCCTGATACTAAGTAACCTTGCACACACACAATTGAGGGGTTTTCTAAGTTTTACTATTTTGAGTACATCGGCCTGGATGATGTTCATATCTGCCAGGACGATCCAACTAAAAATAGAAACCCTAATTAGGGCATCCTGGTTAAGCAGCCATCATTAAGCAAATCATCATGGATGATACTTGTATCAGCCCGGATGATAGGCTCAAATTAGAATGAATCAGCTGCCCTGATCAATTTAGTTATTCTTCATTTTAATTCATCAGACAGGATAAACTCAACATCGGCCTGGATGATGCAGCACAATTATGCCTAAATTAATCTGGCAATTATGGAAAGTAATTAAGGCTGATTGATACAATCACATCGGCCAGGCTGAACGCAGGATCGGCCAAGATGATGGACTGGATGATTGACATCGGCCAGAATCTAATCAGGGTGATGTTCAGGATGATTTTCCTTGGATTTAAACAAATCATCTAGGATGATATGGAATCGACCTGGACGATGTAACCAATTTTCTTCTGATTGTCCCAAATTGTCCCGGTTGATTGAGCTTACTTTGTACTGATCGGCAAGACGATATTCCTATCGGCTTGGACGATAATGTTGGTTCTTGAAATTCTATTTAAAGGACCTAAATTTTCTCATGCTTAAGACCTTGAGTACTGCTGTCTTGACCTAAGAGAGCCTTGGGAGAGGGGGAGAGAGAGAGAGAGAGAAAGAGATAGAGAGAGAGGAACTTGTGAGGGGGAGTTTGTGAGAGGGTTCACAAAGGTTGCTCCAAGCAAGGTTCCAAGTCGTCATCTTCGTTCTTCATCCTTCATCCTTGGGAGGTTTACTTCAGCAAAAGGTCTAGGTTCTCTGCCTGCTTCAAGATGAAGCAAAAGGAGTCGGTTCTCTGTCGCACCAAGGTTGGTGAAAAGGAGTCTGTTGTAAAGGCTTCTCCGCCTAGCTTTGGAAGCTAAAGGAGAGACACTTAGTTAGTGCAATACTCGGAGGGTGCCTCCGAGTAGTGGACGTAGGTCAAGGTTTAACAGAACCACTATAAATTAAGTGTGATCTTTCTTTGTTTTACTTCCGCATTTAATTTCCGCATCTATTATTCGTATGGTGAATTGTTTTGGTTTTTTTTTTGTGCTTTACCTAAAGGAAATTTTTTTAAAAATACCAATTCACCCCCCCCCCCCCCCCCCCCCCCCCCCCCCTCCCCCCCTCTTGGTTAGCCTCAGGCTAGTTCTTAAGAGCTTAACATCCCTAACAAACTTTTAAGTGGTATCAGAGCAGGATTCACAAAAACTAAGTTTGAAAACTTTTTGAATTTTGATCCATGGCTAACAATAGAAATCGTAATACTGTGGAAGGGTATTCTACTACCCGACCACCTTTGTGTTATAATATTTCTTTTGATTTTTGGAAAACTCGTATGTCCATATTTTTACAATCAATTAATTATCGCATGTGGATGCTTGTTAAGGATGGTTATACACCTCCAACTGAAAAATTGAATGGCGTTATTATTCCACTTCCTTTTACTAAATGGACTCTAGATGATAGGGATTTAGTACAATTAAATGCAAAATGTTTAAACTATTTTTTCTGTGCTTTGAATTAGGAAGATTACATGCGTGTTTCCACTTGCACTATTGGTAAAAAAATTTGAGATAAATTGTGTATCACCTATGAAGGTACTAATGAAGTCAAGCAATCCCGTTTGAATATTCTCTTGCATGATTATGAACTTTTTCATATGAAACCTTCTGAATCGATTTCTGAAATGTATATAAGGCTTACTCAGATTGTTACTTGATTGCATGCATTAGGAAGAGAAATTTCTAACTATGAAAAAGTAAACAAAATTTTTAGATATTTGCCTTCCTCTTTTGATGAAAAAATTACTGCAATATTTGAATCTTAATATTTAAACACATATTTGATCGATAACTTACTTAGTTCACTCATTGCTTATGAGCAAGGGGTGAACAAAAAAAATCTTGATGCAGGTGAAAGGAAGAAGGAGAAAACGGTGGCACTTAAGGTGAACGATTCGGACACTGACACTTCCAAATCTGAAAGCGATGATGTTGCATTAATCACAAGGCAATTTAAGAGCTTTGTAAGGAAGAAGCACAAGAATCATCAAAAGTGAAATAAAGGTAAGGGTAGCAAAAATTTTATGAATTCTAATGATATAATTTGCTTTGAATGCAGGAAGCCTGGGCACGTTAAAGCTGATTGTCCTACTCTTAAGGCACACCCAAGTAAGGAGAAGGGTGCGGAGAAATTAGAAGTTAAAAAGGACAAGAACAAGAAGCGACTCCAAAAGGCATTCTGGGTGGATTCTGCATCAGATTCCTCTGAAACTGAACATGAGGAAGAGACAACAAACTTGAGCTTAATGGTAGACAATAATCTTGGTCAAAGTGACCAAGAAGAGGTATGTGAACCAACTTATGATCAATTATTAGAAATTTATGAGCACATGTATGCATCATATAAAAAACTCAAAAAATCTCTTGCTAGTTTGAAATTAAAATTTTTAAATTTGCAAAAAGAGCATGAAAATCTTTTAAAAGAAAATTCTCAAATTGATAGAAACAACATGGCTTTACTTGATGAGTTTGAAGTATTAAACAAAAAAGCACAATGAATTATCTAATGCACATGATTCTTTAAAATCATTCAAAGTTTTTGAAAATAAACCATTACATGCTTTTAAAAGGAAGCATCACCATAGGAGTAGATTAGTGCATCCTTTTTTTGGAGTTAGATATTTTTCATGTGGAATTCTAGGACACTTAGCACACACTTGCACCATTCACCATAGCTCACATTGGGTCTGGAGACCCAAGTTACATGATCCACAGCATGCATTGTATTCTACTTTCCATAAGAAGGAACCCAAACATGTTTGGGTTCCTAAATCTGACATTTGATAATTTTATATGCAAGCTTTCACAAAAGGAATCATGAGAGCATGTGGTATTTGGATAGCGGATGCTCTTGACATATGACTACCGATACCAATCAATTCATATTGCTGGAGACCAGGACAGAAGGCAAGGTGTCTCTTGGAGACAACACCACCAGGAAGGTGGCAGGCTCAGTTATAATTGGTAATTCGAAGAACCTTTTGATTGAAAATGTTTTGCTTGTAGATGGACTAAAACAAAACTTGTTCAGCATCAGTCAGCTTTGTGACAAGGGCTTCATCATAAAATTTTTGGCAAATTTATGCATTATGAGCTTAAATAATAACACTGTTTTGCAGGGAAAGCGGATCAACAACATTTACATGCTTGATTTAAATAACATTGAATATGCTGCTTTATTTTACTTAAAAAGTACTATTGATGATTCATGGTTGTGGCACAGGAGATTATGTCATGCCAATATGAAAACCCTTAGGAAAGTGACCCAAAAAATACCTAGTAAGAGGTGTCCCCAAGCTTAAGTTTTCGAAAGAACACCTTTGTGATGCCTGCCAATTAGGAAAGCAAATCCACTCCAATTTTCACTCCATTAAGGACATTAGCACCTCTAAACCTTTAGAAGTCCTTCACATGGATTTGTTTGGACCCGTTAGCACTACCAGCTTGGGAGAGAAAGTCTATGGTTTTATGATTATCGATGACTACTCGAGATTTACTTGGATTAGATTTCTGTCACATAAAAATGAGCCCTTTGATGAGTTTACAGCCTTCTTCACTTGGATTCAGAAAAAGCTAGATTGTGAGATCTTGACCATCCATAGTGACCATGGGGGAGAGTTTGAAAATGAGAGATTCGGAGATTTTTATGAGGACAAGGTGAGAGACACAACTTCTCAGCTCCTAGGAACCCTCAACAGAACGGGATAGCTAAAAGGAAGAACTGAACCTTAGTGGAAGCTGCTAGAGCCATGCTTGCTGAGTATTCTCATCTAAAATACTTTTGAGCTGAAGCAGTTAACACAGCCTGTTATGTGTTGAATAGGGTGAATGTTAGAGCCAAATTAGATACGACACCCAATCTTTCCCACCTTCATGTCTTTGATTGTAAGGTTTTCATTCAAAATAATGGGAAGTCTTACTTAGGAAAATTTGATCCAAAATATAATGAAGGAATGTTCTTAGGATATTCTAGTATTGGGAAGTCTTTTAGGGTGTTTAATAAGAGGGCTTTGGTGGTGGAAGAGACTACACATGTAGTGTTTGATGAGTCTGATCCTAGAAAGCCTAGAGTTGAGGATGATGATGATGTTGGAGAGATTACTACTTAAGTAGAAAATTTAGAGAAGAGGGTAGAGCACCTGAACACTGAAGCAGTAGGAGAGGTTACCCAATGAGTAGAAAATGTAGATCTGGAGGAAAGGGTTGAACCTTCACACACTTTTCCTAGAGATTAGAGATACTCTTTGAGTCACCCTAAAGATCTGATCTTAGGAGACCCTTTTGAGGGAGTTAGGACTAAACATGGACTTAGGAAGGAAGTGAACCACTCTGCCTTTATCTCAATGACTGAACCCACCAATATAAATTAAGCACTTTTTGATGAGTTTTGGATCTTAGCCATATATGAGGAGTTGAACCAATTTATTTGGAATGATGTTTGGGAGCTTGTAGAAAGACCTAAGGACAAAGTGTTGTTGGAACCAAGTGGGTCTTTAAGAATAAGATGAATGATTCTAGAGTGGTGGTTAAGAATAAGTCAAGATTAGTGGTTAAGGGGTATAACCAAATAGAAGGGATAGATTTTGAGGAGAACTTTGTCCCTGTAGCTAGATTGGAACCCATTAGAGTGCTATTAGCCTTTGCCTGTTAGAAGGGATTTAAGCTTTTCCAAATGGACGTTAAGAGTGCCTTTCTAAATGGGAAAATAAAAGAGGATGTCTTTGTAGAACAACCACCAGGCTTTGAGAGTTCCCAATTTCCAAATCATATTTTCAAATTAAAAAAAGGCCTTAAATGGATTAAAGTAGGCACCCAGAGCTTGGTATGAGAGGCTTAGCACATTCTTACTAAAAAGGGAGTTTGTTAGGGGGAGTGTAGACACCACCCTTTTCGCGAGGAAAGTAGGAGAAGATTTACCCATTGTTCAGATCTATGTCAATGATATAATTTTTGGATCTTTTAATAAAAGGCTATGTGATGATTTTTCTAAAATAATGAGTAATGAGTTTGAGATGAGTATGATGGGAGAATTGTTCTACTTTTTGGGGTTTAGCATTAAATAATTAGATGATGGAACTTTTCTGAGCCAAACAAAGTACATAAATGACATCTTGAAGAAATATGAAATGAACAAAGCCAAGCTAATTAATACTCCCATGACCTCAGGAATTCAATTAGATAAGGACCCAAATGGAAAATCAGTTGATCAGAAGAAGTACAAAGGGATGATTAGGTCATTCTTTACCTGACTGCTAGACGACCTGATATAATGTTTAGCATTTATCTTTGTGCTAGATTTCAAGCTGACCCTAACGAATCCCACCTAACTATAGTTAAGAGAATTCTTAGATACCTTTTAGGGACCCAAAACCTAGGGATCTGGTACCCTAGGCATAACACTTCATTTGAGATTATTGGATTTTCTGACTTTGATTTTGCTGGATGTAAGGTGGATAGAAAAAGCACTTCTAGAACTTGTCAATTCATAGGACAGTCTTTATTCTCCTGGTCTAGTAGAAAGCAAAACTCTGTTGCTCTTTTCACTGCTGAAGCTGAGTACATTGCTTTAGGAAGTTATGTGGCCCAAGTCCTTTGGCTAAAATAGCAAGTACTGGATTTAGGATTACCTGTAGGCACCTTCTCAATTATTTATGGCCATCTGCATTTCTAAGAATCCTATCCAACATTCAAGGACTAAGCATATTGACATTAGGTATCATTTTATTAGAGATCATGTGACTAAGGGAGACATTGAGTTACACCATGTGGCAACTGAGAATCAACTGGCTGACATATTTACTAAACCACTGGCCTTCGATAGTTTTAGCACTTTAAGGACCAGATTGGGTGTGATTTACATTAATGCATGAACTTGATTTTTTTATTTGTTTTATCTGCTGATTACTTTGCTGTATTTTTCTAGTTTTTGTTGTTTATTTTTTGTTAGTTTTTTTTTGTTTTTGGTACTTTATTCTTTCATATGCATTGCTTTATTTTTCCTTTTCAAATCATCACTGAATTGATATCTTATGCCTTGTTTTTTATTTTCAAAATTTGGAGTTAATGTTTTACATCTCTTAATCGGCTAAAGGGTAAAACACCATTGATTATGTCCCTTTCTCTAATTTATTTTTGTGGTAAATATTTCTTTTCTAACCAAAAGTCTATCTCAAATTAACAACTGGACTTTGTAATTGAGATCTTTTCAACATTGCTACAGTAATTTAGCTTATACTATAATAGTGGTATCAAAGTTTTTATGTTACTTCAAGATTTCTCGTTATCCTGTCAATACATCTCTCACATGATTTTAGATTCTGTTTTGTGGATTGTTCTTCCTATATTAAAGAATGAGTTTTTTTTCACTAATATCTAGAAGATATACTCACAACTAAGAATATTTAAGAGTATTTGGAAAAGAATCTAGCTTGCAAAAATAATAAAAAAAAGTGTCCAATGATGCCAAAAATAAAAGATGCGCAATGACGCCAAATTGAAAAAAAAAATATACATTGTATCAAAAATCAAAAGATGCGCAAAGTGCGTCATTTAATGGACAAGAGGCATAAAATGAGCCCATCAAAAAGCAAGCTCTCTTCCTTTCCTCCAACTCTTAAAACTTAGAAGATTTCATATATCACTTGAGATTTTCAAAGACTTGATTTCGAATTTTGTAATTGTAACAAACTACTTTGATATATTATTCTATAAGATATTTTTCTGAAACAATGTCTTGATCGAATCTCTTTTTCTTATCCAAATATTTTTTTCTTGAGTTAGTCCTTTTGATTTCAAAAGAAGATAGCCCTAAAAGAAGTCTGAGCTTGGGGTTAACATGATCGGATATTTTATCATTTTTTGGAATTTTGAAGTTATTAACTCATTAACTTACAAATTTTTAAAATCAATCACATGGAGACTATATCATGTTCATAGCTTGATTAAAAAAAAAAAACCTTTGTTGGCTTTTATTTTATCGTAGTTATTTTTTTATTTTATTATTTTTTTGGACTTCTCTGATCATCTCCATCCTTCCTTTGATTTGAAATTTTTTTGTCACATCGTTCTGGCCGATATTTATATCGTCCTGGACGATCGACTTTTCTTGATTCAAAAACTCAATCTGCTGAATATTCTGACTTTTTTGCTATCATCGTCCTGGATGATCCTTTATCATCCTGGATGATATGATCGTCCTCGCTACAATCATCTTGATCATCCTGGCTGATACATTTTTCATCCTGGATGATGCATTTATTGTAATCGTTCTATCCGATAACCTGATCGTCCTAGACCATAAACGTGTAAGTATGTTTAAAATCTTTAAAATCGCCCGGGATGATCCATTTTTGGATAATCAGCCAGGATGAACCACCTATTGTCCTGGACGATACACGTGGCGCATGATTTAAAATGTTTTAAATTCATCTGGTACGATCCATTATTGAGCATCGTCCTAGATGATCCACATAATCGGCCTGGACAATCTGCTTTTTTCAACGGTCATCCAGCTTGACTCCGCGGGATGATCATCTGTGTCTAATCATCCTGGACGATATCTGATTGTCTTGGATGATCGGACCACCTTTTTCAACCAATCGGCTTCTTCACAATAATTGCACTAGATTGTCCTGGATGATCCTGCAATCAGCCTGGACGATCCGGCCGATCCTTTAAATTCAGAGCCTTCCACCCAATGTTTCTCACTTCAATCTTCTTCTCCTCCCTTATTTACTTCATGTTTGCTTGCTAATGGCTGGCGAAAAGCATGCTCATCAGACATCTGGAAGCTCCTCGAGGGGCACGCTGGACCCTCATTTTCGGAAAGCAGATGATTAGGCTGCCTACCATCGTTACAGAGAGTGCAACATTACTCTCTCCCGAACAATCAATTTAGCCTATCTCTCTTATCCGGTACTGGATCTTTTCACTCAAACCTCTCTTTGCTTTATTATCTCCCTCACAGTCCCCTTTAGTTCTGAACTTCTTTTTGAATTTTATGCAAACCTCTGCATAAATTCTTCCTACACTACTCTCACTCTTATGTGAATCGATACCTTATCGAGATAACATATCAGGATTGTGCTGAACTGTTGGAGCTGTCCACCACTGGGGATAAGCTGCATACCCTTATCTCTGATCCTGACTTTGACTGGTCAACTATAAATCACTTTCTTTGCCACACCAATGCACCCTTTCATGTTGGAGAGACTAGCTCTTTACTTAAAGATACTAGGAAGATCTAGCATGTCCTTCGCACCTCTGTGATTTCTAAGACCGGCGAAGGAATCCATATCACTCCACTTTTTTCACTTACTACTTTTTACATTCTGGCCCATACAGAATTCAATGCCAAAGACCTGATCTTTTACTACATCAAGCATTTGACTACCATTGCATATATTCTAGAATAAAAATACAACCTTCAATATCCTGCTACTCCCAACCATCAGCCACCCTTCTACTCAAACAATTCCTTCAATACTCTTCACAGTACTCATCTCCACCCAGGGTATGGGGAGGCTAAGGGGACCGAGGAGGAGGAGGCCCCCACTCCTGTTCCTGAACCTATCCCTCTCTGCCAGTACTCTCAGCTGGATCAGTTGGTGGAGAGATTTGATCAGTGGGAGACCCGTTTCAATGCCTATGTTGCACACCAACAGCAGCACGACTAGGACATGGCCTAGTTTGGTGCACAGTTTGCTACGCTCTCCAGTTACTTACAGTAGCCACCACCACCACCGCCTCCTTCTTCAGATTATCAGCGGCCCTCATTTTTTTTATTTTCTTTCTGTTTTTTTTCTCTCTAGCTTGCTTTTCTGTATTTTGTTTCTCTTTTAGTTTTAGTTGCTTTAGTTTGCTGTAGTTTCCCCCTCCTTTTTCTAATGTCAAAAGGGGTAGTAGTCTGAAGTATCTTGTACTTTGAAGTATGGAACTTAGTGAATTGTTTTTTAGTAACACTATTTTTACTGAACTGCCATAACTACTTGGAATTCTCTATTTGTGTTTGTCATCATCAAAAAGGTGGATATTGTTGCAAATCTGAGTTTATGGATTAGACTTTTGATGATAGAAAACATTCATGATTTCTTACGACTGTCTTGCCTACTAACTTTTCAGGTCCACAAGATCGAATACAACTCAAGCCAACTCAAGATCGGGTAGATTCAGGTTGAGTTAGTCTGTAATGTTTTTCTTTTTCTTGAGTCAATTGTAAAAGTGGTTCTTGATGCTAAGTAACCTTACACATACACACTTGAGGGGTTTTCTGAGTTTTTCTATTTTGAGTACATCAGCCTGAACGATATTAATATCGGCCAGGACGATCCAACTAAAAATAGAAACCCTAATTAGGGCATCCTAGTTAAGCAGTCGTCATTAAGGAAATCATCCTGAATGATACTTGTATTGGCCAGGATGATAGGCATAAATCAGAAAGAATCAGTCGCCATGATCAATTTAGGTATTCTTTATTTTAATTCATCGGTCAGGACGAACTAAACATCAGCCTGGATGGTGCAATATAATTATGCCTAAATTAATCTAGCAATTATAGAAAGCAATTAAGGCTGATTGATACGATCACAACTGTCTGGCTGATCGTAGGATCGGTCAGGATGATGGACTGGACGATTGACATCGGCCAAAATTTAATCAGGGAGATGTTTAGGATAATTTTCCTCGGATTTGAACTAATCGTCCAGGACGATATGGAATTGGCCTGGACGATGTAACCAATTTTCTTCTGATCATCCTAAATCGTTCTGGCTGATTGAGCTTACTTTGTACTGATCGGCTAGGATGATATTCCTATCGGCCTGGACGATAATGTCGTTTCTTGAAATTCTATTTAAAGGACCCAAATTTTCTCATGCTTTAGACCTTGAGTACTGCTGTCTTGACCTGAGAGAGCCTTGGAAGTGAGAGAGAGAGAGAGAGAGAAAGAAAGAGAGAGAGAGGAACTTATGTGAGGGAGTTTGTGAGAGGGTTCACAAAGGTTTCTCTAAGCAAGGTTCCAAGTCATCATCTTTGTTCTTCATCCTTCATCTTTGGGAGGTTCTTGGGAGGTCTACTTTAGCAAAAGGTCTGGGTTCTCTGCCAGCTTCAGGAGGAAGCAAAAGGAGTCGGTTCTCTGCCACGCCGGGGTTAGTGAAAAGGAGTCTGTTGTAAAGGCTTCTCTGCCTAGATGTGGGAGTAAAAGGAGAGACACTTAGTTAGTGCAATACTCGGAGGGTGCCTCCGAGGAGTGGACGTGGGTCAAGGTTTGACCAAACCGCTATAAATCTGGTGTGATCTTTCTTTATTTTACTTCCGCATTTAATTTCTGCATCTGCTACTGTTGTGGTGGATTTTTTTTTTTTTTTTTTTGTGCTTTACCTAAAGGAAATTTTTTAAAAAATACCAATTCACCCCCCCCCCCCCCCCCTCTTGGTTATCCTCGGGCTAGTTCTTAAGGGCTTAACATCCCTAAAAAACTTTCATATGTATTTAAGGGCATAATTAGGTTAATTTAAGCATAAAGGTCACTAATAAACCCTTAAGTTTAAATTAACTTAACAAGCTATCCAAAGGGGATTAGGATTTGATTGTTTGTGTACTACTAATGCTTGAGTCAAGGGTTAGTAAACTGCATGTTTCATCCCCCAACTTAGTATAGATAACCTATCTTAATTCCCTAATGGTAAGCATATGGTTACATTAGGTGGTATGGTTAACCACGTTAGAGGGTCCATTATGGACCCAAATTTTGTGGGTTTAAACTTTGAGATCAGGTGAACTCATGGTCCAAATTTCTCAAAACTTGGAAACCATTTGGTCTACCATCTTGGCAAACCAAAATCAGACCTTAAAAATTTCCTAATATTTTTAAATTAAAATTAATTTAAATTAAGTCCAAAAAATATAAATAATATGACAAATTGCTCATAATTAAACCCTTTACCTAGGAAAATTAAAATCCCCACAGCAGGACTTCAAATTTAAGCTTAATTTAATATTTAATGACAATTAATAATTAAAAAAATAAATTAAAATTACTAAAAATAACAAATAAATTCAAACCCTTGAAAACATTCTTATGGGTTATCTCTAACCTTTGAGAGTAATTTCATGTGGTTTGTACTAATTTTAATGCAAAATAATCAAAACCTTCTTAATTATTAAATTAAATAATACAATTAAATACCAAAACTTCAAAATTTATAATTAATTCCAAGAAAACTTCAAAATGAACAAACTCAAAGATCTTGGACTCCTTTAAAAGTCTAGTATTTATTAAATATATTAAACTTACAAAATTAAGTTAAAATCAATAAGCCCACTATTTTGAAAGTTATACTTCAAAAACACACCCAAAGTTTGAAAAATTGTAACTTAATCTAAAAAATCCAAATTCAACAAACTTAGTGTTCTTTTACTCACCCTAGGTCTATTATTTATAAAAAATAATAAAACTCCATAACTTGATAAAAATAAAAAAATTAAAATTGGACCCCCTTGATTTAATGAATTAAATAAATCATAAAACTCAACAAATGATCAAAACTCCAGTAAACTTTAATCTAACTAGTAAAATCAAACAACCAACCCCAAAATACACAATAAATACCCCATTTTAGAAGTTCTTAGGATGGACTACCTTAAGCTACAGGCGCTACATGTCACAAGGAGGCCAAGTTTCTTGAGCGCACTATGACAACGCCACGAACAAATTCAATGGAGTGGAAAACCGTAAAATTATTTGATTATTAATTACTTCAAATGAAATCTTTAATACAACTATATCAATCTAGTTTTTAAGATGGACTACATTGAGTTGTGGGGCTACATATCCTAGGGAGGCCAGGTTCCTCAAGCCCACTATGATAACACTATAAATCTATTGATGGAAAACATTTAATGATTCAAATCAGCAACAAACCAATTAACTTAAAAAGCATTAACTCTTAATATTAACCAATTAAATTAAATTAATAATATTGGTTACAATTGGGTTACTCGAGCCTACAAGGCTATTAACTTAGCCACTTTCAAGGTGAAATAAATTTAATGGCCATGGTGAAAATAAAAGTAGTAATCATTCAACATTTAAAACTCATCTTAAACTGAACATTAAAGAACAAATATTTAAATTCAAATGAAAATATTCTTTAAACTACAATAAATATTTTAACAGAAAACTTTAATAACTATCCAACATATGACATATCCAAGCCACACACCCTTAAGAACACACTCTAGATGGTTTGTTAGGATGACCAAACTTAGTTTTAGGCTAGGCCAATGTTCTTTCCTTTTTCTATTGTTTGTTTGTCAAGGTTTTTATATGGATTTCATTACATATTGGTTATAATGAATCAAATGATGTAATGTTTATTGATGTATTGATTTTATTATGTTATATGTGAATTGATATGACGGGCTTTAGATTACTCCTATTTTACGAATAATTTGGATGCTCACAAGATATTTTACAGGTGACCATTCTTATAAGGGGCTAAAGGCTAAATTAAAATTTAACTAAAAAATATTATACATGTGTTAAAATTACAACAACAACAACAACAACAACATCAAGCCTTTATCTTACTATGTGGGGTCGGCTACATGAATCCTTTTTCTCCATTGTCTCTTATTAAAGGTCAAATTCTCATTTAAATCTAATAAAGAAATGTCATTCCTAATATTTTCTAACCAATTCTTTTTAGGTCTGCCTCTACCTCTCTTAACATAAGTCAAATCTAGTACCTCTACTCTCTTAACCGGGTCATTGGAAGGCCGCCGTTTTATGTGACCAAACCATCTAAGGTGACTCTCTCTTATCTTATCTTCTACTGGAGCTACTTCAACCTTTTCACGTATATACTCATTTCGTATCCTATCTCTAAGGGTAAATCCACTCATCCACCTGAGCATCCTCATCTCTTCCACACTTAACTTAGTATTATGCTTCTCTTTTAATGGCCAACATTCAGCACCATAAAGCATTGCAGGCCTCACTACCATCTTATAGAATTTTCCCTTAAGTTTGAGGGGTACTTTTCTATCACACAACAAGCCTGATGCATTCCTCCACTTCAACCATCCAACTTAAATTCTGCTGATAATATCCCCATCTATTTCACCATCACTCTGAACAATAGATCCAAGATATCTAAAACATGTACTATTATTAATGACTTGATCGCCCAAAGTCACAATCCCCTCACTAGGTCTATTACTACTAAAATTACATTCCATATATTTCATTTTAGATCTACTCAAGTGAAAACCTTTAGTCTCTAATGTTGACCTCCATAATTCAAGTTTACTTTCAACTCCCTCTCTAGTCTTATCAACAAGAAGAATATCATCAGCAAAAAGCATACACTAAGGTACATACTCTTGCAAATGTCTAGTGAGAACATTCATGACTAAAGCAAAAAGATATGGGCCTAAGGATGATCCTCAATGTAACCCAACCAAAATAGGGAAATGCTTGGTCAAACCACCTTGTGTTTGAACACAAGTAATAGCTCATGCATTCATATCCTTAATGATTTGAATATAATCATTATTAAATCCATTCTTTTCAATAACTCTCCATAGCACTTCTCTTGGAACTTTATCATATACTTTTTCTAAATCAATAAATATCATATGTAGATCCTCCTTATTTTCTCTATATTTCTCCATCAAACCTCTGAATAAATGTATGGTTTCCATAATCGACCTACCCAGCATGAATACAAATTGATTGTGAGAAACATTAGTATCACGCTGCAACCTATGCTCAATAACTCATTCCCATAGTTTTAAAGTATGACAGATTAACTTAATTCCTCTATAATTCACACAATCTTGTGCATCACATTTATTCTTAAAAATAGGAATTAACACACTCATTCTCCACTCATCTGGCATCTTTTTAGTCTTCAAAATAGTATTAAAAAGTTTAGTGAACCAAGAAAATCCTTCATCTCCTAAGCATTTCCACACCTCTATTGGAATATCATCAGATCCAACAGCTTTTCCATCATTCAATTTCTTTAAAGCCTCTCTAACTTCGGTTTTATTAATATGCCAAAAAAACTAGAAATCTTTATTCTCATTTAGGGTGCTAAGGTCCCAAGTCCTGGATGAGAAAAGTGGGGGTTTGCATTAGATAGTTGACATCCAATGTAAAACTTGTCGAATAATAATGACATGAATCCCTTAAGAATGTGTTAAAATTACTAAGCACCTTAAAATTAAAAGAGCATGACCAAGTGTGTTGGTGCTCTAATTTGAGCAATTTAAATAGAACTGCTTGATAAGATGTTGATAATTTTAATTATAACTACTTAAGATAACCATGTATGTTGTCTAGAGTCTTTTGAATTTTAAGTGTTATGAAAAATAATTTTAAGATGAGATATTAACCATCTAACTTGAACTCTAAAGAGAAGGTAGGCATCCCATAGGGGAGAGTTTTTTTTTTTTTTTTTTTTTTTGAAATTAAAATTATGATGATTTGAAAATCCAAAGAGGAAAGAAATGCCCCTTTGGGGAGGAGTTCTTTCCATTTGAATACATTTACCCAATGAATCTAAGGAGCTCGTAGATGGGAGGAAGACAAAGAAATGAAGACATCAAGAATATCCCATTTAGATAATTATTTGTGGTTCCTGGTCACTTTTAATTTCTACATACTTTGGTTTATAATTAGGTGGCATTTGCTAAATGGACTTTTAAATTTACTTAATTTATTTTGATATATTATTTGATTGTTATGTTTATTTATACGTATTAAGATCTTCATAATATTCCTAGTTTTCTTTCTATTATGCATTTTTTGTTTTAGCGTAGATGCATTTAGGCTCTTTAAGGACTATAATTTTCTTACTCATAATTAAATAAAATTTTATGTCAACATAGAAACATATATGATTTTAACATGTAAGCTCGAGCTCTCTAAGGGTCTCATGCATGCATATTATACTTTCTCTTCCTCATTAGACAACTCCCCACCCATGGGTTATGTAGACCATCTCTTGGAAAAAATCTAATTTCTAAGCCAATTTTTAAATTTCTTTATATCATTTAAGCATACAATGTCAATTAGTATGCATTATATTAGAAACCAATAAAAGAATTAAAATTTTGATTACATTCAAGCATAATCACCATACATAAGTAAGGGGCTAATTAGGACATTCTTTAGACATCAATCATAATTCCTCAAAACTTAAACAACAGCTTACCCATTTTTCATAAAATCTAGACTCATGGCTTTGAAGCATTAGGTAGTTTGTTGCCTCCCCAATCTAGGTCATGATAAGTCCATATTTACATATCATAAGCTAGGTTTAGATCATTATAACTCGGTCCCCAAAATAAACTTATGATCTAGGGTGGACCAAAGATAATAAGACCCCAATTTACGGAATATAATCCCAACATTCTATTATAATGACAACTAGATTTAAATTTTTTTCTAAAATAAAAAGTTAAGCCCAAAACATAAGATAAAATTATTTTAGAATCCTAAAGTGCCTCGTACTCCTCTTCCATATACCTCGAAGAATAAGTTTTCAAAATTTGATTAAATCCCATTTGGAATTTTAACCTCATTCCTTGAAATATCAAAAATAAAATTTCTACCAATATTTTAATCCAGAGTATTTGTATGAAATTCTAGCTTCCTATGATGTAATTAGCTATGAAGGCTTGCCTTCATAGAAAATTGAAGGACCCTAGAGAGATTTAAAAAATTATTAATTCTCTTTGAGAAAATCAATCAAAAGATCATTATCATCATATTCAAGTGATTAGTAAGGTATGAAAATAATGATAAAACATCTAGATTATTGTAGCTAAATATTTGATCTAACATCATTTTGACCTTTTGGGGTCATATGTAGTTTCTTCTTAAATTTGTCTACGACGTTCAGGACAAATCTTATAGTTATAAATTTGAACACATTAAGAAATCTTGTTTCCACCTCGTAAGGTGGTATATTATTTCTGATGGTATGTTCAATTTTAAAATTAAAATTCAAAAGTCAAAACTCATCTTTTCCCAAAGAAATTTAATTTTAATTTCTTTGCTTCTTTCCAAAGCAAAGAATAAAAAAAAGTGGCAACTCCACTAGGGACTATCTCTCTCTCTATATTTAATAATCGTAAAAATTTTATTGCATCGATAATTTTGATTACCCTCTTTTCGTTGGTCCCTCTACCCATTCCATCCTTAGGCGGGGGTGGCCAAAATCAGAAAGAGAAAACTAACAAGAGAGGTGAGAGAGGAAACCTCTAATTAAAACATATATTCTAACATTTCACCTCAAATTAATTGGTGGAATGAATTATTGAAGCCAAATACTGGGTATTTTAATGTCAAATTAATAAACCCTCATATTGGGTGAAAACTCAATATAGTGAGTTTTAAAATTTGAAGAAATACATGTATTTCATAATTCAAAATTCCTTTCAAAATGAATAAATCAACCTTGGATATCATTTTCATATGTTATGCCATAATATCTCCTTTTAACCTAAAATATGCAATGAGAATCCAAATTTGTTTATATCATAAGTGATTCTTGCAGCTTATCATCATATGTTAGGCTATACCTCTTATAATTCAGCAAGTATTATAACAGTCAAAATAATTTATGACTTTTGAAATTCCACTTCAAATCAATTAATTCAAAGCTCCATTTCTTAATTATAGAAACAACATACACTGAAATGGCTGAGATGTTGATCATTTCCCAAGACCAAGACATGTATATTGATGAATTGATCTGTAACAACTCAATTTAGTTTGGGATGGGGTTCCAGACCCTTAAACTGATTGTTAATGGGGGTGTTCTAGTAGTTCTCGCTGCTAAGGATTAAAAGGATATCCCTTTAGTTTAGATTATCGTTGGTTCAGGGATTGACTCCCTTGGTCCCAAAATGGAAGTTATTATCGCTCCTATACCCACTGCATTCTCTACAAGGAAGGACCAAAGACAAAATATATAATTGATACTGAAAAAAAAAAAAAATTTTGAATAAGATTGGTGGAAGTTCTGGGATCCCCTTAAATAAATAAGAATTAGATGAAAAACTACCTATATAGAGTTAGGAAGAAATTCACTAAGTCTAAGAAAATTGCTGAACTAAAAGCTATGGGTCATGTAGATCGTAAAATTGTTGAGGAGCTTCCTATTCCTACCACTTCTCCCCTTCTTAAAAGGAGTTATTTCTACCCCTCGCTGCTACAGCAGGGGAGGAGATAAAAGTCTGTGAAAATTGTTAAACCTTATGGAATTAGCCCGAGGCTCATCAAGAAGGGGGAGAGGTAAATTGGGGCTTTTAAAATATCTTCTTTAACTTCAAAATAACAATAACAATATGTTTGAAAAAATCTATTCAATAATTGAAAATAACAAAATCTAATTGATTGTAGGAAAGAGATTTTTATCAAAAATATTAATGTTTACTATAATGAAATTTTGATCTACATGATGGAACAATAATCAATGTCTTTCTAAGGAGTTATAAATGGAAATGAAATGTATAAAATATAAAATTACAAAAAGGAATAAATACACCAGAGATTTTTATAGTGGTTCGGTCAACCTTGACCAATGTCCACTCCCTAGAGTCCTCCGCTCTAAGAATTTACACTAAAATAAAGTGACTCTCCTTTTGCTACCAAAGTAAGGCAGAGAATCCTTTACAAACTCACTTTCACCAAACCTTTGATGAGGTGCAGTTCCAAATTCTATGTCACCCTCCCGGTGATGACAACGAACCTTTACTCACTTTTTTCCCTCTTGGAGAAAGTAGGGAACTTTCAAAGTCTGAATAGGTTGTTAGACTTAAAGCAATTGTCCCAAGGCTAACCAAGAGGGCGTGAATTGATAATTTAAAAATCTTTTAGAAATTTTAGAATACCAATTTTATGATTATCAAGCATAATAAAAATTTTACCAAAATAAATTTTTGAACCATAAAATTAGCTTGTAGAAAATAAAAATAGAAAAAAGTAAGGACAAAAAACACATAAATTTATAATGGTTCAGTCCAAAAAGACCTACATCCACCCCCTGAAGACTCCCTCTTAAGGTATTGCACTATACCAAAGTGACTCCCCTTTTGCTCCCACAGCAAGGCGGAGAACCCTTATAATTAACCTATCTTCCACCAATCCCCGATGCGACAGAGTACCATCATCCTTTCATATCCTCCTAATGTCGGTAGTGTACCATCATCCTTTCACTCCCTCTTGGTTATGGTATAGTACCATCACCCTTTCACACCCTCCTGATATCGGTAGACTACAATCTTCCTTTCCCACCCTCCTGGTGTCGGCAAAGTATCAGTGCTCCTTTGAAAATCTTCTTCTAAGATTCTTCAAGAAAGTAGGAAAGAACTTTTAATAATATGTAAGAGATACTCACCATTGGGTAACCTTATGAATCCCCTCGTAAACCCCTCTTAAGAAATCTCTCACTCTTCAATCATAAGAAACTCTCACAAATACTCTCAAAGTGCACTCTTAAAAGAAATTGGCAGTTGGAATTCATTGACAGTCAATTTTAAGAACTCTTATATATGATTGAGACAAAAAACTGTCTGGAATACTAAAAATTTCAATTTTACCATCTTAGATCATACAGAACGATCGCAATTTGTATGTACAAATAGTTCAAAACTAAAGGTGTTTGTCTGGTACGATCGTGTATAAAACCATTTTGTACACTGATCGGTGCATGTATGATTCTAACATCATACCATATGACATGTTCAAAACTAAATAGGTTTGTTCCATATGATCGTATACAGACCAAATTTGTACACTGGTCGGTATACGTATGATTCTATCATTGTATAGTACGAACTATTCAAAATTGAATAGGTTCATTTCATATGAACATGTACGGACCAATTTCGTACACTAGTTGGCATACTGTATGATATTTTTATTTTGTATAGTATGATTAATTTAGCCAAATCATGCTTCATTTGGTAAGATCATGAATAAGCCCATTTCATACATTTATCGACATCTATATGAACTCAAGTTTGTACAGTACGATCAGTTTAGAAAAATTTCCTATTCAAGTGAACGAACTGGTATGCACCCATTTCGTACTCTGGACATTATCTGTACGAAACTCATTTTGTACACTATGATTAGTTAATAAAATAGTGAGTTTGTTTGGGATGAACTATTGCGTAGCCATTTCATACTCTAGACATCATATGTATGAATGTAACTTTGTACAGTATGAACAGCACTAAGAAAATTTTCTAGGCATGATTTTATTAACTGCTTTCTAGAGGAACACTTAGTTCAAATCATCCAGTACAATTAAAAAATCATACAATATGATTAGTTTTATGAACTATAAGTTTTGACTCACTCTCCCAGTGTAGTGTATGTGTACATTGTTACCCAATTACAATCACATTCTCTTAGACTCAAGAAAAATAAAAAAGTACATACTTCAATTACAATAAACCCTAATCTAATATATCATGAAGTCTTCAATAGTCTGGAGTAGTTTCCCTGAAACATTAATACATACAAACAACATCTTCTCAAAAATCCAAATACAACACATGAAAATATTAACACATAAAATCATTAAAATCATATAAAAACATCTCAACAATAAATACATAAACTCATCAGTAACTACAAAATAGAAGTACAACTTATAATCTGAGGGATCTTAATCTGGAGAAGATGGTTGGTTGAACATTTAAAAGTAACTACAGATTGTAGCTATATTAATGTTCACTGAGTCAAATTGTCCTCAGATCCAACCCATGCCTTCATTATGCCTCGCATCCTTCTGGTTTAGGTGAGCCTCAATTTGATCAAAGCATTGATCAAAATGAATTTCCATTCTGTCAAAATACTAAACCATTTATGGGTAGAAATTCAAATTAGGACCACGTGTAGGTGCAGGTGCTGGAGCAAGAGCTCCTCCTTCCTTAGAATCATCACCCTCAAAACTTTGATCCCACCAAAAGAGTGCCAGAAGAGAGGCATCAGTAAAGTAAATAGAAAGTTTAGTAGGAGGATTAAGGTGGATAAAATTGCACTTCTTCCTTAAAACATAAGCAATTAGGTGTCCTAAAGCCACATTCTTCTTCCACTTATTGTGATGTTATCCAACATCAGAAAGTTCGTAAATGTAGTTCATAATTAAATGGGCTTCATCAAAAGGAGTTTTAGTCATAATCAGGTAGGTGATAATGGATAAGAGAGGAATCAAGTTTATGTGATCACCAGCTTTTGGAATAATTGAGGTTCTTAGAACATGCTGGATAATCCGAGCATTTTGATTAAGAGTGTACACACGAGATAGATGACTCACTTGGACCACACCTCTAAGAGTTTGATTTATTTCTAACCAATCAAAGCTTCTCTAGAGGTTAAGCTGTGCGTTCTAACTCCTTGAGTTCTTAGGTGAAGGAAGTGACCTAAACCTTACTAAGTGATTTCAACTCGTTGCTTGAAAACGTAAGAGGTAATCCTGGTGTGGTCTTGGTTTATCTTCATATTAGAAAGAAAAATTTGGAAGGTTTTATGATTGTTGGCATAATTTATTGTGATAATGAACAAAAACTGGGTTGAAGCAAATAGGGGCATGATAGAAAAGTTTATATCGCTCTAAATAAGAAGTTAGGAAGGGGTTATTTTGGTAGAAAAGTCCCAATCAAAAGCTTCCTCATTCTCTTTGGAAAGAAAAATGTCATCCCTACCAGATCAAGAGCACAATCCCTTAGAGGTGCGAGATCATTTGCTACTGCTAGTCATTCCTAAGGTATAAACTCAATAAGGTTTGGAAACAAATGAGAATGTGAAGAAAAACTTATCTAAAACCCTTCTATTTAAAGAAAAATGACCTATCATACCATAAGAAATTGAGTTCATACATGCAATTTTAAAATTACATGGGATGAAATAATTTTTATACATATGAATGAATACGACCAAAAAAGAAATAACTGTTTACAAAATGCCATTTTTGAGGCATCATTTCATACAGACTTTTTGACCACTAGATCGTACAAATGAACATTATTTGTTTGTTTTTTTTTTTTGAAAGAAATGCATCAAATAGCATTAAGAACATTATTTGTTTGAGATGATCAGAATATTAAAGATTTTTTTAATAACAGTTAAGTTCATCCTCATGAGTAACTAATAACAGGATTATACAGATGAAATGTGATTTCGTATGTACGATCTGTTTACGGTAATTAACTTTTCCTTTATTACAGTCCCCAATTGTACAAATGAAATAACACATATCATACATCATAATGACATCACTGTACAGTATAAACATCAATAAATAAACTTAGTTTCATATGCTCAACTCAAAAACCTATCATACACATGCTACAGAATTTGTATAGTACAAAAATATTTTATACAGTACAAAGATAACGCTTAAAATAAGACATAATAAATAGAAATTTTTTTCAAAACTAATCACCTTAAATTTAATGACATGTAACTTGTAAAAAAAAAAAGCACAAACTAATAAAAGAGAAAATAATCAAGAACCAATCAAAATAATAGAAACAAAATACAAACAACAAACCCTTACAAATAACCTAAGAAAATAAATAAACATACCATTACATTACATAATAAATCAAGTTTGTAAAATTTTAATTTAAGCATTAAGATCATTCACACCTAATCTGGTTCTTAAAGTACTAAACATGCCAAAAACTAATGGTTTGTGAAAATGTCTACAAGTTAATTTTCTATAGCAACATGATGCAATTCCATTTCTCCTTTAGCTACATGATATCTAATGAAGTGATGCCTTATGTCTATATGCTTAGTTCAAATGTTGAATATGATTCTTTGGATTGCATCAGACACTTGTATTATTATAAAAAATAGGAATGGTGCCAATAAAAAAATCTTAAGTCAATCAATTATTATTTTAACCAAAGAACTTATGCCATACAACTACCTAAGGCAATATATTCTACTTCAACAGTAGAAAGGGCTACTGAATTCTATTTTTTGCTAGACCAAGAAACTAAAAATTTTCCTATAAATTGACAAGTTTTAGAAGTACTTTTTCGATCAACCTTACATCCTATAAAATTTGAATCAGAATATCTGATGATTTCAACAGAAGTGTTGTGCTTAAGATATCAAATCCATAAGTTTTGAGTTCCCATAAGATATCTTATAATTCTTTTAATAGTTGTTAAATGTGACTCCTTTGGATAAGATTGAAATCTAACACACAAATAAATATTGAACATTATATATGGTCTGCTAACAGTCAAGTATAATAATGATCCAATTATATCACTAAATTTCTTTTGATCAATAACTTTTCCCTTATAATCCTTATCCAACTGCTCTGAGGAACTCATTAGAGTAGTCACTGGTTTAGCATTATCCATTTCATATATCTTGAAGATATTCTTAATATACTTAGACTGACTAAGAAAAGTTCCTTCCTATTTTTTTATGCTAAAACTAAGAAAATAACTTAAATCTCTCATTAAACTCATCTCAAATTCACTACTCATTATTATTGAAAAATCATTACAAAGATTTTTATTTGTAAATCTAATCAAGATATCATCAACAAATATTTGAAAAATGAGTATGTCATCTCCTATCCTTTTTAAAAAGAGAGTGGTGTCCACACTTCCTTTCACAAATAATATCTCTAATAGGAAAGTGCTTAACCTCTCATACCAAGCCCTACATGCCTATTTCAATCCATATTAAACCTTTTTCAATTTAAACACAATATTAGAAAATTTAGAATTTTTAAACCCTGGAGGTTGCTCAACATAAACATCCTCTTATATCACCCTATTAAGGAAGGCAGTCATAATATCCATTTAATATAATTTAAAGCCTTTAAAATAAGTAAAGGCTAATAAAACCCTAATTGCTTCAAGTTTAGCTACAAAGACAAAAGGTTCTTCAAAATTAATCCCTTCTATTTGATTATACCCCTTGTCCACCAATATTGCCTTGTTTCTAATCACCACTCCTTAATCATTTATTTTATTTTTGAACACACACTTAGTTCCAACAACATTTTGATCCTTAGGTCTTTCAATCAATTCCAAAATATCATTTTTAACAAATTGATTCAACTCTTCCTACATTGCTAAAATCCAAAATTCATCGAAAAGTACTTTATTTATATTAGGGGGCTCAATCATTGATATAAAGGTAGAATAATTCACTTCTTTGCTAAGTCCATGCCTAGTACTGACACCCTCAAAATGTTCACTTAAAATTAATTTTTTAGGGTGATTTTTAGAAAATTTCCATTCTCTAGGCAAAGGGTTTTCTTTTCCTACATTCTCTTCCAAATTTTTCTTTTCATGGGAGATATTTTCAATATAATCTTCTTCCAACCTAGGCTCTTCTAAAATGTCAAATTCATTAAAAATAATATGTGTGGTTTCCTCAACTACCAAAGGTCTCTTATTAAAAACTCTATTGGATTTGCTAACACTATAATATCTAAGAAAAATTCCTTCAATGGATTTTGGATCAAATTTTCCTAAAGGAGTTTTACTATTTTTGTGAATAAACATCTTGAATCCAAAAACATGCAAAAGTAAAAGATTAGGTAATCTTTCCTTAAGAAGTTCATAGGTTGTTTTATTCAACTTGGATCTAATGTTCACTCTCTTAAGAATATAACAAGCCGTATTAACTTCTTCAGCCTAAAAATATTTCAAAAGTGAGTATTCTGTCAACATGGCTCTAGTGACTTCAATTAATATTATGTTTTTTCTTTTGACAACCCCATTCTACTGAGGGGTAAATGTTGAAAAATTATGATCAATTCCTTTTTCACTACAAAATTCTTCATATTTTTTATTTTTAAATTCTCCTCCATGATCACATTTAATTGATAAAATCTCACATCCTAATTTTCTCTGAGTCCAAGTAAAAAAATCTCTAAATTTCTCAAATGATTCACTCTTATGAAATAAGAATTTGACCCAAGTGAATCTTAAAAAATCATCAAGTATAACAAATCCAAACACTTTACCTCCTAGACTTATAGTACTAACCGATCCAAAAAGATCCATATGAATAACTTCCAATGGTTTGCTAGTTCTAAGATCCTTTATAGAGTGAAAAGACGACTTCACATATTTTTCCTCATTGACATACATCACACAGGTAATCCTTAGTGAAGTCTAGTTTTGGTATACCTCTAACCAACTCTTTTTAGGTAATCTTCCTAAGATTTTTCATGCTAGTGTGATAAAGTCTCCTATGTTCTAACCATGATTCATCAGTAATTATTTTCAAACAAAAAGTATTAAAAGATTTAATAATATTTAAATCAAGCATGTACATATTATTTACCCTGTTTCCATGCAAAACATCAATTCCATTTTGTCATATTATGCAGCCAGTGGAAAATAATTTACACTATTACCTTTATTACATAGCTGACTAATGCTCAATAAGTTATGCTTTAAGCCTTCTACCAATAAGAAATTTTCAATGAAAATTTTTTACAAATTTCTAATCATACTTATGTCTTGCCTACCACTTTTCTAATGGTATTGTCTCCTAGTATAACCTTGCCTCCATTCCTGGCTTCCAGTGATATGAATTATGTCATATCCCCAGTCATATGCTTTGAACATCTGCTGTCCAGGTACCAAATGCTCTCACGAGGACTAATATGAGAGTGTTTCTACAAAATGATCAAATGCTAGACTTAGGAACCCAAACAAGTTTGGGTTCTCCTCTTGGCAATAATAATCTATATGCATATTTGATATATAATATATTATGTATCTTAGGTCTCAACACTAGATATAATTTACTATGAATAGTGCAAGTGTGAGAAATATGGCCAATCATTCTACAAGAAAAATATTTGATTCTAGGAAAAGGATTTACTAATATATGTTTATTATTTTATCTTTTCCTAGATTTTTATATTTTAGGATTATGATCAGGATTATAAAAATCTTCAAGTGTTTAGGGTATTCCATTTTCCTCAAGGGCATTCAGTTTCTCTCTAAGATATGAATTTGCATTTTTCTAAAATTAAATTATAACCTTTCAAATAATGCTTTCTATGATCAGATTCATCCATAAAAGTTTTAAAATTATGTTCAATTTCAATATGTGATGATTTTTATAATTCATGCTTTTTGTTCAAATCATCAAATTAATCCAATAAGGTTAAGTGGTTGCTATTAATCAATACGTGATTATTCCTCAATGCGTGATAACTCCTAAGGATTTCATGATATTTTTGTAAGTTTGAAAATTCTAGGTTTAACTTGGCATGCAGCTATTTTAGTTTTCTATAAGCAGTATAAATTTTTTCATAAACATTAAATAACTCATTGTAAGTTAAGTTACATTCCTCTTCTTGATCGGATTGATCAAGCTTGTCAGCTATTAGAATCTGAAGCTGAATCCACCCAAAATGCTCTATGTAATCTCTTCTTGCCCTTCCTCATATTTTTTTTTCTCCTCAATCTTCTCCTTACTAGGATTGGCTTTGAGATTCATGCACTCAGATTTGATGTGTCTAGGATTCATGTATTCATAACAAATTACATCATTAGAAGCTTTAGCATTTTTGTGGAACTTACCCTTATTCCATTACTAGCATCTCATTTACTTCCTCTTAAGGAAACTTCTAAATTGACTTATCATTAAGCCAATGTTATCTTCATCCTCAAGCTGAGACTGATCACTGTTCGAGTCATCCACTTTCAATGCAATATTTTTCTCCTTCCGCTTCTCACATGCATCAATCGATCGTTGAGTCACTCCTTGCTCCTAAGCAATTAGTGATCCAAGAAGATTGTCAATAAAATAAACATTTAAGTCTTTCAACTCTATTGTAGTAGTTATCTTTAAATCATAAGCAATGGGCTAATAATGAATAATTTTATTTACTTTTTCAGCATTCCTTAGTTCCCCAGCTAAAGTATGCAATGAGGTAACTATTTATGTGAAACAAAAATACTTGTTAGTGATTGATTCATTCAATTTCATGAGGAATAGTTCATAATCATGTTATAGAATATTCAATCTAGATTTTTTCACCTCATTAGTTCCTTTATAAGTAATGCACAGTCTATCCCAAATTTCTTTTCCAATTCTACAAGTTGAGACATGCATATAGTCTTCTAATTTAAGTGCACAAAAAAACTATTTAAGCATTTCACATTTAACTGAGCTTAGTCTTTGTCTTCTACTATCCAGTCAGTAAATGGTGTTTCAATTATAATGCCATCTATAAGTCTAATTGGTTTAATGAAGACTTCTTGTACTAAAATCCACATACAATAGTCAATCAATTAAAGGAAAGTAGACATATGTGTTTTCTAAAAATTGAAAGGGGTTTTCTAAAAAAATGGGGGTCTTGTGATCGAATATCCTTCAGGTGTGTTACAGATTCCAAAAGAAGCAATGATAATTTTTAAAAAATTATCTAAACTTTAATTTTTGAAAGTAGGCTCTGATACCACTTAAAAGTTTGAATAGGTTATTAGACCTAAAGTAATTTTTCTAATACTAACCAATAAGGGGTGAATTGGTAATTTAAAAATCTCTTGGAAATTTTAGAAAATAGATTTTATTATTTTTAAGCACAATAAAATTTTATCTAAACAAAAATTTCAACCACAAAATTAACTTGTAGAAAAAAAAAGTAAAAAGTAAGGATAGAAAAACATAGAAATTTATAGTGGTTCGGTCCAATAAGACCTATGTCCACTCCATGAAAACTCCCTCTTCTTGTATTGCACTATACCAAAGTGACTCTACTTTTACTCCCATAGCAAGGCAGAGAAGCCCTTACAATTAACCTCCCTTCACATATCCATAGTGTAGTAGAGTACCATCATCCACTCACACTCTCCTGGTGTTAGCATAGTACCGTCATCCTTTTATGCCCTTCTGGTGTCAGCAGAGTACCATTAAACTTTCACACCCTCCAATTATCGATAGAGTGCCATCATCCTTTCATGCCTTCCTAGTGTTGATAGAGTACCATTGTCCATTTACACCCTCCTGGTGTCAGTAACTTTGAAGATCTTCTTCTAAGAGTCTTCAAGAAAGTAGGGAAGAAATTTGATACCCTCTTGGTGTCGGTAGAGTACCATCACTCCTTTGAAACTCCTCTTCTAAGAGTCCTTAAGAAAGTAGGGAAGAACTTTGAAGAATAATCAAGGGATACTCACCGTTAGGCAACCTTGTGAATCCCCTTACAAATCCCTTATAATAAATCTCTCACTCTCCAATCACAAGAAACTCTCCCAAACACTCTCCAAGTGCACTCTCAAAAGAAAATTCACAGTAGGAGTTCATTAACAGTCAGTTTTAAGAAATCTTATATATGAATGTCATGAAAAAAATATTCATAAAACTAAGAATTTCAATTTAACAATCTTAGATCGTACAGTACGATCGTAGTTCGTACGTACGAATAGTTTAAAACTAAAGCTGTTCATTTAGTATGATCGTGTACATACCCATTTTGAACACTAATCAGCATACATACAATTCTAACAATGTACAGTACAAACTGTACAAAACTAATTAGGTTCATAACCGTACGATCGTATACATACCAATTTTGTACACTGGTCGACATACGTACGATTTTATCATCATATAATTTGAACTATTCAAAACTTAATAGGTTCAACCTGTAAGATCATGTATGGACGAATTTCATACACTGGTCGATGTGTTGTATGATATTCATTTTATATAGTACTATTAGTTTAACCAAATATTGCATCATTTGGTACAAATATGGGCGAGCCCATTTTGTACACTAATTGACATTTGTATGAACTCACGTTCGTATAGTACGATCAGTTTAAAAAATTTTCCTATTCAAGTGGACAAACTGGTACGCACCCATTTTATACGCTCGATGTCATCTGTACGAAACTCATTTTGTATAATACAATCAATTTAGAAAATGGTGAGTTTGTTTGGTAAGAACTGGTATGTAGCCATTTTTTACTCTAAACATCATCTGTACGAATGTAACTTCATACAGTATAAACAATACTAAGAAAATTTTCCATGCATGATTTGATTAACTACTTTATGGAGGAACACTAAGTTCAAAACCTTCAATACGAGTACAAAATTGTACAGTACGATTAGTTTTAAAAACTATAAGTTTTGACTCACTCCCCTAACATGTGTGTGCATGATTACCCAATTACAATCACACTCTCAAACTCAAGAAAAATAAAAAAGTGTAGACTTTAATTACATTAAATCCTAATCTAATTTATCTTGAAGTCTTCAGCAATCTGGGGTATGATTTCCTTGAAATATTAGTACACACAAATAATACAAACAAGACTTTTCCAATCATTATTAGAACTTTTCTAATATGTGTTAAAAGAAAATAATAATCAACACAAAAATATTTTTTGTATCATCAAAAACTCACAGTATATAAAAGTATAAATTTGAATATTAAGTCATAACAAACTTCAGATCCTTTTTCTCCCTCTTAGAGAAGGTAGAGAACCTCAAGGACAAGACAAAAAATGTTTTCTTCCTAAAGAGATTCTAAAAGACTCACCAAGCACATAGGAGGATCAAGGGTGCAACTAGCCTAAACAAAACTTGTTAGAAACTTGTTAAATATCAGTTAGGTTGTTAGACATAAGCTTTTGTCCCAACGGCTAACCAAGAGAGGGGCGAATTGGTAATTTTAAAAATTCTCCTCTTATTCTAATTTTGAAAGTTTAAAATGGATGAAATTGATTTTGTAATTATGAAAACTATTTTTTAACCATAGATAATAGCAAAATAGTACAATAAAAATCAGCGGAAAAAAAAGACATAAGATTTATAGTGGTTTGGTCAAACACAACCTACATCCACTCCCTAAAGTCTCCCACTTGGTATTGCACTATTACCACTAGTGTCTCTCCTTTTGCCCCCACAGCAAGGAGGAGAAGCCTTCACAAAAACTCTCTTCACCACTACCCGATGCGGCAGAGAATTGTCATCCTTTTACACTCTCCAAGTGTAGGCAAAGAACCCTTCATCCTTTCACACTATCCAAGTGTAGGCAGAGAACCCTTCATCCTTTCACACTTTCCAAGTGTAGGCAGAGAACCCTTCATCCTTTCACACTTTCCAAGTATAGGCAGAGAACCTCTGTTGTTCACTGTTTCCAAGTGTAGGCAGAGAACCTTTGGCTATTCACACTCCTCGAGTGCCGGCAGAGAATTGGATCTTCTTAAAGAATCTTCTCACTAGAAATCTAGAAGGACAATAGAAAAGAGTGAAGTGATTACAAATTATAAATATAGATCCTTACCTTTGAGTAACCAAGAGAACCATTTACACTTCAGTACTAAGAAATCTCTTTCAAACACTCTCTCTCACTCTCTCCTTCAAATTTTTTTTAGTATGAACGAAGACCAAATGACAAAAAGATTTTAAGATAGTCTAAATTGGACCTTTTATAAAAAAGACACAAAAAATGGTCCAAAAATTGCAATTTTCAATTTCTGACCATCCACAATCATCCCGTATAATCCAATTTCATATATATAAACAGCATAAAAATTGTTGTGTGCGAACTTAATATGAACTAGTACAAACTGCCTTTGTACCCGATCATAGCCCCGTACGAACTTGATTTGTCAGGTATGAATAATTATTCTCAAAGTTTGTTGGTACAAAAAAGCAGGATGAATTTCAAGTTTTCATAACATAGAAGATTGTCCTGGAATGAACCATAAATATCGTCTGGATGAATAGTTCATTTTGGCAAATCCAGAGCCCATCATCCTGGGACGAATAATAAATATCATCTAGATGAACGCATCTAGAGAGCATCATCCTGGGATGAAAGATAAATATCATTTGAACGAACACATCCAGAGAGCATCATCCTGGGACAAATGATAAATATCATTTGGACGAACTCATACAGAGAGCACCGTCCTAGGACGAATGATAAATATCGTTTGAATGAATGTATCCAGAGAGCATCGTCCTGGGATGAACGATAAATATCATCTGGATAAACACATATAGAGACCATCATCCTGGGATGAATGATAAATATCGTATGGATGAACTATACTTAGAAAAAACATTTCCTCTATATTCATTCCATTGCTCATTTGGGAGTATAACTAACCAGATCGTCCCGTATGAACATGGTTCATATGGTACGATCATGGTTCATATTGTACGATTAGGTTAAAAAATTGGGAATTTTAAAGTTCTCCCCCGATGTGTGTGTGTGCTAAGTTACTCAATTATAATCACAATATCTCAAACTTTAAATAAGATGAAAAATACATACTCTAATATTACAAAACATTCTAAGTAGATCTTGAATTAAAGTCTTCAATAATCTAGAATATGATTTTCTTGAAATGTTAGTACACACAACAACAAAAAAACAAAAATTCTAAAAAGTGTTAGGAGAAAATAATAATCAAAATAATAATATTTGGAATCATAAAAAACATACAAGTTGCAAGAGTGTAAAACATGCAAAGCTAAGTAGCAACTCTCTCGACAATCTCCCACTTTTTGATGATGCCAAAACAATTATTGTTTGTGTAAATTTGAAAGTCCTAAGTTTCTCCTAAACTCCCCCTGAATGAATAAGCATGTGAGAATAAGGGGCATGTAATAAGTACAAAAAGTTTTTCACACACAAAAATAATAATACTGAAATGAAAACAAAATCAACACTAGAACGAAAACCAAACAATCTTAAAAGTAAGAAATACACAAGACAGGAACAAGACAAGAAAAATAACATTTCTCTCCCTTTTTTACAACTGCAAAAAGAGATGAAAAAATAAACAATAGAAATGTAAGAAGTCATATGAGAAAACTTTTGATAATTGATCCTAAAAGAGATGAAGTTATGATAGCAATGATAAAAGTAAAGTTCATTAAATAAATATAAAAATTCATATCACTTAAATTAAGATATAACAAAAATAAGGTAAAAATATCAAGGTCATGAATCAGTCTAGACAATTTGATAAGAAAAATTATTGCAAGATTGATGAAATGAAAATTAATATAAGTCAAATTTCAATACTAATTATAATTTAGCGTTAGATTGATTTGAAATTGAAGATTGTAAGATAGAGGAAAGAACATATACTTGTGGCGACATTGCGCATCTTTTTTAGTATTTGTGGCACACTTTTGTGCTTCTTTTTATATTTGGGCTAATTTTGTGCCTCTTTTTAACGTTCCAAACCATTGTGCATTTTTTTCAATTTTTGTCCTTTTGTACATTTTGAAAATTTTCAAGTTGATCTTTCAAAGATCAATAATCTAAAAGCTCGAATATTTCTAAGTTCAAAAATAATTATATAAAAAAATGAAATAAATAATAATAAAACATCAACATTGTAATAATAATACTAAAATTTTGTATGCCTAGAAAGAATATGAGAATGATATCCTGAACTTGATTAAGTTATAAGGTAATTTAAATTTATGAAAAATTAGATTTTCTAATGACATGAAGTTTTGCATTGCTTTTCAGGATAAACCACTTTTTAGTTCACTTATCTTATGATAATCATATAAGCTATCAAACATTTCCAGAAAATATAAAAATCAACTAAGACAAGACAAGATGGTTTTTATTATTATCAAAGTAAATAATATTACAATTAAGTAGATTTGATATCAATTCAACTGAAATAAAAACAACAAACATAAAAATACAAGACAGTTATAAAAACTTCAAACATCAACATCTCACATTCAAATTGACACATGGTTCGTATGTACGAACTCCAGGTTCCTACGTGCAATCAGAAATAATAATTGTGCTTATCCGTATAACAGTCTAAATGTATATATACGATTGAATACACATCGTTTAGATGATCATCACGATCATACAAATGAACTATATTAAAAACTGAAAAACTATACGCATTCAATTCTACCCAATGGATCAATATGCTATAGGATTCGTCCAGTACGAAATTAATTTCATACAGATGAATTTCACACTTAGAAATTTCATATGATTTCTTGAAAAACATTATACCACTTTTTGAAAAAGTTTTGAAAAAACACACAAAACTAAAAATAAATAAAAATAAATAATAAAATAAAATAAAAAGACAAAAACAATCATGCACAAAAAATAGAAAAAACACAATTAAAATTATAAAAACTAAAAGCACACTCACAAAAACACATATCAATGTTACATAAATTTTTAATTAAGCATTCAAATCAATCTCACCAAGCCTTATTCTTAATGAACTGAAAGTATTAAAGACTAATGGTTTTGTAAAAATATCTGTAAGTTGATTTTCTATTGAAACATGATTAAGTTTAATTTCTCCTTTGGATACGTGATCCCTTATGAAATGATGCCTGATATCTATATGTTTGATTCTTGAATGCTGAATAGGATTTTTAGAAATACAAATTGCACTAGTGTTATCACAATAAATGGGAATTGTGCCTATTGTTAATCCTAAATCAATCAACTATTGTTTCAACCAAAGTACTTGTGCCATATAGCTTCCTAAGGCTATGTATTCAGCTTCAGTAGGTGATAGGGCTATATAATTCTATTTTCTATTGGACCAAGAGACTAAAGAATTTCTAATAAATTGACATATTCCATAAGTACTCTTTCTATCAACCCTACAGCCTGCAAAGTCTAAATTTGAATATCCAATTATTTCAAATGAAGGGCTAAACTTAAGATACCAAATCCCTAAGTTCTGAGTTCTCAAGAGATATCTCAAAATTTTTTTCATTTCTATCAAATGTGATTCTTTTGGATCTGATTGAAATCTTGCACATAAATAAACACTAAACATAATATTGGGTCGACTAGCTGTCAAGTAAAGTAAAGATCCAATAATTCCCCTAAATTTCTTTTGATCAATAGATTTTCCCTTTGGGTCCTTATCCAACTGAATAAAGGAACTCATACGTGTGCTAATAGGTAGTATTATCCATCATACTTTTTGAGAATGTCCTTATCATACTTTGACTGACTAAGAAATGTACCCTCCTCAATTTGCTTAATGCTAAAGCCTAGAAAGTAACTCAAATATCCCATTAGGCTTATCTCAAATTCACAACTCATTATTTTAGAAAATTCATCACAAAAATTTTTATCAGTAGATCCAAAGATGATGTCATCAACATAAATTTGTACAATGAGTATATATTCTCCCAATTTCTTCAAAAATAGAGTTGTGTCTACACTCCCTTTTCCAAAAGATCTCTCAAGTAGGAAGGTGCTCAAGCCTCTCATACCAAGCCCTAGGTGCCTGTTTTAATCTGTACAATGGATTTTTCAACTTAAACACATGATTAGGGTATTTTGAATTTTCAAAGCCTGGAGGTTGTTCTATAAAAACATCCTCTTGGATTAACCCATTTATAAAGGCACTTTTAACATCCATTTGATTCAACTTGAAACCTCTAAACTAGGCAAAGGCTAATAAAACCCTAATTGCTTCAAGTCTAGCTACAGGGACAAAAGTCTCCTTATAATCAATCCCTTCAATCTGATTATACCCTTTAGCCACCAATCTAGCCTTATTTCTAATGACTACTCCTGAATCGTTCATTTTATTCTTGAACCCACATAGTCCCTACTACACTTTGATCCTTTGGCCTTATAGTTAATTCCCAAACTTCATTTCTTATAGATTGATTTAATTCTTCTTGTATAGCTAATATCCAAAATTCATCTGAAAGTAATTGATCAATATTTATGGGTTCTATCATTGAAAGAAAGATTGAATGATTGACTTCTTTATTCAGTCCATATCTAGACCTAACACCCTCACTAGGTTCACATTTCATCAATTTTTTAGGATGGTTTTTAGAAAATCTCAAATCTCAAGATAAAGGGTTTTTTATCTCCAAATTGTTAACCAAATTTATTTTCTCAATCTTTTGGGAATTAATTTTTATCTCATCCTCTTCAATAAATGCATCTTTTAAAATAATAGATTTATCAAATACAACATGTGTAGTCTCTTCAATTACCAAAGTTCTTTTATTGAATATTCTATAAGATTTTCTAGCACTAGAGTATCCTAGAAAAACTCTTTTATCTGATTTTGGATTAAATTTTTCTAAGGCAGATTTTCCATTGTTATGTATGAACACCTTACATCCAAAGAAATACAAATATAACAAATTAGGTGTTCTCACCTTAAGTAACTCATAGGGTGTTTTATTCAAGTTTGATCTGAAATTTATCCTATTCAGAATATAACATGTTGTGCTAACCTTCTCAACCCAAAAATATTTAGGAAATGAATATTCTACCAACATGGCTTGAACGGCTTTTATTAATGTTCTATTTTTTCCTTTTGACTATCCCATTCTGCTGAGAGTTTTAGGTGCAGAAAAATTGTGATCAATCCCTTTCTCCTTATAAAAATCCTCAAATTTTTCATTTTTAAATTCTCCTCCATTATCTCTTTGAATTGTCAAAATCTCACATCCTAGTTTCCTCTGAATCAAAGCAAAAAAATTTCTAAACTTGTCAAATGATTCACTCTTATGATATAGAAATCTAACCCACGTGAATGTAGAGAAATCATCAACAATCACAAATCCATAGACCTTCCCTCCTAGACTTACAGTTCCAACTAGTCCAAAAAGATTCATATGCAAAATTTGCAATGGTTTACTAGTTCTAAGATCCTTATTAGACTGAAAAGAGGACTTTATATATTTTCCTAATTGATATGCATCGCAAAGGTGATCTTTAATAAAGTCTAGTTTTCGTATATGTCTCACTAAGTTTTTTTGGGTAATCCTCCTAAGGTTTTTCATGCTAGAGTGACAAAGTCTCCTATGCCATAGCCATGACTCATCAAAAATAGTTTTAAACAAAAGCAGTAGGAGTTTTGATACAATTCAAATCTAGCATAAAAATATTGTTTACCCATATACCATACAAAACATCATTACCATTCAGGCTTAATATGCAATTAGTAGGAAAAATTTTAACACAATATCCTTTATCACATAGCTAATTAATACTTAGAATATTATGCTTTAAGCCTTCTACTAATAAAACATTTTCTATAAAAAGTTTTTTAAGTTTTTTATCATACCTGATCATACCACCTTCCTTGTGATGTTATCTCCTAGAGTAATTCTTCCTCCACTCCAAGCTTCCAACGATATGAATTGTGTAGTATCTCCTGTCATATGCTTTGAGCAACCACTGTCCAGGTACCATATGCTCTCATAAGGCCTTGTGTGAGAGCGAGCCTGCAAAATCATCAAACGTTAGACCTGAGAACCCAAACAAGTTTGGGTTCACCTTTTGGCAACTTATAAACAGATGCATGTATGATATGTCTATTTTTATGCATCTTAGGCTTCCATTCCAAATGGGTTTTTCTTTCCAAAGTATAGGTGTGTGCTATGTGTCCAAACATGCCATAATTAAAACATTCAATTCTAAGAAATAGATTTCTCAATCTTCTATAATTGTTCTATTTCCTGTTGAGTTTTAAAAATTTTGGATATAAAATGGATTTGTAAATCTTTAAGTGTTGGGGGTATTCTATTTTTTTTTAGAGCTTTCACTTTCAACTTCAAAAAGGTATTTTCATCTTTTAAAATATATTTATCAAAATCTAAATATTGCTCTCTACTCTTTGAATCATCCTTAAAAGTCGTAAAATCATTTTCCAATTTTTTATAGGATGATTTTAAATTCACATTTTCTTTATTCAAGTAGTTAAATTCATCAAGTAAGTTCATGTGGTTGTTATCAATCAATGTATGATCTTTCTAAGGATCTCATGTTCTTTTTTGCAATTCTAGAATTTCTAGGTTAAGACTAATATGCATTTTCTTTAACTTCCTATATACAACATGTATTCTTCTAGAGACTTCAAAAAGTTTAACATAAGTTAAGACACAAACCTCTTCTTGATTGGACTGATCAAGATTATTGGCCATCAAGCACAGATTGGTGACTTCCTCTTCCTTTTTAGTCTCTGATGCGTCTGAAGCTGAGTCCGCCCAGAAAGCTCTTTAGAATTTCTTCTTGACCTTCTTCAAAGTTTGTTTCTCCTCTACTTTCTCCTTGCTATGAGTGGCTTTAAGTTTTGGGCATTCTAACTTAATGTGTCCAGATTTCCTGCACTCGTAGCAAATCACATCATTAGAAATCTTGATATTCCTAATGAACTTACCTTAGCTCCATTGCTAGCATCTCTTCTACTTCCTCTTCAGAAAGTTTTTGAACTGTCTAGTCATCAATACGATGTAGTCCTCATCCTTAGGTTATGAAAGATCACTCTTTGACTCTTCTACTTTCAGTGTTATATTCTTCTCCCTTTGAGGTTCTCCTACATTAACCTTTCTTTGACTCACTCCTTACTCGTAAGCAATTAGTGATCCAAGAAAATTATCAATAGAGTAAACATTTAAATCTTTTGACTCTGTAATTACAATTATCTTAGCATCATATACAGTAGGCAAACAACGAAGAATCTTATTAACCATTTCAGCATTCATTAGTTCCCTACCCAATGCATGTAAAGAGGTGACTATTTGTGTGAATCTTATGTATATGTCAGAAATAGATTCATTAGATTTCATGCGAAATAATTCATAATCATGTAACAAGATGTTTAATCTAGATTTTTTAACTTCATTATTCCCTTCATAAGTTATACAGAGTCTATCCCATATGTCCTTTCCACTCTTGCAAGTGGAAACCCGCATGTAATCTTCTGGCTTAAGTGCACAAAATAAATTATTTAAACATTTAACATTAAGAGGTGCTAAGTCACGTTCTTCTACAGTCCAGTCTGCAAAGGGTATTTCTACTCTAATGCCATCAACTAGTCTAGTTGGTTTTGTATACCCTTATTGAAATAAGATCCACATACGATAGTCTAGTGATCGCAAAAAAGTTGACATGTGTGTTTTCCAAAAATTGAAAGGAATATTGTCAAACAAGGCAGAGTAACCTTTTAGTGTGATCTAGTTTCAAAATGTAGCCATGGTCATTAATCAAAAAGTAGTTTAAACTTATGGTTTTGAAATAAGACTCAGATACCACTTGTTAGAAACTTATTAAATATGAGTTAGGTTGTTAGACCTAATCTTTTGTCGCAACGGCTAACCAAGAGGGGGAGTGAATTGGTCATTTTAAAAAGTCTCCTCTTATTTTAATTTTGAAAGTTTAAAACAGATGAAATTAATTTTGTAATTATAAAAACTATTTTTCAACCACAAATAATAATAAAATAGAAAAATAAAAACCAGTGGAAAATAAAAGACATAAGATTTATAGTGATTCGGTCAAACATGACCTACATCCACTCCCTAAAGTCTCCCACTTCAAGTATTGCACTATTACCACTAGTGTCTCTCCTTTTGGCCCCACAGCAAGACAGAGAAGCCTTCACAAAACTCTCTTCCACCACTACCCTGTGCGACAGAGAACCGTCAGCATTTTACACTCTCCAAGTGTAGGCAGAAAACCCTTTGTCCTTTCACACTCTCCAAGTGTAGGAAGAGAATCCTTCATCCTTTCACACTTTCCAAGTGTAAGCAGAGAACCCTTCATCCTTTCACACTTTCTAAGTGTAGGCAGAGAACCTTCTGATGTCACACTTTCCAAGTGTAGGCAGAGAACCTTTGGCTATTCACACTCCTCGAGCATCGACAAAGAACCAGATCTTCTTGAAGAATCTTCTCATGAGAAATCTAGAAGGATAAGAGAAAGAGTGAAGTAATCACAAATTACAAATAAAGATCCTTACTGTTGAGTAACCAAGTGAACCCTTCACACTCCATTAGTAAGAAATCTCTTTTATGCACTCTCTCTCACTCTCTCCTTCAAATTCTCTTTAGTATGCATGAAGTCCAAATGACAAAAAGATTTTAAGATGGTCTAAATTGGACCTTTTATAGAAAAGACACAAAAAATGGTCCAAAATTGCAATTTTCAATTTCTTACCATCCACGATCATTCCATACGATCTAATTTCATACGTATGAACAGGTTAAAAACTGTTGTGTATGAACTTAATGTGAACTGGTATTAACTACCTTCGTACCCGATCATCGTCTCGTACGAACCTAGTTCATCTGGTATGAATAATTATTCTCAAAGTTTGTTGGTACAAAAAAGCAAGATGAATTTTAAGTTTTCAGAATAGAGAAGATCATCCTGGGAAGAACCATAAATATCATATGAAAAAATAGTTCATTTTGACAAATCCAGAGCCAATCATCCTAGAACAAATAATAAATATCATCTGGATGAAGCATCTAAAGAGAATCATCCTGGGATAAAAGATAAATATCTTTTGAACGAACACATCAAGAGAGAATCGTCCTGGGATGAATGATAAATATCATCTGGACGAATGCATACAGAGAGCATTATCTTGGGATGAATGATAAATATTATTTGAATGAACGCATCCAGAGAGTATCGTCCTGGGACGAATGATAAATATTATTTGGATGAACGCATAAAAAGAGCATCATCCTAGGATGAATGATAAAAATAGTCTGGATGAACTATACTTAGAAAAAAAAATTTCCCTCTCTATTTGTTCCATTGCTCATTTGGGAGTATAACTGACCAGATCGTTCCGTACGAACATGGTTTGTAATGTATGATCAGTTTAAAAAATTATGAATTTTAAAGCCCTCCCCTGGTGTGTGTGTTAAGTTACTCAATTACAATCACTCTCTTTCAAACTTTACATAAAATGAAAACTATAGACTCCAATATTATAAAATATTCTAAGTAGATCTTGATTTGAAGTCTTTAATAATCTGAAGTATGATTTCCCTGAAATGTTAGTACACACAAGAGTAAAAAACAAATATTCTAAAATGAGTTAGGAGAAAATAATAATCAAAATAATAATATTTGGAATTATAAAAAACATAGAAGTTGTAAGAGTGTAAAACATGCAAAGCTAAGTAGCAACTCTCTCAACAACTTTGTGATCCCCTCACTTTACTTCTCTCGCATGCTTAAGCTCACATTCTCCTTCCTAACTCAAGCCCTAATTTTCTTCTCAAAAGCTTATCAGAGATCCTCCTTCAATCACATGTTCCTTTCTTGAGTGACAAGAGAAATGTCAAACATAGCTTTGGTAATAGGCTTCAAGGAACCCTAAAAATTCATGTTAGTCAATATTATTTGTATAGAACTTTTAATAATTATAAGGTACAATTAGTTCAAAATTAGTCCCATCTAGTATGATGTGAACAGTCATTCAAAACAAGTTGTTCAAATTTTATGAACACATCATACATTACGATTGATATATCGTCTAATATGATCTATTTTATTTCCTCTATTCATACAGGATGATTCCTAGGATGACTAAAATTCATATCTTCAAATTATCTTATACTTCTTTCTTTGTACAATATAGTAAGTTCATTTAAAGTAGGTCATACAGTATGATATGTATATCATAAAGTATAATTAGTTAAAAAATTATGGTTTTATTTGGTATGATCTCTAGGATAGCCAGATTTCATCTATGCTAATTGTGTGGTATGATCAATATTATACAATATGATTAGATATCAATAATTAATCTATGATTTAATTGACTAATTATGAGGGTTAATTTTAGTAAGATTTCAAATCTCAAATTTCAAAATCTTACTTAAATTAATATGGCGGCTAGGATTTTTAGATCATAATAAATTATACAATACAATCAAGATCATATAGTATAATTAGCTCACATAAACTAATTTACTAATTGGCCATTAAGCTTATTTCAAATAACATATCATACAATATGATTGAAAATCGTACAATACAATTAGTTAAAAAAATTTAAACTTAAAAAAGTTTTCTTGAACTAAAAGATACATGCTTATATGGACACACTCAAGAAGTAAAAGATAAAGAAAATAAATTTACAGACTCTTTTATATCCTATTCTACCCAATCTTGAGTCTTCAGTAACCTTGAGAAGTGTTTATCATACCTGAAATGTTTATGCTCGCAGATAAAAGAAAATATATAAAATATTTAGAGATAAAAGTAACAATTCAATTAATAAAGTTTGACATCATAAAAATCACATAATGGGGATTTTAGATTATAATAATCTCTCCCTTTTGATGATGTTAAATATTTTTTGTTGATAGGAAAGATAAATATTCTTTTCTCCTAAGCTCCCCCTCATTAAGTGATGGATTTAAAAAATTAGGGGTTACAATTTTCAAATTTTTTTAAAAATATATTATAATCATTATTTAATGTTTTTTAAAAGGATAATAATAAATAATAAATAAATAACCAAGTAACACAAATACAAGATTCTATCATAACATAAGAAAATAAATATTACCTTTTGTCCCCATTTTGACATCACCAAATAGACGAGGAATAAGCAAACAAATGAAGTAGCATAATAATAAAACAATAGTAAGATAAAATAGATAAGGACTACAAGTAAGATGGATCCTGATTAGGTGGTGGTGATGTTTGAAAGAATGATGGATGGAGGAAAATTGATTGATAATCCAGAAAATCAATCTCCAAACCATCTCATGTCTTTCTTGTTATGTTGGCTTTAGTGTTAAATGTGGTAATCCAACCTAGTTTCTAACCACTCGAGCTGATGGATTATGTCATCATGAGGTAATCGGGGTAGGCTGGTGAATGTGGTGGTATTAGTAGTGGTGGAGGTCCACCAGCAAGAGTAGCTTCCCCTTCTTCATTAAAGTCAGGCTCAGTTTCTGCTTGTCCTTGATGGAAAATGATATGGAAGGAGGCATCTGTATAGAAAATAGGAACATTATATGGTGGAGCAGGAAAAGTGAGTTGGTATTTGTGTAGCATTTATCCTATGATGTATCCTAAGAAAACATTTTGTTTTCTATGGGTACTTGGATGTCGACTGTGATTCATGTTATGTATATAGTCTAGAATCATTTGGGCTTCATTAAATTGGGTATTCAACATGATTATATATGTGACTACAGAAAGAAGCGGGGTTATGTTTACTCCATCTCTAGCTTTGGGTATAATTGATGTTCTAAGGACGTGCTAGATGATATAGGAATTCTGTCTCAAAGTTTAGACCAAGGGTTGGTTTTGGCTTGAAGGAACACTCCTAAGAAACAAATTAATAAAAGTCCAGTAAAAATCATTTGAGAGAAGGGATTGAGTATGAGGTCCTTAGGTAGAAAAACCTATATATTCTTCTAAATTTGCTTTGGTGATTTATATATTTTGATGGAAAACAAAAGAAGTTATGGTATAGATTTCTAGATTTATCTTAAGAATGGCCAATAATTTATAAAGAAGTTCAAAATTGTTGGGAAGGCAGTATAAGGAGAAATTGAAGAGTAGTGCAGGAAAAGAGATTCATCACCTCGAAGTTAAGGGTGGGTTAATTTAGCATTCGAGAAGGAGTGATTTTGGCCTCTTTGTACTTGTGGTAAGCTACTTCGTCAACAGTGGAGAGGAAACAATCATCAAAAAGGTGAGAGGAGGAGGCACACCCTTGAGTCATTATATCATTTTTGCTTCCACCGATTATTTGATAGAAAGGTTTAGAGAGTAAAAGTTTGAAAGACATTGAGTGAAGTGAACCATTCAAACCCACAAATTTATAGGTATTTAGGTCATCATACAATATAATTGAGGTTCATGCAATACGATCAGGTTAGTTAATTCATCTAGATGACCAATCATTATAGCAGTAAAATTGTATAGTACGATCAGAGTATCATAGTGGATGATCTTAAAGAATTGGATTCATCCCAAGGGGTTATCAGTATGGCATTTGATAAAAAGTATTGTACAATATAAATAGTTATTCATATAGTACAAAGTGTAATTATTATTATATCGACCGAATTGAATCCATCCCAATCCAAATGGATATGTGGATCATACAGTACGAAGAGAGGTATCATACAGAGCGATTGGATATAATTTCATACCAAATAGATTGATTTCCTCAATGGTTAGTGACAAATAGATCATACATTACGAGTATAGCTTTGTATAGTAAGATGTGAATATTTTATTGATCTAATCTAAACCATTGATTTTAATGAAGGGTTATTATTCAATGCAATTCATATAGTAGGAACATAAATCTTATAGTACAATATGAATAAACTTTGAAAGATTTTATGACTCAATGAGGTGCATGTGTGATGATCAAGAAACATCTTAAACCTTTTTTTATCATAAATAATAACCAATAACACATAAACAGACATGAAAAAACACATATAATTTAAACACATAAGAACGAATGCTTTCAAATGAATTTTTTATATTTATTTATCTTGAATTAAGTATGAATGTCTATAACACCTAATTTTGTGAAGATGTCTATCAATTAATCTCCTGTAACTATATGGTGCAATTCTACATCTCCCTTAGCTACATGATCTCTTATGAAGTGATGACTAATGTATATATGCTTTATGCGAGAGCATTGAATTAGATTCTTGGATAAGCAAATTGCTCTAGTGTTGTCACACATAATTGGAATGGTTCTGATATGTAGTCCAATATCTAAGAGTTGTTGCTTTAGTTTTAAGACTTGAGTAACAAAACTCCCTACTACTATATATTCTGCCACAGCTATGGAGAGGGCTTTTGAGTTTTGTTTTCTACTGAACTAGGAAACTAAGGATTATTCTATGAATTAGCAGGTTCATGAAGTGGTTTTTCTATCTATCCTACATCCTGCAAAATTAGAATCTGAATATCCTATTACTTCAAAAGAAGTGATATGTATTGGATTCTAAATTCTTAGGCGGAGTGCCTAATAAGTATCTAAGAATTCTCTTAATAATAGTTATGTGGGATTCTTTTGGACCAGCTTGAAATCTAGCATAAAGGCAAACACTAAACATAATATCTGGTCTACTAGTAGTTAAATAAAGAAGTAATCTAATTATTCCCCTATACGTTTTTTATCCTACTAATTTCCTATTTAGGTCTTTGTTTAATTGAATAGTGGAGCTCATTGGAGTGTTCATGGCCTTAGCATTATCCATTTCATATTTTTTAAGGATGTCCTTGGTGTATTTATATTGGCTATGGAAGGTTCCATCATCCATCTACTTTACGCTAAATCCAAGAAAGTAGTCTTGTTCTCTCATCATACTCATCTCAAATTCTCTATTCATTATTTTTGAAAATTTATCACATAGATTTTTATATGAGGATCAAAATAAGATGTCATCAACAAAAATTTGAACAATGTGTATGCTTTCTCCTTCTTTCTTTAGGATGAGGGCAGTGTCTACACTACCCTTAACAAATCCTTGATCTAAAAGGAAAGTTATCATCTTTTTATACCAGGCTCAAGGTGATTGCTTCAAACCATATAAGACCTTCATCAATTTGAATACATGATTAGGAATTATTGAAAGTTTATAAGGGTTGTTAAACCTTAAAGAACCAATCCCAATGTTAACCAAGAGGGGGGTGAATTGGTTATTTTAAAAAATCTTAAACAAAAAGGATAAAATCTTTTTGAAATTTTTTTAAATATTTTAAAACATAATAATACAATCAAATTTTTCAATCACATATCAAATCATAGAAAAGTAAAAAAAATAAAATGCGAAAAAAATAGAAAGAACACACCAAAATTTATAGTGGTTTGGTCAACCTGACCTACATCAACTTCTTAGAGTCTCCTTCTCCAAGAATTGCACTAAATAGAATGTGACTCTCCTTTTACTCTCACAATAAGGTGGAGAAGCCTGTACAAATGTTGTTTCACATCCCAGGTGCGGTATAGAATTGTGACTCTTTTACTGGCAGAGAACATTAACTGCATTTTCACTCTCTTGGTGATGGTTAGAGAAACACAAATCTATTTTCACCCTCCAGGTGATGGTCAGAGAAACATGATCTTTTTTAAAGATCTTCTTCTCCGGAGCAAAAGAGATTCTAAGTAGACGCTTGTAGGCACTAGGTAAGTTTCTTGGTTGAAGCAACCTTGTGAATCCCCTCACAACGTCTCCCTTACAAAACCTACCTCTCTTCTCTCACCAAGATCTCCTTATTTTATGCTTCAAGCTCCCTCTCAAGAAGACTAAAAAGCCAAATATATCTAACAAGAGTGTTAAAGATCCTTAAATAGAGAGCTACAAAAATTCAAATTTGCAAGCCTTTGTCTTTTGTTCTTACAGTATGAAAGTTGTACCATATGGTACAATCAGTTCAATTCAGAGTTAACCAACAAGATCTTTCAAACAAATAATTTAACTTTTATAATACATCGTATATTACAATAAAAAATCATATGGTAAGATATGCAGAAAATCCTTCTATTCATTTAGGATGATCTTTGGGATGGCCAACTTTGTAGACGAGTGATCGTCTAGTACTGTGGACATCATATGATATGGTCATAATAAAAATCATTAATTTTTTTTGTGCGATTAAAGGGATGACCTGTTTCATATAGGAGTAATAATACAGTACAAACTAGTTTGTACATTATGATCAATCATAATAATTGTACATGATTTGAATGAATGATATCGTAGGATTAATTAAGAAAGATATTAATTAGGGCATAAATTACAATCAAAATCATATTTTACAATCATTATATAATTAGAATCTTCCTTAACTTTGCCTGCTAGGTTTTGGCAAAGCACAACAGATTGTATGGTATGAATTAAAAGTGCACAGTACGATACATGTATTGTACATTATAAAGACAAATCATTCAGTACAATTTACAAAAAAAAGAAAGGCACTCTTAAAAACATTTTCTCTCTTCCCCTACGTGTGTTTAAGGTTGGTTAGCAAAGATATCCACCCAAAAATAAGATATGACTCAAGAAAGGAAAAAAATATAAAATAAAATGAAAATAATAGACTGAAATCCTAGTCTATCCATTCTTCAGCTGATTAAAATTGCAAGTGAATGGTGGACTAAATTCTAGAAATATTTTTACATAGAATAAAAATAAATATCACAACAATAGTATAAAGCAGTATCAGACAAAAAAATGTTTGTTATCATCAAAACACAAACATAGTGCTTAGATCAAATCTACAATACTCTCCCCTTTTTTGTTGATATCGAATATTATTGTTTAGTTTTTTCAAAAAATTACTTTATTCTAAAAATTCCTTGATATAAAAGATAATAATATGAAATAAAGAGACAATCAATCAAGAAAAGTCTCCCCCTTTGAGGAAAATAAATTTCAAGTAAAAGAAGTGTAAAGAGGGTGTGTAAAAAGAAATAACAACATTAATAAAAACAAAAATAATAGTAAACAACAAAATACCACTCCCCCTTTTGACATCCTAAAAATAGCGTAACAACATGAAGAAAGGAAAAAAAATAGAAACAGACAGAGGAACAAAAACTGAAACAAAATAGAACTAGGAAACAAATAGATGCAAACAGATTAACAACTCTATTAATAAAATATCAAACCTCTATTAACTTGCATGGGCATTTTTAGAATTCAATAAACTTACTCTACACACAAAAAGGACAATTAAGAGAAGCCTTGAGTATCTTGCAAATAAAAGATATAGATTCTAGAGTTCACACATCTAGCTAACCAACTTCACAAGATAAAATCTATTATTTAAACAAAAAAAAATCTAACTCAAGAATTACAATTAGATAGAGAAACTCAATTTCTTCAGACTTCTAGCATGAAATATATCGAATAAAATAATACTGTAAAAGTGATGAATGAAGAACAAAGATTTTTCAGAATCAAGTATTAAATATATTATGAAACATCATAATTTTTTAAGACTTAAAGATTTACCATAAAGAGAAGCTAATTTAGGTTAGGCTCATTTTGTGCATCTTTTAATAGTTTTAAGCAAACATTGCGCATATTTTATTTTTGATACACTTGTGCAACTATTACTTTTGGTGTCATTGCACATCTTTTGAGTTTGAGCTCATGTTCTTCCTCTTTTAAATTTTTTGCACATTACTTCTATTCTAAATCTTTAAGAATCTTATTAATAAGATTATCTTTCAAAATTGAAGAGAAAAATAACTCGCTCTCTTACATAGAGAGGAATAATCTACAAAGAAAACTCGAGCTTTTCTAATATGAAAAAATGCATGATATAAAAAAATAATGAATTTCATTCGGCAAATTTGTAGAATATATCCATGATATAAAAAATGCAATAAAGAAAAGATTTTATTTCAACCATATTAATTCTAATTCATTTTAGCTTTTTAAGCATTCACCGTGAATTATCAGGTAAAGAAACTAAAACGGGATATGTAAATTCATGAATTTTGATCATGTTAGTTTAAAATTTTTAGCAAATACTTATTTAAAGCTTCTAAGTAATAGTATAGGTATGTTTACACAATAAACAAAACACAGTTCAGGCCAAGTCAAGTCATATAATATGAGTTTATTCATACAATATGATTTTATTCATATAGTACAAGTTCATTTGTACATTATAGTTTTATTCATACAGTACGACTTACTTCCTACATTACAATTTTTTTTTTTTTTTGAAGGAAATGCAGGAAATTGCATTAAAAAAAGAAAAGGAATAAAGTAATTATTACAAACTAAAGAGCCAAAGCAGTAGATTCCTCCTTTATTATAGATAAAAATAAAGGAGGAATCTTATTAATAGTAAAGTCATCCCAAATAAACTGGCTCATCACACCATAGTTCGCACATAAATCTGCCAACTTGTTACAACTTCTATGTACAAAATTGAAAATGACGTTATTGAATTCTCCAAAAAGATAAGTATCTTCATACCTTGTATTTCCCTTTTGTTTTGCCATCTTCAAGAATTCCATAACATTATGATTATCTCCTTCTATGATTATGCCTTTGAATTTAAACATCCAATCCTTCATTACTTCTTTAATGTGTTGAGTAGCAATGAGTTCCAAAGAATAGATATCCCAATGTATATACGGTTTACCAAAAGCAAGAAGGAATTTTCCTTTATGATCACGAAAAATACCTCCAATTTCAGCTTTGTAATTGGATAGAAGAGAAGCATCCACATTCACTTTAAGCCAATCGGGTGGAGGGGGGTGCCAATGAGCTAAAGACAACCTTGAAGGTTGGTTGACATCCCATATACCCGAGTATTTACTAATTCCTTGGATAGAGATTGAAGCAAAGCTTATTGCATTTGAAGCTATAAACAATGTGCTATCATCCTTTCCGTTATAGACAAGATTATTCCTGGACTTCCATGTTAAATAAACCATTGAACAATAGAGATTGATCATAAAGGGATTTAGAGAAGAAAGTTGCTTACAGCAATCTTGCAATGTATGATATTCTTTGAATGAAAATCCCCATTCTTTAATTTTAGTAATAACTTCCTTCAGCTTATGACAATTAGTAGTCAAATGATCTCTTTTTTCTGCAACGTTACAGTTCCTTGGGCAAAGATTTATCATTTGCAATTTTCTATGTTCCAGGAAATCATTGGTAGGCAATGCATTATTAAAGATCCTCCACCAAAAAGTCTCCACCTTTGGACTGAGTTTTGCTTTTTTTATCCATCTCCAATAGTAAGCCGTAGGACTGTATTTCACTGAATTTTCAAAAACCATGGCTGATAAAGATTTACCATTGCCCTGAAGTAATAGCTCCATTTTATCATCTTCTTGATCTAACGGGTTAATGGTTTGTAAAATCAAATTTACAAGATCTTCACCCATAATCCTTCTCATTTGATCCACATTCCATCTACCATTCTCTATAATGTTCGAAACAGGAAATCTGTCATCTTCTATAGGAGAAATGAATGTTGGCCACTTATTCAAACTTTTATCTAATATCCATGTATCTTTGTATACATCAATGTCAATGCCATTTGCCACCTTCCATCTAATAAATGGCAATAATGATTTACCACCGGTCTTTAAGATTTTCCATGAATTAGAGCAAGAATTTTTCAAATCTACCTTTTCAAGTAGATTTCCATATTTGGGGAAGAATGCATTGTGAAGAAATGAATCTTTCTCATATAAATATTTCCATGTCAATTTGGATCTTAATGGGCCAACTTTAGTAGAACAAGAGTGAAGAGATCTACCTCCCCATTTTGTTGGTAAACACATAGTTAACCAATTAACATAGTGTATTCCATAATCTCCATTAGATTTGTTCCAAATAAAATTTCTACAAATTTTGTCCACCTCATCTAGAATACTCTTAGGCACAAGAGAGTTAGTACAATGAAAGGTGGTGAATGAAAGCAAAACTGTTTTAGCTAACAGAATTTTTCGAGCCAATGAAATCATCTTACTTCCCCATATGTTAGTCATCTTCAAAGCTTTATCAATAATAAAATGAAAATCTTGTTTAACTAACCTTCTTAAAGTTAGAGTAACTCCAAGATAGGTTAATTGATTTACGGATTTAAAACCCAACAAACGGATGATGGCTTTCTTTCTCCTTCTTCTAAGAAGTTTGCTGAAAATCATAGAAGATTTGTTAGAGTTGATAGACAAACCTGTTTAACTGCAGAAATTATCCAAGATTTTTTTAATTTGTTTGGTAGCCTTCAATGTAGCTTCTGAAAATATGATCACGTCATCAGCATATAGTAAGTGAGATATGGAAGGCCCATTTGAAGAAATTCGAATTCCCAATTCATCACCTTTTTGTTTGAAGGCATTAGAAAGTAATTGAGCACAAATGATGAATAGATAAGGAGAGAAGGGGCATCCTTGTCTAAAGCCACATTGACCTTCAATCCATTTAGATAAGCTACCATTTATAGAAATAGAGAATTTGGAACTTTGAATGCAATTTAAAATCAGCTTTGGAAGAAATCTGGAAAACCAAAATAATGCAAAGCTTTTTCCAAGGTTGTCCAACCCATGGAATCATAGGCTTGCTCCATATCAATTTTGAATGCCACAAAGCCTTTTGAAGATTTAGAATTCCTTAGTTTATGAATAACTTATTGGGCAATCAACACATGATCATTAAGAGATCTTCCTTTGATAAAAGCTACTTATTCATAAGAAATCAATTTAGAGATGTAAGGAGCCATTCTATTCATGAGGATTTTAGCCACCAATTTATAGACCGAATTACAAAGGCTAATTGGTCTATAATTAGAAGGAGTTAATGGATTACTAATTTTTGGAATAAGAACAACAATTGTTTCTTTCCATTTAGGATCCATTACAGCATTTTCAAAGAATTCATTAATAGCATTCCAAAGATCAAGTTTGATAATATCCCAATAAGCTTTAAAGAAGGAAAATGTGATGCCATCTTTACCTGGAGAGATATTTTTACCACTATTTTTTATAACAATTTCCATTTCTTCAATAGAGAAGGTTTTGTTTAAAGCAGTTTTATCATCCTCTTCTAGACAGCACCATGAAGAAGGCCAATCTTCCAAAATACATCTTCAGAACTTCAATTTATTTTGAAAATGTTTTAAGAAAACATTTTCAATAAGCTTTTGTTCTTCTACTACTTCACCAACATCATTTTTAATCTTCAAAATAAAGTTAGAATTCCTTCTCGAAGAAGCAAATGATTGAAAGAATTTAGAGTTTCGGTCTCCTTCCACCATCCATTTCACCTTTGCTCTTTGTTTCCACCAAGTATCAAGTTTGGCAAGAGTTGAGTTGAATTCTCCCACTATAGCTTTAAGCTTCCAGCTTTCATCAATCGAAAGACATCCTTCATCAGCCTCTTTCTTTTGAAGTTTTTCAATTTGAAATAAAAGATCCTTCTTAAGAGAAAGTAAATTCTGCATTTTTTATTTGCTCCAATAGAAAAGGGATTTGAGAGAATCTTTCATTTTACTATTCAATATGTTGGCAGCATTACCTCTATACTTCTTTTTCCATACTTTGTTAACCACAGCCATAGAAGCTTTGTTTTGAGCCCAAACATCCTCAAATCTTAAAATCTTCTCCTTATTATGATAAACCATAAGGTTCAAGACAATTGGACAATGGTCCGATGCTACACATCCTAGGAAGATTAGATGAAGAAACAGCAGCTGGGTTTATAAAACACTTATCTAATCTTTCTAGGATGCGTTCCGGCTGCTTGTTGTTGCACCAAGTGAATTTTGGTCCTACAAAACCAACTTCATGTAAATCATTGTTAGCTAGAAATGTCTTCATCTCCTTGGGTCCTTGGGAAAGTTTAAATCTTTTCCCTCCCCTTTTATCATCACTTGAAAGAATGCAATTGAAATCTCCTCCTATCACCATAGGGATATCCTTGTTAGTAAAGAATTCCATTCTTTCCCAAAGCAATCTTCTTCTATATACATCCTTGCTTCCATAGATAGAAGCAATTCTCCAAGTTCCTTTGTTGAGAATCTCCAAATCCCCCACAATGAATTGTGAAGAAGATTCTAAAATTTTAAAAGAGGCAATGTTGCCTTTCCATAATACAAGAATGCCCCCTGATAAACCTTCTGATGGAACACAAAAGAAGTTCCAATCGGAGCCCATGAGAATATCCACTTCCTTTCTCTCAAAAGAAGTAATTTTGGTTTCTAATAAACCTATGAAAAAGATTCCAAATTCTTTGACAATCTCCTTCAAATATAGAGAAGCTCTTCTTTTTCTAGCTCCTCTACAATTCCAAGAAGCTATGGAAGAATTCATTACATAAGAGGGGTTGAAGACCCCAACTTATCTGTGTTAACTTTATCTGCTCTTCTGCTTCTAGGCGTAGAATTGATAGGACCTAGTCCTTTTAGTTGTTTGCTACCTTTAATTTTAATAAAAGAGGGACTACCATCTTTAATATTCAAGGAATTACTTGAAAGATCTTCCTTGTTGATAACTTCTTTTTCTGAATTATTAGAACCTTCTTCCAGAATTTTACAAGCTTGATCATCAACCAACTCAGCTGTAATGATTTCTCCTTCCTCGCTAAGATCATCTAGCAAATTGAATTTGTTAGAAGAGATAAAAGAAGAGTTATGAACATTTGACCTTTTATCCAAGATGACTTTTAAAGAGATTTCAGAATGCTGTAAACAAATAGAATCCTTAATAGCATCTTCCTGGATTCCTTCCGAAGTAGAAAATTGCACATCTTTATTAGGAACTTCCAAGGCTTCTACTTCCTTCCATATTTGTTTTTTTGAAACAGAATCTGGAATTTTGTTGCCAGCAACTACTTTATCTTTAAAGCCTTGTTTCGTGTACAAATTCCTCTTCTTGCCATAGTTAACCTGCAGCCAAGGTCCATAGCCAAAATTATCTTTTTCTGCTTCATTAGACACCTTGTTGTTGCAGGTAATTTCTTTAGTATCCTTTGGAGGATCCCCTTCCTTATTAGAAACAAAATTATTAACAGATGAGTTAAAAGAACAATTGGACTTATCATGACCAATTTTCCCACAGCAGAAACAAAATTCAGGGATTCTTTTAATAATGAAGTAGAGAGAGAAGTTAGAGAGAGAAGGTTTGAGGAAAATTAAGTTTCTGCGTGTTTTTTTTCAAAAATTCAAATTTGCGGAATTACCGCGGGATCAATGGCGACGGAAGGTCGCCGACCACCGATCTCCGGTGGTTCTATGGATGCTCGTCGTTCTTCCACAAGCTTGACTCATGGCACATCGAAGTCACTTTCTGCATCTCCACCGGCATTTGGTGATATCCCGACAAGTTTTATCCAAGGTTCCAAAGCTAAGTTTTGTTCAGGGTCTCCTCTGGTTATCAATGAGGGAGGTTTGATTTTACCTCCTAAAAAATTAAAAGAAGTCTCTGGAAAAGGCAAAGGCATATTAGAAGAAGATCCATCGTCCAATATTCTGAAGAACAAAGACCTCATTGGTGTTATGGAGCTGGCAACTACTGAGATTGCTTCAATCTCTCCTGAAAATAATCCTGTTTTTTCTGGTATTCAAATCTCTGTCAGAAATGATTCTGAAATTTTAATTGCTGAAAACAACAAGGGAGTTCAAGATAAGGATAATTCAAAATCTGTAGTTCTGAATAATTCTATTAATGAAGGAATTAGAAACCAAGGTTCAATTGATCTGGAAAATGTTCGTATATGCAACAATGGAGAACTTGGCTCTTGCAATGAAATAGTTAATGTTATTGCTGAAAGAAATCCGCCGGTCTTACATCCAAATGCTTGGGCAAAAAAAGAACATATAAAAGTATCTCACCTAGATTTAGGTGAGTTCAGATCTCAAGATGGTATTTCTGTTAAGCTCAATGAAGACAAGGTGATGGAAAATTCAAAAAAGCTACAAAATTCTATTGTTATCAAAGTTTTTGGAAGAAAAATTCCTTTCCCTGTGGTCAGTACAGAACTTAGAAGGCAATGGCTCCTTATGGGAAATTTCACTTAACAATGTTAGGAATGGATTGGATCCTTGGTTCATTCTACAATAATGAATCCTTGGAAGCTGTTTTCAATAACGGACCTTGGTTTCTTAATGGGAAAATCATTGGTATGGATAAATGGTCTCCTAATTTTGATCCTTCCTCCTTAAAAGGGTTGAGTGCTCCAATTTGGATAAGGCTTCCAAATCTACCACTCCTTTGTTGGGATGAAATCAACATATGTAGAATTGCTTCTACAATTGGTCAGCCCCAAATGATTGATGGTAATCTTTTTCAATGGGGAAGAAGGGAGTTTGGTAGAGTTTGTGTTCGTATCAAATTAGACATTGCATTACCAAAAGGAACTTGGGTTGAAAGCAGCTCGGGCAAGTTCTATTCTACATTACAATATGAATCATACAAAACAATCAATAGAAAACATTAAGTTGGTGGACTACTAATTTTCATGCAAAGAGCACAGAACTGAGATCTACGAGCATAAAGAGATAGACTAAAATACCATTAGAAAGAAAAATAACATTTTTTCGTTTTTTAAGATAGAAAAAAAATAACATAATAAGGACTTAAAAGAAAAATTCCATTTTGAAACAACATATAAATAGACATGCATAGACTAAAAAGTATACAATACAATCACGAAAAGAAAAAAAAAACTATTACAGTGATTGAACCTGATTAGAAGATGGAGGTGGAGATGGTTGGAAAACCTGGCCAAAGCTATCATTTTGTTGCTGGATGGTGGTTAATTGAAGTTGAATGTTTCCAAACTGCACCCTGAACCAACCCATATCATTATCATTTTATATTTGTTGTTGATCCAAGCAAGTCCCTAGTCTATCAAATCTCTAAATTAGATCCTCATATTGGTAGTGGTGAGGAGATGGTGCAAGTGCAGGATCAGCTGGAAGGGAAGCTTCTCCTTCATCATCAAAGAGAGGGTCTTTAGGCTCCTGATCCCTAAGAAATATCATTTAGAAAGGGAAATTTGAAAAGAAGATTGGAATGTGATCAGGAGGTGTAGGATATGAGATGTTGTATTTTCTATTCAGAATATATCCTATCACATATCCTAAGACAATGTTCTGTGGTCTCCTAGTGGCTCGGAGTCAAATGCAAGAGAGGTTTTGGATGTAGTCAATTAGCAATTGAGCTTCATCCATTTGGGTATTTAACATGATGAAATATGTAACAATTTATAGTAGGGGAGTCATATTTATTCGGTCTCCAGCTTTAAGTATAATTGAAGTTCTCAAAACATCCTGGATAACCCTAGCATTTTGGTTAAGGGTCTAAAACAAAGGTTGGTGAAAATTAACAGCAATATTTCTTAATAGAAGGTTTAGATCACTCTAGTCAAAGTCAGATCTAGAGGACATGGCTAGAGGTCTATTACCTAAGGTGTTTAGTTGAAGGAGGATTCCTAGGTATTCCTTGGTTATTTTAACATTTTTGAAGCACACTCAGGAAGTCATTATCGTAGCATCCCCACAAATCCTAAGGTTTACAAGAAATTCATATAGGATTTTAGAATGGAAGTGATGGGCTAAGGTTAAAAGAAATTGAAGTACATTTGAGCTTAAAAGGTTCATTAAAGAGCCAACTTATTTAGAAGTCTAAAGGGCCTGATCTTAGATTCCTTGTACTTTTTATAGGAAGCTTCATCAGAAGCTATCAAAAAATGCTCGTCTTCAGTGCTCTGAGAGGAGAAAGCCCCATAGGTTTGACAAGTGCATTTCCCACCAGCCATTGCAAGGATTGGAATATAAGAAGGAAGGATCTTAAGAGAGGTTTGAAAATTTTAAAAATTGCTAGTTCTTTAAATAGAAAATGAACATATCATACCATAAGATTATGGGATAGTGTGGGATGATCATACATAATTATTTTGGCCATATGATTCATCAAAAAGTTGTGTCTGGTCATACAGTATGATTGGACTTCATACGGGATGATTAGAGACATGGATCTCATCCCAAGGAGACAAGCTATATGACTGTTGATAAAAAGTTTTGTACAATATAAATGGATGTTCATACAATACAATCAGTAATAAATATCCTACCAAACTGAATTCAATTCATCCCAAATAGAGTTAACATGTGGATCATACAGTACAAAGAGTTAATCGTACACTATGATGGTAAATGATATAAGCAATCTGGATTATTCATTAAGCTAAGGGTTTGATCCAAGTAGTGTTGTGTAGATCATACAGTACGAAGGTGATTTGTATAGTATGATTAGGAAAAATTTATTGAATTGTAGAACATACAGTGAAATTTAGTAAGGTGCTTTGTGTGATGATTAGGACATATCATATAGAATGATAACAACAAAACCTAAAGAAAAAGAATATGAAGTAAAAATAAAATTACAAAGAATCACACAACAAAAACACATACATTGAGAAGCTCATGAATGGTTAATTTCAAGTGATAGGGGTACAATATCAAGCTGAAAAACCACATGCTCTCATTGGGCCTTTTGTGAGATCCCTCAAATATAAAGATCATGAAAGAATAGTTTTGGGAGCCCAAGTGAGTTTGGGTCCATCTTAAATTTAGATAAATTATCAAAATTCATGTCATTCTATATTTGTTATAGCTTTAGTCTCCACACCCAATGTGTTCTCTTATGAATAGTATAAGTGTGGCTAATGTGTCCTAACATGCCACATGAATAACATCTAACATTAATAAAAGGGTTAACTAACCTATGATAGTTATGATTCCTATTCCTAGGTTTATGAGATGCGTGACATGATAAGTGCTTACAAAAAGGTTTATTTTGAAAAGCCTTTACTTTTTCTAGCAACATTTTGTTCGCACTTTAAAAAGTAGAAATTTTAATTTCTAATAAGTGGTCACTAAGATCTAAAATGCTAAAACATGCTTCTAACTCTTTAAACGAATTTTCTAAATCAAGATGCAATGTTTTCAAAGACTCATGTGTTTAAGATAAAGCTAAATATTTATTATTCAATTCATCAAACTCATCTAGCAAAGCCATATGATCCTTATCATCATCAGAACCATCTTTTCTAAGTATTTCATTTTCTTTTTGAAGAACTCAGTATTCAGGTTTCAAGCTAGCATGCTTCATTTCAGTTTCCTGTGAAAATCATGAATTTCTTCTAAAATAGAAAGTAATTCATCGTGTGAAAGTTAATATACCTCATATTGATCACTCTGATCAAGATAGTTATTTTTCATTAAGCATAGATTTTTCACTTCCACTTTTGCTTCTGTTCCAGATAAATCTGAAGCAGAATCTGCTAAAAAAGCTTTTTAAGATTTTTTCTTGTCCTTATGGAACTTAGCTTTTTCTTCATCCTTCTTCTCGCTTTGGTGGCCTTTAAGAGTTGGGCAATTAGTTTTAACTTGCCCTAGTTTCCTACATTCATAATAAATAATATCATTAGAAGCTTTAGAGTTTCTGTAATTCTTACCTTTGTTGCACTGCTAATGATGCTTTTGCTTTTTTCTTAGAAAGCTTTTGAACTATCGAGTCATCATTGCAATTTCTTCAACTCCTCCCATAGAGGAATTATTTGAATCATTAGCCTTAAAGGCTACAGTTTTCTCCTTATTTTTTCACTTGCATAAATCTGTCTTTGGTACACTTCTTGCTCGTAGGAAATGAGTGATACAAGTAAATTATCAATAGAATAAACATTCAAATCCTTGGATTCTGTAATAACAGTAATTTTTGCATCATAATAAGAAGGTAAACAACATAAAATCTTATTTACTTTTTGAAAATTTGATAACTTCTTACCTAAAGCATGTAGGGATGTAATGATTTGTGTAAACCTATTATACATTTTATATATGGATTCACTATGTTTCATATTACAGAGTTCATATTCATGCAACATAAAATTTAACCTAGATTATTTTACTTCACTTGTTCTTTCATAAGTAATGCATAATCTATGCCAAATTAATTTGTCAGTAGTACATGTAGATACATGTATCTAATCTTGATATTTCAAATCACAAAAGAAATAGTTTAGGCATTTAACATTCAGTTAGGTAAAATCTTTATCGTCAGTTGTTCATTCATAAAAAGGGATTTCATTTTTAACATCATTTACTCATTGTGAAGGTGTAGAATAACCTTCCTAAATAAGCATCAACATATGATAATTAATTAATTATAAAAAGGTAGACATACAAGTTTTCCAAAAATCAAAAGATATATTTTCAAATAGTGGTGGTCAAGTAATAGAATAGCATTTCGTAGTTTTGTGATTACCAAAGTTAGCCAAGGATCTTAATTTAAAAGTTTACTAAAACTTGATCTCATGAATCCCCTTTGATACCACTTGAAAGTTAGTGAGGGTTATTAGACCCTAAAGAAATAGTCCCGAGGTTAACCAAGGGGTGGGGTGAATTGGTTATTTTAAAAAATCTTAAACAAAAAGGAAAAATATTTTTGAAAAATTTTTAAATATTTTAAAACAAACTAATAACCCTTAGTACAGAAGAAAAATAATTTCCACGATAATAATACAATTAGATTTTTCAATCACACATCAAATCATAGCGAAAGTGATAAAATTAAAATGCAAGAAAAAGAAAGAACACACCAAAATTTGTAGTGGTTCATTCAACCTGACCTACATCCACTCCATGGATACTCCCTCTCCAAGTATTGCACTAAATATAAGAGACTCTTCTTTTGCTCCCTAATCAAGGAAAAGAGTCCTGTACAAATGTTGTTTCACGTCCCAGGTGTGGCATAGAACTGTAATTCTTTTACAAGCAGAGAACCTTAACTCCATTTTCACCCTCATGGTGATGGTCAAAGAGCCACAAATCTATTTTCAACCTCCAGGTGATGGTCAGAGAACCATGATCTTTACTAAAGAGTTTTATCTCAGGAAGCCACATAGATTCCAGGTAGACGCTTGTAGGTACTAGACAAGAATCTTGCTTGGAGAAACCCTGTGAATCCCCTCATAAATTCTCCCTCACAAGTTCTCCCTCTCTTCTCTCACCAAGCTCTCCTTCTCTCCCTCGCGCTCTCTCTCAAGAAGACTAAGTAGCAAAAGATATCTAACAAGAGTGTTAGAGATCCTTAACTATAGGGCTAAAAAACACTAATTTCAAAGCCATCGATCTTTTATTCCTACAGTATAATAGATGTATAGTATGGTATGATCAATTTAATTCAGAATCATCTAGAAACATTGTTCAGACAAACTATTCAACTTTTATAATACATCGTATAGTACAATCAAAAATCGTACAATATGATATATAGAAAATCCTTATGTTTATTTGGGATGATCCTTGGGACGACCAACTTTATACATAGGTGATATTCCAGCACTGTGGACATTATGCAGTATGATCAAAACAAAGATTAGGGATTTCATTTAGTAGATCAAGGGAACAACCAGTTTTGTACACATGTAATCATATAGTATGAACTAGTTTATATAATAAGATCAATCACAATAATTTTCCATGATTTAACTACATGATATCACGGGATTAACTAAGAAAGATATTAATTATGGTGTACAGTATAATCAAAATCATGATGTATGATTTGCATATAATTAGAATCTTCCTTAACTTTGGTGGCTAGGGTTTGGTAGAGCACAACAGATTGTATAGTACCAATTAAAAGTGTACAGTACGATACACATATCGTATAGTATGAAGACAAATAGTACAATACAAATTACCAAATAAGAAAGACTATCTCAAAAACATTTTTTTCTCTCCCCTTGCATGTGTGCAAGGTTGCTTTACAAAGATATCAACCCAAAAACTAGATATTACTCAAGAAAGCAAAAACTATAGAATAAATTGAAAATAGCATACTGAAATCCTTATCTATCCATTCTTGAGCAGATCAAAATTACAAGTGAATAGTTGACTTAATTCCTAAATTATTAGTACACACAAAGTAAAATATAATATCACAAAAATAATAGAAAGTAGTATCAGACATAATAATGTTTATTATTATCAAAACACAAATACAGTGCTTATATCAGATCTATAATAATTGTGAGTTTTTAAACCATGGGGGTTGCTCAACATAAACATCCTCTTGAATCACCCCATTTAGGAAGACACTCTTAACATCTATTTCATATAGCTTAAAACCCCTAAAGAAAGTAAAGGCTAATAGTACCCAAATGGCTTTTAGTCTAATTATAGGGGTAAAGGTTTCCTCAAAATATATTTCTTGGATCTTTTTATACCCCTTAGGTACTAGTCTGACCTTATTCCTCACTATTATTCCAGAGTCATTCCTCTTAGTTTTGAAAACTCTCTTTATTCCAACCACACTCTAGTCATTAGGTCTCTTAACTAATTCCCATATATCATTTCTAACAAAATTTATTTAGCTTTTTTGTATTGCTAGGATCCAAAATTCATCAGTTAGGGCTTGATCTTTAGGATCACTAGAAGAATATTTCTAATCTCTAGGTACTTTTTCTTGAGGTTCTACTTTTTCTCCTATAACAATGGTTTCTACCCCTTGAATGACCACCACTTCTATTTCTTTAAGTTTAGGTTTAGAGGTCTTATCTGATTCATCAGATACCACATGGGTAGACTCTTCTACTTCCAGTGTCCTCTTATTGAAGATTCTATATGCCTTATCTACAGATGAGTAACCTAAGAAGATACCTTCATCAAACTTGGGATCAAACTTTCCTAAGGGTGATTATTCATTGATTAAGATGAAGCATCTATAGCCAAAGATATGCAAATGAAAAATTTTTGGTGTCCTACCCTTAAGGAGTTCATCGGTGTCTTATTAAGTTTGGATCTAACATTCACCCTATTTAGAACATAAAAATTAGTATTCTCTACTTCTGGCTAAAAAAACCTATGGAGTGAATACTCAGCTAGCATTACCCAGCAGCTTCCGCCAAGGCTCTATATTTCTTTTCAGCTATTCTACTCTACTAGGTGTCCTAGGGGCAAATAAATTATGACTTATTCATATCTCTTAATAGAAGGAATCAAACTTATCATTCTTGAACTCTTCACCATGATCACTATAAATGTTTAAGATTTTACACCCTAATTTCCTTTAAATTAAATTGGAAAATGTTCTAAATTCATCAGTTGACTCTCTCTTATGTTCTAAGAATCTAACCCAAGTAAATATAGAGTAGTCATCTACTATTACAAATTTATATGTCTTTCCTCCTAGGTTTGCTATATTAATAGGTCCAAATATATCAATGTATAGGAATTCTAGTGGCCTAGAAGTGTTAATGTCTTTGATTGAATGAAATGAAGATCATATTTATTTTCGTAGTTGGGAGGTATCACATAGGTGGTCCTTAATGAATTCTAACTTATATATGCCTCTAACTAGGTTTTTCTAGGTGATATTCCTAAGAGTCTTCATCCTTGTATGACATAGTCTCCTATGCCTTAACCAAGATTCATCAATTATAGATTTTAGGCTTAATGAATTAGAATATTCAATATAGTTCATGTTTAACATATGAACATTATTCATCCATTTTCCTTCTAACATAAGTTTTTCATTTAAACTAATCATCCATTTGTTAGAAAGAAATTTTACATCAAATTCTATATAGCATAGTTGACTAATACTTAACAAGTTATGCTTTAAACCATTAACTAATAAAATATTTTCAATCATAAATTATTTAGAGTTTCCAATTGTTCCTGAGCCAGCTAATTTTTTAGTGGTGTTGTCTCCTAATGTCACCTTGCCTCTAGACCTACCCTCTAGTGTGATGAACTACTTTACATCACCAGTCATATGCCTCGAGCAGCCACTATCTAGGTACCACATGCTCTCACTATGTATTTTGTGAAAGTACCCCTATAAAGTCATTTAAATGTTAGATTTGGGAACCCAAGTGAGCTTGGGTTCCACCTTATGCTTTAATAAATGACATGAATACGTGTTATGCTATGATGTATGCAATTTAAGCCTTCACACTAAGTGTGTCCTACGATGGATAGTGCATGTGCTAGCTATATATCCTAACATGGAACAGAGTAACACCTAAGAACAGGGAATGGGTTCATTAACTTATAAAGATGATGGTACCTATTCTTAGGTTTATATGATGCATGTTATGTTGAGGGTTCATGTCACTGAGCTATTTGAAGTGATGGTTTATTATTCCTAAGTGTAGTATAAAAGTTTGTTAGGGTTGTTATGCCCTTATGAACTAGCTCGAGGATAATTAAGAGGTGGGGTGAATTGGTAGTTTTAAAAATACTTAAACAGAAAGTAAACTTTTTTTTTTTAACTTTTTGAATATTTTAAAACAAACACAATCAACCACAAAAATTAATATGCAAAAAAATAAAGTACAAGAATAACATAGAAAGAACGTATCAAATTTTATAGTGGTTCGATCAACTTGACCTACGTCCACTCCCCGGAGCCTCTCCTCCAGGTAATGCACTAAAACACAGTGACTCTCATTTTGCTCCCACAGCAAGGAGGAGAAGCTTTTATGAACTCCTTTTCACCAAACTTGGTGAGGCAGAGAACCCAAACTCTTTTTGCTTTCTCCTAAATTAGGCATAGAACCTTGATCTAATGCTGATGAAGAACTCCCTAAAGCCACTAAGGAGCCAAGGATGATGAATGAAGAAGAAGACTTGAATCCTTGCTTGGAGCAACCTTTATAAACACCTCTCAAACTCCCCCTCAAAGGTTTCTCTCTCTCCCAAGCTCTCCCTCTCCTTCTCTAAGCTTTTATAGGTCAAGACAACAACAAAAGATACTTTCAATAATAAATAAGAGATCTTATAAAGAAGGCTCTAAAAATTGCCCTAATTTGCAACTTATCATTAAAGATCATCCAAGATGATCAACAGATCATACTGTATTATCATTGTATTTTAGCCCTTCCAACCAGAACAATCTGGGTGTGCTGGATGATTAGAACACAATGTTTATTCTTATCATCTAGGATGATGAGGACATCATCCTATACGATTAGTTCAAAATCATACATATCATCCAGCACATAGTTCAGGATGTCTAAGAGATCTATATTGGATGATTAAGAAATATGACTGATTATTCAGAATGATACTTGTATCATCCTATACAATTAGATCAAAATCAGTTATTATCATCCAATACATAGTTCAGGTCATCCAGCATAAATATCTGGATGATGAAGAATTATAACTTATCTTCCAGCACATAGTTTGGGATAATATCTAGGTGATTTAGAAGAAGACTAAGGGTTTTCTTACTTATCATCTAGGATGATCATGCGATCATCCATAATGATATGATCAATCAATCTAACCTTAATTACTTTCCTTAATCACATAACTAATTTAGGAATAATTGTAATAAATCATCCCAAATAATATGGGATCATCCTGTACAATTTCTAAAAAAATAATATCTTGCCTAAATGAGTTTGGCAGCTAAATATTTCTAATTTTAAATATCATCCAGAATGATGGAAATATTGTTCAGGATGATTTTCTTATTATGGCTGTCTTGACACAGATGCCCTAATTAGAGCTTTTATTTTTAACTGATCGTCTTAGACAATTTTGGATCATCTTGTATGATATGATCAAAAATATAAAAACTCTTAAACTTACAAAACTTCTCCCCCTGAGTGTGTGTGTGTAAGGTTACTTAGCATTAGGATCCACCTTATTACATTTGACTCAAGAAAAAGTAAAAATCACTAGAGTTAAAGTTGTAGATTGACTCAGTCTTAATCTACCCAATTTTGAGCTGGCTTGAATTGCAATTGATCTTGTCGTCCTAAAAAGTTAGTAGGCAGAACAACCAAAATAGATGTGCAGTAATAACGGTAGTAGAGAAACATGAATGCTAAGAATGTTTGTTATCATCAAAATTATAATCCTTGAATCTAGATTTACAATAATCTTCTCATTTTTTATGATGGCAAACATTTTTTAGGTAATTTCAAATCAAGCATATTAACAAAAATGAACCATAAAACAAAGGAGAATAATATAAATAAAGCAATGCAAATTTTACTAAAATAAGTAAACAAAACAATAAAAACAACAATAACATTAAACGATACAAAAGTAACAATTACTCCCCATTTTGACATCACAAAAAGAGAAAATAGAAAAATATAAAATAGTATATTATATAAAAAATAATATCAGTACAAACATCACACGAAAACATCAAGCAAACTACTAGTACGAGTGACCCTGATCAGGTGAAGGAGGTGGTGGTGATGATTGAAAGAAACTGTTAATGAAAGCAAACTGCTACCCAAACCAAGCTATATTTTGGTCATAATACTATTGTTGTTGAGCCATAAATGCATTAAAATGATCAACATCTATTACATGTTGTTGCTCCTGTGTTACGACGTCGGAGTCAAACATGAACTCCCATTGATCAAACCTCTCCACAAATTGATCCAGCTGTGACTACTGGTAGATATGAATGGGTTTAGGAATAGCCTCATCATCTACTCCCTATGCCTCCTCATACTCCAGGTGGAGGTGAGTGCTATGAAGGACATGGAAGGAGTTGTTTATGTAGAAGGTAGGTTGGTAGTTTGGTGGGGTGGGATATTGGAGGTTGTATTTAGTTTCAAGCACAAAAGCTATAATGTGTCCTAAGGCTATATTGAGTTTTCTTTTATGTCTTGGATCCCTAATACTAGTCAAATGCTCAATATAATAAAATAGAAGATTCATGGCATTAAAGTTCCTATGTGCCATTATATAATAAGTGGTGATGGAGAGTAGGGGAGTGATGTGAACACGGTCACCAGCTTTTGGGATCATAGAGGTTTGAAGGATATGTTGAATTATCCTAGCATATTTTACTATTGAGCTTGAGTCACCATCATTGTAGGTGGCGGAGAAGGCTGTAGAAGAGAGTGTTTCTTAGGAATTGATTGATAGGCTTCTTTTCCTTCATGAATTAATAAATTCCTGCTTTTCCAAGTCAAAAAGACCACATTGCAGTAAATGTTTACAAGGATCGGATTCTTTTTATAGAGCAGCTGTAATTTTATCAAACAATCTTCAAAGCTAACGGGTTGAGGAAGAATATATCACATTTGGAAAGCCACCAAAATACCTTCTTCAGTTTGCTGCAACCTGCTGTTAAGTGATCCGAATTTTCTTCCACACTATAACCTCTCGGGCAAACAGAATTTTGTGATAATTTTCTGTGACAAAGGATATAATTAGTTGGAATGGCTGCATAGAAAACTCTCCACCAAAATAATTCAACCTTTGGTCTTAATTTTACGTTTTTCATCCACTTCCAAAGTTTGCAATCTTCTTCAATATTGAGAATAGCATCTTGTGACAGTGCTGCAATAGATTTACCAGTATGTTTCCACTTGATTTCAATTTGATCATTACCTTCTTCCGGATACATAGGAACATTAGTAATCATCTTTACAAGATCTTCATTGAAATACAACCTGAGATGCTCCTCAATCCATATACCATTGGAGATAAAGAAATTAAGGCAATTATTTGCCACTTCATTATTACTAACAAACGTTGGCCATTTTGATAAACTTTTATCTAGCAGCCAAGTATCATTCATCCAATCAATAGAATTTCCATTACATATTCTCCATCTTACAATATTGGTAAGAAAAATTGCCCCATTGCACAAGATCTTCCAAGTTGAAGAACAACCATTCTTCTTATGCTTCTCCCATAAGTTCTCACCATATTTAGCTCTGAGAATGCAATTGAGTAAAGAATCTTGCTTAGTGTAGAATTCCAAAGCAAATTTGGCTCTTAAGTGCCCAACTTTATTAGCAGCCGAAAAAAGACCTCTACCTCCTTTTTGTTTAGGAAGGCAAAGTTTCTTCCAGGAAATCTATTTTAATCCATAGAAAGCCTTTTTCATTTAAAAACATGATTTGAAAATTGGGAATTCTCAAAACCTAGGGGTTGCTCTACAAACACATCTTCTTTTATTACCCCCATTTAAAAAGGCACTCTTAACATCCATTTGGAAAAGCTTAAATCACTTATAACAGACAAAGGCTAGTTGTTGCAAATCTATTTTCATGACTTATGTTTTGATGATTGAAAAACACTATTGATTCTCTTGGACTACCTATTACTTCTAACTTTTCAGGAATCGAAGATCGGACGAACAGATGAAGCTAGTTCAAGATTGCGTAGGTCTAGGGTTGAGTCAGTCTGTACTTTGTTTTTTCTCTTCTTGAGTCTATTTGTAATGGTCAAAGAGACTGATGCTAAGTAACCCTACACACGCACACTTGAGAGACTTAGAAATTCTATTTTTACTCATATCGGCCAAGATGATATTTACATCATCCTGGACGATTAGGCTTAAAACAGAAAGTCTAATTAAGAATTCTTAATTAAGGCAGCCGTCATTAATAGATCGTCCTGGACGATACGTGAATCGGTCAAGACGATAAGCTCAAAATAGAAAGAAGTTGCCGCCATAGACAATTAAGGTATAATGTATTTTTAAATAATCGGCTAGGACGATTCTTGATCGGCCTGGACGATATTCACAAATTATGCCTTAATTGATCAGGAAATCAAGGGAGTAATTAAGGATGATTGATACGATCATATCGTCCTGGATGATCGCAGAATTGGCCAGGACGATCTATTCAAAAAACCTTATTACTTCAAGATGATAAATATCGGCCAGATCGAATTCAAGGCGATGCTCTGGACGATTTTTCTCTGATTTGAACTGATCGGCCGGGACGATCGTAAGATCGGCCTGGACAATCAAGCCAATTTTAAATCGTCCAATTTGCATTCAGGGTGATGCTCTGGCCGATCTTCTGAGATTTGTACTAATCGGCCAGGCCGATGTCTATATCGGCCTGGACGATATTGTCGGCAACTTGCAATTAATGAGCTCCTTTGAAGCTCTTCTATTTAAGAGCTCTTGTTCAACATTTTGAACAACCTTTTTACTGCTGCCTTGACCTAAGAAGGCCTTGAGGAGAGAAAGAGAGAGAGGGAGAGAGAGAGGATCTTGTGAGGGGGAGCTTGTGAGGGGATTCACAAGGGTTGCTTCAAGGATCGCTCTACTTCTTCTTTGTCTAGAGTTTCTCATCCGTGGAAGGGTCAGTAGAGGTAAGGAGTCAGCATCTGGTTGTGGTTCTCTGCCAGCTTCAGGAGGAAGCAAAAGGAGATAGGTTCTCTGCCTTGCCGGAGTGGGAAAAAGGAGGTGCTTTGTAAAGGCTTCTTGGCCTAGCTGTGGGGGCTAAAGGAGAGTCACTATTGTAGTGCAATACTCGGAGGGCGCCTCCAGGGAGTGGATGTAGGTCGAGTTGACCAAACCACTATAAATCTCTGTGTTCTTGTTTCTTGCTTCCGTACTTTAATTTTTGCATTTATTTTTCTCGTGGTGTGATTTTGGTTTATGTGTTTTTTGTTCTTTGTGAAAAGATATTTTTTAAAATACCAATTCACCCCCCCCCCCCTCTTGGTTAGCTTGGGCCAGTTCTATAGGGCTTAACATCCCTAACGAACTTTCACTAGTAGCACTCTAATCGCTTCCAATCTAGTTACTGGGGCAAAAGTCTCCTCAAAATCAATCCCTTTATTTGATTATACCTTTTAACTACCAATCTTACCTTATTCCTAACCACCACACCAAAATAATTCATTTTATTCTTAAAGACCCATTTGGTTCCTACTATACTTTGGCCCTTAGGTCTTTCTACAAGCTCCCAAATATCATTCCTAACAAATTGGTTCAATTCCTCTTGCATGGTTAAGATCCATAATTCATCATAAAAGGCGTGATTGATGTTGATGTTAGTGGTTTCAAGTATTAAGATGAAGGTATAATGGTTAACTTCTTTTTTAAGACCTTGCCTAGTTCTAACATCTTCAGAAGGGTCTCTAAAGATCAATTCTTTAGGATGACTCGAAGAATATCTCTAATTTCTAGGAAAATTATTTTAAGGATCTACCCTTTCCTCTAGATTTGTATATTCTACTCCTTGGGTAATCTCACCTACTAAATCAGTGTTTTAAGGTTCTACCCCTAGATTTATAGCTTCTACTCTTTGGGTAATCTCACCTACTTCATCAACTCTAGACTTCTTAGAATTAGATTCATCAAAAACTACATGATTAGTCTCCTCCATCACCAAAGTCCTCTTATTAAACACTCTAAATAATTTCCCTACACTTGAATAGCCTAAGAATACTCCTTCAACAAATTTTGGGTCAAATTTTCCTAAGAGTGTTTTCTAATTATTTAAAATGAAAACCTTTCAACTAAAGACATGAAGGTGAGAAAGGTTGGGTGTCCTACCCTTAATGATCTCATAGGATGTCTTATTCAGCTAACGTTCATCATATTCAACACATAATAAGCTGTGTTTACCGCTTCAATCTAAAAGTATTTTGGAAGTGAATACTCATGAAGCATGGCTCTAGTGGCTTCTACTAAGGTCTTGTTCTTCCTTTTAGCTACCCTGTTCTACTGAGGGGTTCTAGGAGCTGAAAAGTTATGACTAATCCCTTGTTCCTCACAGAAAGTTCCAAAACTCACATTTTTAAACTCTCCACCATGGTCACTATAGATGGTAAAGATCTTACAACCTAGTTTTTTCTTAATTCATGTGGAGAATGATTTAAATTCATTAAATGACTCACTTTTATGTTACAAAAATCTAATCCAAGTAAATCTCAAGTACTCATCAACTATGACAAATCCAAAGACCTTCCCCCCTAAACTTTTAGTTTTAAAGGATCCAAATAAATCCATGAGAAGGACTCTAAAGGTTTAGAGGGTCAAATGTCCTTAATGGAATGGAAAGAGGATTTGACTTATTTTCCTAGTTGACAGGCATCACACAGGTGGTCCTTAGTGAACTTAAGCTTGGGGATTCCTCTTACTGAGTCTTTTTGGGTTACATTTCTAAGTGTTTTCATACTAGCATGACATAACCTTCTATGTCACAACCAAGACTCATTAGCAATAGTTTTTAAACAAAAAGAAGCAGCACATTAAATATTATTTAAATCAAGAATATAAACATTATTGATCCATTTTCCTTGTAAAATAGTGTTGTTATTCAAACTTATAATGCATGTGTTTGACAAAAATTTTATGATAAAGCCTTTATCATAGAGCTGGCTGATGCTAAGCAAGTTATGTTTCAAGCCATAAATAAGTAAAACATGTTCAATCAAAATATTTTTGGACTATCCAATATTAACTATGCCCACCACTTTTTTGGTGGTGTTGTCTCCAAGAGTGACCTTGCCTCCATCCCTTACTTCCAGCAAAATGAATTGATTAGTATCTCCAGTCATATGGCGTGGGCATCAACTGTCTAATACCACATGCTCTCATGAGGTCTTATGTGAGAGCACACCTACATAATCATCAAATGTTAGATTTAAGAACCTAAAAAAGATTGGGTCCCTTCTTATGGAAAGAAGAATATAATGAATGTGTGTTATATTATGAATCATGCAATTCAGTTCGACACACCAAATGTGTTCTACGGTGAACAGTGCATGTATAGGAAATATGTCCTAATATGCCACATGAAAAACATCTAATATCAAGAAAAGGTTTTACTAATCTATTCAGGTTATAGTGCCTCTTCCTAGGTTTTAAAATTTTTTGCTTCTGATCAGGATTCAAAAATTATTCAGGTGTGGGTGGAATCCTATTTTTCTCAAGTGCTTTCAATTGAGCTTTAAAAAATGAGTTAGCACTTTTTACAATAGCATTGTCAGCTTTTAAATATTTCTCTCTACTATTAGATTCATCTATAAATGTTTTAAAATCATTTTAAAGTTTAGTGTGGGATGATTTTAATAGTTCATACTATCTATTCAATTCATCAAACTCATCTAATAGTTTCATGTGGTTGCTATCAAGGGTAGAATGTTCTTTAATCAAAATATCATACTCTTTTTTTAAATTCAAAAATTCTAATTTTAAACAAGCATGCAATTTTTTAAGTTTTCTATAAGATGAATGAATTTTATTAGAAAATTCAAATAATTGATCATATGTTAATTCGCATACCTCTTCTTGATCAGAATGACCAAGATGTTCATCCACCATCAAACACAAGTTTGTTGTCTCCTCTTAAGCTTCAGTCTTAGAGGAGTTAGATGCCAAATCTGACTACAAAGCCTTTTGGATCAGTTTCTTATCCTTCCTGAACTTGGGTTTCTCCTCACTCTGGTTCTTTCTTGGGTGAGCCTTAAGTGTAGGACAATCATCTTTTAAATGTCCTGACTTCCTACATTCAAAGCAAATCACATCAGAAGAACCTTTAGAATTCATTCTATTCTTACCTTTATTCCACTTTTAATGGTGCTTTTGTTTCTTCCTTAAGAAGCTTTTGAATTACCTAGTAATTTAGGAAACATCAACACTTTTAGAACAAGAAGAGTTAATATCCGCATCGTTATCTTTTAAGGCTATAATTTTATCCTTCTTTTTCTGCCCTACATAAAGTTGTCTTTGGTTCACTCCTTACTTTTAAGCAATGAGTGATCCAAGTAAGTTATCGATCGAATTAACATTCAAATTCTTGGACTCAGTTATAGTAGTAATCTTAGCATCAATGGAAGAAGGTAAACATCTTAAGATTTTATTCACTTTTTCATAGTTTAATAGTCTCTTCCTAAGGCATGCATGGAGATAACTATTTGTGTAAACCTAGTATACATTTTAGATATTGACTCACTAGGTTTCATGCAAAAAAGTTTGTAGTCATGAAGTAAAATATTTAACCTAGATTTCTTAAATTCACTTGTGCCTTCAGAAGTAATACATAATATATCTCATATTTCTTTACCAGTAGCACAAGTTGAGACATGCATGTAATCTTCATATTTTAGTGCATAAAAAAAATAGTTCCAATATTTTGCATTAAGTTATGGTAGATCCCTATCATCAAATTCCAATTCAAAAAATGGAAGTTCAGTTTTAATACCATTGATTTCACGTATTGGTGTATAATAACCTTCTTTAACAAGCATCCACATGCGATAATCTATTAATTGTAAAATGTGGACATGCAAGTTTTTCAAAAATCAAAAGGTATATATCAAACAAGGGTGGTCAAGAAATGGAATAGTCTTCAAAGAAATTTTGGTTACCAAAGTTAGCCATTGATCAAAATTCAAAAGTTTTCAAAAACTTGATTTTATGCATCCCGCTATGATAACACTTGAAAGTTCATTAGGGCTGTTAAGCCCTTACGAACTAGCCTGAGGATAATCAAGAGGGAGGGGGATTGGTAGTTTTAAAAATTCTTAAACAAAAACCAAACTCTTTTTGAAACCTTTTTCAATATTTTAAAACAAACACAATAAACCATAGAAATTAATATATGGAAAAATAAAGTGCATGAATAACACAAAAAGAATACACCAAATTTTAAAATGGTTCGGTCAGCTTGACCTATGTATACTCCCCAGAGCCTCTCCTCTAGGTATTGCACTAAAATACAGTGAGTCTCCTTTTTTTCCCACAACAATGCAAAGAAGCCTTTATAAACTCCTTTTTATCAACCCTGGTGAGGCAGAGAACTTGAACTCCTTTTGCTTCCTCTTAAGCAAGCAGAGAACCTTGATCTAATGCTGACAAAGACCTCCATAGAGCTACCAAGGAGCCAAGGATGATGAATAGAGAAGATGGCTCGAATTCATTCTTGAGCAACCTTTGTGAACACCTCATAAACTCCCCCTCATAAGATTCTCTCTCTCTCTCTCTCTCTCTCTCTCTCTCTCTCTCTCTCTCTCCTCCCTCCCTCTCTCTCTTTCTCTCTCTCTCTCTCTCTATCTATCTCTCTCAAGTTCTCCCTCTCCTTCTCTAAGCTCTCTCAGGTCAGGACAACACCAAAAGATGCTCTCAATATTTAACAAGATATCTTATAAAAAAGGCCCTAAAAATTTCCCTAGGACTAATCGTCCTATACAAACAGTGTAGTTTAACCCTTTTAGCCAGTATGATCTGGGTGTGCTTGATGATTAGAACATATTATTTGTTCTGATCATCCAGTTCAATGAGGACATCATCTTATATGATTAGTTCAAAATCATACATATTGTCCAGAACATAGTTTGGGACGTCCAAGAGATCTATATTAGACGATGAAGAAATATAACTAATCGTCCAGGATGATGTTTGGATTGTCCTGTATGATTAGTTCAAAATTAGCGATTATCGTCTATCATATAATTTAGGTCGTCCAGCAGAAACATCTGGATGATGAAGATTTATAAGTTATCGTACAACACATAGCTTGGGAAGTCTAGGTGATTCAGGAGAAGACTAAGGTTTTTCTTACTGATTGTGTAGGATCATCCTATGATTGTCTAGGATAATATGATCTATCAATCTAATATTAAATACTTTCCTTAATCACCTAACTAATTTAAGCATGATTGTAATGAATCGTCCTAGGCAATATGGGATCATCCTATATTATTTCTAAAAATAATATCTTGCCTAAATGAGCTTGGCAGCTGAATATTTTTTATTTGAGTATATCATCCAAGATGATGGGAATATCATCCATGATGATTTGCTTAATTTGACTGAATTGACATAGATGCCCTAATTAGTTTTTATTTTTAACTGATCGTCCATAATGATTTTGGATCGTCTTGTATGATATGATCATAAATAGAAAAACTCTTTAGACTTATAGAATTTCTCCCCCTAAGTGTGTGTGTAAGGTTACATGGCATCAGGATTCACCTTATTACATTTGGCTCAAGAAAAAGTAAAAAACTACTAGAATTAAAGTTACAGACTTTCTCAATCATAATATACCCAATCTTTAGTTGGCTTGAATTATAATTGATCTTGTGGACCTAAAAAGTTAGTATGAAGGATAACCAAAATAGTTGTATAGTAGTAATAGTAGTAGAGAAATAAGAAAGCCAAAGAATGTTTGTTATCATCAAAATTATAATCGTTGAATTCAGATTTGCAACATAGTATTTTTTGCTCTTAAAATTTCATTTGCATTTTCATAGCTTGCAACTTCCAAGTTTAGGGCATGACCACTGCTATCTAATTTACATGCAAGTTCTTCTAATTCCTCATCTACTGCAGAATTACTACTACAAAAATCATTTGCTTTTAGCTCTATAATTCTCTCCTTCTTCTTCTCTCCTACATCACTTTGCCTTTGACTTACTCCTTGCTCGTAAGTAATAAGTGACCCAAGTAAATAATCAATAGAATAAATATTTAATTCTTTAAATTCAATTATTGCAATTATCTTTGCATCATAAGAACTAAGTAAATGATGTAGAATCTTATTAACTTGTTTAGAATTTGATAGTTCTCTACGTAGTGCATGCAAGGATATTACTATCTGGGTGAACCTAGTGTACATTTAAGATACAATCTCGCTAGATTTCATGCAAAAAGGTTCATAGTCATGCAAAGGAATGTTTAGCCTAGACTATTTAACTTCACTGGTTTCCTTGTAGATGATACATAACCTATCCCAAATCTCTTTCCCGGTAGTGCATGTAGAAACTTGCACATAGTCTTTGAATTTTAAAGCATAAAAGAAATATTTCAAACACTTAGAATTTAACTATGAAAGTTCCCTACCCTCATTACTCAATTCAGTAAATGAAATATTGATTTTAACACTATTAACTACATGCGATGGAAGAGAATAATCAATTTAAATCATATGCTAAATTCTATAACTAATGGATTATAAAAAGGTATACATGCATATTTTTTAGAAATCAAAAGGGATATTTTTAAATAGTGATGAATGGGTTATAGAATAACCCTTCGTAGTGTTACGATTACAAAAATGAGCCATTGATTGATTTTTTAAAAGTTTTCTAAAATCTTATTTTTGAAATCCCTCTCTAATACCACTTGAAGGTTTGTGAAGGTTATTAAGCCTTATGGAACTAGCATAAGGCTCACCAAGAGGGGGAGGGTGAATTGGTGATTTTAAAAATCTTCTTTTACTTAAAAATAACAATAACAATATTTTTTAAAAAGCTTTTCAATAATTAAAAATACAAAAATTTAATCAATTGTTGAAGTGAGAGCTTTTTATAAAAATTATTAATGTTTACTACGATGAAATTTTGATCTATGTAACTGAATAATAATCAATGTTTTTCCATGCAATTATAAATGAAAATAAAAAGTAGGAAATATAAAAGTGCAAAAAGAAAAAAAATATACTAGAGATTTTTATAGTGGTTCAGTCAACCTTGACCAACAACTACTCAGAGTCCTCTGCTTCTAGAATTCACACAAAAATAAAGAGACTCTCTTTTTGCTTCCAAAATAAGGCAAAGAAGCCTTTACAAACTGACTTTCACCAAACTTTTGATGCACCAGAGTGCCAAATATAATGTTACCCTCCTAGTGACGGTAGTGGACCTTGACTTATTTTTGTACCTCTGGAGAAGGAAGGAAACCTCAGATCCTTTTTCTCCCTCATGGAGAAGGTAAAGATCCTTAAGGACTGTACTAAGAAGCCTCTCTCCCTAAAGGGGTTCCAAAAAACTCACCAAGGCCACCGGATGAGCGTGGGTGCAGCAAGCTAAGAGCAACCGTGTGATCCCCTCACACTACTTCTCTCTCATACTCAAGCTCACCTTCTCCATCCTCTATCAAACCTTGATTCTCTTCTCTAAATAACCTCTCTCAGAGTTCCTTCTTTAGTCACATGTTCCTCTCTTGATTGGCAAGAGAAACTTAAAACATAGCTTTTGTAATTGGGTTCAAGAAACCCTAAAAATTCAAGTTAACTGATATTGTTCGTACAGTACAATTAATGTTTGTACAATTCAATTAGTTCAAAAATAGTCTCATCCAGTATGAGGTGAACAGTCATTCAAAATGAACTATTTAAATTTTATGAACACTTCATACAATATGATCGATAGATCATCTAGTGTGATATATTATATTTCCTCTATTTGTGCGGGATGATTCCTGTGATGACTGAAATTCATCTCTACTAATCGTCCCGTATTGCTCTCTTCATACAGTATGGTTAGTTCATTCAAGTATAATATGAATATTATAGAGTATGATTAGTTCAAAAATCATGATTTTGTTTGGTACGATCTTCTGGAATGGTCAGATTTCATCTTTACAAATTATTTGGTATAATCAATATGCTACAGTACAATTAGATATAATTAATTAAACCACAATTTGGTTGATTAATTATAAGGGTTTATTTTAGCAAGAGTTCAAATATTCATACATCATGATTGAGATCATACAGTACAATTAGTTAAAAATACAAATTTTAAAATATTACTTAAATTAATTTGGCAAATAGGGTTTTCAGATCATAACGAATCATACATAACGATTAAGATCGTATAGTATAATTAGTTCAAAAGAACTAATTTTACCAATTAGTTGTTAAGCCTATTCTAGATAGCTTACATACAGTAAAATTAGTTAAAAAAATTTTAACATAAAAGAAAATTCACTCCCTCTGTGTTTGTTTTATGGTCACCCAAATCACATACAGTCTTATATGGATAGACTCAAGAAGTAAAAGATAAAGAAAATAAATATATAGACACTTTTACATTATATTCTACCCAATCTTGAGTCTCCATCAGTCTTAAGCAATATATATATCTTACATGAAATGTTAATGCTCACAGATAAAAGAAATATCTAAAATATTTAGAGAAAAAGCAATAATTCAATCAATAAAGTTTATCATCATCAAAATCATATACTAGGGGTCTAGGATTGCAACAAAAGGGAGTCTCTAGAACAACATGCTCTCCACCATGCCTGATGGATTATTCTATAAAAAGAACCCCTAAAGAGAAGCAAATCCATAGGATTAGGATGTTAAGGAACATCATCCACACATATGCTGCTAAAGTAGGTCAACTAAGGAATAATACATAAAATACCTAAAGGGGGTGATTTCACATAAATTTTAGAAGGAGATCTTAAAAGAAGATAAAACTAAAGAAAGAATTTTAACACCTCAGCCTTTGAGGAAGAATAGAGAAATGTAAGGTAGCCAACCGCATATGTACTAGTATACAACTAACATTGGGCGCCTTGCCTCCCATCTACTAAAAAAAATGAGATTATTCTTATTATGTATACAAAAAGACCTTCATTAAAATAGTAGTCCATTTATCCCTCCTGTGAAAACATCGAAGCTATCCTCAACCGTAATTAAGCATTGGTAAGGGAGAAAATAGAAGAAGTTGGTAGATGTTAAGGGTAAAGGGCCAAGTCTCCAGAAAGCTTTATGTTCTTAAGAAGCTCAACAAGAGGGAAGACCCCCAATCACTTGTTGTCTCTGGGCTCCCCATTCAAGGATGTGAGGGTTGCATCCCGCTAGATATAGGAGGATCTACTCCCCTAAACTTATTAAGGATGTTACCCTTGTGATTACTGACCTTGAAATAGTCAAAGGGGAAGGGATAGTGTCCGGCACAGATGATGAGCTGATTGATCAAATAGTGGAAGAGTCAATAGATTTTGTAGAGGACCTTAAGCTACAAAACATTCTTTCAAACCTAAGTGAGAAAGACTTTAATGACAGGATATATTACATTGGATACCTACCTATTGACCTGAGTATGTGGAGGAAAGACTAGTCAATGAGGTGGTTCAAGAAATTAGAGATATCCTTAAGAAGAAAGAGGCCATATAAGCCTTTAACTTAGATCTAGATGATCTTTTAATGGAAATAGATGATGCTACTAGTGGTAGTATTTACATGGTTGAAATAAGAGCATCTATCATAAATACGGAGCTCAATAGACTTCGACTTAGTAAAGAGGAGGACTTAGCAATAGTTGATTCTAATTTTGATGTGTTAATCAAACTGAGGGACAAAGACAAACACATCAGAGACTATGAAAAGAAAGTTAAGTAAATTCTACTAAGGATAGAAGAAATGCATATTCAGCTTGCTAAGACACAACAGTCTCAACCTGAGTATTCACAGCAAATAATACACATAGTAGGTGAACAGAGTAGAAAGACATATTCAAATCCAATAATTCAACTCCAATAGTTCCCTTAGCACCACAACTAGTCCCTTTAGTTCTTATAGTGCTAGTTCATAAAGTGCTAGTTCATAAAGACATCAAACACATGATTGAGACATAAGTAAGGGAGGCTTTAGCCCATTCCCAATGGGCCACGTCTATTTCAAAGGGTAGGTCCTACCCTAAATAACATGACTTAGTTCCTTATCCGAAAGGCTTCATGCCACCTTCTTTATAGTATTTAGTGCTACTAAAACTTGAGGTGGCATCTGGCTCACTTCCATATAAGCTATTGCAACATACGAGGGTCAGATGCTCTACTATTTTTTAAATTTATTAGTAATCTCTATAGAATCTCTTTTAAATGGTATGTCAATCTGCCAGATGGTTTGGTGATAACCTTTTTTGAGTTAGAGGGTTTATTCTAAAAGATATTCTTTAGAGCTCAGCATCATATAACCAACATCGATCTGGTCATCAAATAATATAAGTCAGGAGAGTCTCTAATTGAATATATCTTGAGATGGAAAAATCTCTTGATAAAGTGTGAACCACAGTTGCAAGAGCAAAATGTAATGAAAATTCTTTTAAAAATAATCATGGGCCAATTTCTTTTCTTCTGAAAGAGTTCACCATCAAACTTTTGAAAGCTTCTCAGTGAGGTAAATAACCTATAGTGAATGGCTTCTCAGATGCCATTCTTAAAGGATCCATCTGATGAGAAGAAACTAAGCAAACCTCAAAAGTCTTTTAAAAAGAGGACAAGAATAGTCTACGCAGTAGATAACGGGAAGAAATCATCTAATAGTCAATCAAGCACCCTCCACCATAAAAAATTTAGAAATAATCATTTTAGGATACCCCATAATCTATAAGGGAGCCTTATTCTATATCTTTTAAGTAGAGATTAGCGAAATTCTATTCTTATAAAAGAGAGTTAGTAAAGAATATCTTCAAGAGTCTCTTAAAGAAAATAAACTTTAGATTGCCAGAGGATAAGAAGCTAGTAGAGGCAAATAAGATTGATGGTCACAATATCTACCCCTACCATCACATATTAGGCCACACAATCTAAGATTGCCTTCTTTTTTAAAGATTGGGTTGAGAGAAGCTACAATCAAGACAAGATCATAATTTCTAAGGAGTATTTGGTAGATCTAAATCAAGGGTCCATCAAAATTATCTCAGGTAAAAACTCTAACATTTCTCTATCAATAGATTATGGTTAGGATGTTGCTCTATCTTGGGAATTTAATAAGTTGATTATCCAATCTTTTCATATTTCTCAATAGTTATCGATGACAGCCTAGGGCCTAATCTAGGAGGTTGAGCTGGAGGTATCATGAAGGATGTAGAGATGGTTTCATCTCGAATAGTTATAGAAACTAATACAAATAATAAAAAGAAAAAGAGTAAAATTTTTGTAGAGAGGAAACATGTTGATCAAAGATTTATTCAGGTGGTTGATGGTGGAGTAAAACTCCTATCCCCATTGATGTTATATGACTTTTACTTTACCCCATGAAAGGAAAAAGGTCAAAAATTAATGAAAAAAAGATCCTTTGTGCATATATTGATGATTAACATTGAGAACAAAATACAAAATGAATCTTCCATAGAAGAAAATCAAAATCCAATAGTGATCGATAAAGATAATCAAAAACTCAATTCCTTAGATTTGAATTCTATAGGGAGAGAAGAATTTGAGAACTTATTATATGGAGACACCCTCAAAGTTAACCCATATGGTAGATTTTTCAAGCTCATACTCCCCATAAAAAAATGACACTATATTGCCTAAGGAGAGCAAAGACCCCCCTATAACTTATCCTTCTGAGCAGATTATGGATGAATAACTTCATGGTGGAAAAGTTTTAACCCCTATGCTCCCTCCTCTGGAAAAGGGAAAACAAGTTATGTCTAATGATCCTATTCAAACTTCTCCTCCATAATCTAATCTTCCTTCTAATCCACCAAGTTATGATCCTGATGTTGCCAAGGTCAATTAGAACATCTTAGCTCATCTTAGGATGCTACCAACTAAGTTGAGTATCTATAAAACCATCATTCTCTAGAAAGATATGAGGGAATCTTTAATCAAAGCACTTCTTGACCCAGAGATTTGCTTAGCTCAGTTAACTACGACATCACAAGATGAAGCTCAATACTTTAAAGAAATCTTAGAGGAAACTTTTTCCAACAAAGATTTACTTTTGACAAATACCAATCATAACCTCCCATTTTACATTATTGTAAATGTAGGAATTTTTATATTATTTAGAGTCCTTATTGATCCAGGAGCATTGCTCAACATGATGAACATGAAGACTCCCGCATACCTCAAAGTGGATACATGTAAGTTCACCAATAATAAAATAGTATTACACAGGTTCAATGCATAGAGTGAGAAGGATTTAGGTTAAATCACACTCGTTTTATAGATAGGAGAGTTGAAAATAAAAGCCAAATTTTACATAATTGATTCAACGACATTCTTCAATGCACTTTATGGTAGGCCCTGGATCAACAAATATAGGTTGGTTCCATGTACCCTACACTAATGTGTCAAGGCTAATGAGATAGCATTGAATACAAGATTTAGGGTGATTTGCAACCATTCTCTATTCACAAGATCAAAATTTATAAAGATGCCACATAATATGCTCCGAAAGACTACTTGTGCTAAAAATGAGATCACAATCAAAGAGGAGAAAGAAATAAACAAAGTTCAAAAGAAAATAAAAAATTAAAGGAGAAAAATATAAAAGTCATGAAAGAAGAAAAATCTGATAATGAAGATGATGTTCAGGGCGCATCTTTAGGCCTCCAAACATTTTCCCTCAAAGAGGTGGGAGAATGGCCCAACGAGTACATGGTCGAGGCCGTACTTTACTTCAAGATAAACACCCCTAATGTACATTGATTTGGAGTCATGTTTAGATGATGACTCAAAAGTTTGGGGTGCAAGAAATCCTTTTAACTAATAGAAGATAAATCATCCTCCAAAATTTGATCTAACTTTATAACAAGATAGTGATTGAGAAAGTTATACTCCAAAAGTTAGTGACAAGCTTTAATTAACTATGTATAAAAGTTAAGTATGATAATTGAAGCCATAACCTTAGCCCCTCTCTCTATTGGTTAGGTTATGGGGTTAGTAGTTAAGGATTCTCCTAATTTGGAGGATGAAGGAAAGTCCATAAGTTTTTTTCTTAGCCCCTCCACTTCAAGGAAAGAAGATGATGTAATCCTTAAGAAGATAGATTTCAATGAATTAATGGAATTACCTTCTAGCTAATTTTGTATGTGCATAAGATATTATATCTCTAGAGCTCTCACACCGAGTCAATAGACCCCAAGCTAGATACTATGAGAACCTCTAGCACACAAAACTAAAAGAAATTCGAGTAGTGGTGACAGTTTTGGTATCATTAGTTCATTTAATGGCAATGAATATTTTCTTATGATAACAAATCATCTTGAACATAAGAAGGTCCTAACTAAAATTTTTGACCCCCTTGATGGCTTTATTTGGAAACATCAAATGGTCTCGAAGAACTTCAAGTTCTAGATGCACCCTTCAGATTTGAAGAACAAATTAAATTAATAGTTGTTGAACTGAAAGAAATTAACCTTAGAACAGAGGATGTCCCTACTTTTATTAGCACTTTGTTGACTGAGGATGAATCATAAGATCTAATCCAACTCTTTGAATTTAAGGACTGCTTCGCCTAGACATATGATAAAATGCCAAACTTGTCTACTGATATAGTAGTTTATAAACTTGGAATTTGACATGATGCCATTCATATTAATCAAGCTCTTTGATGCATGTATCTAAAAATTGAGCAACAAGTCATTTCTGAAATCAAAAAATTGGTCGAGGCCATGTTTATTCGATAGGAATAATACCTCTCTTAGGTAGCTAGCGTAGTACCAATTCAAAAGAAAAATGGTCAAATTTGGATATGTGTTGATTATAAGAATCTCACCTATATGACCTATATGACTTAAGAATCATCTTTGAGTGGTTGTGCCACTACGACATCAAAATGAACCCTTTGAATTGTACTTTTGGCATTACTTTAGGAAAATTTTTGTGCTTCATATTACAGCTCTGAGGAATAAATTAATCATGCTAAGATATTAGTCTTCTTAAATATGTTGCCTCCCATAAGTCTTAATCAACTAAGGTCCCTTCAAGATAGGTTGGCATATATAAGGAGGTTTATTTATAACCTCTCTTAAGGAATTGTGTTCATCCTGAGAAGTCGTCTAAACTACTTTTAACTAAATGCATTATACAGTAAAAAATAGGTGTTTGTACAATATGAATTATAATTATGATCATATCATCCATGTTCAATTTATCCTAACATATTCTAACATGTGTATAATATATTACGATGGGTGGTTCATACAGTACAATCACAAATAATTAAACTCATTTGGGCCTTTGATTTGGCTAATGATTGAGAATTGTGCATAACTTGACATATCATATAGTGTGAATTATGAATCATACAACATGATAGGAAAATTTTTGTTTTAATCTTATTTATCTAATGAGGAGTATGCGTGTATGATGATTAGAAAACACCCTTTTTTATAATTTTTTAAAACAAAAATAAAAAAATGACAACACATGACTCAATAAACATTAAATAATGAATGCATACAATATACCGTATACAAATTGTTGATTTCAAATGATAACAAACTTTGTTTTATCCTAAGTTAAGCATGAATTCCTATAACACTTCTAGTCCTCAATATTCTAAAGGTTTCAAGGCTAGGGGTTTATTAAATATATTAGCTAATTAATTTTTAGCAGCTACAAAATGTAGCTCTATAACCCCTTTTCTCACATGGTCTCTAATGAAATGGTGCCTAATGTCTATTAGTTTGGTCCTTGAATATTAGATAGGATTATTTGATATACAAATGGCACTAATGTTATCACACATGATTTAAATGGTGCTTATAGGTAGTTCAAGATCTAAGATTTATTATTCATAACATAGGACTTGTGCAGCACAACTCCCTACAATAATATATTCTGCTTCATCGATAGATATGGCTATAGAGTTTTGCTTTCTTCTAGACCATGAGATTGAAGAATGTCCTATAAATTAGCATATTTCAGAGGTGCTTTTCCTATCAACCCTATAACCTACAAAGTCAAATCCAAAATATCTTATGATCTCAAAAGAAGTGTTATATCTAGATAACATATTCCTAAGTTTTTGGTTCCTAGAAGATATTTAAGAATTCTTTTAACAGTATTAATTTGGGATTCTTTAGGGTGCTCAGCCTGAAATCTAGCATAGACACAAACATTAAACATGATATTAGATCTACAGGCAGTCAAGTAAAGGAGTGATCCAATTATCAATCTATAATTCTTCTAATCAATTGATTTTCTACTTAGGTTATTATCCAACTAAAAAGTTGAGCTCAAGGGAATTTTGATTGCTTTAGCATTATCCATTTAATATCTCTTAAGGATGTCCTTCATGTATTTCAATTTACTATGGAAATTTTCATCATCCTTCTCCTTAACACTAAATCCAAGAAAGTAGTTTAGCTCTCCCACCATACTCATCTCAAACTCTCTACTCATTCTTTTTAAAAATTCATCACATAGGTTTTTATTTAAGGATCCAAACAAGATGTCATCAATATAAATTTAGACAATGAGTAATTCTTCTTCTTATTTCTTTAAGAAGAGGGTGGTGTGTGCATTACCCTTAACAAAGGCTCTATCTAGAAAAAACCTGCTCAGCCTTTCAAATTAGGCTCTAGTGCTTACTTCAACCTATAAAAGGCCTTCTTTAATTTGAATACATGATTTGGGAATTTTTAGTCTCAAAATCTTGGGGTTGCTCAAGATATACATCCTCTTTGATTACCCCATTTAATAAAAAATTGTTAACCTCCATTTACTATAGCTTAAATTATTTAAAGCAAGCAAAGGCTAAGAGCACCCTAATGGCTTAACCTAGCTACAGGGGCAAAAGTTTCTTCAAAATTAATACCTTCAATCTTATTGTACGCCTTAGCTACTAACCTAGCCTTATTTAATACTACTATACTATAGCCAGTCATTTTATTCTTAAATCCCATTGAGTTCCTAAAACACTCTTTTTATTAGGTCTACTCACTAACTCCCAAACATCATTCCTAATAAATTGATTTAATTTTCTTATAGTGTTATGACCCATAATTCATCAGATAAGGCCTGGTTTATGTTGGTGGATTCTATCATGGAGATAAATAAAGAATGAAAACCTCCTTCCTAAGTTCATACCTATTTCTATCACCTTTAGATGGGTCTCCTAAGATCAGTTATTTAGGATGACTAGAAGAATATCTCCAATCACTAAGTAATTACTCCCGAGGTTCTACTCTATCTCCTATAGCAATTGCTTCTACCCCATGAATGACATCCACTTCTTCTTCTTTATACTGTGATTCAAAGGTCCTGTCTTATTCATAAAACTCAATATGGGTAGACTCTTCTATTATAAAGGTCCATTTATTAGAGATTATATAATCCTTTCCTACATATGAATAACCTAAGAAGAATCCTTTATCATATTTTGGACAAAAATTTTCTAATGGTGATTTTCCATTAATCAAGATAAAGTATTTACATCTAAAGACATGTTAGTGGAAAAGATTGGGTGTCTTACCATTTAGAAGTTTATAGGATGTCTTATTCAGCTTTGATCTAACATTCACCCTATTCAAAACATAATAAGCAGTATTCACTACTTCAGCCCAAAAGTATCTAGGGAGAGTGTATTCAACTAGCATTACCCTAACAACTTCAACCAAGGTTATGTTTTTTTCTCTCAGCTATTCCATTCAATTGAGGGGTCCTAGGGGCACTTCTATATGTATCTCTTAATAAAAAGATTGTAACCTATCATTTTAAAATTCTTTACCATGATCACTATGAATGGTTGAAATTTCACATCCTAATTTCCTTTGAATCCAAGTGGAGAAAGTTTTAAATTTCTCAAAACTCACTCTTATGTGTTAGGAATCTAAGCTAAGTAAATCTATAGTAGTCATCTACTATTATAAATTCATATGTCTTCCCTTCTATGTTATTTATACTAATAGGTCAAAAAAGATCCATATGAAGGATGTCTGGTGGCCTAGAGGTGTTGATGTCCTTAATTGAATGAAATAAGGGCTTAAATTATTTTCCTACTTTGCACGCATCACATAGGTGGTCCTTAGTGAAGTATAACTTATGGATGCCTCTAACTAAATCTTTTTTGGTGATCTTCCTAAGGGTTTTCATACTCACATGACATAGTCTTCTATGCCACAGCTAAGAATCATCAATAATTATTATCAAACATATGGAATTAGAATATGAAATGCAGTTCAAGTCTTGCATGTAAACAATATTAATTAATTTTCCTTTTAACACAAGTTTTTAATTAAAACTAATTATGAATTTTTTTTGAAATAAATTTGATGTCAAAATATTTATCGCATAGTTGACTAATACTTGGTAGCTTATTCTTTAAACAATCAACTCATAAAATGCTTTTAATAATAAAGATTTTAGTGTTATAGATCATACCTGAGCCCACCACTTTCTTAGTGGTGTTATCTCTGAGTGTCACCTTGCCTTCTGACTTGGCCTCCAGTATGATGAACTACTTCATATCACTAGTCACATGCTTGGCGCATCCATGATCTAGGTACTACATGCTCTCACTAGGCCTTTTGTGAGAGAAACCATACATAGTCATTCAAAGGTTAAATTTAGGAAACCAAGTGAGTTTGGGTATCACCTTATGCTTGAATGAATGAGATGAGTGCATGTTATGTTGTGATGAATGCAATTTTAGCCCTAGATGTGTCATACAGTGGATTGTACAAGTGCAAGCTATGTTACCTAACATGCCACAAGAGTAACACCTAACATTAGGAAATAGATTTATTAATACATATTAGTCATGGTGCCTCTTCATAGGTATATATGATGCATGCTTTGTTGAGGGATTATAAAATTATTCTAAGGTAGGTGGTGGTTTGTTATTCTAAAGGGAAGTTAATTATGCTTCTAAAAATATGTTTGCACTTGCAAGAATGGACATTTCAATTTTTAATGTATGCTTCCTACCATATATTTCTAATGCACATGCTTCTAATCCTTTGTATGCTTTCTCTAATTTAATGTGTGATGTTTTCAAGGATTTGTGTGCAATAGTTAAGTTTATATACTTTTTGTTTAAGGCATCCTATTCATCAAGCAAGGTCATGTGATCACCATCTAAATTAGAATGCTCAATAATTAAACTAGCATACTCTTTTTGTAAAGTAGACAATTCTGTTCTGAGATTAGTATGCATCTTTTTCAGCTTCCTACATGAATCATGAATATTTAAAAAAAAATGATTAATTCATATAAGGAAAGTTGACATACCTCATCTTGATCAAATTGATCAAGATTATCATTAGCCATAAGACACAAGTTTATTACCTCCACCTCTGCTTTAGATTCTAAAGATTCTAAGGCGGAGTTGGCCTAGAAAATTTTTTATGTCTTTTGCTTGCCCCTCTTAAACTTTGGCTTCTCTTTACCCTTCTCCTTGATTGGGTGAGTCTTAAGGTTTAAACAATCAGTTCAGAGGTGGCATAGTTTCCTGCATTCAAAAAAATTATGTCAGAAGAAAATTTAACATTTTTGTTACTTTTACATTTGCTCCAATGTTGCTGGTGATGCCTTTGTTTTCTTTTTAGAAAGCTCTTGACTTACCATGTCATTAAGGCGTTGTCATCATCCTCCTCCACTACATAACTGTTACTGTTATAATAATTTGCTTTTAGTGCTGTAGTTCTCTCATTCTTTCTTTCTCCTGCATCACTTTACCTTTAACTCACTCCTTGCTTGTAGACAATGTGTGACCCAAGCCATTTATCAATAGAGTAAACATTCAAGTCTTTAGATTTAGTAATTATAGTTATCTTTGTAACATAAGAACAAGGTAGACAACGTAGAAGCTTATTAACTTTTTTAGAGTTTGTAAGTTCTCTATCTAATGCATATAGGGATGTCACTATTTGTGAAAACCTAAAATACATTTCAGAAAACTAATTCACTAGGTTTCATGCGAAGCAGCTTGTAGTCATGAAGCAGGATGTTTAACCTAAACTATTTTACTTCACTAGTTCCTTCATAGTTTATGTATAGTTTATCACAAATATTTCTTTTCTAGTAGTATAAGTTGATACACACATATAATCTTCATGTTTTAATGCACAAATGAAATAGTTTAAACATTTTGCAATCAGTTGAGCTAAATCCCTATCCTCATTACTCCATTTGTTAAATGATAGTTCAATTTTAATGTCATTCATAAAATGAGAAGGTACATAATATCTTTCTTGGACTAACATCCACATGTGATAATCTATAGACTGTAAGAAAGAAGACATGCAAATTTTTTAAAAGTCAAAAGGTATATTTTCAAATAAATATGGTAGAGTTACTGAATAACCCTTAGTAGTGCTAATTTTACCAGAATGAGCCATTGATCTTTTTTTAAAAGTTTTCTAAAACCTTGTTTTTGAAACCCTATCTGATATGACTTGAAAGTTTGAGAGGGTTTTTACATCTGATAGAACTAGCCCAAGGAGCACCGAGACGAAGGTAAATCAGTAATTTAGAAAATTCAAAGCATGAATACTATTCTTATTATAAATTTTTCAAAACTTTGAAATAAATAATTTGATCAACGGATGCCGAAGCTACCAATTTAATAATAATTTTAATAATGACGATGAAATTCTAATTAACACAATAGAACATTAGTCTCATATTATCACCAAATAATTATCACAAAAATTAAGTACGAAAAGTAAAATGCGGAAAATGAAAATGTACACAGAAATTTTCAAAGAGGTTTGGTCAACCTTAACCTACGTCCACTCCTTGGAGACCTCCGCTCTAAAAATTTTACTAATAAAAAGTGACTCCTTTTGCTCCCACAGTAAGGTATATAAGTTTTAATAGATTCACCTTCACTAAACTTGATGTGGCAGAGTCCCAAAAGCTATGTCACCTTCCCCGATGATATCAGCTAACCTTGAATTATTTTTCTCTCTCCTAGAGAAGGCAGAGGGTGTAGCTATCCTAAAGAGGAGCAAGGGTGTAGCTATCCTAAAGAAACCGTGTGATCTTCTCACACTTGATTTCCCTCATGTTCAACCTCACCTTCTCCTTCCTCTAAAACCCTAGATGTCTCGCAAAAGCTTCTCTCTCATAGTTCCTTCAGCAGTCACACAATCCTCTCTAATTTCTAAAATTTGTATAGTATGATATGTTAAAAAACTACTCATGTATAGTATGATAGAAATAGTAGTTTATTTGAAATGTTTAACTTATCAAACACAACATACAGTACAATCCAAAGATCACCCAATATGATATGTTTGCTTTCTCTCTAATCATATCGGATGATTCCTAGGATGATTAGAAATCATCTCTATCAATCATCCCGTATTGCTATCATAATAAAATATAGTTAGTTGATTTCAAGTTGGTCATCCAATATTATATAGTATGATTACTTTAAAAATCATAATTTTATTTGGTATGATATTTGGGATGACTAAATTTAGTCTCTCCCAATCGTACTGTATGATTAAGATTATATAATATTATTTTAAATTTAGTCTCTGCCAATCATTAATTAAAACATTATTTGATTGACTAATTACAGGGTTTAATTTAAGTAAGATTTTAAATTTTTATACAAGACGAATCAGATTCTTATAATATGATTATTTTAAAATTCAAATTATGAATACCTTACATAATTTATCTAGTGACTAGGGTTTCTAAATCATAATGAATCATACAGTATGATCTATATTGTACAAAATGATTAGCTCATAGAAACTAATTATTCCTTTAACTTTTATGACCATTCATTATACAACTTATTTTTAGTACGATTGTAAGTTATACAATATGATTAGTAAAAAATAAATTTTAACTTCAAATTTTTTCTCACTCCCCCTATGTGTATGGCACAGACACTCAATTTCATACACACTTATGTGGCCTGACTCAATAAATATATAAAAAGATAAATAAAAGTACATACTTTGTTTACTTGACATTCCTATTCTACCTAGTATTGAGCTTCAAGTAGCCTTGAGCAGTGTATATTTGACCTGCAATATTAGTGCTCATAGACAAACGAAATATCCAAAATATTCACTGAGAAAAGCAACAGTTTAATCAACATTATTTGTCATCATCAAAATCATAGACTAGGGATCATAGATTGCAATAACAAGAAATGTTAAAGTGCCTTTAAGAATATCAAATAATACCTTACCAATCTGCCAGTGTTGGTAGCCCTTGTTATAGGGAAATAACTTATTCTCTATACCACAACTTTGGACAAGTCACTTGGTTCCCTATTAGCTTGAGTCAATGATGAGGAAAAAAATGCCCTCTACTATATAAGCTGACAACTTCTCCCTATAGAAATTTGGTATCCTTCCATTGAATAGCATTATCTTGCTCAAGTTTTTGTAGCCCAAAAGCTAAGGCACTGCATGCACTTTAATCAAGTAAGCTTTGTTGATTCCGTATAGGTTTTTAAACCTAAGCAATTGTCCTAAGGCTAACCAAGAGGGGGTGAATTGGTAATTTTAAAACTCTCTTGGTTTTTAATAGAAAACTATTTTAAATTTTACATCAATTTGATTTTAAATTAAAATAAGCTTTTTAACGATAATAAATAAATTACATAAAATAAATAAGGAAAATAAAAAAACTAAGATTTATAGTGGTATAATTAAACATGATCTACATCCAATCCCTGAAGACTCCCTCTTCAGGTATTGCACTATTACAAAAGTGACTCTCCTTTTGCCCCCACAGCAAGGCAGAGAAGCCTTTATAAATCCTATCTTCTACCAATCCCCAGTGCAGTAAAGAACTGTCAACCTTTTACACTCTCCAAATGTTGGCAGAGAACCATCATCCTTTCAAACTATCCAAGTGTTGGCAAAGAACCGTCATCTTTTCACACCCTCCAAGAGTCGACAGAGTACCGTCATCCTTTCTCACCCTCCAAGTGTTGGTAGAGTACCGAATCTTCTTCAAAGATCTTCTCATGAGGAACTAGAAATAAGAAAAGAAGGGTTGTAACCTAAAATATAGAGAGATCCATACATTCGAGTAATCTTATGAACCCTTCACACTTCACTTGCAAGAAATCTCTGTCAAACACTCTCCCACAATCACTCTTTTACTTGCCCTTGAAAAATCATGAAGAACAACATTTTTTATGTCAATCATTTAGGACCTTTTTTATAAAAGACACAAAAAAGTTTGAGCATGTACGATCGTATAGTACGATTGTATGTTCGTACATACAAACAATTCAAAAATTATAGCATATGAACCTTTTTTGAATCTGTATGAAATCATTTTGTACACAAAAATCATCCAAAACAAACCAAGTTTGTACTTTACGTTCATCTTTATCAGGACGAAAAGGTACCCCACATTTTCATATTCTGGACGTCGTCTATACGAATGGGATATCGTATAGTACTATCCTTTAAGAAAATTTTCATGTTCATCAGGACAAAAAGGGACCCGTCTAATTCATACTCTGGACGGCATCTGTATGAACACGACATCATACAGTACGATTAGTTTAGAAAAACTTTGAATTTGTCTAGACGAAAAGGGACCCATCCAATTCGTACTCTGGACGGCGTCTGTATGAACACGATCTCATACAGTACGATCAGTTCAAAAAAACTTTGAATTCATTAGGACTAAAAGGGATTCATCCAATTCGTGCTGTAGACATCATCTATATGAAGGAATATTCATACAGTATGATCAGTACTTACTAAAATTTTCTACATGTAGTTTATTTGACTGCTAGTAGGGGAAAATAACTAAACAAATCATCCCATATAAAATGACTTCGTACAATATGATATATTTAAAATTTATAAATTTTAAACACTCCCCCAGTGTGTGAGTACACAGTTACTTAATTACAATCACACTCTCTCAGACTCAATAAAATGATAAATACATACTTCATTTACAATTAACCCTAATCTAATTTGATTTGAAGTCTTCAACAATCTGGAGTATGATTTCCATGAAATATTAGTACACAAAAATAATAAAATAATACATCTAAAATATGTTAGGAGAAATTTTAATTAACACAATAGTATTTGGAATCAATAAAAACATACATGTTGCAAGTATATCAACAATCGAAACACTAAGTTGCAACTATCTACACACACGGCTTGAGAGAAGAGGGAAGAGAGAGAAGCTCCACAAATCAAGGAAGAATTTGGAAGAAAATTTCTTGAAGATTTCGGGTTTCATTGTTAGAGATGGGGGAAGGTGGCCGGTCATCCAAGGATGATCGGAACACCAAAAATCCGCTTTCTACCGCGAGTCCAACCATGTTGGATTTAAAAGGTAGATTCTCCTTCAAATGAAATTCATCCTTTTGGTTTTTGGAATCTCCTTTAGTCATAAAAGAAGGAGGCTTAAATGCTATGAAGAGGCCATTGCCGATTTCAGGCAAAGGTAAGGAAATCGTTTCCTTTTTGAACGATAAGCCAAAGACTTGGTCGGCTATCATTGCTAGAGCAAATGATAAGGAAGCATCTTCATCTGGAGGAAGTTTTGATGAAATTTTGAAGAAGGATCCTATTACTTCTTCAAATTTGGATACCCCAAATATGTGGATTAAAAAACCTCACATTAAAATAAATCCTTGTGAAATAAAAGATGATATTGGAGATGAAAATGTTATCTTTCTTAACAAGGATAAGGAAAAGTCTAATGTTCAAATTTTGAACAATTCCTTGGTTGTTAAAATTCATAGGAAAGATTACCCTTTGTCTAAGTGTTCTTTTGAATTAAGAAATCAATGGTCAAAATTTGGTGGTTTTCATATTACATTGCTTGGTCTAGATTGGCTCTTTGTTCATTTCAAACTCATGAAGCCATGGAACAAGTACTCTTGGCTTGTAGGGTGATTTGTGGTTGGCTTAGACATTTGGTCTCCAACCTTCTCTCCTTATTCTTTGAATGGAATTTCTTCTCCGATTTGTCTTCCTCATTTACCCTTACATTGTTGGGATGAATCCAATATCACTAGAATTGTTTCAAAAATTGGAAATCCTCTTTTATTGGATGGTAATATGTTTAGATGGGGAAGAAGAGAGTTTGCTAGAGCTTGCATCCGAGTTAATTTGAATTCTAAACTCCCTGCTGGAATTTGTGTGGAAGGAATTCATTTGGGTGGAAGGGACTCATGGTAGATTTTTTCAAAAGTTCGAATATGAAAATCTATCTTCTTTTTTCTTCAAATGTGGGAAAATTGGGCATATTGATTCTGTTTGTCCCAATTCAACACAGAATCAAAATCATATTGTCAAAGATATTCCTTTAAATCCATTACAATCTGATAATACTTTGGGACCTTGGATGCATGTGAAATCAAAAATAAGAGAAGAATTATTCCTGAAAAAAATTATTTTAAAAAGGTTTCAACCATGGAGAAACCAATAGATGGTTGTGTTGGCATGATAGATGTTGAAGGAGATGGGAAAACAAATTCTGCTGGTTCTGAATTTCAGTTAGCTGAAAACAAGGTAGAAGAAGGAAAGGAAGTTAGAGGTGAACTTCCAACCGACCTTCATGCTAATTCTGATACAAAAAAAATTCAAATCCCTCAAAGGGAGGAGAATTTTCATGAAGAATTAAATCAGGAAATTTAGATTTTAAAACCTGAATTTAATTTGGCTCACAGGGATGGAGGTAACTTGAAGACCATCTGCAATTTGAATTCTAAATCTGAATTCAAAAATCCGGGTATGGTGGAGGAAAGACGGGTAGTAAGAGCTAAAGGTGTTTATTCAACACATAATGCTGAAAATCAGGATGACTTGGCTGAAACTGTTAAAAAAAACTGCTCCATTTCAGGAATCCAAAATTTTATTTTTGAAATAACACAAAGTATGGAGGCAGATAAGGTTGTTAAGGAGTTAAATCCAGATTTTTCTACATCAAATACAGCTGGACTAAATGTTGTTGGTCCATCGTATATGGCTAAGATAGCTAATGATTTAATCATTCAAAATCCTCAAACGATGGAGACGGTTATGGAGAAGTTTGAGAATGAGCAAATTTCAATTCTGACTCCTTCTAAGGCTGCAATTACTTCTAATCAGGTTGCTGGATTTCAGAAATCTAACAAACTAGAATTTGTTTTCAACAATTTAGATTCTCAAAAGGAAATAATGGCGGCTGCTTCCAGCAATTATACTGAATTTATTTCAGCTTCTAAACCTGAAATAAAAAATGGTATATACTTATTAAGAAATTCTTCTCCATTGTCGACAATTAATTTGAATTTTAAGAAATCTTCTCTTAAAAAAGTGCAAGGAGAGTAAGTCCCCGAGATCTAAGCACATTTTGTTCAAAGAACTACAAGAATTAGGACCGGTGAAAGAGCTACCTAGAAGGAAGATGGCTGAACTCAAAGTGAAGAACGGCATAAGGGGTTCTTCTTCTCTTTTATCTAATAAAATATGATTGATAGTTATCCAGTTGACAACATCAAAGTGGAGAGATACTTGAAGATGGAGAAAATTATCAAAAGGTTTGTAGTTATGCTTTCATTGATTCCTGACTTTGGATATTGGGAAAAGCTTATGGAATATCTTTCTATGATATTCTTAAGTGATTTTTGGATTTCTTTGATAAAATGTAATTTTCTTTTTAGTTTTTGTTGCTTCTTTTTTCTTCAAATTTGTTTTTTTAGACTTCTTATAATTGATTATGGGATCATTACTAAGTCTTATTCTCCAACTGGATGGGAACTCTGGGATACTAATCAACCCTCGGGTTGTTTAATTCTTTGGTATCCCCTGCATCTCAACAGTTTCAAAATAGGAAATAGTGGGTTTCAAATCATTTATAATAAATTTAGATTAACAAATTTATTTTCAATAAGGTTCCTTTTTATATTAAAAAAGGAACCATTAGATTCTTCTACCTAGTTTGTATTAGGTTGTACTTTCTTTTTTAATTAATGCAAAAGTGCATTTTCTCAAAAAAAAAAAAGTTGCAACTATCTCAATAATCTCCCCCTTTTTAATGATGGCAAAAAAATTATTATTTGAGTTAACATGTATACTCTAAATTTCTTCTTATCTCCCCTAAAAACAATAAAACATGTGAATATAGGAAAATTCCATGAAGATCACACAAAAAATTATTTTCTTTTTTTTATATACTTTAAAAACATATAACAAAATAAAACACACAAAAAAAAATCCAAAAACATAAACACATGAAACACAAAATATAAAACAACACTAATAATATTACTCCCCCTTTTGATAACAATAAAAAGGAAAAAGAAAGTTGAAATGAAAGATGGCAAATGAGAAACCATAATAATTGATCTTGAAAGAGATTCAAATAGAGTTGCAATAACAAAATTAATTACCATTAGATGAAAAAAGAAATATTCAACAAAATTTTGAATTAAAGAATAACTTAGATTAAAAAAATTTATCAAGGTCATGAATCATTCTAGACAATTAGATAAGGAGGATTATTACAAAAGTGACGAAATGAAGGTTAGTTAACTTCAATTTTCAATAAAAAATATTAATTAAAATTAGATTTATTTGATTTAAAGATTAAATGATAGGAAAAAATATATTCAATTGGCGATATTGTGCATCTTTTTAAATATTTGTGACACATTTTGTACATCTTTTTCTATTTGAGCTAATTTTGTGCCACTTTTCATTTTGCGAACCGTTGCGCATGCTTTTGATCTATGTACACTCTATACATTTCTTTTTGATATACCATTTTTTTTATTTGGTATTTCCAAAATCAATAATCTAAAAAATTAAATTTCTCTAATCACAAAAAAGAATTATATTAAAAAAATAAATAAAAATAATAAGACATCAAAATTATAATAATATTCAAATTATGTTTGCCTAAAAAGAACATGAGATTAATTTCCTTAACTTGATCGAGTTATAAGTTAATTTAAATTTTTTTAAAATTAAATTTCATAATGAAATTAATTTTATAATGCAAGTTAATTTATAACACTTTTTAGATGAATTAAAACAGGATTTTCATATAGGCAAACTCACATTTCAAACAAGGAACAAAAACAATTAAACAAAACATGACATTTTTATTGATATCAAATAAAGATCAGATACATTAAAGCCATTGATATCAATTAACATAACTTCTAAACATTACAACATCAATACAAATCTAAACAAAAAATAAGTACTACAGAAGGAAATGAACATTGACATCATCACATCATCATCACATCATCAATAAAGAACTAGCAAAATCAACTGCAAAGAAGTATATCTAAAACTCTGAAGGACCCTGATCTGGAGGAGGAGGCTAGTTGAATACTGAGAAATAGCTATTCATTATATCTACATTAGTGTTCACCGAGTCAAACTGACCTCGGATCCACCCCATATCTTCTTAGTGCCTTGCATCCTGCTGGTTTAGATGAGTCTGAATTTGATCAAAATATTGATCAAAATGACTCTCCATCCAATCAAATCGCTGGACCATCTCTTGAAAGTAGTTCTGATCAGGTCCCTAAGCACGTGTAGGTGCTTCCCCTTCTACCTTAGTATATTCACTTAAACTTTCATTTCTCCCAAAAAGAGATCAAAAAGAGGCATCATTGAAGAAGATTGGCATTTCAGTGGGAGGATCAGGATGAATTATGTTTTACTTCTTTCCAAAATGTAGGTTACTAAATGTCCTAGAGCAATATTTTTCTTCCTCTTATGAGAAGGAAACCCAATTTCAAAAAGGTTACGAATGTAATCCTAGATAAGTTGAGCCTCATCAATCGGTTGTTCAGTCATGATCAAAAAGGTAATGGTGGACAAAAGAGGAGTAATGTTTAAGTGATCACCAGCCTTAAGAATGATTGAAGTTCTTAAGACATGCTAGATGACCCTGGCATTTTGATTTATGGTGTAGACTCTAGCCAAGTGATAAACTTGAGTTACACTAGACCAGTCAAAATTGGATTTGGAGGTTAATGTGTGTACTCTAGTCCCATGAGTCTTTAAATGAAGAAAGGTTCCTATATCATCCTTAGATATTTCTACCAGCTATTTTTTAATAAATGATATTATCCTACTCTTATCCTCGCTAAATCTCATGTTTGCTAAAATAATAGTGAAAATACTTTCTATGTTAAGCATAGATCAAAGTCAAAATGAAGGAGAACTTGGTTGAAGCAAATAGAGCATAACTTAAAAGTGGATTTAATCTTAAATCAGTAGTCTTGAAGGAGTGATTTTTGTAGCTATATGCCTATAGAAAGAATCCTCATTATCTCTAGATAGAAAGTTATCGTCCCCACCTCTGGATGATGAACCCTTAGAAACTCTAGAACGCTTGCTAGAACTTCTCATTCCTAGGTTGGTGCCTCTAGAAGGATTCAATAAGGGTTTGTAGGTGAATGAAAATGAATTCTAAAGCCCTCCTATTTAAAGAAAAATGACCCTACGTACAGTACGAAAATAAATTTGTACTTACGATCTTGGGATCATATGGGATAAAACAATTTTTGTATGGACGAATAATAACATCCAAAATAAAAATAACTTTTTGTAAACACACAATTTACGAGCCATCCTTTTGTATAGACTTTTTGACCATAAGATCGTACAGACGAACAGGGGTTCATCCAGGATGATCAGTTATTTAAGATCATTTTAATGACGTTTAGGTTTATCCCCCACAGAAAATGACATGTGGATCGTACAGACAAAATTTTCATTCGTACGTACGATTAGTTATAATAATTGATTCTACCCAGATAATTGACTACATGCGTATAAATGAATATATATAGATCGTACAGGATGATGACATTATTGTATAATACTATCTATGTTAAAAATTCAAAATTTTGTGCATTCACTCCAAAACAATTATTGACACGCTGCAGAATTTGTATGGTACGAAAATAATTTTGTACATTACGAATAAAATACTTAGAAAATAAAATCTAGAAAAATTTCTCAAATTCAATCAACCTACACAAGAGACAAATAACTAAATTGAAAAACCCTCAAAATAAAAACACTCACAACTAAAAGCAAAACAAAAAACAAAAAGAAAATCAAAACACACATAAAAATATATCAAGTTTGCAGAAGATTTTATCTAAGAATTAAGATCAATCACACCTAACCTTGGTCTTAATGTGCTAAAAGTATCAAACGCTAGTGGATTTATAAAAATATCTGTAAGTTGATTTTCAGTTGAAACATGATTTAAGTCCATTTCTCCTTCCGATTCATGATCCCTAATGAAATGATGTCTTATGTCTATATGTTTGGTTCAAGAATGTTGAATAGGATTTTTTGAAATGCAAATTGCATTAGTGTTATCACAATAAATTGGTATTATGCCTATTATAAATCCTAAATCAATCAACTATTGTTTCAACCAAAGAACTTATGCCACACAACTTCTTAAGGTAATGTATTTAGCTTTATCGGTAGATAGGGCTACATAATTCTATTTTATACTAGACCAAGAAACTAAAGAACTTCTTATAAATTAACAAGTTCCATATTTACTCTTTCGATCAACACTACAACCTGCAAAGTTTGAATCTGAATATTCAATAATTTTAAATGAAGAGTTGTACTTAGGATACTAAATCCCTAAGTTTTAAATTCCTAAGAGATATCTCAAATCCTTTTTACTACTATCAAATGTGATTCTTTTGGATCTGATTGAAATCTAGCACACAAATAAATATTAAAGATAATATCTTATCTGCTATCTATCAAATAAAGCAAAGATCCAATTATTCCTCTAAATTTCTTTTGATCAACAGATTTTCCCTTTGGGTCCTTATCCAACTAAACTGAGGAACTCATAGGTGTACTTAGTGGTTTAGTATTATCCATTTCATACTTTTTAAGGATGTCCTTAACATACTTTGACTGACTAAGAAATGTTTCCTTCTTAATTTACTTAATGTTAAAACCAAGAAAATAACTTAAATCTCCCATCAAGCTCATCTCAAATTCACTACTAATTATTTTAGAAAAAATATCACAAAGATTTTTATTTATAGATCTAAAAATGATATCATCAACATAAATTTGAACAATGAGTATATTATCTTCTAATTTCCTCAAAAAGAGAATGGTGTCCACAATTTCAAAAGATCTCTAATAAAAAAGTTTTAACCTCTCATATCAAACCCTAGGAGCTTCTTTCAATCCATACAATGCCTTTTTCAATTTATACACATAATTAGGGAATTCAGAACTTTCAAAACCTAGACGTTGTTCAACATAAATATCCTCTTGAATCACCCCATTCAAAAAGGCACTTTTAATATCCATTTGAAATAATTTAAATCCTCTAAAATAGGAAAAGGCTAACAAAACTCTAATTACTTTAAGCCTTGCTATATGGGAAAAAGTATCCTCAAAATCAATCCCTTCAATTTGATTATACCCCTTAGCCACCAATCTAACCTTATTTCTAACAACAACTCTTATGCCATTCATTTTATTTTTAAATACCCACTTAGTTCCAACTACACTTTGATCTTTGTGCCTTGCAATCAATTCTCAAACATTATTTCTTATAAACTAATTTAATTCTTCTTGCTTGGCCAAAATCCTAAATTCATCCAAAAGTGCTTGATTTATATTTGTGGATTCTATTATTAAAAAAAAGGTAGAATGATTCACTTCTTTGCTAAGTCCACACCTAGTCCTAACACCCTCACTAGGTTCACCTAAAATCAATTCCTTAGGGTGGTTTTTAGAAAATTTCAAATATCTAGGCAACGGGTTTTCTTTCTCCAAATTTTCATCCAAGTTTATCTTCTCAATTCTTTGGGAAACATTTTCTAAATTATTCTCTTCCAAATTTGGCTCTTCCAAAATTTTAGATTCATCAAATACAACATGTGTCATTTCCTTAACAATTAAAGTTATTTTATTAAATACTCTTTAAGATTTTCCAACATTAGAGTATCCAAGAAAAATTCCTTCATCTAATTTTGGATCAAATTTTTCTAAAGGAGATTTTCCATTATTATATATGAACACCTTATATCCAAAAATATATAAATATGACAAGTTAGGTGTTCTCCCTTTAAGAAGCTCATAGGATGTTTTATTTAGTTTTGATATAATGTTCACTCTATTCAGAACATAACATGCAGTACTAATCGCTTCAGTCCAAAAATATTTAGGAAGTGTATATTCTGCCAACATGGCTCTAGCGGCTTCAATTAATGTTATGTTCTTTCTTTTGACTAGCCTATTCTAGTAAGGTATTCTAGATGTAGAAAAATTTTGTTTAATTCCTTGTTCTTTATAAAAATCCTCAAATCTTTTATTTTTAAATTCACCTCCAGGATTACTTTGAATCTTTAAAATTTCATAACCTAGTTTCCTCCGAATCCAAGTTGAAAAGTCTCTAAATTCCTCAAACGATTCACTCTTATGAAATAAAAATTTAACCAACATGAATATCGAGAAATCATCAACTATTACAAATTCGTATACCTTTCCTTCTAGACTTATAGTGCTAACCGGTTCAAAAAGATTTATATGAAAAATCTTCAATGATTTGCTAGTTCTATGGTCCTTATTAGAATGAAATGAGGACTTCACCTATTTTTCAAGTTGACATGCATCATAAAGGTGATTCTTAATAAAGTCTAGTTTTAGTATACTTTTAACCAATTCCTTTTAGATAATTTTCTTAAGGTTTTTCATACTGTCATGACAAAGTCTCCTATGTTATACCGAAGATTCATCAAAAATAATTTTTAAATAAAAAGTATTAGGAGTTTTAATACAGTTCAAATCTAGTATATAATTATTATTTATCTTGGTTCCATGCAAAACATCATTTCCTTTTAGGCTTAATATGCAGCTAAAGGGAAAAAAATTAACGATATACCCTTTGTCACATAGTTGGCTAATACTTAATAAATTATGCTTTAAGCCTTCTACAAGTAAAACATTCTCTATGAAAAAGTTATTCATGTTTCCGATCATACCTATGCCAACCACTTTCCTAGTGATATCATCTCCTAGTGTAACATTGCCTCCATTCCTGGCTTCTAGTGATATGAACTATGTAGTGTCTCCAATTATATGTTTTGAGCAACCACTATAGAGGTACCAAATGCTCTCACGAGATCTTGTATAAGAGCATACCTACAAAACAATCAAACATTAGTCTTGGGAGCCCAAATAAGTTTGGGTTCTCCTTTTGGCAAAATAAAATTAGATGCATGAATGATATGACTTATTTTATGCATCTTAGGTCTCCACACTAAAATTACTTTTTCTATATAAAATACAAGTGTGTGATATATATCCAATCATCCCACATATAAAATATTTCTCTAGGAAAAGGATTTTTCAATCTCCGATAATAAATTTGTCTCTTACTAGGTTTTAAAATTTTTTTACTTCAAAATAGGATTAGTAAAATCTTCAAGTGTAGGGAGTATCCTATTTTTCTCGAAAGATTACACTTTTATTTAAGAAATATGTTTACAACTTCTAACACATTTATATCATATTTTAAATAGTGCTCCCTATTTTCAGATTCATCCTTAAAAGATTTAAATTCTTTTTCTAGTTCAGTGAAGGGTGATTTTAAAAGATCATTTTGTTTATTCAAATCATCAAATTTATTTAGTAAGCTCATGTGGTTACCTTCAATCAATACATGATATTTCCTAAGGGTTTTATGCTCCTTTTATAATTCTTGCAATTCTAAGTTCAATCTAGCATGCATTTTCTTGAGTTTTCTATATGCAGTATGTATTCTTTTAGAAACTTCTAGTAATTCATCATAGGTTAAGTCACATACCTCTTCTTGATCTGATTGATCAAGATTATCTGCCATTAAACATAGGTTGGTGACTTCCTCTTCCTTTTCTATTTCTAATAAATTTGAAGCTGAGTCTGCCTAAAAAGCTCTCTGAAATCTCTTTTTTCCCTTTCTCCCATTTGCTATTTCCTCTATCTTCTCCTTGCTAGGACTGACTTTAAGATTAAGGTAGTTAATTTTTATATGTCCAGATTTCATGTATTCATAATAAATCACATCATTAGAAACCTTAACATTTTTTTTAGAACTTACCTTTGTTCCACTGCTTGCGTCTTCTCTGCTTCCTTTTAAGAAAATTCTTGAATTGTCTTGTCATCAAGGAAATGTCATCCTCATTCTCAGGTTGTGACTGATCACTCTCCGATTTATCCACTTTTAGTATTATGTTCTTCTCTTTTCGTTATTCTCCTACATCAATCTTCCTTTGACTCACTCCTTGCTCATAAGAAATTAGTGATCCAAGAAGATTATTAATAGAGTAAATATTTTAAGACCTTAGACACTATAATCATAGTTATTTTAGCATCATAAATAGTAGGCAAACAATTAAGAATTTTATTAACCATTTCAGCATTCATTAGTTTCCTACCTAATGCATGCAAAGACGTGACTATTTGAGTAAATCTTCTGTACATGTCATAAATGGATTATTTGGGTTTCATGCAAAACAATTCATAATCATGTAATAAGATATTTAATCTAGATTGCTTTACTTCATTAGCTCTTCATATGTAATACAAAGCATATCTCAAATGTCCTTTCCCCTTTTACAAGTGGAAACCCACATGTAATCTTCAGACTTAAGTGCACGAAAGAAACTATTTAAATATTTTTCATTTAATTGTGCTAAGTCACATTATTCTACAGTTCAGATAGCAAAAAGGTGTTTCAACACTAATGCCATCTACAAGTCTAGTTGGTTTAGTATACCCTTCCTGAATTAAAATCTACATACGATAGTTAAGTAATTGAAGAAATATAAACATATGTGTTTTCCAAAAATTCAAAGGGATATTATAAAATAACGGAGGTCTAGTGATTGAATACCCTTCAGGTGTATTTCGATTTCCAAAAGTAGCCATTATCGTTTATAAAAAGTTGTCTAAACTTATAGTTTTAAAACAAGGCTCCGATACCACTTGTTGATTCTATATAGGTTATTAAACCTAAGCAATTGTCCTAAGACTAACCAAGAGGGGGTGAATTGATAATTTAAAAATTCTTCTGGATTTTTAACAGAAAATTATTTTAATTTTTATAGTAATTTGATTTTAAATTAAAATAAGCTTTTCAACCACAGTAAATAAATTGCAGAAAATAAATACATAAAATAAAAATACACAAAGATTTATAGTGATTCGGTCAAACACGATCTTTATCCACTCTCTGAAGACTCCCTCTTCAGGTATTACACTATTACCAATGTGACTCTTCTTTAATCTTGATAGTAAGGTGGAGAACCCTTTACAAATCCTCTCTTCCACCAATACCTAGTGCGGCAAAGAACGTCATCTTTTCACACTCTCCAAGTATAGGCAGAGAACCGTTATCCTTTCACCGTCTTCAAGTGTCGGTAGAGAACTGTCATCCTTTCACACCCTCTAAGTGTTGGCAGAGTACCATCATCCTTTCACACCCTCTAAGTGTCGTTAGAGTACCAGATTTTCTTCAAAGAACTTCTTATAAGTAATTAAAAAGAAGAAAATAAGAGTTGTAACAAAAAACACAAAGAGATCCTTACCTTTGAGTAATCTTGTGAACCCTTCACACTTCACTTGTAAGAAATCTCTCTCAAACACACTCCCATAATCACTCTTTCACTTTCCCTTGATAAATCACAAAGAATAACACTTTTACATTAGCTTTTAAGGACCGTTTTTATGAAAGATACAAAAAATCATCCAGAAAATTGAATTTTTTTATTTTTGAGCATATACGATCATATAGTATGATCGTATGCTCATACGTACGAACAGTTCAAAAACTATTACATACAAACCTTTTGTGAATCTATACAAAATGATTTCATACACGATGATTATCCAGTACGAACCAAGTTCAAACTGTATAACCAATTATAAAATTTTTCATCTTCGTCGGGACGAAAAGGTACCCCATATTTTCGTACTCTAAACGTGGTATGTATGAATGGGATATTATATAGTATGATCATTTAAAAATTTTTCAAGTTTATCAGGATGAAAGGGACCCGTCCAATTCATACTCTAGATGGTGTCTGTAATAACATGACATCGTACAGTATGATTAGTTCAAAAAAACTTTAAATTTGTCAGGATGAAAAGGGACCCATCCAATTCATACTCTGGATGGCGTACATACAAACACGACATCATACAGTATGATTAGTTCAGAAAAACTTTAAATTCATTAGAATTAAAATGGGACCTGTCCAATTCATACTTTGGATGCTATTTGTACGAAGGAAGATTCGTACAGTACGATCTGTACTTAGAAAAATTTTCTACCTGCATTTCCTTTAAATGTTCGTAGGGGAAATTAATTGAACAAATCATCCCATACAAAATAACTTCGTATAGTACGATCAATTTAAAAATTACAAATTTTAAACACTCTCCCAGTGTGTGTGTGCACAGTTACTCAATTACAATCACACTCTCTCAGACTCAATAAAATGAAAAATATAGACTTTATTTACAATGAACCCTAATCTAATCTGATTTGAAGTCTTCAACAATCTGGAGTATGATTTCTCTAAAATGTTAGTACACATAAATAACAAAATAATATATCCAAAATATGTTAAGATAAATTATAATTAAAATAATAATATTTGGAATCATAAAAAACATACAGGTTGCAAGAATATCAACAATCAAAAAATTAAGTTGTAACTAGCTCAGTAAGCTTAATTTCAATAGTCACCCAATTGCGATATCTTATGACCCAACCTACATTGTCAGGATGTCTTGCAAGGTGGTTTATGATATTTCTTCAACTCAAAATAACTTTCATTCACCTGCTTGCCATAAAAGGATATGTCATTGTTAACTTCCTTGTGGTACACCCGCTGTCAATATGTTCTCCTTTAAATGATAATTTACCTGATGAACAAATTATGTGTTTTGAGGGATCTAACTATCATGACTAGGAATTGTATTTTGATGGCATAACTTCCTCCTAGTGAGGGAAAGCACATAAATATACCATTCCTAAAAAAGCCAAAATTGGCCTGATTTTCATAACATCAGATAAGGAAATCATGTATTTTTTCCTATCATTTATCAGAGATATGCACAAATAATTTGAATGAGTATGAAGCTCAAATAACTTGTTTGGAAATTACAATAATGATGAACATAAAAAAAACAAAATCTTTGGGGATTATCAACTAGTTATAAACTAGATTATAAGAAACTATATGATTTTGAATCCAAAACTTCTAAAGTACCATCAATACACAAATCACTTGCCCAAGAAAATTCATGTTGTAATTATGTATAGAATTCCCTATGGAAGTAATTCCCCAATGGAAGCCTTAGTGAAACTTGCAAATGAATTTGCTTGTCTAGAACAAGACTCCATTTCTATATAGATTCAGGAACTTTAGGTCCTAGCCCCTATAGATTTGGAGCACATCAATAGGAAATATTCTCGAGTCCTATCTACCTCTTTAACAAATGATGATGAAGGAGATTAGAAATAACAACTCATAGATTATCTTCAAGAAGGCAATCTTCCTCATGATAGGCTTTTAATAATCAAATCAAGAAATGCGCCCTCTCATATGCAATCATGCGTCGAAGTTTTTCTATAGATTTTAGCATGCTAGTTGTAAAAAATTTATTAATGTTATGTTTATTGTGTGTCAATTTTATTATGCTATCAGTAAATTAATGTGATGGGTGTTAGATTACTCTTAGGTTAGAAATGATCTAGATACTCACAAAATTTTTTATAGGTGGTCATACTCATACAGAGACTAAAATTAAGAGGGCTAAATTAAAATTTAATTAATAAAATTTATGTATGTACTAAAATTTTTAAGTCCCTTAAAATTTAAAGAGCATGGTCAAGTATGATTGTGCTCTAATTTGAGAAATTTAGTTATATAGCTTCTTGAGACGATGTTGATAATTTTAACTATAACTACTTAGGATAATCATGTAGGTTGTCTAGAGTCTTTTGAATTTTTAATATGTATTTTGAATTTCAAGTGTTGTGAAAGTAAACTTTAATATAGGATATAAACCATCCAACTTGAACTCCAAAGAGAAAGGAAACGTCCATTAGGAGAGAGTTCCTTTTTTTGAAAGTCAAATTAGGATGATTTGAAAATCCAAAGAGTAAAAAAAAACACCCCATCGTGGACGAGCTCTTTCCATTGGATACTTAGAATCCAATGAGCTCAAAGAAGGGAGGAAGATAAAGAAATGAAGGCATTGAGAATATCCCATTATTAAAACTACTTGCATCATTTTTTGGATAGGAATCTAGGTTGATCTTAGTGGTACCTGACCACTTCTAATTTTTACAGACCCTAGGTTGTAATTTAAGTGACCTTTGCCACATGAATTTTTAAATTTAGTTGATTCATTTTGATTATATGATTTGATTATGATGTTTACTTCTACGCATTAGGAGTTTCATAATCTTTCTAGGTTTCTTTCTTGTATGTCATTTTTGTTTTAGCTTGGATGCATTTAGGCTCCTTAAAAAGCTAGAATTTTTCTACTCATAATTAAATAAAATTTTGGGCTAACATAGAAAGATAAATTATTTTAAGAAGTATTATTTGTATCATCGAAGGTCTCATGCATGTATATTATACTTTCTTTTTCATATTAGGCACCTCCCCGCTTACGGGTTATGGCTGACCACCTAGCCTATTAGGGTGATGTTCTATCTAGGGGATGTTATGAAATCTTTAGGGAAAAAATCATTTTCTAAGCTAAAATTTTATATTGTTTTATATCATTATGCATACAAAATCAATCAACATGTATTGCATTAGAATTTAATTAAATAATTAAATTTTATATTATATTTAAGCATAATGACCCTACATAACTTAGGGGCCCAAGTAGGACATTCTTTAGACATCGGTCCTAATTCCTCAAAATTTAAACAACAACTCACTCATCTTTCATAAAGATCGGACTCATGGTTTTGAAGCATTAAGAGGTTAGATGGCTCTCCAATCTAGGCCTTGATAAGTCTATATTTACATATCATTAGCTAGGTTCACCTCACTATGGTTTGGTGCCCAAAATAGACTAAGTATTTAGCCTCTATCGATCATATAGTGCGATGTCAATCGTATAATATGATACATAATCCAAACTGTCACATCTGAAAAAGTACAAAGGCCAATCAAATCATCTAGTACAATATGGTATTATAACTTGAATCTTACCCAAGGCATCTCAAATTATCATTATTATCTACCTTTCCATCTCCTTCAAGTCATGTTGAGTGTTGTACAAGGCATTCTCTATTATAATAGATGGCTCTTGCTGAAGTCACTCATTTAGTAGGGTCTGTCTTGTTATTTGTGGTGTCAATACATGCTCATTGCATCTAACTAGATGTTGGATCCAATTATGTCCATGTGTGACACACGACTTTAATCACAGACCTTCTTGGAGGGGTGCGAGCTCAACTTTGTGTGAGAACGGAGACTAGGAAGAGACTTGGAGAGGAAGAGAGAAACATTGTAAAAGCTCATGAAAACTATCAAACCAGCTTGGAATCCACTAAAATCAATCAAAGGTCTGTCCAAAAAGCTCCAAATTACCCCTAGCTATAAGAAATGTAACACGTATAAAAAGAAAAAATGTATAATGCTGCACAAATTATGCAATATATGTATCATCCTCTATTCGATTCAAGGAGGGAAAGGTTGGAAGGACCCAATGAATGGTCTTCGAGCGAGTTTAGAAAAGTCGAGTAGGTGGGGGCGAGTTTATGGGTGAGCACTATGAAGAAGTGGTTGTGATTAGAAGATTTGAAGATGACCAACATGATAAATCTTAAGTCCCTGATGGGAGAGAGAAAGAGAGATGAGTGAGAAGTTGTCATAAAAAGGGAGCAGCATCAAATGTTCGTGAGGAAATGAGCTAAGGGACTCATGAATAAGCATTTTCTTGAAGCCAAGCTTGGTAAGATTTCATGAGGAGGATCACTATGGGAGAGAGGAGTGATAGATATGGTGGTTCAGGTATAAAGTGAGTGTTGAGTAAGCTTGATGAGGAATCTATGGCCTACGCCATAAAAGTACAAGCTCTTTTGTGGGTCTTGGAGAATACCGCCTGTTGAATATAGTGGTGTGTTCTTTGTGAGTTATGACTCTTAAATTTTTAGGCGAGTTCTGTTGAGAGAGTTACTACCTAGCTTTGCATGTTTTACACTCTTGCAACTTGTATGTTTTTTATGATTCCAAATATTATTATTTTAATTATTATTTTCTCCTAACAAATTTTAGAATATTTATTTTTGCTCTTGTGTGTACTAATATTTCAGGAAAATCATACTCCAGATTATTGAAGAATTCAAATCAAATTCTGCATAGAATGTTTTATAACATTGGAGTCTATATTTTTTTATTTTATTTGAGTTTGAGAGAGTGCAATTATAATTGAGTAACTTAGCACACACACACACACCGGGGGAGAGCTTTAAAATTCACAATTTTTAAAACTAATCATATAGTACGAACCATGTTCATACGGGACGATCTAGTCAGTTATACTCCCAAACGAGCAATGAAACAAATAGATATGACAAAAAATTTTCTAAGTATAGATCGTCTAGATGATTTTACCCATTTGTCCCCAGACGATGTCCTCTGGACTTGACATTTCAACCATTCATCTAGAAGATTTTACACTATTCATCCAGACAATTTTACCCATTCATCCCCAGACGATGTCCTCTAGACTTGACATTTGAACCATTCATCCAGACAATTTTATCAATTCATCCCTGGACGATGTCCTCTAGACTTGACATTTGAACTATTTGTCCAGACGATTTAACCCATTCATCCCAGGACAATGTCCTCTGGATTCATCATTTACACTATTCATCCAGATGATTTTAACCATTCATCCCAAGATGATGTTTTTTGGATTTGTCATTTACACTATTCATCCAGATGATTTTACCTTTCATCCCAGGATGATGTCCTCTGTTCTATAATCTTATAGTCCATCCTGCATTTTCGGTGGGAATAGGTGTTCGTACCGTACAAACCTAGTTCGTACGGGACAATGATCGGGTACGAAGGCATTTCATATTGATTCATTATGAGATCGTATGCAACAATTTTTATACTATTCTTATGTACAAATTACCATCATACGGGACGATCGTGAACGTACAGATTTAAATAATAATAGTTTTGGATGATTCTTTCATGTCTTTTCTATAAAAGGTCCACTTAAAACTGCTTTGCAATCTTTTTGTCATTTGGTCTTCGTGCATACTTAAGGGAATTTGAAGGAGAGAGTGAGAGAGAGTGTTTGAAGGAGATTTCTTACCACTAGATCGTGAAGGGTTCACTTGGTTAGTCAAAGGTATGGATCTCTGTTTGTAATTTGTGATTACTTCACTCGTTTTTCTTGTCCTTCTAGATTTCCCGTGAGAAGATCTTTCAAGAAGATCCGGTTCTCTGACGACACTCGAAGAGTGTGAACAGCTGAAGGTTCTCAGTCAACACTCGAGGAGTGTGAATAGCTGAAGGTTCTCTGCCTACATTTGGAGAGTGTGAAAAGCGGAAGGTTCTCTGCCTACACTTGGAGCGTGTAAAAAGACGACGATACTCTGCCTACACTTGGAGGGTGTAAAAGGATGATGGTTCTCTGCCACACTGGATAGTGGTGGAAGAGAGTTTTTATGAAGGCTTCTTCGCCTTACTGTGGGGGCAAAAGGAGAGACACTATTAGTTATAGTGAAATACCTGAAGTGGGAGACTTCAAGGAGTGGATATAGGTCATGTTTGACCGAACCACTATAAATCTTGTGTCTTTTATTTTTTGTTGCTTTTTATTTTTCTGTTTTGTTATTATTTATGGTTGAAAATTTATTTTTAAAATTACTAAAAATATTCCATTGGATTTAAACTTTTAAATTTAAATTAAGAGGAGAATTTTTAAATTACCAATTCACCCCCCCCCCCTCTTGATTAGCCATTGGGACATAAGCTTAGGTCTAACAACCTAACTCATAATTAATAAGTTTCAACAAGTGGTCTCAGAGCTCTATTTCAAAATCATAAGTTTGGACTACTTTTTGATTAACGACCATGGCTATATTTAGAAAATGAAACACACATGAAGGATATTCGATCACTAGACCTCCTTTATTTGATAATATCCCTTTTGATTTTTGGAAAATATGCATGTCTACATTTTTATATTCACTTGATTATCGCATGTGGATCTTAGTACAAGAAGGGTATACAAAACCAACAAGTCTAGTTGATGGCATTAGAGTGAAACACCCTTTGCGGATTGGATTATAGAATAATGTGACTTAGCACAACTTAATGCTAAATAATTAAAATTTTTTTTGGCACTTAAGTCAGAGGACTACATGAGGGTTTCCACTTGCAAGAGTAGAAAGGACATATGGGATAGACTTTGTATAACTTATGAAGGGACTAATGAAGTTAAACAATCCAGATTAAACATCTTGTTACATGACTATGAATTATTTCACATGAAACCCAAAGAATATATTTCTGACATGTACACAAGATTCATATAAATAGTCACCTCTTTACATGCATTGGGTAGGGAACTAATGAATGCTGAAATGGTTAATAAGATTCTTCGTTGTTTACCTACTACATATAATGCTAAGATAACTATAATATAGAGTCAAAAGATTTAAATGTTTACTCTATTGATAATCTTCTTGGATCACTAATTACTTACGAGCAAGGAGTGAATTAAAGAAAGGTTGATGTAGGAGAATCTCAAAGGGAGAAGAACATATCACTAAAAGTGGAGGAGTCAGAGAGTGATCTATCACAACCTAAGGATGAGGACGACATCGGGTTGATGACTAGACAGTTCAAAAGTTTTCTGAAGAGGAAGCATAAGAGACGTTCGCAATGGAATTGAGGTAAGTTCAATAGGACTGTTAAGGTTTCAATTTATGTGATTTACTATGAGTGCAGGAAACCTGGACACATTAAGTCAGACTGCCCAAAACTTAAAACCACTCCTAACAAGGAGAATATAGAGGAGAAACCAGCTATGAAGAAGGGTAAGAAGAGATTCCAAAGAGCTTTCTAGGTGGACTCAGCTTCAGATTCGTCAAAGACTGAAAAGGAAGAGGAACTCACCAATCTGTGCTTGATGGCTGATAATATTGATCATTCTGATCAAGAAGAGGATCGCTCTCACACAAGGCCTTGTAAGAGCATATGGTACCTAGATAGCGGTTGCTCAAAGCATATATGATTGGAGATACTACATAATTCATATCGCTGGAAGCCAAGAGTGGAGGCAGGGTTACACTTGGAGATAACACCACAAAGAAAGTGAGAGGATTAGGTATGATAGGGAACTTGAAAAACTTTTTTAAAGAAAATATTTTGTTAGTAGAAGGCTTAAAGCATAATCTTCTGAGTATTAGTCAGCTATGTGATAAAGAATATTCTGTTAAATTTTTTCCTACTAGCTGCATATTAAGTCTGAATGATAATGATGTTTTGCATGGTATACGGGTAAACAATATTTATATGCTAGATTTGAATTTTATCAAAACTCCTACTGCATGTTATTTAAAAACTATTTCTGATGAGTCATGGCTATGACATAGGAGACTTTGTCACTCTAACATGAAAACCTTAGGAGAATTATCCAAAAGAACTTAATAAGAGGTATACCAAAATTAGACTAACTAAGGATCACCTTTACGATGCATGTCAATTAAGAAAATAGTTGAAGTCCTCTTTTCAATTCAATAAGGATCTTAGAACTAGTAAACCTTTGGAGATTTTATATATGAATCTTTTTGGACCAGTTGGAACTATAAGTCTAGGGGGGAAGGTATACAGATTTGTGATTGTGGATGATTTCTCTAGATTTACATGAGTTAGATTTTTAAATCGTAAGAGTGAATCATTTGAGGAGTTTCGAAAATTTTTAACTTGGATTCAAAGGAAAGTAGGATGTGAGATTTAACAATTCAAAGTGATCATGGACGATAATTTAAAAATGAAAATTTTGAGAATTTTTGTAAGGAGAATGGGATTGATCATAATTTTTCAGCACCTAGAATCCCTCAGCAGAATGGGATAGTTGAAAGGAAAAAATAAAACATTAATAGAAGCCACTCGAGCCATGTTGGCAAAATATTCACTTCCTAAATATTTTTTGGCTGAGGCGGTTAGCACGGCATATTATGTTTTGAATAGGGTGAATATTATATTAAACTTAAATAAAACACCCTATGAGTTACTTAAGGGAAGAACACCTAATTTGTCACATTTGCATATTTTGGATGTAAGGTGTTCATACATAATAATGGAAAATCTATCATAAAAAAATTTGATCCAAAATCAAATGAAGAAGTTTTTCTAGGATACTCTAGTGTTGGAAAATCTTATAGAGTATTCAATAAAAGAACTTTAGTAATTAAGGAGATCACACATGTTGTATTTAATGAATCTGGAATTTTGGAAGAGCCAATTATTGAAGAGGATGAGATAGAGATTTACTCCTAAAAGATTGAGAAAATAAATTTGAATGAAAATTTGGAGATAGAAAACCTATTGCCTAGAAATTTGAGATTTTCTAAAACCACCCAAAAGAATTGATTATAGGAGAACCTAGTGAGGGTGTTAGGACTAGGTGCAGATTGAACAAAGAAGTCAATCATTCAGCCTTTATTTCAATGATAGAACCCACAAATATTGATCAAGCATTTTCGGATAAATTTTAGATATTGGCTATGTAAGAAGAATTAAATCAATTTGTAAGAAATAAAATTTGAGAATTAATTGCAAGGCTAAAGGATCAAAGTGTAGTAGGAACTAAGTGGGTATTCAAGAGAAAATTGAATGATTCAGGAGTAGTCATTAGAAATAAGGATAGATTGGTGTCTAAAGGGTATAATCAGATTGAAGGGATTGATTTTGAGGAGGCTTTTGTCCCTGTAGCTAGACTTAAAACAATTAGGGTTTTGTTAGCCTTTGCTTATTTTAGAAGATTTAAATTATATTAAATGGATGTTAAAAGTGTCTTTTTAAATGGGGTGATTCAAGAGGATGTTTATGTGGAACAACTTCCAGGCTTTGAAAATTCTAATAACCCAAATCATGTTTTAAAATTGAAAAAGGCATTATACGGATTGAAATAGGCACCTATGGCTTGGTATGAGAGGTTGAGCACCTTTTTACTTGAGAGATCTTTTAAAAAATGAAGTGTTGACACAACTCTTTTTTTTAAAGAAATTAGGAGAAGATATACTCATTGTACAAATTTATGTTGACGATATGAACTTTGGATCTACAAATAAAAATCTTTATGATGATTTTTCTAAAATAATGAGTAGTAAATTTGAGATAAGTCTAATAGGAGATTTGAGTTACTTTTTATGCTTTAATATTAAGTAAATTGAGGAGGGTATATTCCTTAGTAAGTCGAAGTATATTAAGAACATCCTCAAAAAGTATGAAATGGACTATGCTAAACCTATTAGTACAACTATGAGTTCCTCTATTCAGTTGGATAAGGATCCTAAGGAAAAATCTTTTGATCAAAAAAATTTAAGAAAATTATTGAATCTTTACTTTACATGACAACTAACAGACCTGATATTATGTTTAGTGTTTATTTATGTGTTAGATTTCAATCGAATCCAAAATAATCACATTTAACAGCAAGAAAAGGATTTTGAGATATCTCTTGGGAAATTAGAACTTAAGAATTTGGTATCTTAAGTTTAGCTCTTCATTGAAATAATTGGATATCTAGATTCGGACTTTGCAGGTTATAGGGTTGATAGAAAAATACTTCTGTAATAAATCAATTTATTAGAAATTATTTAGTCTCTTGGTCTAGTAGAAAATAGAATTCCGTAGCCCTATATACTACTGAAGCTGAATACATTATCTTAGGAAGTTATGTGGCACAAGTACTTTGGTTGAAACAACAGTTGATTGATTTAGGATTAACAATACGCACTATTTCCATTTATTGTGATAACACTAGTGCTATTTAGATTTCTAAAAATCCTATTCAATATTCAAGAACCAAACATATAGACATCATGCATCATTTCATAAGGGATTATGTATTTAAAGGAGAAATTGAACTCAATCATATTTCAACTGAAAATCAACTTGCAAACATTTTTTACAAAACCACTAGCCTTTAATATTTAGTACATTAAGAATAAGGCTTTGTGTGATTGATTTGAATGCTTAAATAAAGGTTTCTGCAACATTGATATGTGTTTTTGTAAGTGTGCTTTTTGGTTTTGTGATTTTCCTTGTGTGCTTTTTTAGTTTTTGTGAATGTTTGTTTTTAATATTTTTGTCTGTTTGTATGGTGTGTTTTCAAAAAATATTTTCACATTCAAAATTCATATTTAAGAGCAATCATATGAATGTTTCTAAGTGTGACATTCGTCTTTACGAAATATTTTCGTACTGGACGACTCCTGTAGTGTATCAATCATTGATTTGAACTGTCTGCATGTAGATTTTTAGTTTTTAATACCATTTGTCTATACGATCCCCAGATTGTCCGGTCGATGTGTATTCATTCGTATGTACGCATGTGGACGATTATACAGTTAGAACAGTTTCTTTATTTCTGATCGTACATAAAAACCTTCAGTTCGAACATACGAACACATTGCATTTCTGAGTGGGGGATGTTTCAAACTGTCATAAAAATGATCTTAAATAATTGATCGTCCAGGATAAACACATGTTCGTCTGTATGATCATTTGGTCAAAAATCTATATGAAAGGACGCCTCGTAACTTGCATGCTTACGAAAAGCCATTTTATTTTGGGCACATTCATTCGTGCATGCATAATTTTATTTCGTACGTACGAACCCTATATCGTATAAGACAAAACCGTTTTCATACGTACGAAGGTTAGGTTTTTCTTTAAATAGAAGGGTTTAGAACTCTATTTTCATACACTTCAAAAACCTTTCAAATTCTCTCATCTTTCCAAATCTGTCAAATGGCAAGCTCAAGCAAAAGAACTAGAGTGGCTAAGGAACTGACTAGGGGACCTTCCTCTAAGAATCCTGAAGAAAATTTCCCGTCCAAAGAAAAAGAAGAGTCTTTTCCTAGGTTCGTGTCCGATAAAATCAACCCTTCTAGAGTTCTTTTCCATGAGCAACTTACCTTTAAAGTAATGCACCTTTTTTGCTTCTACCCAGTTTGCTTTTATTCTGACCCTAATCCACTTCTACAACAAGGAAACATTCCACTACTTCCTTGCAAACATGACTTTTAATACGAACCAGATTGTGATTAGATCTTTTATTTAAAAAAAATGGTAGAAATAGCCAAGGAGGATTTATGGATATTTTTAAAATTACCGACTCAAGGGATTAGAGCCCATACCTTGACCTCTTCCTCTAACTTCGACTGGACTACGATAAATCAAGTTATTAGAGGGATTGGAGGGGTAGGTCATATACCTAAGATGTCAACTCTTAAACGAAATACCTGAATCATCCAGCATGTTCTTCGTACTTTTATTATTCCTAAAGCTGGTGATCGAGTAAATATTACTCCTCTTCATTTCATTATAACATATATGATTATGACTAGCCAACCAATAGACAAAGCCCAACTGATCATTGACTACATGTATGGACTTTCTGAGATTGGCCATGTCTCCCACAAGAGAAAGAAGAATATAGCCTTAGGATATCTTATCACCTACATTCTTGAAAAGAAGTATAAACTAATTCATCATGTTCAAAATCTAGAGGAGCCTATATACTATAATGATGGATCATTCCGAGCAATTTTTAATAAAGATGCGCATTTAGAAAGTTAAGACTCTGAGGAAGAAAGGAATAGACCTCCACCCGCACCTGCTGGTAGACAAAACTTTCAGGAGATGGTCCAACGCTTTGATCATCTTGAGAGCCACTTTGATCAACGTTTTGATCAAATTAAAACTCATCTTCAGTAGTAGGACTTTCAAAATCAATAGGATATGGTTGGGTAAGAGGTCAATTTGAATCAGTCAACACGAATATAGCTATGATGAATAGTTATTTTAATTTATTCAACCAACCACCTCCTTCAGTTCAAGGCCCCTTAGAAAGATGACTGTACTTTTTTTATGATTCTCTCTATCAGTTGTGATGTAATGTGATGCGATGTATTGTTAGTTTGTTATGTGTTTATGTTTTATGTTTTATGAAATTTATGTATATTGATTTCTATCGTGCTCAATGTATTATCATTTACCATGATATCAATAAAAATTATCCTGTCTTATTTTAGTTATTTTTTTGATTACCTTCAGAAATGTTTGTTAACCTATATGATTATCCTAATAAATTGATCTAACAAGTGGTATATTTTTTGAAATGCAATACAAAACTGAATTCATTAGAAAATCTAATTTTTCAAAAATTTAAGTTGTGTTATAACTCGATCAAGTTAAGGTTATCAAACTCATGTCTCTTGTTATTGATCATTTCAATAATTTTAATATTATTATTGTAATTTTGATGTTTTTTTATTTTAATTGATCATTTCAATATAAATATCTTTGTACTTAGAAAAATTTTGAGATTTTAAATTATCGATTTTGGAAAGATTAATTAAAACTTGAAAATGTACAAATGTACAAAAATCAAAAGAATGCGCAATGGTTCGTAAATTGACAAAGAGACATAAAATTAGCCCACAAATATAAAGATGCACAAAAAGTGCCACAAATATTGAAAAGATGCGTTAAGCGCCACAAGTGTATATTCTTTCCTCTATCTTTTAATCTTTAAATTCAAATGAATCTTCTGTTCAATTTTATTTTTTATTGAAATTTGAAATACATAAATTTTCATTTCATCTACTTTGCAATAATTTTACTTATCTCATTGTTTAAACTGATTCATGCCCTTGATATTTTTTTTTCTTATCTATGTTATATTTATACTTAAATCATATGAATTCTTCTTTTTCTCTTATGACATTTTTTATTGCAAATATAACTCAATCTCTTTCAGGATCAATTATCAAAGGTTTCTCATATAACTTCTTACATTTCTATGTTTGTTCATTTCTTCTTCTCTTTTTGCTGTTGTCAAAAAAGGGAGAGAAATATTATTTGAGGACATTTGATTTATTGTGTTGTTCGTGTCTTTTCAAATGTTTGGTATTTATTTTGGCATTTCAGTGTCATTTTTTTTGGATTATTTTTATGTGTTGAAAAACTTTAAAATTATTATTTTTTTGTTCAAAATAAGTGCCCCTTATTCTCTCATACTTATTTATTCAGAGAGAGTTTAGGAGAAACTTAGGACTTTCAAATTTACAAACAATAATTGTTTTGTAATCATTAAAAAGGGGGAGATTATTGAGAGAGTTGCTACTTAGCTTTGCATGTTTTACACTCTTGCAACTTGTATGTTTTTTATGATTCAAAATATTATTATTTTGATTATTATTTTCTCCTAACACATTTTAGAATATTTATTTTTGCTTTTGTGTGTACTGACATTTCACGGAAATCATACTACAGATTATTGAAGACTTCAAATCAAAATATACTTAGAATGTTTTATAACATTGGAGTATGTATTTTTTTCATTTTATTTGAGTTTGAGAGAGTGTGATTGTAATTGAGTAACTTAGCACACACACACTGAGGGAGAGCTTTAAAATTCATAATTTTTAAAACTGATCGTATAGTACGAACCATGCTCGTACATGACTATCTGGTTAATTATACTCCCAAACAAGCAATAGAACGAACAGAGATTACAAAATTTTTTCTAAGTATAGATCGTCTAGATGATTTTACCCATTCATCCCCGGACGATGTCTTCTGGACTTAACATTTCAACCATTCGTCCATACGATTTTACCCATTCATCACCGAATAATATCCTCTGGACTTGTCATTTGAACTATTCGTCCAAACGATTTAACCCATTCATCCCAGCACGATGTTCTTTGGATTTGTTATTTACATTATTTGTTCGGACGATTTTACCAATTCATCCCCGGACGATGTCCTCTGGACTTGACATTTGAACCATTCGTCCAGACGATTTTACCCATTCGTTCCTGGACGATGTACTCTGGGCTTGACATTTGAACTATTCGTCCAGACGATTTAACCCATTCATCCTAGGATGATGTCCTCTGAATTTGTCATTTACACTATTCGTCCATATGATTTTACTCATTTATCCCAGGATGATGTTCTCTGGATTTGTCATTTACACTATTCATCCAAATGATTTTACCTATTCGTCCCGGGACGATGTCCTCTATTCTATAATTTTATAGTCCATCCTGCATTTTCGTACCAACGGACCTTGGGAATAAACTGTTTGCACCCGACGAACCAAGTTCATACGGGACGATGATCGTGTATGAAGGCATTTCGTACTGATTCATTATGAGATCATATGCAACAGTTTTACATTGTTCATACGTATGAATTACGATCGTACGGGATGATCATGAACGCACAGATTTGAATAATTATAGTTTTTTGATGGTTTTTTCATGTCTTTTCTATAAAAGGTCCACTTGAAACTGTCTTGCAATCTTTTTGTCATTTGATCTTCGTACATACTTAAGGGAATTTGAAGGAGAGAGTGAGAGAGAGTGTTTGAAGGAGATTTCTTACTACTGGAGCTTGAAGCACTTGGTTACTCAAAGGTAAGGATCTCTGTTTGTAATTTGTGATTACTTCACCCTTTTTTCTTGTCATTCTAGATTTATAGTGAGAAGATCTTTCAAGAAGATCCAATTCTCTGCCGACACTCGAGGAGTATGAACATCTGAAGGTTCTCTGCCGATACTTGAGGAGTGTGAATAGCCGAAGGTTCTCTACCTACAATTGGAGAGTGTGAAAAGAGGAAGGTTCTCTGTCTACAGTTGGAGGGTGTAAAAGGATGACGGTTCTCTGCCTACACTTAGAGGGTGTAAAAGGATGATGGTTCTCTACCTACACTTGGAGGGTGTAAAAGGACGATAGTACTCTACCTACACTTGGAGGGTGTAAAAGGACGACGGTTCTTTGCCGCATCGGATAGTGGTGGAAGAGAGTTTTTGTGAAGGCTTCTCCACTTTGCTGTGGGGGCAAAAGAAGAGACACTAGTGGTAATAGTGCAATACCTGAAGTGGGAGACTTCAGGGAGTGCATGTAGGTCATGTTTGACTGAACCACTATAAACCTTGTGTCTTTTATTTTTCGCTGCTTTTTATTTTTCTATTTTGTTATTATCTGTGGTTGAAAATTTATTTTTAAAATTACTAAAAATATTTCATCGGTTTTAAACTTTCAAATTTAAATTAAGAGGAGAATTTTTTAAATTATCAATTCACGCCCCCTCTTGGTTAGCCATTGGGACATAAGCTTAGGTCTAACAACCTAACTCATAATTAATAAGTTTCAATAAGTTCTACTGCCCCTTTGAGGGCGAGTTTCAATGTCATGACCCACTAACTACTTGTAAAATATGTGTGAAGTTATACGTCTGCATATAAATTGAATTTCCAATATACTTAAATAAGTAATTAGTGAATGCAAGAGAAATGATTTCATCAAAATAAAAATATTTAATTATATATTCTCAAAATATAAATAACAAGAACATTATTAATTTATGTAAAGACAAATTTCTTTGACTTAGGGGCGATTTAGTAGTAGGATTTATGTCGGATTTGAGGCAGATTTGAGTGAAATCTAGCTAAATGGCCTAAAATGAAAAACCAAATCTCACAGTAAATGAAAGCCGACATAGACGAAAAATTACCCATTTTGTGGTATATCTCGGATTTCCAAAATCCTCTGATTCGACAAATTTATGGGATTTGGCCGAAGAAATGCATGAAAGGGAGAAAGTTACCTTCACAACGAGCGAGCTCCTGTAGTTACTTCCGATCAAAATGTTGTAACTTCCAATACAATAGGAAGGGAGCTCATTTGAGGAGCTAGCAAAGTCGAACAAAGACGAATGAGCCGAAGAAGAACAACAATGTATAAATAAAGGGGAAAAGCAAACCGTAAGCGTAGGCAATGCAAACATAAAAGAATTATTTAAAATGAGTAAACTAATCTTAATAATTAATATTCATTAATTAATTAGACATTAATTCATGTAAATTAAAATTATTTATAACTTATTTTAATGAAAAATATTATATTTAATTAATTAATAATTAATAATTAATAATTAACAAATTTATTAGATTATGCTAATTATAATTTTATTTCAATTCAATAAAACATTTAATTTGCTATAATTATAAATGTTTAATTTAAAAAGCTAAATACATATACATTAGTTATACAATAAATAAATCATAATAAAAAATAATAATTTAAATAATTGATAGTATTTTTATTTAATTTATCTAAATGGAAATGATAAGTTAATTAACTTAATATATTATTAATTAATAAATAATTCATTTGTTGATTAAATTCCTTATGATTTAAATAGTATGTTTCAGGAACTTGAGATTTTACAACTATTTCTCAATTAATTTCTAATAAATTTAGATAATTCTAAAAACTATTAATATTAATTAAATATATGTTATTGTTATATTTTTATCAAAACATTATTGTATTTTATTTGAACTTCTGTTGTTTAATTATCCAAGAAAGTCATGTCAAATCTCTTAAACGTTTTAAATTCTAAATTGAATAGCCAAACAGAAATACATAATTTATCATAAATGTTATCAAACAATTTTTAGGATCTAACATCCTAGGATTTCATAAGTCTGAATTTAGAGAATTTAAATAAAATCTTGGGTGCTACCAAAGAGCCACTTAATGGTGCAACTCCTTTCATTCTATTTTATTTTAAGAAGAAACCGTGAGGAATTTTGAGATGGAAATCAAGCTTCAATTAGGCGGAATTTGTGAAGGAATTTGGCGGGAAATGGTTCCCCCACTCTGAAATTCCCGCGCTTCTTAATCCTGGGTCCTCTTAGAACCTTTTACTGTGTTGTTTTGACTTTGTATAGAAATTTTTTAGGTTTTGATCCAACCAATGCAAGATATGTCCTTAACCCAATTCGATGGAAGTGCCTCTCTTTTCTCCGGCGGTGGCTTCATGTTTTCTGAGGCCACTCAACCTGCCGATTCCTCGGTTTCCAAGGTATAGATGATATGTCATTCACATTAATATTTTAGGGTTTCATCTTGTTCCATACTTTTGTTATTTGGTTCTCGTCCCGTTTTCCTCCGCAGGGCCGCACTGCCCATGGCGTGATACCCCTAACTGTAAAGCAGATCAGCGACGCTTACAACTCTAGCAATGATAAGTCTCGCATCGTTGTTGATGGTGTCGATGCCACCCATGTAACCCCTCAAATAGATACCTAATATTCCTTTCTTCTTTTCAAGCATTTCTTTATGCGCGTAAAACTCTAGAATTAATCTTGCACACGCAGGTGAAACTCTTGGGACTGGTGATGAACAAAACGGAGAAGGCAACGGATGTGACCTTTACAATTGATGATGGCACCGGGCGTGTCAGTGTAATCAGATGGTGGGGCCTCTCGTTTGAGTTGTTTTAATGTTGTATGGTGTTCGGAATAAATTATAGGACTGCATATATTGTAATATGTGATAAATTTCATTGGGTTCTGTTTGCAGGGTTAATGACACTGCAGATGCAAATGAAGTGGCTGTGATTCAGTAGGCAGCGTTAATATGAAATTTGTTTCTTTGGTTCTTCCACTTACTATGCTAAAATTATTCTTTTGTTTTTTAGGAATGGCATGTACGTTACACTCATTGGGACTTTAAAGGACTTCCAGGGTAAAGTGCAAATATCAGCTTTCTCAATTCGGTAAGTTAAATTTTCTTTCATGTTCATCTCAGATCAATTTATTTTTAAATTTATTTATTTTTTTGTATTCATAGATATAGATTCACTGTATACACCTTTTCAGAGAGTTCCTGAAGTTTTAACAGGTTTTCTTTTCGATGAATTTGCCTTTTATTGGAAGATGAACAACTCATTAAGTTTAAGATGAGCATGCCATTTAGAAAGATGAAGGTTTGGAAACTATATTTTCCATTATGAAGCTTTTAGATTCTCTGTAGATGAAGTTTAATATGAGCATGCCATCTTGATTCTTATAAAATTGAAACTACAATAGCTACAATTGAAACTGCTCTCTATATTTTTTTTATTAAGTTAATTTATTTTTCGTTTAGTTGATAAGTATTCTATTTTTAAATTTACTTAAATCTAAAGTATAAATATATATTTACTTATTTAAATGTTAATGATTAATGTTAAAATTAATTGGTTTATAAATTACTTACAAATTTTAATATTGGGTATTATATTGAGCCTTAATTGAGCATCATATTGAGTCTTAATATTGACAAATATACCCAACCTTACTATCCAGCCTTAATTAAGCTTTATATTGAGCCTTAATTGAGCTTCCTAATGAACTTGTTCACAAATTTTAAACTATACTATTCATGGTCATTAATGTATTGGGCAAGAAGTTGTTCAAGAATGTTTGTTTAACAATCAAGTATTTATAAAATGTTTAAATTTGTTTGATTATTTACTCAAATGATAATGAAAGAGCTCTAATTGAGTCAAGTCACGAGTAGCTAGTTAAAGGCTTGATTCATTTGGGAAAAGCATAGTTGAAATTAATGAAAGCTTTCCTTAAAGAAATAAGTGTGGTTAGGCTACTTCCAAAATTTAAGATGTCTCATCTAGAATCCTACTAGGGGAGGATTGACTCAGTCGACAATGTCACCAAGTTTGATTTCATGAAATCTTTGCTGGACATCAACAATGCCTTAAAACTGTCGGCTCTGCTTCATAGCTCTTTAGGAATTGACAATCAAATGGGTCACTCCCTTGCCTTTAGGAGAGTGATCCCCTACTTTGTTGAATTTAGAAGGATATTTGTGACTTAATTCACAAGCACCCAAAAAGCTCAAAAGAGCTTGCAAACACTCAAGATGCAACGAGAGCCGTCAAACCATTGTGAAGCTTCATAGTATGGCTTAAGGGGAAAATACTCAAGATAAAAGACTTAGGATTAGCAGTTGCTCAAGCTACTCTAACAGAAGTATTGATAGAAAGTCCATTTCATTATGTGTTAGTTCTGCAGCAATCAAAGGCATTGGCTGAGTTTCTTGAACTTTCTAGCTTGAACTCGCCAGCATCCATCAATGTGGAGGAGTTTAACCATTTAGTTGAGTCTTCTTCATCCACTCACCCACAAAACTCATCACTAAGAGAGATTAGTGGTGTGGAAGGGAGCGAGGGAGAAGCTTCCAAAGAGATAAAAGTGCTGATAGGAGACACTTAATATCATGAGATCCCCATCGTCTAAAACATTAGAAAGAGCTTCTACGAGCAAGGTGATAGGAAATACTTGAGTTCGCAAGTAACCCTAAGGTAATACTTGAGTTCGCAAGCAACCCTAGTCAAAATCAGCCCAAAACAGTGAGCAAAACTGCTGTCCCAGCAGTTTTACAGCAGCTCCGCAGCAGAAAATGCACCCAAACAGAGAAAAGTAAGGAAAAGAAACAAGGTTTCCACTAGTAGATGCAAGAAAACAAAGAAAGATACAACGTCCTTCGATTCGAGAGGAAGAACAACTCTCCACAAGTCTCTAGCAAACTCTAGAGCCCAAGCACACAATGAGATCCAAACTTTTCATTCAAATTCAAGATGAGGACCTAATTCCCCCCTTTCCCCCTCTTTAACTCTCATCTCCATACAAAATCCCTAAACAGCCCTTCTATTCAAATTTCCCCCCTTTCCATTCAAATTTTCCCTCCAACCCTTGAATTAACTCCATGTGGGGCCCGCCTAGAGTAAGTAAGGACTGGAGGGGCCCGCCTAACATTACTCCCCTCCCAAAGACTCACCTTGTCCTCAAGGTGAAATGAAGGGAATTGATCTTTCATATTTTCAAAAAGCTCCCACGTAGCAGCAAATTCGGGGAGCCCTTTCCATGCGATCAACACCTCTTTGTTTCCTTCCTGGTGAAGTCTCACATCTTTCAGCTCCAGAGGTTCTAGGATCACTTCCATCTCCTCAATTAATGTTGTTGGCAGTTCAGCACTGGTTGCATACTCCCCAATGGCTTTTCTCAGCTGTGATACATGAAATACTGGATGTATAGTGGCCGAAGGGGGTAATTTCAAACGGTATGCCACTGCCCCAATTTTATCTAATATCTCATAGGGGCCAAAATACCTTGGGGATAACTTCTCATTTCTTCTGTTGGCCAAGGTCCTCTGTCTGTAGGGCCTTAGTTTTAGAAATACCTTCTCACCTACTTCAAATTGGATATCCCTTCTGTGTGCATCCGCCTGTTTCTTCATGATCTGTTGTGCCCTCATCAGATGTTTCTTCAACTTCTCCAGCATCCTATCCCTTTCTTCCAAATGCTGCTCTACTGAAGATACGGGTGTGCTGCCTCTTCCATAATACACCAAATGTGGTGGATCTCTTCCATATAGCACTCTAAAAGGGGTCATCCTGGAAGCTGAGTGGTACGAGGTATTGTACCAATCTCTGCCCAAGCCAACCATTTGGCTCATACCCTTGGTGTTTCAGAAGCAAAACACCTTAAGTAAGTTTCCAAGCTCCAATTTACAACCTCTGATTTTGCCCGTCTGTTTGCGGATGGTAGGCTGTGCTCCTTTTGAGAATAGTCCCCTGTAACCTAAACAGCTCCTTCCAAAATTGGCTGAGGAACACCTTGTCGCGATCAGACACTATCGACTCTGGAATTCCATGTAATCTAACCACTTCCCTGATGAAAGAAGCCGCCACTGTCACTGCAGTGTAGGGGCGTCGAAGGGGTGTGAAATGTGCATACTTGCTCAGTCTATCAACCACCACCATAATAACAGTGAATCCCTCTGATCGTGGTAGGCCATCCACGAAATCCATGGGCACTTCCTCCCATACTCTATTTGGAAGCGACAAGGGTTGTAGTAACCCCCCTGGAGCCATCGCCATATACTTGTTTCTCTGACACACTTCGCACTTCGCCACTGTCTCCTGCACTTGCTTATGCATTCCTTTCCAGTATAATTTTGCGGCTAGCCTCCGGTATGTCTTTTCTACTCCGGAATGACCTCCAATGGCGCTCCCATGAAACTCCTGTAATAGCTGGGGAGTGTGGATGGAATTTTGTGGTATCACAAACCTTCCTTGGTTCAACAATCTCTCCCCCTCAAGGGTGTAGCTTGGGTGGCTACTCTTATCCTTCAATAGATCCATTCGAATCTTCTTCAATTCTTCATCAAGCTCACTCACTCTCTGGATTTCCCCCCAATCCACCATTAGGGGTACCGACATGGTTACCGCCTGTAGCTCTCCCCCACACCTAGATAAGGCATCAGCCGCCTTATTCTCCAACCATGGTCGGTACTGGATCTCAAAATCGTATCCCAATAGTTTAGACAGCCACCTCTGATGTTTCTCTGTCACCATCCTTTGTTCCAACAGGTATTTCAGGCTCCTCTGATCCGTCCTGACGACGAAATGCCGTCCTAGCAGGTAGGGTCTCCACTTCTGAATTGCCAATACTATGGCCATCAATTCCCGTTCATATACAGACTTCAGTCTTGCTCTTGTTGCCAACACCCGACTGAAGTAGGCAATGGGTCTATGCTGCTGCATCAGCACCGCCCCCAACCCATACTCGGATGCGTCTGTCTCCACCACGAATGTCTGACTGAAGTCTGGTAGGGCCAAAACTGGTACCGTGGTCATTGCCTTCTTAAGCTTCTCAAAAGCTTGAGTAGCCGCTTCTCCCCACAAGAAACTATCCTTCTTTAACTGCTCTGTCAAGGGCAAGGCTATGTTGCTGTACCCTTTCACAAACCTCCGGTAGTAGCCCGTCAGTCCCAGGAATCCCCTCAGCTCCCTCAAGTTCCTAGGTAGAGGCCACCGTTGCATGGCTTCGATCTTGGCTGAATCAGCTGCCACCCCTTCCTTAGATACCAAGTGTCCCAGATACTCCCCACTCTTCTGGGCGAAGCTACACTTCTTCAGATTGGCTTTAAACTCGTGCTCCCGTAGCACTCCAAAGACCACCTTCAAATGCTCCTGGTGCTCCTCCTCGGATCGACTGTACACCAGTATGTCATCAAAGAAAATTAGTACAAACCTCCGCAGGTACGGCCGAAACACCCTGTTCATCAAGGATTGGAAAGTGGCTGGAGCATTGGTAAGCCCAAATGGCATCACCAAGAACTCATAGTGCCCCTCGTGTGTCCTGAATGCCGTCTTCGGAATATCCTCCCCTTTCATCCCGATTTGGTGGTAGCCCGACTTCAAATCCATCTTAGAGAACACTACTGCTCCATACAGCTCATCCAGTAGCTCATCGATTACCGGAATGGGAAACTTATCCGGCACAGTTTCCTTATTCAATGCCCTGTAATCCACGCAGAATCTCCAGCTACCATCCTTCTTTTTGACCAGTAGTACAGGACTAGAGAAAGGACTCACACTTGGTCTGATGATCCCCGCGTCCAACATCTCCTTAATCAGCTTCTCGATCTCGTCCTTCTGAATTTGGGGGTAGCGGTAGGGTCGCACACTAACTGGTGGCACCCCCTCCTTCAGAATGATTGCATACTCTTGTTCCCTGAGTGGTGGTAAGCCTTGAGGCGGTTGGAACACCTCACTGAATTGTTGTATGAGCGGTTGTACTGCCAGTGGAAGGCTTCCCTCATCCCCTACACTGACCCTCTCCAAGCGCTGCAGTTCCACTAAATATCCACCTCCCCCCTCCTGTATGGTTCTGATCATGGATCTGAGAGACACGTCGGTCCTGGATAGCCCTGCGTCGCCTTGGATCACCATCTTCTTTCCTTCCACCATTAGCTCCATCCTCAAAGCACCCCAATTTACTTTTGTCTCCCCTAAGGTCTGCAGCCATTTCATCCCCAGGATGACATCAGTGCTTCCCAACTCCAAGGGAAGAAATTCTTCCCTCACCAGGATCCCCTGAATCATCAGCACTACTCCTCTACAAACTCCCCTTCCCATTTCTACCTTTCCGGTGCCCAACATCACTCCATAGCCTCCTGTATCCTCCAGTTTCACCCCCAGCAAGTCAACCATTTGAGTGGAGATGAAATTGTGGGTTGCCCCACTATCGATCAACACTATCACCTTTCTATCAGCCATCTCTCCCCTCACTTTCATAGTGTGATTCGGAGTGAATCCCACCACAGAATTTAGGGATACTTCTGCTACATCCAAATGTAGTTTCTCCTCATCCTCCATCTCTAACCCAATTCCACCTCCCTCCTCAGCTCCCTCGTCATCACAGACGGTGAGAACCTGAAGAGTTCGGTCCTTACACCTATGCCCTGACATGTATTTCTCATCACATCTAAAACACAACCCCTTTGCCCTCTTCTCCTGTATCTCCTTCTCAGTTAGCCTTTTGAAATTTCCCCCTCCAGTTCTCTCTTTGGGTATTTCCCTCAACCCCCCTGTTGCCGGTGCCTTTGGAGCTAAGAAAGTAGTGGTCATCCTGTAAGATCCCCCATAATTGCTTCCCCTAATCCCCTTCTCCATATGCTTCTGGTCCTCCACCAACTGAGCTAGCTCCATGGCCTCTCCAAGGTCTCGTGGTCTCATCACCCGAACTGCTGCCCGGATCTCCGCTTTCAGCCCCTTCATAAAGTTTCCTTCTAACACTGTCTCTGAGAGCCGATCCAGTCTGCTGGCCAAATACTCGAACCGGTCACAATACTCTGCCACTGTCCCTTCCTGTGTCAAGGCAAAAAACTGCTCATAGAAGTCTCCTCCCCTGCTGGTTCGGAAGCGTTCTAGTAGGCAGTCCTTGAACTCCCTCCAAGTGCGAATGGGTCGCCTCATGTCCTGCCATTGATACCATGCCAGAGCCTTCCCTTCTAAGCACAAGCCTACAGCTATCAACTTCTCCTCCTCATTCAACCCATTGACTGTAAAGTATCTCTCCACCTTGTAGATCCAGCCATGTGCGTCTTCGCCCTCAAAGATGGGCATCTTCAATTTTCTCACTCTTGGGTCACCACCGTGTCCCTTAACTCCTCCATAACCTCCCATTCCTCTAGGAGGAGGTGCTCCCCAGTAGTCACGATTTTCCCTCCTACGATCATACCCGGTCCCTTCATCACATTCCCCTCTTCTTCTTTCCAAATCAGCACCACGGCGGTAAGCATCGTCCCTTCTCCCAAAAAATTCTGCACCCCTCCTTTCATAGCCCATACTCATCTCCTCCCTAGAAAGCGGTTCTAGAGGAGGTATTCCATCATCTCCCTCGAGGATCTCCACTTCCGGGTTCTCCCTCCCCCTTAATGGGTTCGGAATTCCTCCTCTTGAATGGCCGCCTGTGGCCTCCCTTGTTTCCGATGTCGCCGGATTTTGTTTGTCTTCAAGCATCTTCTTTATCATATTCTCCAAAGCAGTGAACCTCCCCTCCATCTTTTCATGAATGGAAGCGAATTGGTTGTGAAAATCAATGGTTTTTTCCTCCAAATCAGCCTTCAGTTGGCCTATTTCTCCATTCAGTGCATCAACCTTCTTTCCGGCCATCTTCCCTCCACGGTTTTACAAGAAGAACTTCTTGAGGAGGAAAGAAAAATTGCTGAAATTTTCAGATTTCCGCCTCCAACAGTCCCAAGATAATGCTTTGATACCAATTTGATAGGAAATACTTGAGTTCGCAAGTAACCCTAAGGTAATACTTGAGTTTGCAAGCAACCCTAGTCAAAATCAGCCCAAAACAGTGAGCAAAACTGCTGTCCCAGCTGTTTTACAGCAGCTCCGCAGCAGAAAATGCACCCAAACAGAGAAAAGTAAGGAAAAGAAACAAGGTTTCCACTAGTAGATGCAAGAAAACAAAGAAAGATACAACGTCCTTCGATTCGAGAGGAAGAACAACTCTCCACAAGTCTCTAGCAAACCCTAGAGCCCAAGCACACAATGAGATCTCAAACTTTTCATTCAAATTCAAGATGAGGACCTAATTCCCCCCTTTCCCCCTCTTTAACTCTCATCACCATACAAAATCCCTAAACAGCCCTTCTATTCAAATTTCCCCCCCTTTCCATTCAAATTTTCCCTCCAACCCTTGAATTAACTCCATGTGGGGCCTGCCTAGAGTAAGGAAGGACTGGAGGGGCCCGCCTAACACGAGGCTGCTCAAAATCATTGAACCACCTATGCAACGGTAGATGAGCCAACTTGCACCACTCACCCCTTTTACGAAAAATGTATGCACCAACTTCTCAATTATCTTACAATCATCCTTCTGCAAATGTCAATGGTCGTGCTTATAGAGGCCATTCAAAATAAAGAATTTTTTAAGCACACAAGGCCAATGCAAGCAAGTGTGCATGTCAGGGACCTCTCAACATGCTTCGCCTTCTAAAAATATCATGATTATGACATTGAGGGGTTTTGCTATCTCCATGGGGTCTTGTCCATAGATGGAGCCTCATGAAAGTATGGCTTGAGGGTCGGCATATTTTTGTAGAGCCCAATTTTAATAATAACCACTCAAATAACCAATATAGAGTTCTCAGTGGTTAATGCTCGTTTTGAAATCTGAGATTAGTTGTTGGGATATGGGCATTGTAATTAATATGTCATTATGATTCTCAATTAATGGTAAATCAAATAAATGGTGAGTACGACGTGCAAGAAGTGATGTTATTAAAGTACCCTTTCAAGGTGAAGATAGAAGTCAACAAATTTTCTTCCTTAAAGATAACTCATATATCCAAAGAATAGAATCAACTCATTGGCCTTCTTTCAAAATGGGGTAATTTAGATGGGTTACCCACCTAAAATAATCAGGCAAATCATAGAAGGAGACAACATGCAGGTGAATTGTAATTGTTTGAAGAGTTAGATTGATCCATTTTTAGAGTATTTGAAGGCAAGAAAGTAATTGTCCAGGATAAAGATCCTCAACGATTCAAAATAAATACATGGTACTTGATAATTGGAGTGTTATTCAGGTGGTTGGTGACTTTTCTTAATCTATGTTGTGTTCGAGAGGGCAAGAAGGAAGTAATATTCAAGGAAGTCCATTATGGCTAGTTTGGAAGTCATTTATGAGGAAAAACATTCACCCATAGAATTCTAAGGTAAAGATATTTCTAAGCCGACTTTAAAACAATGCAGAGAAATTCTCAGGTAGATTTTCACAATGTTATAAATTCGTTCATATGCAGCTGTAACCATTCCACAAGCTGTAGCTAATCAGCAACTCATGACCATTCGATGTGTGAAGGATGAATCTCTTGGACCCTTCCCACCATTTAGTGGCCAAAGAATGTTTATACTTATAATGATAGATTATTTCTCCAAATGGACTAAAGATTATTTAGATGGTTATTAAGAGCTTATTATGGACAAATATTAGTTAGTAGAGGCGGTTTGCTCCTCACTATCATAAAAGTGGTCATGGTTGTCATACAATAACATTAAGGACTTCTATTCATTGCAGGCATTCACTTATCTTTTTTAGGCAATGTTTAAAATTGCGTAATCGGGTATTGAGGCGTTTTTCGTTCGTGAGGCGAGGCGTAAGCCTCATGGCATTTTGAGACGTAAGTCTTAAAATCAAAAAATTGTGTAAACATAAAATGATAAATTTTGTATATACTAATGAGTAAATAATATATAAAACATAAAAAATGCTACTTACTACATCTTTGAGGATAAATAGCATTGACATATCACATAAGAACTCATAAGTCATCAACACTGTCATCAATCATCACTAAGGGGGTCTTCATTTGAATCATCATTATGCTGAACTGCTCTCTCCTCTTCCTCCTCTCCTATAGAGTCCAATGTCTACCAATCAGCTCCTTCCTCATTATCAGTTATCTTCCTCTTCCCTAAATATTTTTGAATAATATCATAATGAATAATAGTGTAATACATTAACAAAAGTCTAAGAAAATTTTTTTTTATTATTTATATACATTTTTTTATTTGTTCTTGAGTTGTGGTAGATGTAGTTGCTTTAAGACCATTAAAGAAATCAACATTTAAATTTTCATCTTGTAATTCAGACGGCATCACTTCAACTTCATCATTTACAAACCACTCATCATTAGATGTCACATCCTCGTAAAGCAAATGATCTTCATTATTCATTAATCCTTTTTTCTTAAAATATTTATATCTGAGTCTCCTATTGTACATAATTTAAACTAATTCGTCCTCAATGTTGACAAGTGATTTCTCCTCTTTGTATGTACTTGGTTGTAGGTACTCTAATTTCTTTCACAGTCAGATGAAGAGCATATCAAGCCCAAAACTTTTATAGTAAAATGCTGCAATTTTGGAGTCCCATCACCAAATTGAATTCACCACTCAACTAATATTTATATAAGAAAGTTTAATTAGTGCGAAAAAATAACTTTTAAATAAATGTTTAAACATTAAATAAAATCACCTGGATATCATTTAGCAATTGTATCATTTGCTTGTTGTAATCCAAAAAGACATTCTTTGTTCCTAAAAGGTATCAATTGCATGTCAGCATTTAATCTTTTTGTTGCATCACTTATTTAGACGATCCATGCAATGGTACAATCCTAACTTTATTTCAGGGTTTGTAGACTTGTTCTCTGCATATTTATATTGAGGGTTTAGGTAATAGCCAGCTGCATGCAAGTGTCGGTGAAGTTGTAGCTCCCACCTATCATTAATAATATTTTAAATTTCTCTAAAGCTTCCCTCATTGCCTCCTAAGTTGGAGGCAATCATCTCTTTGGCTTCATCCATGGCATTATAGATGAAACTCATTGTAGGCTTCTTCTCAGCATCCACCATCCTTAAAACTTGAACTAAAAGTCTAGTGGTTGTAATGGTAGATAAAACACTTTGCCAAAATCTATCATTTAAAATAATCTTTCTAATCTTTTTTCCCTCAGCCTTCTTCGCCCAAGCATAACGCAACCACTGTGTGAATGTGAACATAGCCTCTAAAGGTTGTTTAGCATCTAGTATGCTTTCTAAGGTCAAGTAAGCGGTGACAAATCTTGTTGCTGCTAGTCTTGGAATTTCTTTCTTTAAATATTTCTTCATAAGAGCTAGAACCCAAGAGTGGTTGTAAACAAACTTGGTTATTTTTTTTTTGCTTTAGTAAGTGCATTTTTATGTTGAGGTAGCTCCCCAAGCTTCTCAAGAATCAGTTCTATGCAATGTGCAGCACATGAAGTCCAGTACAGATGTTTCCTCTTCTCCATAAGTTTTTTACCTGTAGCCGTGTAAGAACTTGCATTATATGTCACAAGTTGTATAACCGAATGTTCTCCAACCTCATCAACAATATTATCTAATAATCTAAATATGAACTCAGCATCTTTGATTTGGTCAGATGCTTCAATTGACCTTAAAAACACAATATCATAAGGATTATTAATGAGGATGTTGATCAGACTTCTATGTTTGATATCAGACCATCCATCTGACATAATTATTACTTATGTTTGGGCTGAAGTCCTCTTAATTTCTTCAATGCTTCTATCAGTACTTTTCAACTCCTTCAAAATCCATGTTCTTAAATCATACATGATTGGAGATTTGAATGCTCTCCCAAATGCTCCAACTGAATGAATTATGTTGTAATAAACAGGTGATGTTGCAACATTAAATGGAATTGCATTTTCGTAGAAGAATCTGCCTATATCCTTACACTCTTCTCCGTGCCTCCCTTGCATTTTTTAGGGCCATCTTCTGTGTAGCAGGAGGCCTATCCTCTGATGTGTTAACCATATAATGATCTATCAGCCCTCTAGCACCCCTAGATGAAATGGGCTTCATCGAAGAAGATGAATTCCTAACGCTACGCTCACTCCTATAGTAAGAGCCAACATCAACTTTGTCTTCAAATTGCTTCTGTGCAAGATATTTTGATGTGGTAGACTTATTCATTTATGACTTTATCTCATCCCTTATAGTATCAGGAACTTTGGAGCATGGAGCAACATTCTTGTGAGACCCTGAAAGATGTTCCTTCATTCTAGTCACACCACCTTTCACAACTTTATCACAATAATTGCATTTTAGATAGACATATGATTTATCACTTCCTCCTACATCCACCTGAGTGCTATGTTTCCATGCTGGATCTTTTCTATGACTTGATGCAGTTTTATCCTTATTTCTAATCGTCCTTTATAAGAAAAATAGGAAGTAAACCCTATGGTAAGAAGAGCTTAAAGAGGTAGGTCGGAGGAGACAGCAACCTTAAACAGAAGCGGTCGGATGGTGAAGACATTAGCCCAAGTCGCAGTAGAAGAAACCTCCAAGCAAAAGGCGAAGAGCAGTTCTCCTTGCTTCAACACTTAAACCCAGGTAAAGGTTTAAGTCATATGCTATTTATGAATATGTCGAGCTGTCGAGGAAGAAGAACACTGCGTACACTATGCGTATTCATTGCGTATGTGATGCGTATTTTGTAATTCTATTTTTAAAGTATTTGTGAATTAACAGTTGGAGCAGTTATAATTTAATGTATGATTTTTGTATTAATAGTTAATAAAAGATATAATTTTCTGCGTAAAGTATACGTATTGGATGTGTTCAGTATTTTATTGTGCGTAATATCTACGTATATTATGAGTAATATCTGCATACACTGTGCGTAGGTTATGCGTATATTGTGCGTAATATCTGCGTATTCATATTGTATTTTAAAAAATTAATTAAAATTTTTCCTTTAAACAATAATGAATGTCTATGTACAAAATAAAAAACACAATAAACTAATTAAAAGAACATTCATAACAAATAAAATTTACAAGAGACCCTATATACATTTTATGAAAAAAAAATTCAACAAAAAAATTGTTTAGTTTCTTGCGAAGACATGATTATGCAAATAAAGGAATGCAGCCTCAGACACAAGGAAAGATTTTTTTACTTCAGAAATAAGTCTAAGGCCTCAAAAGAATCACAAAATAACAACATCCTTAGACTTAGTTTCTGATGTAAAAAATCTTACCTTGTGTCCAGGCTGTATTGCTTCTGTTTGCATATTCATGAGTTCTCTAAGCCAAGCGTTCTCTCATGATATAGTGAAAATTAGAATATTGAACAATAGTAAGCAATAAAATGTTAATAAAGGCTCATAAAATTTCAACCAACCCTCTCAACTCTTATCTATATCTATCATCCGTCAGTCCACAGCCAACGAAAATTATTACACTTTATTATTCAATGTGTAAAACCTATTCCTCATTATTTCAATCTAAATTTTATGCGTATATTCTGCTTATTAAATGCGTAATTAATGCGTTCTCTATGCGTATGATCTGCATATTTTTAAAAAAATAAAATCATTCAACCAATACAATTAAAAATAATAGAACAATTAATAAAATATGCGTATTTTCTTTTAAACAATAAAAAATATCTATATACAAATTACAAATTTATAACAAATATAATTGTAAAAAGAACATTTATAACAAATACAATTTACAAGAGATCTTATATATTTTATTAAGAAAATTCAACCAAAAGAATTTTAGATGTAGAGCCACAGGGGTCATGGTGCCTTGCTTTGATGTTTAGACATGATCATGCAAATAGAAGTAATGTAGCATTTGATAGAATGAAAGATTTTTTACTTCAAAAATAAGTCTAAAAAATCTTACCTTTTGTTCAGGCTGCATTACTTTTGTTTGCATAATCATGAGTTACCCTAAGCCAAGCGTTCCTGCATTATATAGTGAAAATTTGAATATTGAACAATAATAAGCAATAAAATGTCAATAAAGGCTCATAAAAATTCAATCAACTCTCTCAACCATATCTGCCATTCATTAGTTTTTTTTTTTTTTGAAAAGAATGCGTAATAGCAATGATAAAAAAAATCAACAGAAAAACTAGCTAAAGAAAGGTTCAACCCATCCCTAATCCATCACATTCCTCCTTTAAAATAATAAAGAAGGAATGGGGGATTTCCACATTATTAATCTCTTCCCAAATAAAACTCTTATTGCAACCCAAATTAGCACAAAAATAGGCTAATTTGTTACCACATCTACTAGTATGAGAAAAAAGAACCTGGTTAAATTCTTGAATAAAAGCAAGATCCTCCTTAATACTTCCATTTTTCTTCCATCTCTTCAAATTTGATTGAAGGACTTTGATGATATTGAGATTATCCCCTTCAATGATAACTCCTTGTGCTTCATGCATCAATTCTCTCAATATGTTCATTAAGTAGTAAACTGCCATTAACTCCACTTGTGATATGTCCCAATGCAAATAATGGGTACCAAAAGCTAATAAAAACCTGCCTTTATCATCCCTTATGACGCCGCCAATACCTGCTAAATAATTACTTTTGAGCGAGGCATCAATATTTATCTTTATCCAACCGGTTGGAGGGGGACACCAAGAAGAAGACAGCATGAGCTAATTAGTATCCCAGTTTTTCGGATGAATATTGATAAAATTACTAACAGTGGCTAATGAGACAGTGTTTGCAGCAATATAAAAATCAGAATCTTCATTCTTCCCATGAACAAGCTTGCATCTACTCTTCTAGGTTAAGAAAATTGTTGTGTAGTAAATATTTGCCATCAATGGATTAGTAGTAGAAGCTTTGTCTAATAAATCCAAACAAGATTTAAAATCTTCAAACAACGGAATATTGAACCCCCATTTATTAAGCAAGATGATACATCTCTGTAATTTACTGCATCTAGCAGTTATATGACAGTTGTCTTCATTCTCTATACAACCTCTCGGACAGTTTGGTTGATTGGAAATTTTTCTTTTAACTAAAAAATCACAAGAAGGTATAGCTTTGTTGTATAGTCTCCACCAAAATAAATCAATTGTTGGTCTTAGCTTAATAGCTTTCATCCAATTCAATTGACATTCTTCAGGTTTGCTATCAAAATCTGCTTCAAGACAAAGAGCAGCAATGAAAATTACTACTCATGTCACGGCCCATCAGACCATACAAATTTATCTACTAAATCATTTAATAACAATTTATAAATACGGATAATTGCGTAATATATGTGTATATTGTGCACATTGTATGTGTAGTTTGTGCATACGTTATGCGTATTCTTAAAAAATATTATAAAATCATTCATAAGATTATTTTTTCTTTTAAGGGCTGTTTGGTTGCCTGAATTAGGATGGTAAAGTAAAACAAATACATGTATTTACTAAATTCGATTGTTTGATTAATTTTGAGTGGAACAAAAGAAAAACTTATGGAGCATTAGGCGTGTATTATGCGAGGCGGATCCCGCGACTTCGAAAGTCACTCAAAACGAGCGGGTTTGAAATTCCTCGCTGGAGAACCAACTCGTGCCATTCCTCCTGCGAAGAGCGAAGTCGAACAGCCAAGAGGGAGCCAAAGTCGAATAGCAACGAAGGAAATGAAGAGTGATCCGTGCGGTTTGTTGCTCTCGCGCGAATGAACGAAGTCGAATGACGACAAGGAAGCTGAGAAGCGACAGTGCAATTTATCCACCCCCTGCGAATCAACCAAACAACTCAAAACGATCTCCATCTCCATAATCACTTTCTGCCTTGAAATCCGGCAGCAGAAAGTCAAAGATTCCAGCTTTGTCCAACGCGCCGCCTGCGAGCAGATCAAGAGTGCTGTAGCATTCACAAAAGTGGCCACCGTGGCTACATGAATCCTTTTTCTCCATTGTGTCCTATTAAAAGTTAAATTCTCATTTAAATCTAATAAAGAAAGGTCATTCCTAATATTTTCTAACCAAGTCTTTTTAGGTCTACCCCTACCTTTCTTAACATAAGTCAAATCTAATAGCTCTACTCTTCTAACCAGGTCATCGGAAGGCCATCGTTTTATGTGACCAAACCATCTAAGGCGACTCTCTCTAATCTTATCTTCTACTGCAGCTACTCCAACCTTTTCACGTATATGCTCATTTCGTATCCTATCTCTAAGGGTAAAGCCACTCATCCACCTGAGCATCCTCATCTCTGCCACACTTAACTTAGTATTATGCTTCTCTTTTAATGGCCAACATTCGACACCATAAAGCATTGCAGGCCTCACTACCATCTTATAGAATTTTCCCTTAAGTTTGAGAGGTACATTTCTATCACATAGCAAGCCTGATGCATTCCTCCACTTCAACCATCTAACTTGAATTCTGTTGATACTATCCCCATCTATTTCACCATCACTCTGAACAATAGATCCAAGATATCTAAAACGTGTACTCTTATTAATGACTTGAGCGCACAAAGTCATAATCCCCTCACTAGGTCTATTACTACTTAAATTATATTCCATATATTCCGTTTTAGATTTACTAAAACGGAAACTTTTAGGCTCTAAGGTTGACATTCATAATTCAAGTTTACCTTCAACTCCCTATCTAGTCTTATCAACAAGAAGAATATCATCAGCAAAAAGCATACACCAAGGTACATCCTCTTGCAAATGTCTAGTGAGAACATCCATGACTAAAGCAAAAAGATATGAGCTTAAGGCTGATCCTTGATGTAACCCAACCGAAATATGGAAATACTTAGTCAAACCACCTTGTTTTTGAACACAAGTAATAGCTCCTGCATACATATCTTTAATGATTTGAATATAAGCATTATTGACTCCTTTCTTTTCAAAAACTCTCCGTAGCACTTCTCTTGGAACTTTATCATATGCTTTTTCTAAATCAATAAATATCATAGGTAGATCCTCCTTATTTACTCTATATTTCTCCATCAAACCTCTTAATAAATGTATGGCTTCCATAGTCGACCTACCGGCATGAATCCAAATTGATTTTGAGAAACATTAGTATCACACCGCAACCTAAGCTCCATAACTTGCTCCCATAGTTTTAAAGTATGACACATTAACTTAATACCTCTATAATTCACACAATCTTGTGCATCATCTTTATTCTTAAAATAAGAATTAACACACTCATTCTCCACTCATTTGGCATCTCTTTAGTCTTCAAAATAGTATTAAAAAGTTTAGTAAGCCAAGAAATTCCTTCATCTCGTAAGAATTTCCGCACCTCTATTAAAATATCACTAGGTCCAACAGCTTTTCCACCTTTCATTTTCTTTAAAGTCTCTCTAACTTTAGTTTTACTAATACGTCGATAAAAATAAAAATCTTTATTTTTATTTAGGGTGCTAAGGTCACTATAGTCAAATCTTATTTTCACAATATTCATTAAAAAGTTTAGCAAAATATCTCATCCACATTTGTTGAATATCATATTCTAAGCAAATGAATTATAAAAATTAAATAAAATTTAGCAGTTATCACTTAGCACTCACAATTAGCAGAGGTATAAAACCGTTGATGTAACCTGCTGGCTTCTTATTTGAAATCTTAGAGAAAGCCTTATTAAACTCTCAAACTAAAAATTCCCTAATCAACCCTGCCAGTTTATTGATAAAAAATCATATTCATTATTTGCTATTTTTTGAAGCAACCGAGGGGTCTTAAAGTTGTTAAGTTGAAAAAATAAATTTAAATATAAATACATAATAAACGTTCTTAACATAGTCTCGGGAGGGGGGTTGCTTGTTCAACTCTAGCATGTCTGTTTTAATTTTCAATGATGTAGCTGATGTATGTGCTAAAGAAAGCCAGGATATTTCTTCTCATTTATTTGGCAGACCAGTAAGAAGGGCCACTTCATCAGCAGTGAAATGAATAGGCTGACCTTTTAGAATAAAACATTGCTTTGAAATATTTCACCTTGAGATCAGCTCATTAATAAGTGGGACATTTTGCTTAAACCTAGGAAATTGCAAAAATTGTATGATCTTTAAACGTTTCAATGTGTCCACGACTTGAGGAGGAATTTGCTGAGCAAAATTATCACAGATTGTTCGAAAAGTCAAAACAACATCAATAGGTAATAGGACGAATATATATCTGAAAAATAAAAATTAAAAACATATGAAATAAGTAAAAAGATACGCACAACATAAGCATAAAATATGCACAACATATGCATAGAGTATGCACAATGTATGCATAGAGTACTCACAATATACGCACAAGCACGCACAATATACGCATAGAGTACTTAGTGCTTATGCATTGCGTACGCACATCCTACACGCAAAATTGGCACAAACTACTCTATTTTAAAAGTTTAGGGTTTAATTGTTAAAAACTTAAAATTTAGTTAGGGTTTAGGTTTCAAATTTCAACATAAAGTCATAAACCCAAATACAGAGAAAATACGATGGCAAAAGTATCAAACATTTAAAAAGTTTCGAGAAGGAATGCATATGCATAGCGTAAGCATAAAATATGAAGAACTTCAAAACCCTGAACACCTACGCATAGCATAAGCATAAAATATGCAGAACTTGAACAGAAAATATACCAGCAAATTACCTTTCTCTTTGGGGGTGATGACATCTGAGAAGGAACTGAGTGAATGCTTGAAATTGCTCCAGAGTGAATGCTTGAAACGTATGCCGGAAGTTGAAAACCGAAACGCCGCGTAAATTGTGAAATTTTTCTTCCATTTTAATTTTACTAGGGTTTAAATGTTGATGCCATGTCGACATCTCACTAGGCAATCATTGTCGGCAATTGGGGGGTTCGAACTGAAAATATATTAGATTAGTTTTTTTACAGGTGGCATCTCAAATATGTGAGAAGGCGCGCCTTAGTAAACTTGAGGCGTAAGCCTCAAAACCTGAACTTATTGCGTGGGCTTTGAGGCTGAAATGGACCATATTTTGCTAAGGCGCGCCTTTTATTACGCAATTTTAAGTCATGCTTTTAGGTACTCGATCTCCACTACACTTTCACGCATTGCTCTCTCAAATCCCAACCAATCAACACTAGTTGAAAACTCAAAATCGCAGCTCCTAGTCTCTTGCTCTCTCAATAAACCATTCCAGTATAAAGGAAAATATCAAAATTGCTCAAAAAGATGGAGGTAGAAATTTTCAGCCCGAAAGGAAGGGTATTTAGGGCTTTTTACCATACCAAATTATGCGAGATATCTTTCGGTCACGGAAAGCAGGATGGGAACGTGAAAATTTTTAGGCCTCAGTTAAAATGAGTGTCTCAAACAGCCTCCTGGTCGCTTCTTAAAAAGTAAAGCAGCCGTGACGTCATTTCTAAATTAATATAAGAGTACTTGTCTCAATACTAGTAAGTTTTATTTACTTGGCAAATGTTTACATTGTGGTTTACATTAGAAATAAAGGCAAATTTATTTGCTACCACCAAAAATCATATATACCTCATAAGAGCCACCTTATGTAGCAATAACCCTAGCTCTTATAGATACTTTAGAAGGAACCATCCCCATTAAATGAAGAGGTTTGCTCATAGGAGGTCGTGGGTAGCCGCCATCTTAACTTGTGGTGCTACCAATCCTTCCAACGTGATTAGCCCTTGTGTTGGAATGCCATTGCCTAAGGATCCTAGTGAGAATGAGAAGGATGAAATTGTAGGCATCGCCAACTCCTTGGTTGTTGTGGTCTTCTAAGTAGCAGGCGTCTCCTCTGGCTCCTTAATAGTCTCTACAATAGTTTCAAGCCTTGTTATCGACTAGTCCTCTATTGAAAGCTTGGCAGGAGCACTTGTCATCCTAAGAGGTGCTCCTATGGTCAACAATGAATGATCAACAACAGAGAAGTCCTTATCTAAAAACCTTAAAGGAACTTCAAGTATGTTATGAAGTATCATTATCTTAATATACAAGTCAGGAACCTGTTGTGGCAATGCCAACATCTTGAATTTGCTTGGTGAGTGTGACCAAGTAACTCACTTAAGTAGAAACAAAACAAGGGCTCGTTGGTGGTTAAAGACACTCGATCACTAGATAAAATTCATTCTAAGAATTGCAAGTAATTCTTCTTTCCTTCCTATTAGGGGGGGGGGGGGGGGGTAACATATTTTTACTCGGCCTCGAATAAGGTTGGGACTTGCCTCATCCTTCTCAATGTTTAGAGGGACATCCTCAGAACTTGAGGAGAGGACCACTCTTCTTGGACTCGCTTCTATCTTGTTGTCTCTAACAGTAAGTTTAGGGGAGTCCATAGCTTTTGTTGGCGACATTGCGGTCACCTTTACTACAGTCGACTCTACCTTCACCTTCTTTGTCGGGGGAGGAGCAACGCGCCTAGTAGACCATTTTATTGGGTTAGCTTTGTTTGCCTTACTAATCAAAGGGTCAAGGTACTTCTCAATCCTCTTTCCCTTAGAATGATGAATTGCTACCCTCGCTAGTTTCCTACTCACTATAAGTAACTCGGTGAGATCCATTTTCTCTTACACGCAATGCATTAAGGTGCAACTAAATATTCAAAGGTGCAATAATATCAAATGCTGGTTCACTTATAGGAGAAAAATGAGAGCTGCATCTGATAAGAGAAAAATATGAATAGTTCAAATTACATATTTTTTATAAAAATGCCATTCAAGTTTTAATGCATGAAATAAGCAAAATATTCTTAAATTGAGGGAAAGCAGCAATGTTATATTTACATTGGTGTCAGAGCGCTACCAGTTCAGCATCGCAGCAATAGAGGATTGAAATTCATCTGAGAGCAAGGTGCTCAGGAACTACGGATGGAGCGTTATAGTGCCAAATGGCCACAACATCGTGGCGGAATACAGTTACGAACAATCAAATTGATGAATCGATGCGATAAATGATGATTCGACATGTCAATTCAATTGTGTTGTATAGCGAACACTGTGATGCCTGATTAGTTATTTGCAAAAAACTATAAATAGAGAACTCATTTTACTTGTAGGAGGCTGCTGTTATTGGAGAGGGTTGGCCATATGTTTACATTGTGTTAGTCTAGGAAGAGTCTAGAGAAAAGAGAGGAAGGAGTATAAGGAGCTTGTAATCGTTGTTGTAAAAGATTTCTTGGTGATAAATATCTTCACTCATCTCTTGTACTTTTATTTTCTATATTGCAATGGAGTATATTTTGTTTAGTTTTATCTTCATATATGGCTAAAAATTCTTCTCTAGGCTTATGATGCTTTAGAAACCATGGTTGCTCTAGATTATATTTATAATTTATAAATTACCCAATGTTCTTCTTAAATTCTTTATACTTAATTGAGTTTATGTATAGGTCTTGCATGAATTTAAAATATAGTGTAATTTAAAGACACGACAGAGGAGTAAAATAATAATTAAGGGACTTAAAACCTAACTTTGTCATGCATAGACATATGGTAGTTAATTTTGGGATTTAAGGAGATATTAACATTGTAGTTGAGAGAAATCTTAGCTAAATATTCTAACAAGCTCGACTTAGATGAAGAGTTATTATGCTATAATTCATAGCAACATTAGAAAATATCTAACTATTGCAAACATGAGTTTTTAAATATCCTAGATTCAGAGTACTTTAGATTTGGAATTTGCTTTTAAAACTTAATTTGTTGATTTTCAATAACACCTTTTTAATTCGATCGATAAGATAAATTAAGTAGTTCATATAAGTAATATTAGAGTGGCCTTAGGGTAATTCAAATCCTCATGAAAATGATACTCGACTCATCACTTTATTACTTGACACCACATATATCTGAGTATTACAAGATTTAAATCACAATATAGGCAAGCAAGATAAAAAGAACAATAATAATTGATGTAGTCCTGTTAACATCATATTACTATCATCATGAGGAATCAACAAGGCAATTGAGGCTATAGTGAAAATTAGCAATAACTTTGTATTTACATTCCTTCTGATTGTTTAGTAGGTATAATAAATGCTCGTCATTAATTCATTTATATTTTTCGTCACTCGCCCTTCAATGGGTCAAGTGAATCAGAGAATTAAATATATACTCGTACATTCCTTTTTATGCGCGTAACATGTATTTAATAGGTGAAAATGGGAGAACTTCAAACCCATTTACATCAATAATATTGCCCAAGGGGAATCATCCTTAGCTCGGCTAAGCAATTTGATGGGTCTTGACTCTTTGTGAAACACTAAGGGTTCTCACAATCCTCCTTAGATTGGGAGAACTCGTCTTCTTGTGAGAAGAACACTCCCTAAGCAACTTCTCATTACCTTGAGCGGTGAGCCTTCAATGAAATTCGTCAACCCTTTTGTAGGAAAGGATTATCCAAAGGACAACTAAGCTTACTTCCTCACGCTCAACTAACTATGGAGTTCATTATCCCCATAACTTATGTAGACTTAGCCCTCACATCAAGGCAGCCCAAGGACTCCATCCAACAGGTTGCTAATGCTGTCAATAGACTCGTTGGCAGTAATCCTTCCAACTTGGCCCATCTAAGGACTCACCTCCATCAACTCGTCCATGATCACTCAATACAAGGCAACTTGCCCCCGAGACTGAGGAGTTGGGCTAGAGAGCAACAATCATATTAGTGCCTACCAGACCAAGACACATGTCCAGGGTAGTCTGTATTAGGTCTCATTTATTGTTGTACTTTTTATATTTTTTGGTACAACATTCTCTGTAGTTCTTGCATCCCATAAATAAAATTTGAAGAGGTACATTTTGGATTTGTTTGGCACAATCTAAAGATATTATTGAGCTATTAAAATACTTTCCCCTAATCTTCTTGTTCCATACTAGCCAGAAGTCTTTAGGTTTTAGTCTCTTGAGCATGCCTGCTAGTTATATCAAATATCACTCATGGGCCATGAATAAATTCAGATCCAATAGCACTAAATGATTTAAGCAAGCTATTACCTTGATTTTTGGTTGCAGAAGCACGCCACAAATTTTGAACCATCTTTTTGTATTGCTCTTTGGAGTTTGAAGAGACAATCATACGATTTGTGTGATATTTCTTTTGCTAAACCTTATTATGTCTAATGCATTCTTGTTGCAAGTGGAAATTAGGATGTTTTCTATGTTAGCGGTTTGAAGCTTTATTTATAAGGAGATTTGGGTGTTTTTGGGTTTAAGAGTGAGTTTACTATAGTTTTATTCTTTTGCATAGATTCTGTTGTTTCTCTCTGTTCGATCAACATGCCATCTTTCAGTTGAATGTAGGCTTCTAACGATATACATTTATCTATTCTTTTGTGGTGGATTTTTTGGTTATTTTTTGCTCATTCAATCAATATATAGTTAAAGTTGAGAGGTATGATGCTGCCAAACATGATGACATTTTAATTTAACAGTAGCCTTTGTTCATTAAATTTCCAATTCTTGTCTTCTAATCAAGCCAGTCAGTACAATAGTTTCTTGTTATCATACTGAAAAATATTCTTTGTTGGGCTTTGTTTCAGCGCTGTTATCGACTACAATGAAATTCCTCTCCATTTCATCCATTGCATTCAAATTCATGCAGATCACAGAAGAGAAAGGGTATTGCTTGTTATAATGGTTGCCTCTTTTCCTTTGTCTTCTATATAATATTTCAGAATTCATGCATTTATTGGTGTTCGTCTTTCAAGTTTGTTGTGTACACAATTTTCTCTTTCCCCTGCTAATAATGGTAGAGCTTCAGATTAGCTCCCAAGCTCAAACACCAGGAGATTCAGTCAAGGCGAGCACTGGTTTAAGTGATGTAAAGGAAAATCAATCTCCTGCTTCCAATCAAGTAACAACCAGTAATACTGATGCTAAAGCTGACATCTACAAATTAGTATTGGATATTTTTGAGGAACCAGAAAGCCTGTAAGTAAACCATCTCTTTCAATTTACCAGTTGCTTCAACACATCGTAGTAACTCAAACATATTTTTTTTTCAGGGCAAGTGAACATGGAATGCATGTGGATGAAGTTGTCAAAAGGCTGGGCATTCCTCACAAAAAGATCATGTAGCTCTGTTCACCCTCGTTCATTTAGTTTTTTCCCCATCTATTTCTGCTACTTCTCTTTATGATTTTCTTTAATTTTTTATATGAAACAGGGAGGCTATAAATTACCACGTTGATGTTGGCCATATTTATTCTACAATTGACGATTACCACTTCAAATCTGCATGCACTGGTTGATTTTATCAGCTTTTCGTGACGGCTAATATTTGGAAAATAACTTTCCAGTTCCTTTTTATGTTTACATAGTGCATTTAATTACTTTATGTATGTCAACCTGCAAGTAGATTTGTAGGGTTTCAGGTATCTCATAACATATGTGCAGCTAAATGGTGACAGATAGACTTATTGACATATATAATTTATTGTGTTCCTGAAAACCTTTCATGTTTTTCAGATCCTAGCCATTTTATACTTTTCAGTTTTCTTTGGTGAGAATGGTTCATCATAACACAGTTAAATTTGATCATTTATCCGAGTTAACGAGTCTAAGGTTTAATTTATCTGTTTATTTGCTAAATATATTTACTGTTTGTTTTTGGGAGAAATATGCTTTTAAGTTCATTTAGACGGATTTTATTTGAAGCCGAAAGCAAGTGAAATATATTCAAACAAGAATCGAAGGTGAAATGATTACTATAAGATGATTTTAACAAAGTTTTATACAAAACTTAATTGAAAATGATATTTAAAGAATAGATCAATCATTTATGAATAGACTTGTGAATTTTTATTATTGCGATACAAGTTTCTATGTAGCTTGTCTTTTTAGAATTGTATGTGATAATTAAAATTTTCATTATAGTTAGATTATGTGTTGTATTCTAGGATATAGTTTTTGGTGAAAATGCAATATTATACTTATCAGATTATATATAATAATTCTTAGCATACATTTTTGTTAAAATTTTAAATGCCTTATTTTACAGTAGACTTTGATTTTTTTGTGGTAGCACTCAACTTTAATAAGCTTTATATGAGAAAAGTTTGTCTATTGTTAAATAAATCTAACATTTTGAGCAGTATTTGATGATTTTATACAAGCCCGCATCAACTTGATGCACCAAGATAGGGTAAATAATCTCTTATAAGCCAATTTGATGAAGGACTTAGGATATTTATAATAAGAGTCCATCATATAAATTAACATTTAAATTTTATATTTTGAATAACATTACACCATTTAGGAAGCACAAAAATACTTGCCCATGTGCACCATGCTATTTTTTCAAATTAATATTTTTGGTGCTCTCTTTCTCTGAGGAACTCACCACATTTCATCTGCAGTTTTGTGATTGCTTCATAACTCCATTATTTCAATGATATGGCATATCCAAATACAATTTATTGAGATTGGGAATTTTTTTAAGGAAATTGGCTTTATACTGCACCATAACTTTTTTTTTATCCTTCTTGGTGTCATTTCTCATGATAACCTATGTCATGGGTACCCAAAATTTTTTTTTTTCTTATTAACTATGCCAAGCATTTCAATAAAAAAAATTATATTTTGTCTTTCATAGTTGAGGAGAACAACATTTACAAGATAAGATAAACTTATCTTCCACACATCATTCCTCTGAATGCACTATGAATGTTTTCTCCAAATCTACATTCTTCAAGTTGTTGTCTTAGTCAAAGTAGTTATCTATTATCCCATAGTTTGTGTTCATTTTCTTAAATTTATCCTTAGATGAAAACTCTCTAAACTTCGATCCAGTGATAAGAGCAAATTCAACAACTCAATATATTATGTTTTTACCTTCCATGTTTAATATAATGTAGTATCTCTCATTCTCATCATCATCATTCATCCTTTGTAATAATTGATGAATTGAGGCCCTAGACAGTTGCAGTTTAGGAAGAGCTCTTAGACTTCACAATGTGTTCATCTAATTATTTTTTTTCCATCATATGCTTCGCTCTATATATTATGTGAGCATTAAAATGCCTCTCTAAATTTATGAATAGATTAGACATTCATATGCCTCATAAATAACTCAAAGTTCATTAATTCTATAAAAAATTATGAAGGCAGAACAAAATGGTTCAAAGCATGCTCGAATTATGTTTGAATAATGCTCAAAATGATCATGCTATGATCAAAGCATGTTCGAGTAATGCTAAAATAATGTTTGATCCTTGTTTAAATATTGCTTGAACCTCACTTAAACCTTATTTGAATCTTATTTTAACCCTATTCTGACTATTTATTTAAATTTTGTTTAACCTATGTTGGAACCTTATTCAAACATTTCCAAACTTTTTTAAATCATTTTTTAAACCATATTTGAACCTCCTGCGAATCAAATTTGAAAATTCATCCAAGATTTGAATAATATTTAATAATAATTTAAACAAAGTCTCAACATGTTTATAGCAGGTAATGTGATGCTACTGTCATTTAAGTTTTAACATTTGGATTGCGAACGAGATATTTGAATCTAAATAATGAATTGTAAATCATGAATAGGTGTGTTGATCACATTTTTGTATGAGGTCAAACATCCAAGCTCCAAATTCAATCTTCAGTAAAGTTCAATCATGGTATTCAATTCCTTGAATTCACTTCAACCAGTAAATTCAATTCAATCATTAAACTCAAGTTCATAAAATCCTTCAATTACCTTTAATCAAGCTCAATTTAATCCTTCAATCAAAGTTTAATCATTCAATCAAATCCAAGTTCAAAATTCAGTTCAAACCCAAACCCGAAAGTTTTTAGACTTTTCCCTTTTTCTAGAGAAATTTTCAGCTTGCTCAAAACCCTTGGTGAAACCCCTAGATTTTTGTTCAATCATTTACATATTGATTAGACATATTATAAGAGTCTCCCTAGTTACTTTGGAAGCCTCAATGTCTTTCCAAATCCTAAAACTCAAAGTCTCCTCCAATTGTCCAAAACCTTAAAATATTTATCTTTCATGCCCCTCAACATGGCATATTAGTTTAAACACCATGGAAACCATTCAAACTTATGCAAACATGTCCATAAAAAAAATTATAATGATTTGAACCCACTTCGATCCATGGTTGACCTAGGTTGACCAAGTTTGACCAAATGCACCCTTAAACTCCAAAAAACACTTCCATGTGCATAAAGCATATTGCAAAATCCAATGCAAGCCTTAGGCATGACCCGTAAGAACTTTATAATAATCCTTGAATATTAAAACCCAAGTGGACCCTTGGATTTTAAATTTACAATCTCAAAATCGAACGCCTCATTATAAACAATATATTTTCCCTAAAGGCAAACAATATATTTCCCCTAAAGGCAAAGATATTGTTCGCCAACGAGTTCAAATAATGAAACTGAAAGTTATCATCCTGATTGTACTAGTTGAATTTGAATAAGAATCACATATGATATCGAAGGGTCAAAATGAGATTCTATCAATATTAAACCACTATAGTCTAGATGAGAGATCATTAATTTCATATTCTAATTCACAATAGTGAATGATATATCTCTTCACGAAGAGAAAATATCACATTTTATAGATTGATGGAATACGACAATAATGATCATTGCCAACTTTATTTTTATAAAGAAGATTAATTTTGAATTTTGAAAATTAATCTTGAAAAGGTGGATATGGATTCTAAATCTCCTACGAGCGCAAGCCCTCATAGTTAATTACATTGTAGGAGACTGAAGTATCCTACGAAAACTCTAGATTAAAATAATGACAAATTTTTGTTTGGAAAACTTTTAGGAGTGATGTCAAAGGAGATGAAATAAAATTTCAAATGGGATTGGAGCAAGATTGAACACTTATTTTTGGGCCTAAGAAAGAAGGGTTGGAGGCACTTTGAGATTTTGAAATAACTCAGAAGTACCTCAACCTAATCTAAATGTTGGGCTTTAAATTTTGGATTTAGAGAAAACTTAGTTTGAGTTGAGCATTTTATTAGAAATTTAGGATTATATTCTCAGAGGTTGGGGACTTTTGATCCAAAATCTGCCCTGGATCCTAGATATAAATTAGGAACTAAATAATGGTGACCTGAACCTAACTAATTCAGTGCAAAAACTTGGACTTACGCCAGCCTAGATTGAGGAGCCAGCTAACCACCTAGTCATTTTTAAATCCATAAAATCGATCATTTTTGAAAGAGTGGTAGGGATATTTTTAGGAAGATTTTTGACAATTGGGACCAACATCTAGAACTTATCCTAATTGGTCCCTTGACTTATGTGGGGTGAAAATACTAAAGAGAAAAGCAACAAAACTTTTAGACACATCTTTAATTTGTTACTAATACAATACATGCCAATTGACTCTTTTGAACGCATAAAATTGGAATAAAGAAGATTTAAAAAAGTCTTCAAAATAAATTTAATCCTAGAGATTGCACATATTTTCTTTGATAGATCTGCACCCTCATAGACCACACCGTCTACCAAAAACTGCAAGCGGGGATGTGCTTAACAAAGGAAAGAAGATGCAACAATATGTTATGTGAACTCTCGGCGATCTTGTGCTTACTTATTAAAATAATTAGAGTTTCTATGTTAGATAAAATTTTATTTTAATTTTAGTAGAAAATTTTTGGTGTAACCTCGCGAGCCTCGCATATCCAGGCTAAAACAAAATCGACACACAAGCGCAAAAAAGAAAAAGAAAATCATGCAAGATCTTATATGCAAATAAAGTGCAACAAACATCAATAAATATAATTAATTCCTCAAATTAATGTTCGTAGGCAAGTGCCCCATTTATTACAACCTAGAATTACATAAATTAAAAGTGAATGGGCACTACTAACCAGAAATCCAGATTATAATCCTAGGACAGACATAAGTAGACTTTGAGTGGGATACTTTTCTATCTTCAGCTCCTCAATCTTCTCCTCCTCAAGCTCCATGGATTCATTGCACTTGAATGCCCAAATGGAAAAGAAAACTTTACCCCTAAGGAGGAGGTTATTCTTCCCACTTTGGGTAGTGTAGTGATCCAAAATTGAGATTTTAAATGGAAAATGTCTATCCCCCTAAGGGGCATCCTTTCCTATTTGAAATTCAACTTTGGGTCTAAGTGTCCTAGACTCAAAGACTCTTTCACAACTCTTAACTTCAAAAAAATTATTTTGATATAAAAATAAAATTTTAGACTCTCCTTCAGGGTTATCCTAATCATTTAAATATAAAAGAATCCCAAGCAGTTATATAATGAAATTAAAATTACTCAATCTAGTCATACATGGCCATGCTCTTATTTATTTGGGGGCTAAGTAAGCTAAAGCACATATATCATTTATAATGATTATTATTTATTAGCCTCCTTTTACTGTCTTACATGAGCATGGCTACCTGCTAAAAAGTCAGTGAGCATCTAGATCATTCCTAACCTAAGGGTAATCTAATTGCCAATTATATAATCAATCCACAAAGTGCAGTAAAAGTAAATAAACACTCACATCAAATATTTCAATCACAACATGTAATGAAATCTTAAAAACTCAGCACACAACATAAAAGTAAACACTAACTTAGTCTAGATCTAAAGTCAGTTGTCCTAGAAAATCATCTAAAGTGTGTTTAGAAGGTCATGTGGCTGGGATAGATCCTAAACTGGGCTATTTGTCAAGATTGTCTAATGTTTGAGTTTGTTAAAGGTTAAGGGGGAGATTTATGTTTGAGTTTAAATATTATTGTGTTAAAAATTAATTAATAGTATATTTTTATTTTTAAATGATTACTACCTCTGTAAAGTTTATTTAATCTTCTTTGGGGCTAAGTTAAAAGACTCACAGGCTTAGGTTACCTATTAGGAATCAGCATTGATTAAGTTGATTTAGTTTGTGGGAAATAAAGATTTGATAAATTTTAATTACTTCAATTAATTACTAATTTTAAAGTAGAATTAGTTTATATTTTCCATCAATAGGTTCATGGCGTTGTGCCACCAGCCTTGAGGAACCAGGTCTCTCTAGGACACATAGCTTTGTAACCCTGAGTAGTCCATCCTAAAAATCTTGTTAATGTAGTTGGATTAAAGATTTTAATTTGGTTAAATAATTAAAAGTAACTTAATTTTGATATTGTACACTCCATTGAATTCATTCTGGTATTCTGCCACAGGTTTGAGTAATTGGGCTTTCCTAGGACACATAACCCCACAACTTGGAGTAGTTTATCCTAAAACTTCATCTTTGGAGTGGTTATTATGTGTTAGAATGTTGGTTAATGATTTTATTAATTAAATTAAAAATTTTCTAAAATTATCATTGATTGTTGGATTTTTTTAAAATTATTGGAATTATTTTAATGGCATTAATTAAGGGTCCAAAGTTGACCTTTTAAATTAAAGTTAATTTTGAAGGTTAATGAATGTTAAACCTTATGATGAGTAATTAGACTATTAGTTTGCTTTACTTGAAGTTTTCTATGAATGTTATGATTTTTTGAAGTTTGAACTTAGATTTGAACTATGGTTGACTTGAAAGTTGACTTTTTTACTTTGACTAATTTTTTAAGGTTTGATATTTTTAGAAAATATTAAATTTTAATTAGAGTTGAATGGATTTGAGTTTGATTGATATGTATTTTATTGGAATTAATTATAATTTTTTAAAGTTTGAGTATTTTTGGAATTTTAAAATTTCCTTGATTAAGGGAATTTTTAGATTGTGATCCAAATTGACACCAAACCACTTGGAATCACCCCCAAAGGTCAGAAATAACCTAATGGGATGTTTCCAAGCATTTAGTGATTTTTTTTAGAATTTTTAAGTATTTTTAAATTAATTATTTAAGTTAATTATTTATTTTCATTAAAAAATTAAATTAATGTTAAATTAAGGGTTTGATCAAAGAGCTTTTATTATTTCATATTGAGGGTTTGATTTTGAAAATTTAGATAATTTATTCACAATTTTTGTATTATATTTGAATTAATTACAAAAATTTGAAATTCTAGGCCTAATTTAGAGTTAACTTGGGATGAGTTGGTTTTAAGTCCTAATGAACCTTAAAATAAGCAAATTCCTAATCTAAATGGGTTAATGTCACTATGTTTGAATGTTATTATTTTTATACCTATTGGACAAATGACTTAGTTTCTAAAATATTCTAAATAATCTAAACCTATTCTCTAATTTTTGTCCTTATGTAAGTCACTACGTTGATTGGGCTTAAATCAAAGTTCAACTAACCCTTGACAAGACACATAATAAATACATAATAATCACAACCAAGTCCATAGAACTAGGAGAGCCTAATTTAAGTGCATTTGTGCATCCTAAGAATGCAAACCAAAATAAAATAAGACTTAATTAAGTGAAGGATTAATTAAAATAATCAACAAAGTTAATTGCTCATTGATTAATCATCACTCCCCATAAATCCCATTCAATCTAGCTCAAACTATACTTAAAATTTTAAGGGATCTCTCAAAAAAAAAAAAAAAGTTTTAAATACATATAATTTTAAAATAAATTATATATATATAAGTTTTAAAATAAAAAAAATATATCATCAAAATAATTTATAAATGTTATTTAGTGCTCTCCTAATTATATAAAAAATAAATTTTAATTTTAAAATATTTAGTATAATATTTAATTAAATATTAGTTAAACATTAAAGTTATTAAATAATTAGAATTAATTAACATAAATTTAGTTTTTTAATTTTGAAATTAATTTTAAATTAGAATACTTAGAATTTAAATTTTTTTGATATATTACATAGATTTTTTTATTTAAATTAAATTTCATTTAAAATTTTTAAGTTTAAGACAATTAAATGCATTTAAAATAAATCAAAATTAATTAAAGTTTAAAATAATTATAAATTAAATTTAATTAAATCTCAATTATTTCTAAATTTTAAAATATTAAAAATATCTTTATTTAATATTTTTAAAATGAATTAATTTTAATTTTTATTAAATATTTTAAAATTATTTAAAATATGTAATATATCTTAAATTAAACTTAATCTAAAATTAAATTTTTTTAGAATAATTCTCTAATTTTTAAAATATTTTAAAATAAAAAATTTTAATTACTTGAAAATCTTTAAATTAATATTAATTAAATAGTTAATTAAATATTAAATGTATTAAAATTATTTAAAATACTTAAATAAAATATTTAAATTAACTTTAATTTTAAAATAAAAAATGCCTTAAATATTTATCAAAAAATTTAAAATCTATGTTAAAATACAAATTTTAATTTATATGATATTTTAAAATTTTTATTTAAATATTAATTTAAAATATTTTATATTTATGATTTAAAATAATTTAAAAAATATTTAATATATTGAATTAATACTAATTTAAAATTAAAGTATTTAAGTTTTTGAAAATTTTAATATATAATATGTATATTTTTTATTTAAAATTAATTTTTAATAAAATTTTAAAATAATTTAGATCTAAAAAATAACTTTAAATTAAATATATATCAATTTTATGTTAAATGGCAGCATCTAAACCATGTTGTAGCGCTTGGTTCGCTGGATCAAGTTGTGGTGGCGACGACCAATCATTGATAATGGATTATAACGGTGGCAGCCCCCACATGGCATTCCTTTTTCTTATCAACTCGAAGTTGTGGCTATTGATCTTCCGCCTCTTGAGACGGACGATTGTGATCGAGCCGAATAATAAAATGAACCAAGAAGCAGACCGTGGGGGTTGATCCAGTGATTAAACAAATTGATATGGATCGTTAAACAAGAGATCAATAATACAAAATAAGTCCAGTTCATACAGGTTAGCCGAAACCATATAAATCAAAGAAAACACTTTTCTCTTGATTAAGGCAACCAAATGATACAAAATTTTAAACATAAACTATACTCACGAATAAAATTAATGGGGGAATAATTTCATGGATTAAGAACTCCATTTTGAAAAGCTAAATTACCCTAATTTCTTCTACCTAGGGTTTAGATTTTACCTCAAGTTAATGGACAATTTGCACCATTTAATGATTTGTTACATTTGTAGACTATCCATGCTCCATTTTGTAGAAGAAAGCATGGTTCGAAAAGCTATGGATCAACCCCCACGAGCCTTGGATGGTCCTTTCTCTCTGTTTACCAAAAAACTCACTTCCGATGAGCTTTGACTGGTGGATTTTTGGTTGGGAAGGATTGAGGGGAATTTTGGGAGATCGAATCAACTAAGATATGGATTTGGGAGAGCTTGAATAGAGAGAAGAGGCTAGGGAAATAAATGAGCTCATTTTGATGCTTTTCCTCTATTCAAACATTCCAGCCTTACAAGGATGGCTGGGATTGACCCATGAGCTTCCTAGATGCTACCACATATCCCTAGGGCAGTTGGAAAGCTGAGCCAAAGGCTGGAATGGCCTTATGTCTGTTGGGTGCTTGAATGAATGTTGGGGGGGGGGGGGGGGGGGACCATTCCTTCTACATTTGGTTAAACCAATCTCTTGGCCATGGTTTAAAGGGCCTAGAGAGATCTTTAGTTCTCTAATAAAAACACTCCAGTAGCCTAATCTAAAGGATAAAGCCAACTTTAGTTGGGTTTGACCAAGAGATCTCATTTGAGCTTAAGTTGACATTTTGACCAGTCAAATTGGTCAACAGATGATGAGGTGGTATTGAAAGAGCTTGGAGCTACTGGTTGAGTCATCCTAAGGGGTTTGAAAGGATGGGGTGAGTATATGGGAGAGTTAGTGAACGGAGAAGGAGGTTAGACCAAGTAATGTAAGTTGACTTGTTCAACTCTAATGGGGTTTGGTTGGCCAAAGGCTAAGGCATGCTTAGGCCATGATTAGGAGTCGATTTGAGGGATTGATATGGATTGAATAAGTTGAATGGGTTGGATTGACCCATTTAACCTTTTAGGGATTATTGGGTCAATATAGGTTAACTTGGTCAACTAGGTTGACCTAGGGGTTGTGTTTGTGCTCAAGAGGTTTTGATTGATATTTGGAGTTCGCTAGAGGTAATTTCATGGACTAGATTGGTCTTTTTGGTGAATTTGATCATTTTGACCCTTAAAAAGCATTTTTGTCAACCATGGAGAATGGGTTTGGGTTCAATGGGTACCAAATGCTATTTGAGATTGATTGGGGGAGGTTGTAAAGATTGAAGGGGTTGAACAGTGTTAGATTTTGGGAAAAAACCAAAATACCCCTTAAAGGGCATTTTGGTCATTTTGACACCTTGTCATTACTGGGTCAAAGAGGGTCCAAGAAAGTGTTGGTTATTGATCAACAAGTTATGACAAGAGTCGTGGATATGGCTGGAAGGTTTGGAATGGGTCCAATGTCAAGTTCCACTAGATGGCATGTCTAGCGGCATAGGCTATAAATATTTAATGGTTTTATAACCTCTAGAAATCAACCTGGTTTTTGTGGTTAGATTCTTCCAAATGAGCTCAAATTTGGAGGGTTAGTAGTAGGGATATGTCATATCCACATGAAATTGATAGACTCTGAATTAGATGCCAATTGTCTAGGTTTCAAGGTGATAAAAAAATCACCCAGAAAGGGTTCCTTAACCCAAAGATTTGGTTTGGAATGTTTGATTTGGATTGGATTTAAGAGTGGAATAGCTGGACTTGGACCATTTATATCAATGAAAGACAATCAGATGATTGAATTTGATTGGATATAATTTGAAAGTTGATTGAAAGTTTGTTGGAAGCAAGATTAAAGATTGAATTAAAAGGTGGAGTTGAGTTTGATAGGGATCGAATTAGGTCTTACCTAGGACCTATGTTATTAGGAAGTAGACACTTTCCAGACATTAGGTCACTAGGAAGGAACCCAAGTGAGTCTTAATGTTCTCACACAGAAATGAGGTCAACACCTGAGTGGACCCTTTGATGGGCTAGGTTGACCATAATTGGTCACTTCAAACATTAAGGACCCATTTGATCCATACACCTTCATCAAGCATATGAGTCAAATTAAACCATGCTAAAACTTCATAAACCTTCCAAATATTTAACCATACATGATTAAGCATGATTGAACCCATGGTAGACCATATGTGACCAGGCTAAAACAAGATCACAATTGTACCTAAATTTGACCTAATGACCCCATACATTAAATTCAATACATGTTGACCATGTCAAGGATTAAAAACAATTCCAACAAGTTTCAACTATCATTTGGAATTGAATGGACCTATCTCCAATCTATTGTGAAGCATAGTTGACCAAGTAAACCTAGATTGATCAAATCAGGCATAAGGGCTCCTTCCATCAATTCAACTAACCTCAATGCATTCAAGGCCTCCAAACCCCCTCAAACAAATCAAGTGTTATCCAAGGATCAAACTTAGTCTGCTCATCCCTTTGCCCACTTGGGCTAGCCATATGAATTGACCTAATTGAACCTAAAAGGGTTCCCGTGAGCCAAAATCCAATCCTTATAAAATTAAATGAACCAATTGTATGAATTAGGTGCCTAGGATCAAACTCCTTTCATCAACTCTAATAGACCACACCCATAAATTGACCCGAGTTAGCCAAATTAGCTAGCCCAAGTCTCAAAAATAAGCCTTCCTTTAGCCATTTCATAGCCTAGAAGTAATTAGGCATGGCCAACTCTTGAATTGCACTCAAGAAGTTTCCAAATACCTTGCCACATCATCTTAGGCCATGTGGCTATTTGAGGTGGTTGGTACTAAAGAGAATAGCCTTAAAAATCACTTAGGTCACAATTAATTGACTCCCTAACTAAACACATGGCTCCAAAACTTCACAAACATTTGCTCAACCCTTATTAGACCATCCCTTACTAACTTGGCGAGATGACATTGTCGAGGACGGATTGAATTTTAGTTTGAACCTAAAAATTCCCTTTATAAATACCTTAATTTTCATTAAAGTGAGGTTCTACTTCTTGCTTCAAAAATAATCCCCATAAGTCACAAATTAAATTCCAAGCTTCCCTAGAGATCAAGACTCTTTCTAGTGCAAGGTTGACCATGCCTAGCCATCCCTTCTTACTAAACTTTTTGAATTAACCTTTGCTCCCCATCTATTATTATATTAAGGAGAGGTTCTACTTAGGTCAATTCAAGTTCAAAGGAATAGAAAACACCCATTAATTAGTCATCACATAGAGGTAATTTCCATTTATGACCTCTAATTTGCATTGGTTTGGTCATGTGCGAAGTTAACTTTCAATCCATAATAAATCAGCCATTGGATTAGAAGTTCACATTCAAATGATGCTCTAGGATAAATTTAAACAAGATTCATTGATTGAATTCCTTGGATCAGGTAGAAAAATATTCAAGGTGAGAAAGGTAGTGGTAGGTTAAAGATGAAATCACCATCATCCCTCTAATTTAAATTAGATGGAAGATGCTAACCTAGTTGAACCCTATTCCTTTTTTCCACCTATAGTTTTGAGTCATTACCATCTAACCTTTGATATACAATCAAAAGGCTAAAATGATTGCCAAACTTTCTATGAGGGCCTGCCACTCTTTTAAGGTTTAATAAAGCATAGGCTCATGCAAAAGTGCATATACAATCAGTTGGGCTGATTTTGTTGTTCAAAAATTTAGTAAAAGTAATTCCTAAAATCACCCAAAACTTCAAAAACCCATAACTTCTCATCAACTTGACAAATTAGGGATTTTAATATCTTTATGTATTCATTTTAAGGAGTACTTTAAAAGCTCCATGGGTTTGAAGTCTAATTTTGAGTAGGTAAAATTTAATTTCATAAATACAATTTTTTATTTATAAAATTACTCAATCAATTTTAGTCCAATTGGGTTTAAAATTTTAGGGATTATTCTTGGACATGTTTTATAGATGTATAAAATTGTTCAAGCTAGTTTGAATTCTATATGAATCTTCATTGAAATTTTAAATTCTTAAGTCATATTTTTACTTAGGAATTCAAATTCAAGAACATGAAATCCTTAAAGCATCTGGGTATGTGCTTGTATGATTCCCTATGTAAATATATAGGGATAGTTAGCCATTGATTTCATGCCTTCATTTTGTCTAGATAGCCTATAATAAGTTCTTAAATTATAAATGGATATATTTTGGAGATTCATAAAACATCTAGGAAGACTTTGATGGTTTAAAATTGGAAATATTTAAACTTCAGGTAATGTTTGAATTAGGGTTTAAATTTTAACTTAATTATGCTTCATTTAATTTTTCATTTAGTGAACCCTAAATTATACTCCATAAATGATGGAGGATTTTTATTAAAATCGTTCTAACATTCACCTCCTCTCCTGTTATGCTCGTGTGCTATGGAAATTATGGTTTGTTCTATAGTTAGCTGTGGGGAATCATTATTCCTTTCCTTAATGTGATTTTTAGCTTGTTTAATTTGGTTTATTTGTCTTGAGGCCTTTGGCCTTAGGTTTTTAGTTTCTTATTGGATGGTAGTTTCTCCATCCTCTTCTTCTCCAAATCCATGGAGTATTCCTCCAGCAAGTTCAAAGGTTGCGAATAAAAGTTTTGTTAGTAATGGTCACTTTTTCTATGTAGTTATAGGTGCTTCCTCTTCAAAGGATCCAATTTTTACTTTCACTAAATCTTTTTTTAAGGATTTTTGGCTATTTTGATGTGTGATGAGGATATTATTAAATTAACTAGCCCTTATCAATTTACTCTAGTTAAAAAATGTTTTATTCATAGACAATCTTAATTCTATTAAGTTATTCTTTCACAGCTTAAAACTTTCGTTTATATTTTCAATAGGGTTGTTGGATGGTAGGCATGTAGTGATCTAACTCTCAAATGATTTGGATTACTATCATATTTTTTGCAAGGATAATATATTACCTTAACAACTATTAAATGAGATTATTAAAATGGTCTCTTTATTTTGATGTCAAGGAAGAATCTTCCATTGTTCCAATCTGGCTTTCTTTCCCAAATTTATGATTACATTTCTTTAATACTTACATTTTACATGCCTTGGGTTTGATCTTTGGTAGGCATTTACAGTCTAATCAAGCTGCTGCCTCTCGGTTGAGGCCCTTTGTAGCTAGGATACTTGTGAAAATGGATATTACCAAGAATTACCCTAAAGAGATTTGGCTTGGCTCTAAATTTTTTGGTTATTTATTAAAAGTAGAGTTAAAAAACATACAGAATTTCTATAATAATTATAAAGTGTATGGTCATTCAATTAATGAGTGTTTCATGGTTCATCCTCATTCAAAAGATACCCAAGTAAAAAAATGGTTGAATCCAATAATGGGGAATCAAATGATAAAGGTGTTAATGTCCTCAATCATCTGGTTCCTAAAAATGTGGTCGTTGGTGATGACATAGAAATTATACTTTCTGACAAATCCATAGGGAATTATATATGGAAACTATTGATAACATTGAATTAGAAAAACTTAATGCAAATTTAGAGGCTATGGAAGGTCCTATTTTGAATGATTAAGTTTTTCCTTTAGGGAGTGGTTGATTGATAATGATAACGATCAAACTTCTATTATTCCTCCTGACTCTCATTCCAATGAAGCTAAGAATAAAGATGGGGGGGAGGGGGGGAGGGGAAGGCTTTTTTACAGTTTCAATGTGCTTTAAATAAAACCAATGGGGTGAATTTTGATCCTGTTCAATCTAAGAAGATTGGGTCTATTGATTTTGGCCTTAGCTTTGCATGATGATGCTTTTAAAGAAGGGGATATAATACCTTAAGCTAATGGTTCTCCTATGGCCAGTCATAAAGGTATGAATAATGTTTCTATGTCATCTCGTATTTCTAAAGAAAATTTTGAAAAAAATGAGGATGGTTTTACAAAAATTAGTAAAATAAAAATAAAAACAATAATCTTATTTTTTTGTTCCACTCCTAGGTTTACTCAGGCTTCAAATGTTTCAACCTCTTATAATGGTTAAAGATCTTATTTGGAACATTAGGGGTATATGGATGCTGAAAGTGCTCTGATGGCACTAGAAAGTTATTCTTATCAATAGTTTTGCTCTGATACCACTTGAAAGTTCGTTAGGGATGTTAAGCCCTATAGAACTGACCCAAGGCTAAATAAAGAGAGAGGTGAATTGGAAAAGAAGAATCTTTAAATCAAAATATAAACCAAAACCAATATCACCATAATAAAAACCAAAGTGCAGAAATTAAATAAATATGGAAGCGATAATAAGAAAGAACACACCGGATTTATAGTGGTTCGGTCAAACCTTGACCTACGTCCACTCCTTGGAGGCACCCTCCAAGTATTGCACTAAAACAAGTGTCTCTCCTTTAGCCCCCACAGCTAGGCGGAGAAGCCCTTACAAAATCATTTCCACCTTCCCCGGTGCGGAGGAGTCGCCGGGTCCTTTGACACCAAAGAGAACTTCTTCTTTGGTGAACTTCCCTCGAGACAAGCCTTGAATCCGACTGTATTCAGGTGCGAGCTTGCCAGAGCAACCGTGTGGTACCCCCTCCACACTCCCTTGAGTCCCCCCTCACAGGATCTTCTCCCTCTCTCAAACTCCACCCTTTCCTCACTCCCTTTCAAACTTTCTCTTCAAGTTTTTTCCACAAGAACGAAGCTACAATGGCTGCCAAAGACACTTAACAAGTGCCTTGACAAAGCTTAAATAGAAGTGCTTAAAATGAGCTCATTAATGAAAGTTGCCGACATTATTATCCAGGACGATAGGTATATCATCCTAGTCGATCAGTACAAATTCAGCTCATCAGCTCGGGATAATTTGGGACGATCAGAAGAAAATTGGTTACATCATCCTGACCGATATCATGATCGTCCAGGATGATTAGTTTAAAACTGATTTCAATCGTCCTGATCATCGCCCTGAATTCGAGCTGTCCAATGTAGATCATCCAGGACATCGTCCCGGCTGATCAAGCGATAGTCCCGGATGATGTGATCGTATCAATCAACCATTAATGCTTTCCAAAGATACCAGATCAATTTAGGCATAATTGAGTTAGATCAGCTTAGACGATATAAATATCGTCCTGGCCGATTTCCTAAAATAAAGAATTCCTAAACTGATTATGGAGGCTGATTCTTTCTGAATTGAGAATACCGTCTTGGCCAGTACAGGTATCGTCCAAGCCGATCAGCTAATGACGGTTGCCTTAATGAGAATGCCCTAATTAGGGTTTCTGATTTTAGACATATCGTCCAGGACGATATAAATATTGTCCCGGCCGATATTACCAAAAATAGAAATCTTATAAGGAACAACAGGAAATCTTCCAAGATACAAATCAACATATCCCATACCAAATACAATAGGCTCAAGAAAGGAAAAAGATTACAAATAGACTCAGACCTATTCTACCCAATCTTGAGCTGATTCCAAATTGCAGTCCGATCGTATGAACCTGAAACGTTAGTACATAAGGCAGTCGTAGAGAAATAAGAATGTTTGCTATCATCAAAATCATAAGCCATAGATCCGCAAAAATCTCCCCCTTTTAATGATGGCAAACATTTCAATTTGAATTTACAAAAAGGAACATTTTCTCCTAATCTCCCCTCACTAGAATAACACTTTTAAAAATAGGGGAGATAAAAATATTTTTGTTGTTTTAAATTTTTGAAAAGAAAAAAAATACAAATTCAACAGTACGTTCTCCCCCTTTGACATTATCAAAAAGAGAGGAGGCACAAACAAAAAACAAAATGAAAGGAAGACAAAAAGGTTCCCTGATATAGTGAAAAAAATAAATATTCTTAAAATGAGAATGTTACCTCTTGGTTTTAATCAAAAACTTAGTAGAATTGGATTGACAACGCATAGTCCAGAAAAGGTTAGAAATTCAGAATTTGATAATCCAAACTCAAGTTCTTTAAAAAGGCTCAAAAACTTTTTAATTCAATATCTAAATCAAGGAATAAATTAGAGAAAGAAACAATCATTTTTAAAAAACTCCTTCCATAAAATATATCTAATAGAAGATCAATGCATGAATTGCTGAATCATGAATCAAGATTTTCAAACTCAAGTATCAAAAGAATCAAGGATTTTCTTAAGTTTTTAAGAAGTACAAGAATGGTAAGCAATAAAATTTTGTGGGCTCATTTTATGCCTCTTGACAATTAGTTGGCGCACTGCGCATCTTTTGATACACTTTGTGTATTCTATATTTTTTTTTCAATTTGGCGTCTTTGCGCATCTTTTATTTTTGGCATCATTGGCTAATTTTTTTTGAATATGCTACCTTTCTGAAATCTTAAAAACTAAAAGTAAACCCATACTATTGACAAAAATGAAATTCTTAATTAAGAAAATTATGATGTAGATTCAGCACCCTGCAAAAGATTCCTATGCGATAAATAAAATGTAGGGAGTTAAAAAAAATTATTTCAAAAACTAATTTAAAAGATGAAAAAGATTTTAAATCAAAAGTAGAATTACCTTTTTTAGGAAACAGAGATTGAGAGTCAAATACATGAGTTTCCTTCCTTTAACTGTTTTTAGAGAAGTCAATCGCAACTTACCAAAGATTTCAAGAAAAAATAGGAAGTAGATTTTTCATTTTTAGAAAAGTGAATGTGTGTGTTGATCAGAGAAAAAATTTCAAATTTCAAAGAATAAACAAAAAAAAACACAAAATAAAAATAAAAAACATAAAAATAAAAACACATCACAAAAAACACGAAAGGCTTTTAACCATTATCTCTCTCCTGGTCCGATGCTTCAGAAACCAGATCTGCCCATGAGATTTTTTGCCTTTCATTATTTCCCCAGTTTAAATTTTGCTTCGCTTTGCCCTTTTCTTTCGTAGGAAGAATTTTTAAATTAGGGAACTGATTTTTCATATGTCCAGGTTTCCTACATCGAAAACAAATGACGTCAGAAGAAATATGAACATCCTTACCATTTTTACCTTTTTTCCACTTTTGCTTATGCTTTGGTGAGCTTTGTGATTTGCTGGACAAGTCATTGCATTCGTCACCAACTAAGCTATCTCTTTCTGCATCTTCAGCTTTTAGAACAGTCATTTCACCTGCATCCAAAAGTCTTTGACCCAAACCTTGCTAGTAGGCAATGAGTGAGCCAATCAAATTATCAATAGAATATTCATTCAAATCTTTTGATTTGCAAATAGCAACTACTTTAGCATCAAAATTTTCAAGTAAACAACAAAGAATTTTATTGACTTTTTTAAAATTTGAAAACTCTTTTCCTAAGGCATGCAATGATGTTACAATTTGAATGAACCTAGTGTACATCTCTAAGATCATCTCATAAGGTTTCATGGAAAACAGTTCGAAATCATGCATTAATAGATTCAACTTGGATTGCTTGATTTCACTAGTACCTTCGTATATGGTGTGTAGTTTATCCCAAACTTCCTTACCAGTAGTGCACGAGGATACTAACATAAAATCATCAGAATTTAAAGCACAGAAAAAGCAGTTTAAAGATTTTGCATTTAATTGAGCATTTACTTGTTCTTCCTTATTCTATTGATTAAAAGGAATATCAGTTTTAATTTCATTAATAATACGTGTAGGTGATGAATAACCAGTTAAAATCATATGCCACATACGAAAATCAATCGATTGCAAGAAAATAGACATGCGAGTTTTCCAAAAATCAAATGACATAGCTTCAAATAAAGGAGGTCTGATGATTGAATAACCTTCCGCAACATTACGATTAGCCATGGATCGAAAATTCAAAAGCTTTTAAAAACTTATTTTATGAATACGGCTCTGATACCACTTGAAAGTGCTCTGATGGCACTAGAAAGTTATTCTTATCAATAGTTTTGCTCTTATACCACTTGAAAGTTTGTTAGGGATGTTAAGCCCTATAGAACTGGCCCAAGGCTAAATAAAGAGAGAGGTGAATTGGAAAAGAATAATCCTTAAATCAAAACACAAACCAAAACCAATATCACCTCAATAAAAACCAAAGTGCAGAAATTAAATAAATGAGGAAGCGATAATAAGGAAGAACACATCGGATTTATAGTGGTTCGGTCAAACCTTGACCTACGTCCACTCGTTGGAGGCACCCTCCAAGTATTGCACTAAAACAAGTGTCTCTCCTTTAGCCCCCACAGCTAGGCGGAGGAGCCCTTACAAAATCACTTCCACCTTCCCCGGTGCAGCGGAGTCGCCGGGTCCTTTGACACCAAAGAGAACTTCTTCTTTGGTGAACTTCCCTCGAGACAAGCCTTGAATCCGACGGTATTCAGGTGTGAGCTTGCCAGAGCAACCATGTGGAACCCCCTCCACACTCCCTTTAGTCCCCCCTCATAGGATCTTCTCCCTCTCTCAAACTCCACCCTTTCCTCACTCCCTTTCAAGCATTCTCTTCAAGTTTTCCCCATAAGAACGAAGCTACAATGGATGCCAAAGACACTTAATAAGTGCCTTGAAAAAGCTTAAATAAAAGTGCTCAAAACGAGCTCATTAATGCAAGTTGCCAACATTATTATCCAGGACGATAGGTATATCGTCCTGGTCGATCAGTATAAATTCAGCTCATCAGCCCGGAACTCTTTGGGACGATCAGAAGAAAATTGGTTACATCATCCTGACCGATATCACGATCGTCCAGGCCGATTAGTTCAAAACCGATTTCAATCGTCCTGATCATCGCCCTGAATTTGAGCTGTCCGATGTAGATCGTCCAGGACATCATCCCGGCCAATCAGTCAATCGTCCCGGATGATGTGATTGTATCAATCAACCATTAATGCTTTCCAAAAATACCAGATCAATTTAGGCATAATTGAGTTAGATCGGCCTAGACGATATAAATATCGCCCTGGCCAATTTCCTAAAACAAAGAATTCCTAAACTGATTATGGCGGCTGATTCTTTCTGAATTGAGACTAATGTCCTGGCCGATACGGGTATCATCCAGGCCGATCAGCTAATGACGGCTGCCTTAATGAGGATGCCCTAATTAGGGTTTCTGATTTTGGACATATCGTCCAGGACGATATAAATATCATCCCGGCCGATATTACCAAAAATAGAAATCTTATAGGAAACAATAGAAAATCTTCCAAGTTACAAATCAACAGATCCCATACCAAATACAACAGGCTCAAGAAAGAAAAAAGATTACAAACAGCCTAAGACCTAGTCCACCCAATCTTAAGCTAATTCCAAATTGCAGTCCGATCGTGTGAACCTGAAACATTAGTATATAAGGCAGTCGTAGAGAAATAAGAATGTTTGCTATCATCAAAATCATAAGCCATAGATCTGCAACAGATGCTTCGTAGTCCTAGGATAAGGTTAGAAAATTTATGCAGGATTCATAAGATTAATGTGCTTATTTTAATTGGGTCATTAATTTCTCATTATAAATTGAGTTATATTCGTATCAAACGTGGCTTCTATTTTGAATTTGGTAATTATTCTAATAAGATTTGGATTTTTTGAAAGCTGATGGAACTTTAGATATTATTACTAATATTCTTCAAAAAGTGCATACTAATATTAATTTTTTTTTCAATTCTCTTGTTATAGACCCTTTGTTTATGCTTCTTGTTCTAGATTTGAAAGGAAAATTATTTGGAGCCAACTTTCTAATTTTTCTTCTAGTATAAATACACTTTGGATGGTTTGCGGTGATTTTAATACTTTTTCTAATGCTGTTGAAAGGATTGGGTGTAAATCTCCTAACTTCGATGCCATGGAAGATTTCAATGAGATGATTTTAAATTTTTATTTACATTATATTGATTTTTACTAGAAATGCTTTTACTTGGAATAAGGCTACAATGTGGCAAAGATTAGACCAAATTTTATTTAATGATTCATGTATTTATTCCTTTTATATGACCCACATTGAGCATTTGCCTAGAACTTTATTGAATCATTCTCCACTTCTTTTGAATATTTGCTTTCATAATGCTAATTCTCATCCTCCATTTAGATTTTAAACCATGTGGTTTCATGGTGAGTCTTTCTTCAATATTTTAGAGAGTAATTGGAATGATCCTTTATTTCCTTATGATAATATTGGGGGCATCACTAGATTATGGTTTAAGATTAAGAAACTTAAGCAAAAATTAAAATGGTGGAACAAATGTGTTTTCAAGAATAGTTTTTCTAACTTTTTGCTAGATGAGAATGTGGGGAGGGGGTGCCTATTCTCCTCGCTATTTTGTTTTTTTGCATTTACCTTTTCATAGTCTTTTGAAATAGAGAGCACATCACATAGGAATTACATGTGAACTATGTTTCCTTATTTTTTGTGAAAAATGATGAAGCTTTTTGGCGATAAAAGGCTTCTTCTAAATTTTTTATTGAGGGTAATAGAAATACCAAACTCACTCACAATAATGCTAATCACAAAAAAAAAAAAAATTGTAAGTTATATCCATAAAATTACTATTCCTAATGGTTCCTCTATTAATTTACCTGAGTTGTTTAATGATTTTAGCATTAACTATTTTTAAAATATTTTCAATAAAGATTTTAGTCCTGATTTGAATATTGATTTCTCCTTTATTCCTAACCTTACTTCTGATGAGGATAATATGATTCTTACTACGGTGCCTTATGAAGAGGAAATTTGGCTTAGTATTAAAAGTATGAATGCAAACTCTGTGGCAATGGGTTTACTACCAAGTTTTTTTAGAAGTCTTAGACCATTATTAAATGTGATTTAATGAATGCCTTGGTGGATTTCTTTTGGGCAATCCTTACACTAAATTATGTACATATACTTCCATAGTTTATTACCCATACATGATAGCATTAACTACTGGAATGATTTCCATCCTAGTAGTTTTTGTTCCTTTTTCAACAAGCTCAATGCCAAATTGCTTATGGGAAGGTTGGATTTGGTTTTACCTAAAATTATTTTGCTTGAGCAAACTAGTTTGTTAAAGATCACTCTATTTTGACAATGTTTTTCTTTCTCAGGAGTTAGTTCATGACCTTGAGGCTAAAATCTCAGGGGAGAATATTATCTTTAAAGTTGATATTACCAAAGATTATGATAATCTAAATTGGGAATGTCTTTACACTATGTTAAATTTATTTTATTTTGATATGGATTTTATTAGACTCATCAAGAATAGTATTGAGAATTATTTTTTCTTTGTTATTATCAATAGTAAGTTCTTTAGTTACTTAAAATTTGTTCATGGTCTTAGGCAAGAGGATCCATTATCTCCTGCCTTATTTATTATTGTTGTGGAAGATCTCTTTAGGGTCCTAAATGAGCTATTTAAGATTCATCCTAATCTCTAGTTTAGGACTATTGGTGGTTTTCCTATTTCTCATTTGATTTTTGATAATGATTTTATTATCTTTACTAATGGTTTGATCAAAATGCTTTACATTCTTTTTAAATTTCTTAATCAATTTCAAAGAGCTCGTGGTTTAATTTTTAATCCTCTTAAAATCAAATTTATTACTTCCAAGTCTATATCCCATCATATAATCTGTTATATTCAGAGTAGGATTTTTTATTTTTAATTTATAATACATTACCTTTAAAGTATTTAGGGACTACTCTTTTATGGGGTAAGAAAATGTCCCATTTATTTGGTGATATTTTTTATATTATTCAAAATAAACTTTCTAGTTTGGCTTTTAACTTCCTGTCTTTTAATGGTAGATTAGTTTTTATTAGGAGTGTCCTTTGCTTTTTTATTATTTATTTATTACATACTTTATGCCCTACTTTATCTATTTGTAGTAGAATAGAAAGGTTATTCAACTTTTTTTTGGGGGCAAAGGATGACAGGTCGGCTATTTTGTGGACCTCTTGGAATAATTACTATGGGGTTTTTGAAGATTGGAAGATTGGTTTTAAAATTTGGTTGATATGGCTCATGCATTTTCCTACAAGATTTGGTTTACTTTAATATCTAAGAAGAGTCTTTGGGCTAATTTCATAATCTCTAAGTATTGTGCAAGAAAGCATCCACTTAATTGTCATTTTAAAAATGGGGATTCCCATATTTCAAAAAGGCTTTATTTTATTATATGGGATGCTGGAAAATTCCTTTAATGGGGTATTGGGGTTGGTAACATTTTCTTTTGGCAAGACAAATGGTTGGGAAATTTCTCTTTTGATAATTTGTTAAGTACTCAATCTACTAATGCTTGCAAAGCTAATCATTTTATTCAACCAGGGATTTGGAATGTGAATTTACTTTGTGGTACTATTTTTGATTCAATAATTAATCTTATTCTTAAAATTCCCCTTTAGTTGGATAAGGAGGTATGTATAATATTTACCAATTCATATAATGGTAAGATTGTTCTTAAGGAAGCTAGGAATTTTATTAGGCATTCTTATTCTAAATCTTTACTTTATTCAACCATTTGGCTTAATGTTATTCTTGCTTCTTATTATATTTTAATGTGGGGACTTCTGCATAATTATATTTCTATTGATTTGATAAAAAAGGCTTCTACATGGTTTCTATATTTCATTGATGTTATCACATTAAAAGCCTCAATCATGTTTTGTTCAAGGTCCTACTTCTCTTAAAGTTTGGTAATACTTTGATAAGTTGTTTAATGCTCATTTTTGTACTAATTGTTGCAAATCTATTTTCATGGCTTATGTTTTGATGATTGACAAATACTATTTCTCTTGTATTGCTTGTTGCTTCTAACGTTTCAGGAATCGAAGATTGGACAAACAAGACGAAGCAAATTCAGGATTGCGTAGGTTTAGGGTTGAGTCAGTCTGTACTTTTGTTTTTCACTTTTTGAGTCTACTTGTAATGGTCAAAGAGACTGATGCTAAGTAACCCTACACACACACACACTTGAGAGACTTAGAATTTCTGTTTTTTCTCATATCGGCCTGGACGATATTTTACATCGTCCTGGACGATCAGGCTTAAAACAGAAAGGCTAAATAAGGATTCTTAATTAAGGTAGCCATCATTAACATATCGGCCTGGACAATACGTGTATCGGCCAGGACGATAAGCTCAAAATAGAAAGAAGTAGTCGCCATAGACAATTAAGGTATACTGTATTTTTAAATTATCGGCCAGGACGATCACTGATTGGCCCGGACGATATTCACAATTATGCCTTAATTGAACAATCAAATCAGAGAAGTAATTAAGGATGATTGATACGATCACATCATCCTGGACGATCGCAGGATCGGCCAGGACGATATATTCAATATCCTTGGTCACTCCTGGACGATTGGGATCGGCCAGCATGAAAACAGGGCGATGCTCAAGATGATTTTCCTTTGAATTGAACTAATCAGCCTGGACGATAGTAAGATCGGCCAGGACGATCAAGCCAAATTTCAATCGTCCAGCACCCAAAACAGGGCGATGCCTAGGCCGATCTTCTGAGTTTTGTACGGATCGGCCAGGCCGATGTCCATATCAGCCCGGACGATATTTTCGGCAACTTGCAATTAATGAGCTCCTTTGAAGCTCTTCTATTTAAGAGCTCTTGTTCAACATTTTGAAAAAGCTTTGGCTGCTGCCTTGACCTGAGAAGGCCTTGAGGAGAGAAAGAGAGAAAGGGAGAGAGAGAGGATCTTGTGAGGGGGAGCTTGTGAGGGGTTTCACAAGGGTTGCTTCAAGGATCGCTCTGCTTCTTCTTTGTCTAGAGTTTCTTAATCGTGGAAGGGCCGGTAGAGGTAAGGAGTTAGCATTTGGTTGTGGTTCTCTGCCAGCTTCAGGAGGAAGTAAAAGGAGGTAGATTCTTTGCCTTGCCAGGGTGGCAAAAAGGAGGTTCTTGTGAGGGCTTCTCTGCCTAGTCGTGGGGGCTAAAGGAGAGTCACATTTTGTAGTGCAATACTTGGAGGGTGGCTCCAAGGAGTGGACGTAGGTCGAGTTGACCGAACCACTATAAATTTTTGTGTTCTTGTTTTCTTGCTTCCGCACTTTTAAATTCCGCATTTATTTTTGTGGCGTGATTTTGGTTTATGTTTCTTATTCTTTGTTAAAAGAAATTTTAAAATACCAATTCACCCCCCCTCTTGGTTAGCTTGGGACTAAGTTTATAGGGCTTAACATCCCTAACGAACTTTCAAGTGGTATCAGAGCGGGATTCAAAAATTTAAGTTTGAAAACTTTTTGAATTAGATCCATGGCTAACCTTGAGAATCGCAACACTACGGAAGGGTATTCTATTACCCGACCTCCCCTGTTCGATAACCTACCTTTTGATTTTTGAAAAACCTGCATGTCAACGTTTTTTCAATCTACTGATTATCGCATGTGGATGCTTATTCAAGAAGGTTATTCTCCACCTTCTCGTGAAATTAATGGTGTTAAAACTGAAGTTGCTTTTACTGAATGGACTTTCGATGAACGAGATTTAGCTCAATTAAATGCAAAATGTTTGAACTATTTTTTCTGTGCTTTAAAATCTGAGGATTACATGCGTGTCTCAACTTGCAAAACTGGTAAAGAGATTTGGGATAAATTATGCATCACCTATGAAGATACTAATGAGGTTAAACAATCCCGGTTAAACATTCTCTTGCATGACTATGAACTTTTTCGTATGAAACCGCATGAATCAATTTCTGACATGTACACTAGGTTTACTCAGATAGTTACTTCACTGCATGTTTTAGGAAAAGAGCTTTCAAACTATGAAAAAGTGAACAAAATTTTGAGATGCTTGCCTTCATCATATGATGCTAAAATCACTACAATCACTGAATATAAGGATTTGAACACTTACTCTATTGATAACTTACTTGGCTCACTCATTGCTTACGAGCAAGGGATAAATCAAAGAAATCTTGATGTAGGTAAGAAGAAAAAGGTGAAAACAGTTGCACTGAAGGCGCACAAATTAGATTCTGAATCTTCTGGGTCTGAAAGCGATGAAGTTGCCTTCATCACAAGGCAATTCAAAAGCTTTCTAAGGAAGAAATAGAAGAATCATCAAAATTGGAGAAAAGGTAAGGATCATAGGCATGTTAAAGGATCTTCTGATGTTGTTTATTTTGAATGCAGAAAGCCTAGACATGTGAGAACTGATTGCCCTATGCTTAAAGATCACTCAAGCAAAGGAAAGGGTGAGGAGAAACCTAAGCCAAGGAAGGACAAGATGAAAGTACAAAAAGCATTTTGGGCGGATTCGGCATCGGATTCATCGGAGACAGAACCAGAAGATGAGAAATCAAAATTGTGCTTAATGGCGGACAACAATCCTGATCAAGAAGAGGTATGTGAACTTTCCTATGATCAGCTTCTTGAAGTTTCAGAAAAAATCCATGCTTCATATAGGAAATTAAAGAAAACACATGCTAGCTTGAAGTTAGAATTTTTAAATCTACAAAAAGAGCATGAAATTTTGATTAAAGACCATCAAACAATTGATTCAAATCACATGACTTTACTTGATCAATTTGATGAGTAAAATAAAAATCATTGTGAGTTAGTTGAAAAGCTTGATGCATTAAAAGTCTCACACACATCACTTGAATCTGATTTCAAGAAGTCTAAGGAGATAGAGAAAAATTTGTGGATCGAAAATGAAGTTTTAAAAAGCACTAATTTAAAGATTCAAAATGATTTAGAAGCATGTAAGAAAACTAGGATGACATCTCTTTTTGATCAATTGCCAAAACCTAGGAAGAGGCATTATAACTCAAACCACTTAAGAAATATCTTTCCTGGAGTTAGACGTTTTTCATGTGGCATGCTAGGACACATCTCACACACTTGCACGATTCACCATAGTACACATTGGGTGTGGAGACCTAAGGTGCATGATCCACAGCATACCACACATGCATTGCATTCTTCTCTTCATAAGAAGGAACCCAAACCTGCTTGGGTTCCTAAATCTAACATTTGATAATTTTGCAGGAGGGCTCTCACAAAAGACCTTGTGAGAGTATGTGGTACCTGGACAGTGGATGCTCTCGACATATGACTGGTGATGCCAGCCAGTTTCTTGTACTAGAGTCCAAGACTGGAGGCAAGGTGACTCTTGGAGACAACACCACCAAGAAGGTGGTAGGAGCAGGTATAATTGGTAATTCCAAGAACCTTATGATTGAGAATATTTTGCTTGTAGATGGATTGAATCACAACTTGCCCAGCATCAGTCAATTCTGTGACAAAGGCTTCATCGTGCAATTCTTTGCAAATTCATGCATTGTAAGTTTAAGTAACAACACTATTTTGCAGGGAAAGAGGATTAACAACGTCTACATGCTTGATTTAAATAACATTGAATGTGCTGCTTCTTTTTACTTAAAAATTGTGATTGATGATTCTTGGTTGTGGCACAGGAGGCTTTGTCATGCAAGTATGAAAACCCTTAGGAAAGTGACCCAAAAAGACCTAGTTAGAGGTGTTCCCAAACTTAAGTTTTCAAAAGACCACCTTTGTGATGCCTGTCAACTAGGAAAGCAAGTCCACTCCACTTTTCACTCCATTAAGGACATTAGCACCTCTAGACCTTTAGAAGTCCTTCACATGGATTTGTTTGGACCCATTAGCACTGTCAGCTTGGGAGGGAAAGTCTATGGTTTTGTGATTGTTGATGACTACTCGAGGTTCACTTGGACTAGATTTCTTTCACATAAAAGTGAGTCTTTTGAGGAGTTTAAAACATTTTCTACTTGGATTCAGAAAAAGCTAGGTTGTGAGATTTTGACCATCCATAGTGATCATGGGGGAGAGTTTGAAAATGAAAGATTTGGAGATTTTTGTGAGGACAAGGGGATCAGCCACAATTTTTCAGCCCCTAGGACCCCTCAGCAGAACGGGGTAGCTGAAAGGAAGAACTGGACCTTGGTGGAAGCCGCTAGAGCCATGCTTTCTGAGTATTCGCTTCCAAAATACTTTTGGGCTGAAGTGGTTAACACAGCTTGTTATGTGTTGAATAGGGTGAATGTTAGAGCCAAATTAGAGAAGACACCCTATGAGATCGTTAAGGGTAGGACACCCAATCTTTCCCACCTTCACGTCTTTGGTTGTAAGGTTTACTTTCACAACAATGGGAAGTCTCACTTGGGAAAATTTGATCCTAAATCTGATGAAGGAGTATTCTTGGGATATTCTAGTGTTGGGAAGTCTTTTAGGGTGTTTAACAAAAGAACTTTGATGGTGGAAGAAACAACCCATGTAGTTTTTAATGAGTCTGATCCTAAGAAACATGGAGTGGAAGATGATGATGTTGAAAAGATTACAAATGGAGTAGAAAATTTGGGGAAGGGGAGTGAGCACCTAAGTAATGAAGGAGTAGAAGAAGTCACCCAAGGAGGAGAAAATTTTGATGAAAGGGGAGAACCTTCACACACTTTGCCTAGATATTGGAGATACTCGACTAATCACCCCAAGGATTTGATCTTAGGAGACCCTTCTAGTGGAGTTAAGACTAGACATGGACTTAGGAAGGAGGTGAACCACTCTGCCTTTATCTCTATGACTGAACCCACCACCATTAACTAAGCCCTTTCTGATGAGTTTTGGATTTTAGCAATGCAAGAAGAATTGAATTAATTTGTTAGGAATGATGTTTGGGAGCTTGTGGAAAGACCTAAGAGACAAAGTGTAGTTGGGACAAAGTGGGTCTTTAAGAATAAGGTGAATGATTCAGGAGTGATGGTGAGGAATAAAGCAAGATTGGTGGCTAAGGGGTACAATCAAATAGAAGGGATAGACTTTGAGGAGACTTTTGCCTCTGTAGCTAGATTGGAAGCCATTAGAGTGCTATTAGCCTTTGCCTGTTATAAAGGATTTAAGCTTTTTCAAATGGATGTCAAGAGTGCCTTTTTAAATGGGGAAATAAAAGAAGATGTTTTTGTAGAACAACCTCCAGGTTTTGAGAGTTCCCAATTTCCAAATCATGTTTTTAAATTAAAAAAGGCTTCGTATGGTTTAAAGAAGGCACCAAGAGCTTGGTATGAGAGGCTTAGCACATTCTTACTAGAGAGGGAGTTTGTCAAGGGGAGCGTAGACACCATCCTTTTTCTTAGGAGAATTGGAGATGATTTACTCATTGTTCAGATTTATGTGGATGATATACTCTTTGGATCTTCTAATAAGAAATTGTGTGATGCGTTTTCCAAAACAATGAGTAAGGAGTTTGAGATGAGTTTGATGGGAGAGTTGTCCTACTTTTTGGGGTTTAGCATAAAACAATTGGAGGATGAAACCTTTTTAAATCAAACAAAATACATAAAGGATATTTTGAAGAAATATGAGATGGACAAAGCCAAGCCAATTAACACTCCCATGACTTCTAGTGCTCCTTTGGATAAGGACCCAAGTGGTAAGTCTGTTGATCAGAAGAAGTATAGAGGCATGTTTGGATCTTTACTTTACTTGACTGCGAGCTGACCCGATATCATGTTTAGTGTTTGCCTTTGTGCTAGATTTCAAGCTGACCCTAAGGAATCCCACATGACTCCTGTTAAGAGAATTTTTAGATTCCTTTTGGGGGCACAAGGCTTAGGGATTTGGTACCCTAGACACAGCACTTCTTTTGAGATTATTGGTTTTTCTGACTCTGATTTTGCAGGATGCAAGGTGGATAGAAAAAGCACTTTTGGAACTTGTCAATTCATTGGACAATCTTTGGTCTCTTGGTCTAGTAGAAAGCAAAACTCTGTTGCACTTTCCACTGCTGAAGCTGAATACATTGCTCTTGGAAGTTGTGTGGCCCAAGTCCTTTGGTTGAAACAACAGGTATTGGATTTAGGATTACATGTAAGCACCATCTCAATCTTTTGTGACAACACTAGTGCCATATGCATATCTAAAAATCCTATCCAACATTCAAGGACTAAACACATTGACATTAGGCATCACTTTATTAGAGATCATGTGACTAAGGGAGACATTGAGGTACACCATGTGACAACTGAAAACCAACTGGCAGACATTTTTACTAAACCACTGGCCTTCGACACTTTCAGTTCTTTAAGGACCAGATTGGGTGTGATTGACATAAATGCATGAAACTTTTAGTTATTTTCTTTTGCTTTTTGTTTTCTTTTTGTTTTTTTTTTGTTTTGACTTTTTAGTGTGTTTTATTTTTCTTTTGTCTCTTTTTACTTAGTTTTCAAAATCATCGCTGATATGGTATTATATTTCTTGTCCTTGTTTTTTTAAAAATTTGTAGTCAATGTGTTTTCATCTACTTAATCTCTTAGATGGTAGGAATATTTTGTGATTGTGTCTCTTTCTCTAACCTATTTTAGTGGCAGAGTTTTTTTTTCTAATCAAAAGTCTATCTCAAATTAAAGATTGTTTATGAAATTGAGATCTTTTCTTAAGCTTGCTTAAGCAAATCTATCTTGTATTTATAATGATTAAAGTCTTCTTATCACATCAAGATCCCTCGTTACTCTTGTCTTTGATTATTAATTCTACTTGTGGTAATTCTTCCTTATATTAGAGAGAGAGCTCCTATTCTCTAATATCTGAGAAGATATATTCACAACTAAGATTTTTTAAAGGATTATAAAAGAGAATGTAGCTTGCAAAATCAAAAAAATTTGGCCAATGATGCCAACATAAGAAGCGCAAAGATGCCAAAAATTGAAAAATCTATAAAAAGATGCTCAAAGTGCCGCTAAATTGACAAGAGGCATAAAATGAGCCCACTCAAAAGCAAGCTATTCTCCCTTTTTAAATCTTTTAGAACTTAGAAGTTTTGGTTCTCAAAAGCTTTATTTCGATCATCTTACGATCGTGACAAATTTACTTTACTTCATTATTTTATAAAGATTTTTTCTTAAGACAAGTGATGGGTGGATTCTTTTTCTCATATCCAATCATGTATTTGAGTTAGGTCACTGATTTCAAAAGACGATTCTACCCTAAGAAAACGTTTGAGCTAAGGGTAAACCATTAACTGATATTCTACTATTCTATGGATTAATGAGATTGTTAACTCATTAACTCGCAAGTTTTTTTTTAAATCAATCACAAGGAATACTATATCATTTTCATGCCTTGGTTATAAAAAAAATAAATAAATCATTTGCTATTTGTCTTTTGTTCCCTCCTTTTTGATATGTCAAAAGGGGGAGAGGTTTGTGAGGTTCCTTTTTGTCGATCCTGAACTCTTACTACTAATTGTTTTTGTAATGGTTTGCCATCATAAAAAAGAGGGAGATTGTTGCAAATCTATTTTCATGGCTTATGTTTTGATGATTGACAAACACTATTTCTCTTGTACTGCTTGTTGCTTCTAACGTTTCAGGAATCGAAGATCGGACGAACAAGACGAAGTAAATTCAGGATTGCGTAGGTTTAGGGTTGAGTTAGTCTATACTTTTGTTTTTCACTTTTTGAGTCTACTTGTAATGGTCAAAGAGACTGATGCTAAGTAACCCTACACACACACACTTGAGAGACTTAGAATTTCTGTTTTTGCTCATATCGGCCAGGACGATATTTTACATCGTCCTGGATGATCAGGCTTAAAACAGAAAGGATAAATAAGGATTCTTAATTAAGGCAACCGTCATTAACATATCGGCCTGGATGATACGTGTATCGGCCAGGACGATCACTGATCGGCCTGGACGATATTCACAATTATGCCTTAATTGAACAATCAAATTAGAAAAGTAATTAAGGATGATTGATACGATCACATCGTCCTGGACGATCGCAGGATCGGCCAGGATGATATATTCAATATCTTTGGTCACTCCTGGACGATCGGGATCGGCCAGCATGAAAACAGGGCGATGCTCAGGATGATTTTCTTCTGAATTGAACTAATCGGCCTGGACGATAGTAAGATCGGCCAGGACGATCATGCCAAATTTCAATCGTCCAGCACCCAAAACAGGGCGATGTCCAGGCCGATCTTCTGAGTTTTGTACGGATCGGCCAGGCCGATGTCCATATCGGCCAAGACGATATTATCGACGACTTGCAATTAATGAGCTCCTTTGAAGCTCTTCTATTTAAGAGCTCTTGTTCAACATTTTAAAAAACCTTTGGCTGCTGCCTTGACCTGAGAAGGCCTTGAGGAGAGAAAGAGAGAATGGGAGAGAGAGAGGATCTTGTGAGGGGGAGCTTGTGAAGGGTTTCACAAGGGTTTCTTCAAGGATCTCTCTGCTTCTTCTTCATCTAGAGTTTCTCGTCCGTGGAAGGGTCGGTAGAGGTAAGGAGTTAGCTTTTGGTTGTGGTTCTCTGCCAGCTTCAGGAGGAAGCAAAAGGAGGTAGGTTCTCTGCCTTGCCGGGGTGGCAAAAAGGAGGTTCTTGTGAGGGCTTCTCCGCCTAGCCGTGGGGGCTAAAGGAGAGTCACATTTTGTAGTGCAATATTTGGAGGGTGGCTCCAAGGAGTGGACATAGGTCGAGTTGACCGAACCACTAAAAATTTCTGTGTTCTTGTTTTCTTGCTTCCGCACTTTTAAATTCCGCATTTATTTTTGTGGCGTGATTTTGGTTTATGTTTCTTATTCTTTGTTAAAAGAAATTTTAAAATACCAATTTACCCCCCCTCTTGGTTAGCTTGGGACTAAGTTCATAGGGCTTAACATCCCTAACAAACTTTCACTAATTATACGTCCATCCTTGATATTTTACAAGCTTGGTTTAATCCTACTCATGGTCACATTCGTAATGTCTTACCTATTATTATTTGCTGGTATCTGTGGAAGAGTAGGAATGAGTCTAAGAATGAGGATATTAGGTTGAATTCTTTGAATATTATCTCTAAAGTTAAGGATAAAGTGGTGTAGTTGATTGTTGATAATTTGATTAAAGTTAACTGTTTCAAAAGCTTCTATCAAATTGTTATTAATTTTGGTATTATGTTTCACTCATCTTCCCCTGTTATCAAAGATAGAATTATCATATGGCTTAAATCTATTCAAGGTTGTTTTTTAAATTTAACACTGAAGGATCTTTGAACAATTCCAATGCTTGTGGTGGGGGTCTTATTCATGGTTATAATTTCCATGTGAATGTTGCTTTTCTTGTCCTAGTGCTTCTACCACTGCTATTATGGCTGAGCTTCAAGCTCTTCAGTATGGCATGCAATTGTGTATTCTTCAGGGATTACTAATGTTTGGATTGAAGTTGATGTTATCATTCTTATTCATTATATTAAGGGTAATATGAATTCCAATTCATTTAATTTTTACCTAATCAGAGAAATTAAGCATTAGCTCTCTCTTATTTCTTTTGCCATTTCATATATTCTATGGTAATTTGGTTGCTAACTATATGGCTAATCTTGGGTGTAATTTAGTGGGTTTTACTAAATTTTTTTGGGCTTCTTTACTGACCAAGATTAAGGGTTTGGTTAGGTTGGATTAGTCTAGCCTTCCTTATATTAGATCCACTTAAATTTTGTTATTTATGGGGTTTCTTCATTATATCATGTGCTTTGATTTTGGTGGATCCTGTCACCTTGTGCTAGCTCTATTTTTTTGGGATTGTTTCTATTGGTTGGGTTGGAGGGGCCATTATTATCCTTTTTTTCCCTATTATTGTTGGGTTATAATTCAATCTTGTTGGTTTTGATGTGGCCTAGGAGACAGGGTTTCTTTTTTTTTTTTCTTGTAATTTGGCTGGGTTTTTAGTTATTATGTAGGCTTTGTTGTATTTCTCTATAGCTATTATCCATTGGATATGTTATCCTCTTGTTTTCCTTTTGGTTGGCCCTGTCAGTTGTTATTATTGAGGCTGTGGTGGTTGAGGGAGGGGGGGGGGGGGGGGGGGGGGGGGGGGGGGGGGGGGGGGGGGGGCGATTTGTTTTATCTTCTGGTCTCTACTGGTTTATGTATTTCTTTTGTATTCTTTGCCTATCTAATTGGGTTGTTGACATCTTTTGGGGACTATTTCTATGGTCTCCTCTATCTTCTTTTCTGCTATGCTTTTTATTCTTGTTTCTCATTCTCTTTTTAGGTGGATTATTTCATGCATCTTAATTATTTCTATGGATCTAAAAGGTTGGAGTATAATTACTATTAGTTGTTTCTTTATACCAGCTGCTTATTTTCCTTCTAAGGCTTTATAGTCTACATAGAGGAAACAAGTAGCTGACATGGATACTCCCATTCTTATTATCAGGTGTTTCTATCTTAATAACTACTTTAATTTTTATGATGAATGCTACTACATTTCTTTTAATTTAATATTTCAGTTGCTTTGTAGTTCCCTTTTGTAGATTCTTGGAGTCTCTCTCTCTCTCTCTCTCTCTCTCTCTTATGAGGTTAATTTTTTTGGGTAGCAGGATGGAGCTAAATGGGTGTATCTGAATCTTCTGGATCTTTTTTTTTTGGGTGCTGGCTCTAGTTGAGCTAGCATATTATTAAGTTATCTTGTACTTGTGCTTAGTGGGGAACTCTAGCATATAGATATTTTCTTAAATTTTTTTGCAGCTCATTCGAGCAGTAAAGAGCTAGAGTCCCCTTTAAGGACCTTGTACATTTTTTGGGTTATTAACTTGTAAGCCTGTTGGTGTGTTTTAACAAAAAAAAAAAGGATTTTTATTAAAATAAATAAAATAAAATTTAAATCCAAAAAATTAAATGTAAATTGCATTCAATCATAAAAATACAAATTAATTAAAAATTAAAGAAAATCTAACAACTAAATAATTAAAAATATAAATTAAATCTAAAATAACTCCATAGTCTTGTAAACATCATTTTAGGGCATTCATGATATCCCATGATAATTTCAAGTTGATTGTATTTGATTTGGTTCCAAAATTAAAAAAAGCCTTAATTCCATAATTAAATAATTCAATATTATTGGTTGATTCTCAATAAATCATAATTAAATAAAAAAATCCTATGATGCATACTCAATTTTATTAAAAACCCAAATTAAGCATAGAATTAATAAAAAAATTTAAACCTCTAAATTTTTCATTAATATATAAAGTTAAATCTTGGTCAACTCTTTTAATAAGCCTTAACAAGTGGATAACTAATATAAGAATAAATAAAATTTAAATTAAACAACTAAACATAAATCAAAATTAAATAGAAAAAGAAAGTAGTTAAAAATTAAGGTTAACCTAGAGATGATCACTATCATCCTTGGGTCACTAAGGAGTGTACTAAGGATCTTAGGAAGTTTTTTTAGATTAATATAAAGGTTTATTGAACCATGCGTAGTCCAATCTAGCCCATGGGGTCCACCTATGGATTCAATTAAGTTTTGGATATTATATCAACTTCAACCTTTCATAAGTATGATTTTCCAAATAAAATTTTAAAGGTTGAAGGGAGTCTTTATTATCTCATATGCCTCTTATGGAACAAAACTATGTTAGTTTAAACTAAGGATCCTATAAAAAGACAAACTAGGATTGTTGGCCTCATTTTTAAATGAGGTTGAATTTATCCTCTTAGAGCTTAAAGTATATCTACATTTTTATACTATAATAATCTACCCATATCTTATTCTTTATAAGCTAGTGAGTGTGATTAGTCCGAATAAGTCCATATGAAACAATTCTTAGGGTTTAAAAGTAGAAATTTGATTCCTAGATTTAAATGAAATGGGACTTTGCTTTCCTAATTAAAAACAAAGAAAGAAAAAGAAAATCCTTATAGAAATCTAGTAAGAGTAACACTATAACCATGCTTTACTTAGATAATATCGACCCAAAATGCATATTTACATGGAAAAAAAGCTTGCACCATAACCAACTGGCAACATAATTATTTTTAAGCACTTAATATTGTTAGACATCAATCACATTTTGTTAAACTAGTAAATATAATTTTATCTATATCTATCAAAATAGACTTCATCAAGCATCTTAACCAGACTATAATAGGACAAGAATTGAACTTCATACCATTACCATAATGCTAGTTGTTGCTGATAAGATATGATTTAAACTATCAACTACTATAACCTTCCTGATGCAGTAGGAGCCATAGCTAATGTTAATGGAGCCGATTATCTTCCTATGCGTATTATCTCCTAATGATATAAAACCACCACAATTGGTTATAATATATTGAATAATGAATGATCTCCAATCATATTTCTTGAGTATTTAATGTCTAAATACCATCTAACTTCACTCTTGAAAGTATTCCTACACAAAAATTAAATTTTTTGCTTTGGGAACCCTAGTTACTTTGGGTCCACCAATAGAGTGAGTACTATAGAAGGAACACAAATTACATATGTATAAGTGATAGTAGGAATCCAAATAAGTTAGGGTGCATTACGTATAAATTATGTACTATTTATTATATTAAAATTTAGTAAAACATGTATTATTTTGGTTGTATTTGTGCAGAAAATGCTCAGGACAAGGAAAAAATTCTCAAGTATTGAATGAGTGCTACAATACATTTAGATTCAGTGCCAAAACATTGCCATCTACAATTCCCTAGTGCATAAACCAGACTTTACAACACGGGCCACTCTAGAATTTTAGAAACATAAGCATCGTGGTGGAGCTAAGGTTAGCTTAATATTAAATCAAAGTGCTACTAAGCTAGAAATTAGTGCTAATGCACTTTAGTCTCGAGAAATTAAATGTTGGAGTGGCAAGCTTCACGATGCCATAATGTCAGCTAGAACTTTCAAGCACTACCGCAATGAACTTTTACAGCACTGTGGTGGAGTAGTTGCCAAAATGAGGAGTCACACCAACTAAGCCAAAAGACTTCTCATTTAAGCCATTAAATGCGCTAGGTTAGTGCAACACCATAGTGGAGAAAGTTCAATAGTGTTGAGGCATTAGTTCATCTTATAACGCAGTAGTGCCAACACTTTGAGCATCTTGTCCCTTGAAGCTATTCCTGCACTTATTATAAATAGAATTTTTTAGTTGTTTTGTTTAGAGTTATATCATATTTTAGTGGAGTCTTGTACTTTTAAGTGTAGTGAAGTGTAAGGGAAGCTAGGGAAGTATAATTTACTTTCATTTAGTTATCATAGCATGTATTATGTACACAATTCTATATTGGAGGAAGGAGTGTGGAGAATATCAATTGATCCTTTCAGGTGATATTTATCTTATTAATTCTCCTGTATCTTCTTCTTATATGAATCAAATAAATATGAGTTTACTTTTTGTTTTTTTCCATGTCAAGGTAAATCTTTATATTTTAGGTTAATGATATAAATGCATAGTAAGTACTAATATAGACACTTGTACCTTAAATTAGTTTATAAATGTTTTCAATATATCTCATTCTTAATTTAATACATATAATGGCTATGTGTGTAGTTAATATCTAGTGTGATATATTACCTTAATGGTGGAATATTATAATAAATAGGAGCATTAAAATGAAATATTGGCATACCTAGAAATAGGATGTTAAACCTTCGAGGTTCTATGAAGACATTATAATTATAGTAAGGCCATAAATCTCTCTTTTCATTCCTACAAGCTTGATAGAGATGTAGGGATGCATTATGCATATATATATATATATATATTAGATAGTACTAATTTAATTATAATTAAGCAGAACACTTTCTCATGGGATCGAAACTCTTCACTATCACTTTATTACTTGATCGACACGTATACTCACATATCTTGTGAGCTTTCATTATTTTATATGAAAGTAAACTTAATAATATATTAATATTAAAATCTTGCTCTATATGTAGCTTACACTGACTTTAGCCCTTGTAACATTCAAGTTTATTGCATTGTTGTTATTAACCTCATTTTTGTATGAGGTCACTTGGACCAATCAAGATCCCAGTTCTATCTAGACACTAAGATCACATCTCAACCCTTGATTATAATGTATTAAGCATTAAACTACATTTTGGTGGACCCACTTTGACCTCCAATTAATCAAGGGTCAAAATGACCAAAATGCCCCTTGGGGGCAATTTTTGATGTTTTCATAAACTTCAATATGACCTTTTCAAATCAAACATCAAAACCTCCTCCAATTCATCCTAAACCTCATTAGGAGTACATAGAACTCAAACCCATACCCTAGTCAAGCCTGGTTGATCAGGTCAACCCAAAATGACAAAAATACCCCTTAGGGGTGTGAATATTAATTTTAAATAATCATAGGATATCTAAAAATATTTAAAATTACTTGAAAATATTTTTGAATATTTAATTTTAAGACTTATTTTTAATATATAGGTTAATATATGTATATTTTAAAATTTATTTTAAAGCTATATATATATATATATATATATATATATATATATATATATATATATATATATATCTTTAAATATTGAGAGACCCCTTTGAAATATTAAGAATAGGTTGAGTATGTGAATGGAATTCATGAGTAAGGATTAGTGAATAATTGTACTAATCAAATCATTAGTCATGTTAATTAGTGTATAATCCTTGAGTGCTTAGGATGCACACACCACCCAGCTTAGGTTCTCCTAGGTTTAAGGACATGAGTGTGATCGTGCATATTTATGTATATGTATTCAAGGGTTAGCTAAACATTAATTTAATCCTACTTAACTTAGTGACATCATGAAGGATAATAATTAAGGACACGTCAAAAAAATTTAAAAAAATTCTAGAAATTAGGATACACCACCTATTGACAAGATACTTAAACCATTTAGACATAGTGACACATAAAGCACAAAAAGTTTTTCACTGATTTTTAATATTATTAAGTCCCTTAATTAATTTATTTAAGTTAATCCTTTGATTAAGCCCTTTAAAATTCTAAAACTTTTAATAAATCCAAATTAATTCCAAAAAATACATATAATATCTTAAATTGACCAAAATTTAATTTCCAACTTAACAAGAATAAAGACCCTTTGATTTGATTCTAGATTTATGTTTAATTTAATTTTAAGTGAAATTTAATATTTACTTAACTTTATTAATTAAAAATAATTAAAAATTCTTGAAAATTCCTAAAAACTTGAGAATCTCTCTTTGGGTCATTCCTGACCCTTGGAATTGATTTTAAGGAGTTGAGCGTTCATTTAAAGCAAAATTAAAAAATGCCCCTTTATTAAACTAATTAAATAATTGAATAAATATCCAAATTTCTAAAAATCAAAATTAATTTTAAAAAACTCCAAATTAAGTAAACTAAAAGGCATTCAACTCCACTAAAAATCTAATGTTTTATAAAATATTAGACACTTAGAAGTCATTCTAATTTAAAAGGTCAATAATTGGGTCAACCTTATGTCAAAATTGAAGTCAAAACTTTAAAAATTCATGATTAATTATAGAAAACTCCAAATTTAGCAAATTGAAAGCCTAATTATTTACCAAAATTTCTAATATTAAAAAAATATCAAAACTCCAGAAATCTTTTTGAATATAAAAGTCTATTTTGACCCCTTAATTTAATCATTATAATAATAAAAAATTCTAAAGTTTTGATAATTGATTTGAAATTACAGAAATTATCAATCAACATTAAAAGTATTCAACTAACCCTTTAATACATAATAACCACTCCAAAGATGAAGTTTTTAGGATGGACTATTCCGTGCTATGGGGCTAAGTGTCCTAAGGAAGCCTGGTTTCTCTAGCCTAGTGGCACAATGCCACGAACAAGTTTAGTGGAGTGTTAGACCTTAAAATTAATTAATTATAAATGATTTAACCAAGTTTATAATCCTTAATTCAATTATGTTAATTAGGTTTTTAGGCTAGACTACCTCAGGCTGTGGGCTATGTATCCTAAGAAGGTTTGGCTCCTCGAGCCCATGAAATAATGCCACCAACTGGTTAATGGAAAATTCAATAAATTTAACTTTAAAAATTAACAAAAAATTAAGATCAATTAAAATTCATTAACCTTAAAACTTTAATCAATCTAATTCACTTAAGTATACTAGTTACCATTGGGTAACAAGGCCTACGAGGGTATTAAGTTAGCCCTAAGAAAGGTGAAATAAACTTCACAACCTTAGAAAGTAACAAAGGTGGTAGCCATTTAACTTTAAAATAATATATGTTAAAATTGATTTTAAATCATTAATTCTTAAGCCTTAATTAAATATTCCCCTTAAGCCTTTCAACTAATTAGAACATTAAGTAACTTCAATCTTATATATGACATAACTTCAATCCTATATATGACATATCCAAACTACATAACCTACCGCACACACTTTAGATGATTTTCTTGTACAACCAACTCTAGTATTAGGCTAGTCTGATGTTTACTTTTCCACTGTGTGCCAGGTTTTCGAGATTGAATTGCATGCTGGTTGAAAATATGTTGTTGTGATGGTTTATTTAATTTTTTCTCTCTATGATGTGATTAATTATATGTTAGGTTTGTTGACCTCATTTTTGTATGAGGTATCAAATAGGATCCTAAAATCAATTCAAACTCAACTCAATTCATATCTCAACTTATCTAGATTTTATTCAAATCCAGACTTCAAACCCTCAAGACCAATTTAGATCCTAGGATCTATCCTGATCCTAGATCTATTCAGACCTTAGAATTTATTAGACCTTAAACCTATCTAGGTCTTAAATCAATCTAGGTCTTAGATCAAGTCTGATCCAATTCAATCTTCATCTCAAATCAATTAAGATTTCACCCATTCAATCAAATCAATCAACTTAATTCTACAACCAGCCTTCAATCAAGTTCTTATCACTCAATCTTTGGTTTCTAATCATCCATATGTCAATCACTTCAACAAATCCAAATCAATCATCTAATCTTCAATCTTCTAGCCTCCATTCAATCAACATTTAATCATATATTCAATATTCAATCAACTTCTAACATCTACAATCTTCTACTATAGTCACATACCCATTTTTCAATCATCTCAAATATAGTTCAATCAGATCAATCCAATCACATCCAATCATACTTTAAACATTCATATAATCAACATTGACTAAACTACAATCACTTGATCAAACTCAATCTAATCGAACTCAATCATCATACATGATTCCAATCAACCATTCTATTATATCAAAACAAACTTCAAAATATAGCTAAGAGACTTCCCAAACATGCTTTGAGTCCAACCATCATGGCCTGACTCAGCCAACCCCTAAAGCATGATCAAATCACATAACATAGGGACTTCCTTTGCTTATATATCAAACCAACACTTCCAAACCCTTCATAATCCATCAAATTTATACCTAAACACTACCTACATTCTATCCTATCAACATTGCCTAAAGTTGACCAGTCAAACTAGTCAACTTAACGCTCAAAATCACTTTCCTAATCAATCTTTATTCAAACTCCTTGTCCATTGATGTACTTTTCTTTTAAAACCCTGCCATCATTCCCTAATCCTCATCTGCATGCCACCTTAGCCACCCAACTCAAGTTGACTTGGTCAACTTAAATAAACATGGTCAAACCAACCCACTCAGGCTCAATTCTAGAACCTTCTTAGGACTTAGTCTAGCCTAACCCAGCCATTTATTTTGCCTCTAGCTCAACCCTAACGTCTTGTGGTCCCCCATGCACTTGGGAAGGACAACCCATCCTTGCCACCTGAGCAGCACGCTCTCTGCTCCTCTAACCACCTGATCCAGGTGTCAAGCATCCAAGTCATCCATCTGATCGATCCTAGCCCTTGGTTTTGGCTCCAAGCAGCTGAATAGGCAAGAGGGACTAGATCAATTCATTCGAACCTATCTCCCACTCTAGTCATTCCCCAGAGCTCTTAAGATTTTGTTTTCATTTCTCTGAGTTTCCTCCACATCCTGAGCATGACCCCTGATGTTTGGAGCTTGTCGAAGAGGAGATCGAAGCCGAGCCGAGAGAGTGTTCATCCAAGCTATCCCTGCTCACTGAAGAAGCTTCCTCCGAGTTCGAAGTCTTCAAGGAAAGTGAGCACGATCAATCAACAAGGTCAACAAGATCTTAATCATCCAAAATCATCCTTTATATTATGGTAAATCTTAAACCCTAGGTAGTTTTCTAGGTTCTTAAATAACTCACTAAGTATTACATCAAAAACCTAGAAAACTATCCCCCGCTCTTTCTTAGACTCTAATATACCTCTGTTAAAATTTTTACGTCGTTTGGATCAGTGATTTGTGAAAATGAAACAAAAAAGGATCCTAGGGTTTGCGGTTTAACTGAGTGGGGAAGACGAAATCACGGTCGTCTGTTCATCCCATTTGATACGGACGATCTTGATTATGTTGTTTTAAAGGTTTGATCCAACCTTTAAAAAAGAAATGGATGGACAGATCTCGTCCAGATCTCGTCCTGCTTCATCTGATCCATTCATTTGAAACTGTGAATCAGATCTGGCCATTCGATCATTCTGAATATAGATGAACTGTGGGATCCGATCTCAACCGTCAGATCAGAACTGCGGAAGATCGAACAGTCTCAAATCCAGCTGAGCTGGTTAAGTGGCAGGTCCCGCTCGACCGTCGCTATCCGTATAGACATCCCTGCGTGCGCCGCGTGTCCCGGTCAGCACCGTCGTTTGACTGACATTTAAAATATTCAAAATAATTTAGAAAATCACTCAGAACTTCAAAATTGCATAGGAATTTCATTTCTTGTCCAAATTTGGAGTTCTTGGGCTCATTTTGTTTCTCTATTTAAATGCTATATTTTAAAAATAATTAAAAAAAATATTTTGACCAATATTTTATTAATAATTTCAATAATACAAAAAATCTAACTTTATTTTTAAATAAAAATATATAAATATTTTCTGGCTGAAATTTGACAGAGGAGTTCTAGGGTCTAATGTTTGTGTTCCATATTTTTTTTAAGTCATTTTGATGCAATTTCACTTAGTTTATGAATTTACAAAATCCTAAGTCAAAATGTGATTTAGATTTTTGGAAATTCATAAATAATTCAAATTAAATCCATTCCAAGCATGTTAGAGTTCTATGAAATCAGTGTAAAGTCATCCTTTCATTGAAAATAGGTTTAGATCTTGATCATGTATAGTTTAGTTAAAATTTGCCTTCAAATATCATGCTTAATCTAGTTTAAATAATTAATAGACTATACTTTATCATTTCATCAAATTAGATTGATTCTTGATTTAGGGATATGACGCATATATATATATATATATATATTCCAAAGTCACCTAATTCTAATTTGATATATCTGTTCCTCTTTAGTAAATTGATTGAGTTTATAGGTCATTAAATGACCTATAACTATAATAATTCACTATATTCATTCCATAGAGCATTTGGGCACTTTTATTGTTCATGATTGTTAACTTTTTGTTGTGCTTTTAACTTGTGTTCAAAGGGTTAGTATACTTTGATTGTTAACCTATAACCTAGTGACATTAAGGATAATAATTAAGGTTGTGACTTAGTTAACTTAGATCAATCTTGGTGAACTTCACACATCCCTTTTGGGATGAAACATCAACTTAGAAAACTAGTGTCATAACCCCTTGATCGAACACACATCGATTTGACATTAATCAATTTTATAAAAACTAGTAGATTTAGGTGACTCTTCATTAAGGGTCTTAATGTTCAATAAATTCAAATAAGGAAAATAAAATTTCTAAAATCAATATAGATCTCAATCAACTCTAATCAACTATAAAACAAACTTACAATCATTCAAAATCAAGATCAAACTTAAAAATTATTAAACCTAAACTAACCCTTAATCACCCTTAACTAAACTTTAACTAAACAAACCATAATAATTGAAATAAAATTCTTTAAAAATTCAAATTGATTCTAATTAACCTTAAAATGAATAAATAATCAATCTAAAATCAATTTTAAACTTTAATCCCATTTAAATCCTAATTAAATTCCTAAATTTCCTAAATTAAACATTAACTAGATAAATAATTTAAAATTCATATAAAATTCAAATAAATATTAAAAATATAAAAATAAATTAATTTAAAATCAAACAAAACCAAAAACATGTTAATTTTAATTTGTAATAATTTTCTAATTAAAAATCCATTAATAATTCATTAATTAAGTAATTTCTTTAATAATTCATTAAAATACTAAATAAATTCAAAAAATTTACAAAAATTAAAAAAAAACTTAATAAAAATCAGAGAATAATATATTGAATTAAAATAGATTTTTAAAATTCTTTTTAAAGTATTAATTCATTAATAATTTATTAAATAACCCATTTTATATAAATAATTAATTAAATAATATTTAAATCCTAAAATTCATTAAAATTCATTTTATGGCCAAGAAAATTTAGAGATTAATTTATTCAATTTAATTAAATTTTTGTAATAATTTTCTAATTTAATTTCATTAATAAATCATGCATTCTTAACTAAATCACTAAAAAAATTCTACAAATGCTTGAAAAAATTCTAAATATTATAATAAAATTAATTAAAATTTAAATTAAATTCTAATTCATTTAAACTAAATTTGTTTGATAATTTAATTGATTAAGATTCATCTTAATCAATCAAGTTTGATACTTAATTTAGATTAAATGAATTAAGGTCTTTAATGCCTAAAGTTTGATTCCTTTCGGAGTGCTTTAGGCATTTTCACTTAAAGAGGCCTTTAATACACATAAATAACAAAGAGATCTCCTATGTATTGTGCATGACTCCTTTTAGGAAGGTGTTGCAACCCATGACCCCGAGTTTGAGATTTTGTTGATGCCAAATAATGAGTGTTTTGGATCAACTTTTCATTGAATATTATTTTATTTGCTATTGTCCTTGAGTACTAACATTTCAGAAAGATCACAAGTGACTCAGGACGAAAGGAAGACTCAAGAACGGGTAGATTAGGAGTATGAGTCAGACATTATATTTTTCTATTTTATTTTATTTTTTACTTTATTGAGTCTGGCCACAAAATGCATAAGAGTAAGAGCAACCATGCACACACACAGGGGGAGAGTTTGTTTTTAACTGCAAAATGTAATAAAATTTCTTCTCTGGAGATCATACTGTACGATTTTAATTCGTACCGTACGATCCAAGCTATGTGGACGATTCTATTAATAGATCGTACTATACGAATCTCTTCGTACTGTACGATATGTTCAGATCCAAAACCCTAGCCGTAGTTTAGTTTAAGTAAGTGATTTTGCGCCGTTCGTACTGTACGAACATGTTCGTACTGTACGATCTATTTTAAATACTTACTTAAATTAACCCGTGATTAGTGCATGAAATCCAGGCCTAATTAAATTTTAAACATCGTACTATACGAACCAGATCGTACCATACAATGAACAAAGATGAAGTATGATCATCCCGGATATCGTCCTGGACGATCTCTTGGTTTTGTCACATCGTACTGTACGATCGTAATCGTACCATACGATGAACAAAGACGACATCTGATCGTCCAGACCATCGTCCTGTACGAATAGTATTTTATGGATCATACCGTACAATATTATATCGTATAGTACGAATTGTTTTTGAACTGCTCGTACACCTTCGTACCAGGACAACGTCTGTTTATAAAGATCGTACTGTACGATGTGGAATCGTACTGTACGAACAGTAACGGCTACTTTTGAATTCAGAGGGTTTTTGGAGCCGTTTTTAAATGTCAATCAAGTCCTTTTTCAGTAAGAATCACAGAGGGGGTGAACGTGGTTAGAGAGGGATTCCAAGGGAGAGAGCTCTAGAGAAGTTCTTTAGGGTTGAGAGAGGAAGGAGAAGGTGAGCGTTGTGAGGGGGAAGAGGTGTGAGGGAGATCACACAGTTGCTCCGAACTTACTGCATCTTGCTCCTCCTGTGGCCCTAGAAGGATTTGAGGGAGGATCTCCAAGGGAAAGGCTCGTCTACATCCGTTACCTCGAGGTTCTCTGCCTTCTCCAGGAGGGAGAAAAACGAGAAGGTTCTCTGCCATCGCCAGGATGACGAAAATAGAGTTTGGCACTCCGCCACGCCGGGTTGGTGAAAGGGAGGTTTGTAAAGGCTTCTCCGCCTTGCCGAGGGGGGCAAAAGGAGAACTATTTTTGGTAGTGAAAATCCCGGAGCGGAGGACTCCGGGGAGTGGACGTAGGTCATATTTTGACCGAACCACTATAAAAATTCTTGGTGTGTTTTTTCCTTATCGTCATTTATTTTTTCCTTGCATTTAATTTTCATAATTATTGCGTGGTGAAATTTGTGGAAGAAAAATTTGTTAAAGTTTCGTTGTATAATTTCAAAAATAACAAAAAAAATTAGAACTCCTGTTTAGGGTTACTTTTTGTTGAGAAAAAGATTTTCACAATTCACCCCCCCCCCCCCCCCCTCTTGTCATTTAGTAATTTCAGAAGGCACTAATACATTTGGATTTGGAGATCTTCAAACAAACTAATAATACATCGAACTTATGTAGCATACACGACTCCTTAGGGAAGGTGTGTCACATTGCATTTGTAAGGTCCCTTTCTCCTTCTTTAATAAAAATTTAGGGAATCTCAAATGAATATCTATCTTCCATATATGATGAGTATTCATTCTGAAAGTCCTAGAACTTATAAATTGATAACTTCATGCACTTAGGAAGTTATCAATCTATAAGTTCTTTAAAACTAAATCAAATAACTCTAACATCTAAAATTGGAATAAATTAAAATTCAAATACACTCAACTTAAATTATAATTAAATTCCCTTTTGACCTTTAATAAATAAACCATAATAATACATGCAATTTAAATAATAATTCCTATAGGACCTATCCAAGCCACACGACCTTTTCACACACTTAGATGCTTGCTAGGACAACCAGCTCTAGCCTAGGCAAGGCCAGTGGTTTATTATGGTTTTGTTTGCGGGTGTCTTGCCTAGAGGGCACCTATGTTTGTCTTCTTACTTTCTTGTAAATCATAGCTTGCATATTTATTTTTTCATTAGTGCACCAGAGAACAGAGTGAATAAGTGAGGGCTGTGTACTTTACTTTTATGTATTTACTTTTCTGCATTTATTACTGTTCACAATGCACTCATAGCATGCATAATTACATAGTTGCTTTTACTTTCCTGCTTTTATATACCTACAAAGTAGAATATTCCTAGGGACTGATGTACTTATAAAGAGAAATGTAAAGTTTTTTATTTTCTAGATTGTTGTATACTTATTGAATCTTTAAAGTGTCTCGAGTTTGTAAAAGGATTAAAAGTTATTGCTTATACACAATCAAATGGGGCTCCAAAAAGTAATATCCTCCACTAGGAGGATGTTCCTTTTTGGAATTCCATAAAAGACTTGGAGCCTGAAGACCATAAGAAATTATATTTAATTCTATTCTCTTATAGGCTTAGAACCCAGGTTTGTTTTCGGTGGGACTTGGCCACCTTTACTTTACTGTAGACCCTGGGATGTAATCTATAAATTCTATATTAATAAAATCAGCTCTCTTTTATATATGCACTGTTTCATACATCATTAGCATTCGTGTAGATTTTCCATTTTTGTAAGCATATTATCATGTACTTGATTAAATTTCTTTAACTATTCCTTGATTCCTAGGATAGAGCCATCTCAAATCTTGCATTCATCGACGAATTATTATGATTAGGATTGTTAGCTAGCAGCCCACTCTAGGCAGGTGGTAAGTCCAGAATGTATACACTCTCTCTGCACATTCTCTCCTCTAATCAATTATTACTCTTCCAAATTAAGTGTTAAAGTTTTTAATCTAAAGCCCGAGCATGAAAATTTAAATTATCCCAAATAGTTAGTTAAATTTGTATATAATTTTAAAATTAATTAGTCTTCATTTAAATCAAGATTATTCTCTTAGGAGATGTAATTAACTATGGGGGCTTGCCCCTATAGGGAGTCTAGATCCCAGAATAATCTAAACCCTATTACAAACCTATTTTTGGATTATGATTTTGATGATAACAAATAAATCTTGTTTCACTACAACTGACTTTTTTCTACTGACTTTTCAGGACTCAAAGATCGGACGGAAATCGGAAACAGCTCAAGACTGGGTAGATTAGGATTGAGTCAGTCAGTAATTTTTCTTTTTTCTTTCTTGAGTCAATTGTAATTGCTTAAAGTGGCTGATGTTAAGTAATCCTAAACACACACACACTTGAGAGATTTAGAACTTGTGTTTTTACTCACATCGTCCCGGACAATTGAGCTCACAAAAAAAGATCTAATCTGGATTTCTTAGTTAAGGCAGCTGTAATTAACTAATCGGCCTAGACGATACCTGTATCGGCTAGGATGATATGCTCAATACAGAAAGAAATTGCCAACATGATCAATTTAGGTATTCTGTATTTTTGGAAATCGGCCAGGAAGATCATGAGATCGGCCTGGATGATATCACACAATTATGCCTAAATTGATCAAGAAATCAAGGAGGTAATTAAGGATGATTGATACAAACATATCACCTTGGACGATCTATTCTAAAATCCTTAGTTTCTTCTGGACGATAAATATCAGCCAGCACAAAATCAGGGTGATGTTCTGGCCGATCTGGATCAGACAGCTTGAATTCAGGGCGATGCTCTGGATGATTTTCCTCTGATTTGAATTGATCAACCAGGACAATCGTGAGATCGTCCTGGACGATCAAGCCAATTTTTCAATCGTCCAGTTTGCATTCAGGGCGATGCTCTGGCCGATCTCAGCGATCGTCCTGGACGATCAAGCCAATTTTTCAATCATCCAGTTTGCATTCAGGGCGATGCTCTGGCTGATCTTCTGAGATTTGTACTGATCGGCCAGGACGATTTCCATATTGTCCTGGACGATAAAGTCAACAACTTGCAATTAATGAGCTCCTTTGAAGCTCTTCTATTTAAAAGCTATTGTTCAACATTTTTGAACATCCTTAGCTACTGTCTTGACCTGAGAAAACCTAAAGGAGAGAGAGAGAGGAAGAGAGAGAGAGGATCCTATGAGGGGGAGCTGTTGAAGGGATTCACAAGGGTTGCTCCAAGCATTATTCCACTTCTTCTTTCCTAGAGTCTCTTATCCTTGAAAGGGTTGGGAGAGGTAAGTTTCAGCAAGTGATCGTGGTTCTCTGCCTGCTTTAGGATGAAGCAAAAGAAATTGGGTTCTCTATCTTGCGAGGTGTGGCAAAAAGGAGGTGTGTTTTTATAAGGGCTTCTCCGCTTAGCTGTGGGAGCTAAAGGAGAGTCACGTTGGTAGTGCAATACTCAGAGGGTGCCTCCGGAGAGTGGACGTAGGTCGAGTTAACCAAACCACTATAAACCCTTGTGTTTTTGTTTTTACTGTTTTCGCATTTATTTTCTTCCGTACTTGTTTTTGTGGTGATTTGGTTTATGACATTCGTGTTTTGCTTAAAGAAAATTTTAAATACCAATTCACCCCCCCTCTTGGTTAGCCTCGGGCCAGTTCTATAGGGCTTAACATCCCTAACAAACTTTCAAGTGGTATTAGAGCGGGATTCATAAAAACTGAGTTTGAAAACTTTTTAAATTTGATCCATGGCTAACTTTGGGAATCACAACACTATTGAAGGATATTCAATTACACGACCTTCCTTGTTTGATAACCTACCTTTTGATTTTTAGAAAACTCGTATGGCAACATTTTTACAATCTAATGATTATCGCATGTGGATGCTTATTAAAGAAGGGAATTCTCCACCTTCTCGTGAAATTAATGGAATTAAAATGGAAATTGCTTTTACTGAATGGACTTTCGATGAAAGAGATTTTGCTCAATTGAATGCAAAATGTTTGAACTGATTTTTCTATGCTTTGAAATCTGAGGATTACATGCGTGTTTCCACTTGCTCAACTGGTAAGGAAATTTGTGATAGGTTATGCATTACTTATGAAGGAACCAATGAAGTAAAACAATCCCGTTTGAACATTCTCTTGCATGACTATGAACTTCTTCGTATGAAACCTTCTGAATCTATTTCTGACATGTATACACGGTTCACTCAAATTGTTACTTCATTACATGCATTAGGAAGAGAACTTTCAAATTTATAAAAAGTGAACAAGATTTTGAGATGCTTGCCTTCATCTTTTGATGCTAAAATCACTGCATGAAAGTTTGTTAGGGATGTTAAGCCCTATAGAACTGGCCCAAGCTAACCAAGAGGGGGGGTGAATTGGTATTTTAAAAAATTTCTTTTCACAAAGAAGAAAAATCACATAAACCAAAATCACACCAAGAGAAAAATAAATACGTAAATTAAAAGTGCGGAAGCAAGAAACAAGAACACAGAAATTTAAAGTGGTTTGGTCAACTCGACCTACGTCCACTCCCCGGAGGTGCCCTTCGAGTATTGCACTACAATCGTGACTCTCCTTTAGCCCCCACAGCTAGGCGGAGAAGCCTTTACAACGAACCTCCTTTTTAACACCCCGGCAAGGCAGAAAACCTTTCTCCTTTTACTTTCTCCTAAAGCTGGCAGAGAACCACAACTAGATGCTGACTCCTTACCTCTACCGACCCTTCCACGGATGAGAAACTCTAGATGAAGAAGAAGCAGAGCGATCCTTGAAGCAACCCTTGTGAATCCCCTCACAAGCTCCCCCTCACAAGATCCTCTCTCTCTCTCTCTCTCTCCCTCTCTCTCTTTCTCTCCTCAAGGCCTTCTCAGCTCAAGGAAACAGCACAAAGGTTGTTCAAAATGTTGATCAAGAGGTCTTAAATAGAAGAGCTTCAAAGGAGCTCATTAATTGCATGTTGCCGACAATATCGTCTAGGCCGATATGGACATCGGCCTGGCCGATAAGTACAAATCTCAGAAGATCGGCTAGAGCATCACCCTGAATGCAAACTGGACGATTTAAAATTAGCTTGATCGTCCAGGCCGATCTCACGATCGTCTCGGCCGATCGGTTCAAATCAGAGGAAAATCGTCCAGAGCATTGCCCTGAATTTGAGCTGGCTGATATTTATCGTCCTAAAGTAACTAAGGTTTTTGAATAGATCATCCTGGCCGATCCTGTGATCGTCAAGGACGATATGATCATATCAATCATCCTTAATTACTCCCTTGATTTCCTGATCAATTAAGACATAATTTGAGAATATCGTCCAGGCCGATCAATGATCGGCCTGACCGATTATTTAAAAATACAATATACCTTAATTGTCTATGGCGGCAACTTCTTTCTATTATGAGCTTATCGTCCTGGCTGATACACGTATTGTCCAGGATGATCTGTTAATGACGGCTGCCTTAATTAAGAATCCTTTTTTAGACTTTCTGTTTTAAGCCTGATCGTCCAGGACGATGTAAATATCATCCTGGCCGATATGAGTTAAAACAGAATTTCTAAGTCTCTCAAGTGTGTTTGTGTGTGTAGGGTTACTTAGCATCAGTCTCTTGACCATTACAAATAGACTCAAGAAGAGAATAAACAAAGTACAGACTGACTCAACCCTAGACCTACGCAATCTTGAACTGGCTTCATTTGTTCGTTCGATCTTCGATTCCTGAAAAGTTAGAAGTAACAAGCAGTCCAAGAGAATCAATAGTGTTTGTCAATCATCAAAACATAAGTCATGAAAATAGATTTGCAACAATCTCCCCCTTTTTGATGATGGCAAAACACTACGAAGATAATTAGCAGTAAAATTTCAGGTTTGGTAATTGTAAAAGCATCATAAACTTCTTCCCCTTTTGACATATCAAAAAGGAAGAGGGAACACAGAAGAATAATAACACATCACAACAAATTTTTTTTTTTTAACCAAGGCATGAAGATGATGTAGTATTCCATGTAATTGATTTAAAAACTTATAGGTTAATGAGTTAACAATCTCAACAATTCCTAGAATAGCAGAATATCTGATCATGGTTACCCTTAGCTTAGACATTTTCTTAGGGAAGAATCATCTTTTGAAATCAATGACCTAACTCAAAGAATTAATTGAATATGAGAAAAAGGATCCATCCATTACTTGGTTTAAGAAAAAACTATCTTTGTAAAATAATGAACCAAAGTAAATTTGTCACGATCGCAAAATAATCGATATCAAGTCTTTGAGAACCAAAACTACTAAGTTCTAAAAGATTTAAAAAGAGAGAATAGCTTGCTTTTGAGTGGGCTCATTTTATGCCTCTTGTCAATTTGAGTGGCGCATTGCGCATCTTTTTATTTTCGATACACTTTTGTGTATATTTTTCAATTTGGCGTCATTGTGCTTCTTTTGTTGGCATCAATGGCCAAAAAATTTTTTATTTTTGCAAGCTACATTCTCTTTTATAACCTCTTAAAAAATTCTTAGTTGTGAATATATCTTCTCAGATATTAGAGAATATGAGCTCTCTCTCTAACATAGGGAAGAATTACCACAAATAGAATCAATAATCAAAGACAAGGATAACGAGGGATCTTGATGTGACAAAAAGACTTTGAACATTATAAATATAAGATAGATTTGCTTAAGCAAGTTTAAGAAAAGATCTTAATTTCATACACAATCTTTAATTTGAAATAGATTTTTGATTAGAAAAGAAAACTATACCACTAAAATAGGTTAGAGTAAGAGACACAATCACAAAATATTTTTACCATCTAAGAGATTGAGAGATAAAAAATACATTGGCTATAAATTTTCAAAAACAAGGGCATGGAATATGTTATCATTTCAGCGATGATTTTGAAAAAAAACAAAAAAAATAAAAGGAAAGTAAAACACAAAAATAAACTAAAAATAAAAACAAAAGCAAAGGAAAGTAACTAAAAGATCAAATTTCATGCATTTATATCAATCACACCCAATCTGGTCCTTAAGGAACTGAAAGTGTCAAAGGCCAGTGGTTTAGTAAAGATGTAAGCCAATTGATTTTCAGTTATCACATGGTGTAACTCAATGTCTCCCTTAGTCACATGATCTCTAATGAAGTGATGCCTAATGTCAATGTGCTTAGTCCTTGAATGTTGGATAGGATTCTTAGAGATGCATATGGCACTAGTGTTGTCACAAAAGATTGAGATGGTGCCTACCGGTAATCCTAAATCCAATACCTGTTGTTTCAACCAAAGGACTTGAGCCACATAACTTCTAAGAGCAATGTATTCAGCTTTAGCAGTGAAAAGTGCAACAGAGTTTTGCTTCCTACTAGACCAAGAGACTAAAGATTGTCCAATGAATTGACAAGTTCTTGAAGTGCTTTTTTTATCCACCTTGCATCCTGCAAAATCAGAGTAAAAAAATCCAATAATTTCAAAAGAAGTGCTGTGTCTAGGGTACCAAATCCCTAAGCCTTGTGTCCCCAAAAGGTATCTAAAAATTCTCTTGACAGCAGTCACGTGGGACTCCTTAGGGTCAGCTTAAAATCTAGCACAAAGGCAAACACTAAACATAATATCAGGTTGGCTCGCAGTCAAGTAAAGTAAAGATCCAATCATGCCTCTATACTTCTTCTGATCAACAGACTTACCACTTGGGTCCTTGTCCAATGGAGCACTAGAAGTCATGGGAGTGTTAATTGGCTTGGCTTTGTCCATCTCATATTTCTTCAAAATGTCCTTTATGTATTTTGTTTGATTTAAAAATATTCCATCCTCCAATTGTTTTATGCTAAACCCCAAAAAGTAGGACAATTCTCCCATTAAACTCATCTCAAACTCTCTACTCATTGTTTTAGAAAAATCATCACATAATTTTTTATTAGAAGATCCAAAGAGTATATCATCCACATAAATCTGAACAATGAGTAAATCATCTCCAACTCTCCTAAGAAAAAGGGTGGTGTCTACGCTCCCCTTGACAAACTTCCTCTCTAGTAAGAATGTGCTAAGCCTCTCATACCAAGCTCTTGGTGTCTGCTTTAAACCATATAAAGCATTTTTTAATTTAAAAACATGATTTGGAAATTGGGAGCTCTCAAAACTTGGGGGTTGTTCTACAAGCACATCTTCTTTTATTTTTCCATTTAGAAAGGCACTCTTGACATCCATTTGAAAAAGCTTAAATCCTTTATAACAGGCAAAGGCTAATAGCACTCTAATGGCTTCCAATCTAGCTACAGGGGCAAAAATCTCCTCAAAGTCTATTCCTTATATTTGGTTATACCCCTTAGCCACTAATCTTGCTTTATTCCTATCTACCACTCCTGAATCATTCACCTTGTTCTTGATGACCCACTTTGTCCCAACTATACTTTGTCTCTTAGGTCTTTCTACAAGCTCCCAAACATCATTCCTAACAAATTGATTCAATTCTTCTTGCATTGCTATAATCCAAAACTCATCAGTAAGGGCTTGGTTAATGGTGGTGGGTTCAGTCATTGAGATAAAGGCAGAGTGGTTCACCTCCTTCCTAAGTCTATGTCTAGTCTTAACTCCACTAGAAGGGCCTCCTAAGATCAAATCCTTGGGGTGACTTGTAGAGTATCTCCAATCTCTAGGCAAAGTGTGTGAAGGTCTAACCCTTTCATCTAAATCAAAATTTTCTACACCTTGGGTGACTTCTCCTACTCCTTTATTATTTAGGTGTTCTATCCCCTTCCCCAAATTTTCTACTCCACTTGTAATCTCTCCAACATCATCATCTTCTACTCCATGTTTCTTAGGATCAGACTCATCAAATAATACATGGGTTGTCTCTTCCACCATCAAAGTTCTCTTGTTAAACACCCTAAAAGACTTTCCAATACTAGAATATCCCAAGAATACTCATTCATCAGATTTAGGATCAAATTATCCCAAGTGAGACTTCCCATTGTTGTGAATAAAAACCTTACAACCAAAGACATGAAGGTGGGAATGATTGGGAGTCCTACCCTTAAGGATCTCATAGGGTGTCTTTTCTAATTTGGTTCGGACATTCACCCTATTCAACACATAACAAGCTGTGTTAACCGCTTCAGCCCAAAAGTATTTTGGAAGTGAATACTCAGCAAGCATGGCTCTAGCGGCTTCCACCAAGGTCCGGTTCTTCCTTTCAGCTACCCCATTCTGCAGAGGGGTCCTAGGAGCTAAAATATTATGGCTAATCCCCTTTTCCTCACAAAAATCTCCAAATCTCTCATTCTCAAACTCTTCCCCATGGTCACTATGGATGGTCAAAATCTCACAACCTAGCTTTTTCTGAATCCAAGTAGAAAATGTTTTAAACTCCTCAAAAGACTCATTTTTATGTGAAAGAAATCTAGTCCAAGTGAACCTCGAGTAGTCATCAACAATCACAAATCCATTGACTTTCCCTCCCAGGCTGGCAGTGCTAATGGGTCCGAACAAATCCATGTGAAGGACTTCTAAAGGTCTAGAGGTGCTAATGTCCTTAATGGGGTGAAAGGTGGAGTGGACTTGCTTTCCTAGTTGACAGGCATCACAAAGGTGGTCTTTTGAAAACTTGAGTTTGGGGACACCTCTAACTAGGTCTTTTTGGGTCACTTTCCTAAGGGTTTTCATACTTGCATGACAAAATCTCCGGTGCCACAACCAAGAATCATCAATCACAGTTTTTAAGCAAAATGAAGCAGCACATTCAATGTTATTTAAATCAAGAATGTAGACATTGTTGATCCTCTTTCCCTGCAAAATAGTGTTGTTACTTAAACTTACAATGCATGAATTTGCTAAGAATTGCACGATGGAGCCTTTGTCACAGAATTGACTGATGCTGAGCAAGTTGTGCTTCAATCCATCTACAAGCAAAACATTTTCAATCATAAGGTTCTTGGAATTACCAATTATACCTGCGCCTACCACCTTCTTGGTGGTGTTGTCTCCAAGAGTAACCTTGCCTCTAGTCCTGGACTCTAGTACCACAAACTGATTGACATCACCAGTCATATGTCAAGAGCATCCACTGTCCAGGTACCACATACTCTCACGAGGCCTTTTGTGAGAGCCCTCTTGCAAAATTACCAATTATTAGATTTAGGAACCCAAGCAGGTTTGGGTTCCATCTTATGAAGAGTAGAATGCAATGTATGTGTGATATGCTGTGGATCATGCACCTTAGGTCTCCACACCCAATGTGTACTATGGTGAACTGTGCAAGTGTGTGAGATGTGTCCTAGCATGCCACATGAAAAACATCTAACTCCAGGAAAGGGATTTCTTAAGTGGTTTGAGTTATAATGCCCCTTCCTAGGTTTTGGAAATTGATCAAAAGTGGGTGTCATCCTAGTTTTCTTACATGCTTCTAATTCATTTTGAATCTTCAAACTAGTGCTCTTTAAGACTTCATTTTCAATCCTCAAATTTTTCTCCATCTCCTTAGACTTCTTAAAATCAGATTCAAGTGATGTGTGTGAAACTTTTAATGCATCATGCTTTTTAACTAGTTCACAATGATGTTTATTTAACTCATCAAATTCATGAAGTAAAGTCATATGATTTGAATCAATCATTTGATGGTATTTAATTAAAATTTCATGCTCTTTTTGTAGATTTAAAAATTCTAATTTCAAGCTAGCATATGTTTTCTTTAATTTCCTATATGATGCATGAATTTTTTCTGAAACTTCAAGGAGTTGATCGTAGGAAAGTTCACATACCTCTTCTTGATCAGGATTATCATCTGCCATCAAGCACAATTTTGATGTCTCATCTTCTGGTTCCGTCTCCGATGAGTCCGATGCCGAATCCACCCAAAATGCTTTTTGTATTCTCATCTTGTCCTTACTTTGCTTAGGTTTCTCCTCACCCTTTCCTTTGCTTGAATGATCTTGAAGTATAGGGAAATCAGTTCTCACGTGTCGTGATTTTCTGCATTCATAGCAAACAGCATCAGAAGATCCTTTAGAATTTTTATGATCCCTACCTTTTCTCCAATGATGCTTTTGTTTCTTTCTTAAAAAGCTTTTGAATTGCCTTGTGATGAAGGCAACTTCATTGCTTTCAGACCCGAAAGATTCAGAATCTGATTTGTGCGCCTTCAATGCAACTATTTTCTCCTTCTTCTTCTCACCTGCATCAAGATTTCTTTGATTCACCTCTTGCTCGTAAGCAATGAGTAAGCCAAGTAAGTTATTAATAGAATAAGTGTTCAAATTCTTAGATTTGGTGACTACAATTAGGGGTGCAAATGAGTCGAGTCGAGCTCGAGTCGGGGGGTGTTCGAGTCGAGCTCGATAATCAAAACCCGAGCTCGAGCTCGAGCTCGAACTTGAGTCGAGCTCAAAATACGAGCTTGAGCTCGACTCGTTTTCATATCGAGCGGCTCGTCGAGCTCGGCTGTCGAGCCCGTCCTAACATCCGTCATCTTGAGAGTTGAGACCCGAGTTCCGCCCTCCTCATCGCGTCCGTCGTCATCCAAGCTCTACCGTTGAGATTGTCTCCCGAACTCGTAGCATCCGCTGTCGAGAGAACTGATGTCCCGAGATGGCGAGAACCAACAAGCTCTAGATGAACTCTGTCGTCGATATCCATCACCCTAAGCTTGGAGTTGTGTCCTCCCGTCGTGCCGACCTCGTCCGCCGTCAAGAACTGATGTCCCAAGATCTGAGGAGCTCTGGAAGAGCTATGCCGTCGATATACATCGCCTGAGCTCGCAGTCGCGCCCGCCCATCGTCCCTAGCTCATCCGCCGTCCAGAACCGACGTCCCGAGATTCGACGAGCTCTGAACGAGCTACGCCGTCGATATACATCATCCTGAGCTCGCTGTCACGTCCACCAGTCATCCCAAGCTCATCCGCCGTTGATCCGCGCGTGCTCCATCATTGTTTGGATTTCTCGCCCGCGATATTTAGATTTCCCGAATCCCGCCCGCGAGCTCGGACATCGAGCTGCTCGTCGAGCCGACGAGTCGAGTCCGACCTATGTTCTAGCTCGAGCTCGATTAGCTGTCGAGCTCGAACTCGTGTTTGAGCTCGACTCGCGAGCTCGATAAGCTCGGCTCGTCAAGCCTGTTATCGAGTCGAGTTCGAGCTGGCTCGCGAGTCGACTTGACTCGGTTGCACCCCTAATTGCAATAATTTTAGCATCATATGACAAAGGCAAGCATCTCAAAATCTTGTTTACTTTTTTATAGTTAGAAAGTTCTTTTCCTAATGCATGCAGTGAAGTGACTATCTGAGTAAACCTAGTGTACATGTCAGAAACAGATTCATGAGGTTTCATACAAAAAAGTTTGTAATCATGCAAGAGAATATTCAAACGGGATTGTTTAACCTCATTAGTGCCTTCATAGGTGATACACAATTTATCCCAAATCTCTTTACCAGTTTGGCAAGTGGAGACACGCATATAATCCTCAGATTTTAAAGCATAGAAAAAATAGTTCAAACATTTTGCATTCAATTGAGCTAAATCTCATTCATCGAAGGTCCATTCAGTAAAAGCAACTTCAGTTTTAACACCATTAATTTTACGAGAAGGTGAAGAGTAACCTTCTTTGATAAGAATCCACATGCGATAATCAGTAGATTGTAAAAACGTTGACATGTAAGTTTTCCAGAAATCAAAGGGTAAGTTGTCAAACAAGGGAGGTTGTGTAATTGAATAACCTTCCGTAGTGTTACGATTCCCAAGGTTAGCCATGGATCAAAATTCAAAAAGTTTTCAAACTCAATTTTTATGAATCCCGCTCTAATACCACTTGAAAGTTCGGTAGGGCTGTTAAGCCCTATAGAACTGGCCCAAGCTAACCAAGAGGGGGGTGAATTGGTATTTTAAAAAATTTCTTTTCACAAAGAATAAAAATTACATAAACCAAATTCACACCACGAGAAAAATAAATACGGAAATTAAAAGTGCGGAAGCAAGAAACAAGAACACAGAAATTTATAGTGGTTCGGTCAACTCGACCTACGTCTACTCCCCGAAGGCGCCCTCCGAGTATTGCACTACAATCCTGACTCTCCTTTAGCCCCCACAGCTAGGCGGAGAAGCCTTTACAACGAACCTCCTTTTTGCCACCCTGGCTAGCCAGAGAACCTTTCTCCTTTTGCTTCCTCCTGAAGCTGGCAGAGAACCACAACCAGATGCTGACTCCTTACCTCTACCAACCCTTCCACGGACGAGAAACTCTAGATAAAGAAGAAGCAGAGCGATCCTTGAAGCAACCCTTATGAATCCCCTCATAAGCTCCCCCTCACAAGATCCTCTCTCTCTCCCTCTCTCTCTTTCTCTCCTCAAGGCCTTCTCAGGTCAAGGCAGCAGCACAAAGGTTGTTCAAAATGTTGAGCAAGAGCTCTTAAATAGAAGAGCTTCAAAGGAGCTCATTAATTGCAAGTTGCCGACAATATCGTCCAGGATGATATGGACATCGGCCTGGCCGATCAGTACAAATCTCAGAAGTTCGGCCAGAGCATCGCCCTGAATGCACACTGGATGATTTAAAATTGGCTTGATCGTCCAGGCCGATCTCATGATCATCCCGGACGATAAGTTCAAATCAGAGGAAAATCATCCAGAGCATCGCCCTGAATTCGAGCTTGCCGATATTTATCGTCCTGAAGTAACTAAGGTTTTTAAATAGATCGTCTAGCCGATCCTGCGATCGTTCAGGATGATATGATCGTATCAATCATCCTTAATTACTCCCTTGATTTTCTAATCAATTAAGACATAATTTGAGAATATCGTCCAGGCAGATCAATGATCGGCCTGGCCGATTATTTAAAAATACAGTATACATTAATTGCCTATGGCGACAACTTCTTTCTATTTTGAGGTTATCATTCTGGCCGATACACGTATCGTTCAGGACGATCTGTTAATGACGGCTGCCTTAATTAAGAATCCTTTTTTAGACTTTCTATTTTAAGACTGATCGTCCAGGATGATGTAAATATCGTCCTGGCCGATATGAGTAAAAATAGAATTTCTAAGTCTCTCAAGTGTGTGTGTGTAGGGTTACTTAGCATCAGTCTCTTGACCATTACAAATAGACTCAAGAAGAGAAAAAATAAAGTACAGACTAACTCAACCTTAGACCTACGCAATCTTGAACTGGCTTCATTTGTTCGTCCGATCTTCGATTCCTGAAAAGTTAGAAGTAACAAGCAGTCCAAGAGAATCAATAGTGTTTGTCAATCATCAAAACATAAGTCATGAAAATAGATTTGCAACACTACAATCACTGAATCTAAAGATTTGAATACGTATTCGATTGACAACTTACTTGGCTCACTCATTACTTACGAGCAAGGAGTGAATCAAAGAAATCTTGATGCAGGTGAGAAGAAGAAGGAGAAAATGGTGACACTGAAGGCGCATAAATCGGATTCTTACTCTTCCGGGTCTGAAAGCGATGAATTTTCCTTAATCACAAGGCAATTCAAAAGCTTTCTAAGGAAGAAGCAAAAGCATCATTCAGGAAAAGGTAAGAATAATAAATATTTAAAGGGATCTTCTGATGTTGTCTGTTATGAATGCAGGAAACCCGGACATGTGAGAATTGATTGTCCTACACTTGAAGATTTCCCAAGCAAAGAAAAGGGTAAGGAGAAACCTAAGTTAAGGAAGGACAAGAAGAGAGTCCAAAAGGCGTTTTGGGTGGATTCTGCATCGGATTCATCAGAAACGGAACCAGAAGAAGAAATAACAACCTTGTGCTTAATGAGAGAAGATCATCTTGATCAAAGTGATGAAGAAGAGGTATGTAAACCAACTTATGATCAATTGTTCAAAATTTGTAAGAAAATTCATCCATCATACAAAAAACTTAAAAAGACTCATGCTAGTTTAAAGTTGGAAATTTTGAATTTACAAAATGAATATGAAATTATTCTCAAAGATTATTCTATGATTGATTCAAATCACATGGCTCTACTTGATGAATTTGATGATTTAAATAAAAAGCATTCAGAATTAATTAATGAGGACGATGCATTAAAAGTTTCACACACCTTACTCAAATTTGATTTGAAGAAATCTAAAGAAATAGAGCACAACTTAAGGATTGATAATAATGCTTTAAAAATACTAACTTGAGGCTTAAAGATGAATTGGACTCAATTAAGAGAAATTGGATGACACCTACTTTTGATCTAAAGCCAAGACCTAGGAAGAGGCATTACAATCCAAACCATTTAAGAAATCCTTTTCCTGGTGTTAGATGCTTTTCATGTGGCTTGCTAGGACACATCTCATACACTTGCACTATTCACCGTAGTACACATTGGGTATGGAGACCAAAATTGCATAATTCACAGCATAGCACACATGCATTACATTCTACTTTTCATGAGAAGGGACCCAAACCTATTTGGGTTCCTAAATCTGTTAGTTATTGATTCTTGCAGGACTGCTCTCACCAAAGACCTCGTGAGAGTATAGGATACTTGGACAAACGGAGGCTCGCAACTCATAATTGCTTAAACTTGCTACTTAACAAATTCTTGAATTGCATTTTGATTATTGCTATATTTTTGTTTTTGTGATAGTTTTTGTTTAGTTGTTTTAGTCGTTTTTTATTTTTGTTTTCTTTATGGTGATTTTTCTTTGTTCTTAAACTTTGGAGATTTATGGCCAATGATTAGCATTTCTAAATCGGTTAAAGGGAGAAAACACCGTTGATGGTTTCCCTCCCTCAAACCTCTTTTGGTGATATAGTTTTCTTTTCTAAACAAAAATTATATCTCATTTTAACAAATGGTTTTTGAAATTAAGATCTTTTTTTATCTTGCTACAATAGTCTATCATATATGTATGATCCAAAGTTCTTATATATCTTTCAAGTTAATTGAAATCTTGCCATTGCACTTATCATATGATTTTGATTTTCGTTTTGTGGTTTGTTCTTCCTTATGTTAGAAAGAGAGCTCCTCTTCTCTAATATCTTGAAGATATAATCACAACTAAGAACTTTTTTTTAAGGGTTTGTTAAAGAGTTTTTAGCTTGCAAAAATTATAAAAAAAAAGGGAAAATGGCCAATGACGCCAAATTGAAATGAAAAATATATACACAAAAGTGTATCAAAAATCAAAAGATGCTCAAAGAGCTAATAAAAGTGACAAGAGGCATAAAATGAGCCCACTAAATTCAAGCTATCCTCTCTTTTTAAAACTTTTAAAACTTAGAAGGACTCGTTGGTTATTTGATATTTTCAAAGGCTTAATTTCAAATTCCATGGTAGAGACAAATTACTTTGGTATACTATTTTATAAGATATTTTATTTGTAACCAAGTTTTGAATGAATCTTCTTTTTATTCAATTTATTCTGAGTTAGACCTCTTGTTTTCAAAAGACAATTTTTATCCTGAAAGAAGTCCAAGCTAAGGTAAACAGGATCGAATTTTCTACCATTTTCAGATTATGACATTATTAACTCATTGATCTTTCAAATCTTTAAAATTTAATTATTTGGGAAATTTGTCATATGCTTGCTTTGCTAAAAAAAGAAAAAAATTAAAAACCAAAAACTTCATTTTTTTTTCTTTTCTTATTTTTATCTGTTTTTGTTGTTTTTAGTTTGTATTTATTTTTGTTTAGGGTTTTCTTTAATCATCTCTATCTTTCCTTGGTTTTCAAATCTTGTCACATCATCCTGGCTGATATCTCTATCATCCTGGACGATATGATAATTTCTCTTCAAAATTTCATCTACTGAACTTTTCTGAGCTTTCTGTAACTAATCGTCCCGGACGATCAATTATCATCCTGGCCGATATGATCGAACTCTATTACAATCATTTTTTATCGTCTTGGCCGATATAATTTTTATCCTGGCCGATGCCTTTATGGTCATCATCCTGGCCGATACACTAGATCGCCCTGAACGATCCACGTGTCAATACGTTTAAAATCCTTAAAATTGGCCCCAGACGATCCATTATTGGACAATCATCCTGGCCGATCCACTGTTCATCCTGGACGATACACATGGCACAGATTTAAAATATTTTAACTTCATCCAGTATGATCAATTATTGTGCATCGTCCTGGCCGATACACCTAATCGGCCTGGATGATATACTTTTTCAACGGTTGTCTAGCTTGACTCCTCGGGACGATCACCTGTGTCTAATCGTCCTGGTCGATATCTGATCAGCCTGGCCGATCGGACCTCCTTTTTGACTAATCGTCCTGTATGCAATAATTGAACCAAATCATCTTGGATGATTATGCAATCGTCCTGGACGATGTGGCCGTTTCTTTAAATACAAGCCATTCCAGCCATTTTTTTCACCTCAAAGCTTCTTCTTATCTCATTTTTACTCACTAATTTCTTGCTATGGCTGGTGGAAAGTGAGTCCGATAGGCTTCTGAAAGTTCCTCGAGGGCCACTCTGGACCCTCGATTCAGGGAAGTAGAGGATCAAGCAACTTATCGTTATTACAAAGAATGCAGCATCACTCTCTCCAGGATAACCAATCTTGCCTACCTTTCATATCCGGTACTAGATCTCTTCGCCTACACTTCTCTCTGCTTTATTCTTACTCTAAAAGTCCCTTTTGCCTCCGAACTTCTATTTGAATTTTTTGCAAATCTCTGGATAAATACTACCTACACTACCCTAACCTCCTATGGGAATCGACGTCCGGTCGAGATCATATATCAAGACTGTGCTGAACTGTTGCAGCTATCCACCATTGGGGATAAGCTACATTTAACTATCTCTGATCCTAACTTCAACTGGTCCGCTGCAAATCATTTTCTATGCCAAACCAACTCTCCCTTTCATGTTGGAGATATTAGCTCTCTAGTCAAAGATGCTAGGACAATCCAACATGTCCTTCGCACTTCCATAATTCCAAAAGCCGGGGACCGAATCCACATCACCCCATTTCTTTCTCTTACCACCTTTTACATCATGGCCCATAGAGATTTTAATGCTACTGATCTAATCTTTCGATACATTGATCATTTAACTACAATTCGTGATCCGGGTCATAAGAGGAAACCCAATCTGGCTTTGGGACACATCATCTCATATGTTCTTGAAACCAAATACAATCTTTAATATTCTGCTCACCCTAACCATCTGCCTCCCTGCTACTCTAACAATTTGTTCAATGTCTTTCATAGTACTCGTCTCTACCCAGGAGATGGGGAACCTTAGGGGGCCGAGGAGGAGGAGGCTCCCGCTCCCATTCTTGATCCTGTTCCTCTTCACCAGCACTCACAGTTTTACCAGATAGTAGAGAGATTTGAATGTTTGGAGACCCGTTTCGACACTTACGTTACTACATAGGAGCAGCAACATTCTGAGGACATGACCCACTACGAGCAGCACCGCACAGAGGACTTAGCCCATTTTGATAGCTACATTACTCACCAAGAAGTGGGAGATTGTTACAAACCTATTTTTGGAGTATGATTTTGATGATAGCAAACAAATCTTGTTTCACTATGACTACCTTTTTTCTATTGACATTTTAGGACTCAAAGATCAGAAGGAAATCGGAAACAGCTCAAGATTGGGTAGACTAGGATTGAGTCAGTCTGTAATTTTTGTTTTTTTCTTTCTTGAGTCAATTGTAATTACTTGAAGTGACTGATGTTAAGTAACCCTACACACACACACACTTGAGAGATTTAGAACTTGTGTTTTTACTCACATCATTCCGGATTATATTTATATCATCCTGGACGATCGAGCTCAAAATAGAAGATCTAATAAGGATTTCTTAGTTAAGGCAGTCGTAATTAACTAATTGGCCTGCATGATACCTGTATCGGCCAAGATGATATGCTCAATACAGAAAGAAATTGCCGCCATGATCAATTTAGGCATTCTATATTTTTGGAAATCGGCCAGGACGATCATGAGATCGGCCAGGACGATATCACACAATTATGCCTAAATTGATCCATCAATCAAAAAGGTAATTAAGGATGATTGATATGATCGTATCATCCTGGACGATCGTAAGATCGGCCAGGATGATCTATTCTAAAAATCTTAGTTGCTCTTGGACGATAAATATCGGCCAGCACAAAATCAGGGCGATGTTCTGGCAGATCTGGATCGGACAACTTGTATTTAGGGTGATGCTCTGGATGATTTTCCTCTAATTTGAATTGATCGGCCGGGACGATTGTGAGATCGTCCTGGATGATCAAGAAAATTTTTAATCGTCCAGTTTGCATTCAGGGCGATGCTATGGCTGATCTTCTGAGATTTGTACTGATCGGCCAGGACGATTTCCATATCATCCTGGACGATAAAGTTGGCAACTTAAAATTAATGAGCTCCTTTGAAGCTTTTCTATTTAAGAGCTCTTGTTCAATGTTTTTAAACATCCTTAGCTGCTGTCTTGACCTGAGAAAATCTAAAGGAGAGAGAGAGGGAGAGAGAGAGAGAGGATCCTATGAGGGGGAGCTTATGAGGGGATTCACAAGGGTTGTTCCAAGCATTATTCTACTTCTTCTTCCCTAGAGTCTTTTATCCTTGGAAGGGCTGGGAGAGGTAAATTTCAGCAAGTGATCGTGGTTCTCTGCCTGCTTCAGGAGGAAGCAAATGGAGTTGGGTTCTCTGCCTTACCAGATGTGGCAAAAAGGAGATGTGTTTTTGTTAAGGCTTCTCTGCCTAGCTGTGGGAACTAAAGGAGAGTCATGTTGGTAGTGTAATACTCGGAGGGAGCCTCCGGGGAGTGGACGTAGGTCGAGTTAGCCGAACCACTATAAACCCTTGTGTTCTTATTTTTACTGCTTCCGTATTTATTTTCTTCCGCACTTATCTTTGTGGTGATTTGGTTTATGATATTCGTGCTTTGCTTAATGAAATTTTTAAATACCAATTCACCCCCCCCCCCTCTTGGTTAGCCTCGGGCCAGTTCTATAGAGCTTAACATCCCTAATGAACATTCAAACCCTATTTTAGTTTCCTTTCTAAAGCAGGGGAAAGATATGTGAAATGTAGATTGTACTTTATTCATATTTTGAAAATTTACTTCCACAATCAAAGGATAGGTAGATAATTGATTTGCTTTTACAAGCAGATTAAATATCTTCTATATTTGATTATGGAAATAAATTCATAATTCATTAGTCTAATCGGGATGATAGGATAATATACTTGTCATCTTTTGGGATGATTTGTATATTCCCTGTGCTTCACTTGATTATAAAATTGAATTATAGCTTTCTTTCTTTAAAATCAATAGAAGGATATTAGTCTGCCACTCAGAGCGGTATAATATTCGACTATGTGGATTTAATTGAAAGAAAACATTTAAAATATAAATAAAGCAAAATCGCGTGAGAATAGTAGAGCACCTTCAAGAAAAGTTTCTTATAGATTTTTCTGGCGAGTCCACTGGGGATAGACTTCCCTCTCCATTTGAAATGAAGACTAAATTCTTTCTAAAATTATATATAACTTTAACTAAATATTTGAGCTATTAAATTTTCATGTAAATTTCGATCTATCTAGTCTTCTACTGTTTGCTTCGATGATTTGTATAGTTTAGTGGCTTGGGTCCTCGCGATTGATTTATAGTCAATTTTACTTTTTCGATTTGGTTTTCTATCTCAAGTTTTTTATTTATATAGTTTTATTTTCTTCTAGTCTAGTTAGACAAGCCTTGCTTGCCATTTGTTTGTTTAGTTTAGAACTCATACCAAATCATTATCGATAGTCATGGTTTCCTTAGCTTTTTCTAAAAAGTTGAGTAGATGGGCCAACTGTCAGCACCGGCATAGGTCCTAGATCCTACCGGAATGCTATCCGTTTCTTGTCTGACATTTTGAGTGTCATTTGTGTGTTTAGTTTATTTTAGATTTCTTTACAGATTTTGATTTTTCTTATATTCAATTTTGTTTCTCCGATCTCTTGCTTATAGACTTAGTCATTTCTTAGATTTTCTTCAATTTGTCTTGATTTCATCGTTGAAATTTTGATTTGTATAGTTTTCAACTCCTGTTAGTCTAGTCATTTTAGCTTTGCTTGATTTTGCATGTTTATTTATATCCTCAAAATTGTATCATCATCGATAGTCATGGTTTCCTTAGCTTTTCCTAAAAATCTGAGCAGATGGGCCAACTGTCAGCACTAGCGTAGGTCCTACATCCTACCGAAGTGCTGTCCGTTTCTCGTCTGACATTTTTAGTGCCACTTGTATGTCTAGTCATTTAGAATTCATTTCAAGTCTATTTAAAATTTTGTAAAATTCCCTTCGAATCTTCTTTGTGTCACAATACCCTCTAGATTTCTTTTCTTTTAGATGTTTTTCATGTCGTATTGGTTTTATGATAATGACTTATTGTCCTTTTATTTAAACTGTATAATTATAGAATTCCCTAAATCGAGTCAACCAAGACTGTTTGTCATTTGAATGACATTTGCATGTTTATTTTGAGTCCACTGTTTGCATGATCATGCTCACGCAAGTGAGCATAACCCATGGTTACCCAGCTTCGTCCTAAAAGCCAGGTGGATGTCCACCCGAAAATGGAGGTTTGGTCCTAGGTCTGGTAGGGGTGCTTCCCCTTTGTCGTCTAACATTTGCATGTCACTTGTGTGATCAGTAGCTTAGAATTTTTTTCGAATTTATTCGAAATCATTCCTAAATTCTTGAATTCATTATATTCGATTCTTTTTATGTATTTATTTTGGGATTCTGATGTTCTGTTTCTGATTTATGAGTTCATGTTGATTTGATTGTCCTTTTATTTAAACTATATAATTGTAGAATTCCCTAAATCGAGTCAACCAAGCCTGTTTGTTATTTGAATGTCATTTGCATGTTTATTTTGAGTCCACTGTTTGCATGATCATGCTCACGTGAGTGAGCATAACCCATGGTTACCCGGCTTCATCCTAAAAGCCTAGCAGATGTCCACCCGGAAATGGAGGTTTGGTCATAAGACTGGTAGGGGTGCTGCCCGTTTGTCGTCTGACATTTGCATGTCATTTGTGTGTCATTTGCATGCCTTAGAGTTTTCTCTTTTTCATTCGTATCCGGTTTTTGACTCAATGCGTTGAGATCAGGCTTTAGATTATAAATTTCTACTCTATTCCCCCTTTCTAATTTCATCTACTCGTGTTTGCTTATATATATACTTAATGTTTTTAAGGATAAGGGTCCTTATTGGATCCCATCTTATTCTAATTCTGATTTTCCTTTCATTCATCAAAATAAATCTCCTTCTGAATATGTACTTTGTGACTGTATCCCTCTGGTGTGGGTCCTTAATTGGACCATTTCTTCTCAACACTTCGATCTATTTAATCCTTATAATAAACTCAAATTACATTCAAATTAGTGCAACTATCGGCAGTCAGATTCATTGCATAGACTCAGAAGAATCAGTTCTTTATTTAGATCACCTTTGAATTATAGAAATGTATGGAAAATTAGTCTTCAATATCAACATCACTGCTTCTCAATCTGCTGAGGGTAATCAGATCATATTTGGATCTGGGTTTGACAATCTTCAAGTAATTATTGATGCACCACAACACGAGCTGGTGGTACCCCCAGTTGAATCCATCAGATCAACTCCTGTTCAAGTGAACACTGATGGTGGGTCTGTAGCTGCCCTTGCAATTACTAAACCTTCGGTGTTTATCCGTTTGACTTATCCTCAGTCAGCTGCCATGGCTAAAGGAAAGTCTCCTGTTGTTGCTAACTCCCCAGTCTTTGGGAATTTTGAACTGGGATCATCCTCTGCCATCCCAGAGATTACTAAGTCTCAGCGTCGTAATATGATCTATCGTATAAGGCGAAGGGTTGAGAGAGCCGAAGCTTTAAAGAAGAATTCTCTGATCACTACTACCACTGAGGCATCTAAGAATAAAACTATGGAAATTCCTGAACCATATGTTAATTCTCCTCAGTTAGCGGGTAGTAGGTTCTATCCATTGTCTGCTGCGATTGGAGAAGAGAGCATAGTGCGTATAGCACATTCTCTACCTACTCCGTTTCGGAATGACCCAATTATCCCTTCTCTTTATGAAAAGAAGAGAAAGTTCAGGACTTTATTCTGGCATCCGTCCACTCAGAATCTATGATAATCCTCCTACTCGGCATCCATCAAGGGATGAACGATATCATTCTAAGGCTAGCGAATCATCTTCTGGCTTTGATAAGAGGAGACTAAAATTCCTAAGTTAGTCATCCTCATTATCAAACCGGGAGAGGGTTTGGCGGCCCAAAATGACTCCGACACCAACTGCATTAATGAGGCTAAAGAAAGATGTGGTAGAAGAAAGATCGTTATAGAACCATTCCCTCCCAGAGAATACACTCCAGTCAACCGACATGAAGTGGGAGGCAAATCAATAGAAGAAATGGTGGATCATCTGAAAGAGAGTATCCGCCAAATTAACGAGAAAGAAGCGGCAGAAGTTGAAGATATGGATTACTAAATGTCTGGTAGTATCAACATGGTTGATACTCGTTCTTCCCTACAAAGAAAGAAGGATAAAGGTAAAGGAGAAGCAGGACCAGCTGATGCCCAGAATGATGAGGCTGATACAGCGGATTCAACTCATCATCTGCTGGAACAGTTGAGTCAGAAAGATGAACAGATACTTGGAATGGAAAAAAAGTTGGAAGAAATGATGACGATGATTTCCATTATGGAGGCTAATAATCCTCCTACCCCACAAGTACAAGTTAAATCTTCTCCTGATGAATCAGTATAATTAAACATCAAGAACAAAGTGGTCAGGATAGAAGAACCTGAGAAACTGATGCAAAAACTTGTGAATACAGAACCACCATTAGTACGATCAGTGGATATTAAAAATATGGTTGAACAACAAGTAAAGGAAGCATTATCTAAGGCCCATAACACTTCATCCATTTCAAAGGGTAGGCCCTATCCGGAAGAATATGACTTGGTTCCCTATCCAAAAGGATTCGTTCCTCCTTCCTTTAAGAACTTTGATGGTATGGGGAATCCCAAAGAACATCTAGCTCATTTTAGAGCCAGTTGTTGTAATGCAAGCGATAGTGATGCCTTATTGTTCAGACAATTTGTTAGTAGTCTATCTGGGATTGCATTTGATTGGTATGCTGAACTGCCCAATGGGTCGATCCATACCTTTAATGACTTGGAAGCAATGTTCGTTAAAAGATTTGCCGGTGCAAAGCATCACATTACTATTGTTGATTTAGTAGTAGAAAGCCAGAAGACAAGAGAAAGTCTTGTGGATTACATTCTGAGTTGGAGAAATCTTAGTATGAGATGTGAGCCTCAGTTGCTAGAACAACATGCTATAGAGTTTCTTCTAAAGAATATTCATGGTCCAGTTGCCTTTTTGCTTAAGGGTTTTACCATTAAAACTGTCGAGAAATTATTAAACAAGTCATCTAATCTTCAAGAAGAAACTTCCCAGCTTCCTTTTTCAAAAGTTGAGCTTCTTTGGAAATAAAGAAGCTAAAACCTCAGAAAGTACTAGAAAAGAAATCAGGAATCGTGTCTGTAGTAGACAAGGGAAAACAACTGATGCAAATTCAGTCATGGAATCTTAATTGACATCCTCAGTATCAACATTATAATAGATCTCAGAGTGATCAGCAGACCAGACCCCAACCTTATCTGACACAAGAACAACATAAAGAAAAGTTTGAATTCTTTATGAATAAAGTCTATCCTTTCAAACAAGAAGCAATCAAGAAAATGTTTAAGAGTCTTGTGAAGAAACCAGGATTCAAATTGCCTGAATCTAAGAGACCAGAAGAGGCTACTAAAGCAGGGCAACCAAATTTTTGTCCTTGTTATCAGATATCATGTCATGAGTTAGAAGATTGTATCACCTTCAAAGAATGGCTAGATAGGAACTATAAGGACAGTATGGTTGTGATACCCAAAGAATATTTGGTAGACCCAAATTAAGGATCTGCCAAGTGTATATTTGGTGAGCCTTCTGCACCTCCTATTTCAAAATCTAATGATAAATGTGATATAGTTTTATCCCAATCTTCTAAAAAATTCTTTAATAAATTATATCGTTCATTCTTCCAGGAACCCCTGAGAGTCCAGAATCCCACCCAGGTTGATCTAGTAACTGGTGAACAGAAGAAGAATAAAGCTCCAACCAAAGAGCCTAAGGAAGAGCAAGTTGATCAAGCTCTTGTGACCCCGAGCGAGGAACAGAAGAATGAAGCAAATTTAGGTTCAGATAAGTTAGTTATTTCTACAATGGTGAGCATGTGTCGCTCAAACCTTTAAATCTGTATGACTTTTATTTCGTCCCTCCCGGGACTAAAAAAGTAATGAAAAAGGATTCCGCATATATCATGTCTATTTTTGCTGATGAATATTTTGATCATAACTTAAATAATAATGAAAACAATTCCCAAGAGATAAATGTGAATGAAATGGATGAGGGATTCTAATACTATTGTGATAGCGACTCCCCTATTCTCGATATTGAGGGTGATCCAATTAATATAGAATTGGAACTATCTGATCCAGATACATCGCCAGAAGAAACTCAAACAGCGACCGATGATCAAGAGTTGAAGGCTATTGAGAATGCTTCATCTGAAGAACTAGTGCAAGTTAATCTTCATAGTGGTAAAGTTTTACCTCCACTAGTTGCATATACTGGTAAAGAGAAGCAAGTTACAGATAATACTAAAACTTCTAATCAACCACAATAAGGTCAAGAGCTAGAATCAGAAAATACTGAGATTCCAAAAGTTGACTATAATGTTTTAGAACATCTTAGAAAATTGCCAGTGAAATTGAGCATATATGACGCTCTGGTCCTTTCTAAAGAAATGAGGGAAGCCTTAGTTAAAGCTTTACTCGACCCAGAGATTTGTATGGCTCAGTTAGCTTCAACACAGTCTGACGAGGAAATGTTATATTTCAAGGAAGTTCTCGGTGTTACATTTTCAGGTGAAGATTTGTTATTAGGAACAGCATATCACAATCGTCCATTATATATCTCCGTTAACATTGACAATTTCAAAGTATCCCGTGTGCTCGTCGATCTAGGCGCATCGGTCAACATCTTGGCGCTCAAAACTCTCACATACCTGAGGGTTAATACTTGCAAACTCAGTTCCAACAAAATGATGCTGCGAGGATTCAATGAGAAGGGAGAGAGAGCCTTAGGCTCAATAACCTTGCTTTTAGATTTAGAAACCTTCAAAACTGAAGCCAAATTCCATATAATAGATTCCGAAACTTCTTTTAATGCTCTCCTGGGTAGACCCTGGCTTCATGAATATAGAATGGTGCCCTCCTCCTTACATCAGTGTATCAAATTCTCCCGAGATGGAGTAGAACACTGCATCAAAGTTGATTTGCAACCATTTTTGATTCACGAAGTCGGTATATACGAAGACGCTTCATACTATCTACCTAAAAAGCGGATAGTCTTCTCTAGAAATCTCAAATTGGCTGAAATAGAAATAAAATAAGTGAAAGAAAAGAAAGAGAAAGAAAAAGAGAAAGAAAAGGAGAAAGAAAAAGAAAAAGAACCGCATCCAGATCTCGAACACGATGTTCATTGGTCACCTGCTCCTCCCTCACAAAGAGGTGGTAGAATGGCACAATGGTCTAGAGGAAGAGGTTGAGGATGGCAAAATAGAGAAACGAGTGAGAATATAACTCAAGACATGCAAATAAGGGAACCTACAATACATATTGATTTGGAATCCAGTACGGAGGACGAATCATATATGCTCGAGAAAGACCCACAGGTTGTAGAATATAGTAAATTTCTAAATCAGCCAAAATTTGAGATTTCTATAGAAACTGATAGTGACAAGGACAGGGTCCAAGTTACTAGGGAAGATAATTCAGATTTATCTATTATGGAGAGATTAAAAAAGTATGTGGAAAATATTACCCTAACCCCTTTATCCCAGAGTGATGTAAAGAGGTTGGAAGTGAAAGCTTCTCTCCCTCTAAACCCTGAAATCAAAGACAATAACTTCATACCTTCTACCAGCAACCCCCAGAAACTGATGTAACCCTCGATGATCCTTTTATGGATGAGATAATAGAACTTCCTTTAGATTGGTATTCGAACTCTGTAAATAGATTTTCTAAATAAGGTTTAACACTATTGAAATGGACTAGAGGCAAAGCCCAACAATTCGAACATCTATGGAATAGAAAATATCATAAACAATTTTCAAAGCATGGTATTGGCTTTGCTACTCTATGTTCGTTCGATGACGACGAATATTTGTTTAGTAATTTCTAATAATTTTGAATCTGATAGTATCTTTTCAGTGAACGTTAAATCTTTTAACAAACTCTATTTAGAAACTTCAGATGATCTCGATGACTTTCAACTCCGAGATGCGCCTCCAGAACTTGAGGAAGAAATTAGATCTACGATTGATGATCTCAGAGAAATAAATCTGGGCACTGAAGAAGACGCTCGCCCTATTTTCATTAGTTCTCTGTTGAATGAGGACAAGGCAAACGACATGATTCAACTTCTATCTGAATTTAAAGATTAATTTGCTTGGAGCTACGAAAAGATGCCCAGATTATCCCCAGATGTAGCTGTTCATAAATTAGCAATTTAACCAGAAACATTCCCAGTAAAATAAGCACCTCGATGAATGCGACTCGACATTGAGCAACATGTCGTCATCGAAGTTAAGAAATTAATCGATGCAAGGTTTATTAGGGAGGAGAAATATCTGACTTGGTTCGCTAGCATCATTCCAGTAAAAAAGAAGAATGGTCAGATACGCGTTTGTATTGATTTCAGAGATCTAAATAAAGCATGTCACAAAGATGAGTTTCCACTTCCTATACCGAAACTCATGGAAGATATCGCCTCTTTCCATGTAATATTCTCCTTTATGGTTGGCTCATTCGGATACAACCAAATCAGAATGGACTCTGAAGATGAGAAGTATACCGCATTCAGGACACCGATAGGAGTTTACTGTTATAAGGTTATACCTTTTGGTTTAAAGAATGCGGGAGCGACTTATAAAAGGGAAATTATGAGGATTTTTGATGAACTCATCCATAATCAAGTGGAGTGTTATGTCGATGATCTAGTCATTAAGAGTGTTGAAACAAATGATCATTTATATGATTTGAGAATTGTATTTCAAAGAATACGACAATATGATCTGAAAATGAATCCCTTGAACTGTGCTTTTGGCGTCACTTAAGGGAAATTCTTAGGTTTCGTGGCTCGACACCGTGGAATCAAAATTGATCTGACTAAGATCAAAGCAATACTAGAAATGCCACCTCCTAAAACACTCACCCAATTGAGATCCTTTCAATGTCGATTGGCATACCTTAGAAGGTTTATATCAAATCTTTCAGGGAGATACCAACCATTCACAGCATTATACAAGAAAGATTCTCTGTTTAGATGGGATCAGAATTGTTAGAAAGCATTTGACAGCATAAAACAATATTTCATGAATCCTCCGGTGCTTGCAGCTCCTATATCGAGTAAACCACTGATTTTATATACAACAACTTTAAGTGAATCTCTTGGCGCCTTATTAGCTCAATCTAATGAGGAAGGAAAAGAGAATGCACTATACTATCTGAGTAGACATTTACTTCCCACCGAAGTAAATTATCCTCCGATCGAGAAACATTGTTTGGCTTTAATCTTCGCCGCTCAGAAATTAAGGCATTATATGCTTTCTCACAAAGTAAATCTCATATCTAGAATAAATCCCTTGCAGTATCTGATGACTCGACCAACATTATCAGGGAGATTGGCCTGTTGGTCAATGATAATGTCATAATTCGACATCACATTTACTCCTCTACGAGCAGTCAAAGGACAAGCAGTAGCAGATTTCTTAGCAGCTCATCCTGTAAAGGATGATTGCCTGATAAATGATGAACTACCAGATAAACAAATTATGAAACTTCAGTCGAATGAAGAGTTCATCTGGGAATTCTATTTTGATGGTGCTGCTTCTAGTCAGCAAGGAGAATCAGATGAACTTTTGCCCGGTCAGGTAGGAATTGGTATAGTATTAGTTACACCTAATAGAGATATCATGCATTACTCCTATTATCTGTCAGAACCATGTACCAATAATGAAGCTGAATGCAAAGCATTGATAACAGGGTTAGAATTGATTGTTTTGAACGGAATCAAAGAAATCAAGATTTTTGGAGATTCGCAGCTTGTTATTAATCAGGTAGCAGGAATTTTTAAAGTATTAAAAGATACTTTGGTCCCTTACCATTGGTATGCGATGTATCTTTTGGAAAAGATCCCAAACGTCACATTATATCGAATTCCTCGAGGAAAGAATTCTACAGTGGATGCTCTTGTTAAACTAGCTAAAGAACTTGCGTGCCCTGAAGAATATTCAATCCTGATAGAAGTGCAAGGTCGACAAGTCCATTCTCCTATAGATCTTGAACACCTAAGCAGAGAATGTTCAACTAAGGTGAAAATTATTTCAGCAGTAAACGATGAAGTGTTAGATTGGAGAAAATCGTTCATCGAATACTTGCAGGAAAATAAGCTCCCTCAGGAGAAATCAATAGCAGATCAAATCAAAAGAAGATCATTATCTTATGCTCTGATTAATAATACCCTATACAGAAGATCATTTGATCAGATGTGGTTACGGTGTTTAAGTAAATCAGAAGCACAAACAATTATAGAAGAAGTACATGCTGGTTTATGCAGTGCACACCAATCCAGTCCAAAGATGAAGATGAAAATCAAACGGATGGGATATTATTGGTCATCAATAATAGATGACTGCATGAAATTGCATGTCACTGTCATCAATGCCAGGTGCGTGGTGTAGTTCTTCATCAACCACCAAATGTTCTACACCCAACTATCGCTTCTTGGCCTTTCGAAAGCTGAGGCACCGATATCATCGGTCTGATAGATCCTTCATCCTCCAGAGACCATAGATTCATTCTAGCAGCTACAGATTATTTTTCCAAATGGGCAGAGGCTATTCCTTTAAGAGAAGTCAAAGCTCAGCAAGTTCTAAAAATTTTCAAAGAGAATGTTGTGTATCGATTCGGTGTCCCTCGCCGGATCATCTCAGATAACGGCCCTTCATTCAGGAGTACTAAAATTAACAACTTTGCCAGATGACACAATATTGATTGGAGATACTCTACCATCTATTACCCTCAGGCAAATGGATTGGCGGAGGCCTTCAATAAAACTTTGATTCAAATCTTAAAGAAAACCTTAGACGACAATAAGCATCAATGGCACGAGAAGTTGGTTGAAGCTTTATGGGCATACCGAACCACTTACAGAACTCCAACTCAATCTATGCCATTTGCTTTAGTCTTTGGTGCAGAAGAAGTCATTCCTTTAGAAGTTCAATTACCTTCACTCAGAATTGCAATAAACTACAAGATCACTACATAACAGAATGCAAAACTCAGGTTGGAAGAACTCGAAGGTTTAGAAGAGAAGCATTTATAGGCTCAACAGAACTTTGAGTTGTATAAAGCTAAAATGATACATGCTCACAATAAACTGGTTCCACCGAGAACCTTTGAAGTAGGAGACTTGGTTTTAGTTCTTCGAAGACCATCCTATCTCATTAGAAGATAGGAGGCAAGTTCGAACCAACATGGGAAGGCCCTTTTCTAGGGGAGAAAACTTACCAAGGAGGATCTTATCAGCTTATAGATTGTAAAGGCAATAATCCTATGTTGCCTATCAACGAACGATGCCTTAAGAGATATTATGATAACTGATGTATTTGGTAAACATTGCAAGGAAATAAAATTTTGAAGTTTGGAATCTCCAGTATTGATAAAATCATTTAAACTAAACAATTCAAACTTCTACCATAATGCAAATAGTTTACTTCTAAATTTGCTCATTCGAGAATCGATCTCTCGTCTAGGTATCCGCTTTGTCTGGAAATCGATCTTCCAGTCAAAGTTTAAATTTCACCTTTCCGATAATCGATTTATCGGTTAGGTTCTAAATCAGCTCATTTGAGAATCGATCTCTCGTCTAGGTATCCGCTTTGTATGGAAATCAATCTTCCAGTCAAAGTTTAAATTTTAGCTTTTCGATAATCGATCAATTGATTAAGTTCTAAATTCACTCATTCAAGAATTGATCTCTCGTCTGGGTATCCACTTTGTCTGGAAATCGATCTTCCAGTCAAAGTTTATATTTCACCTTTCCAATAATTGATTTATCAGTCAGATTCTAAATCCACTCATTCGAGAATCGATATCTCGTCTGGGAATCGACTTTGTCTGGAAATCGATCTTCCAGTCAAAGTTTAAATTTCACCTTTTCGATAATTGATCTATCGTTCAGGTTCTAAATCCACTCATTCGAGAATCGATCTCTCGTTTGGGTATCCACTTTGTCCAGAAATCAATCTTCTAGTCAAAGTTTAAATTTCACCTTTTCGATAATCGATCTATCGGTCAGGTTCTAAATCCACACATTCGAGAATCGATCTCTCGTCTGGGTATCCACTTTGTCTGGAAATTGATCTTCCAGTCAAATTTTAAATTTCACCTTTCGATAATCGATTGATCGGCCAGGTTCTAAATCCACTAATTCGAGAATTGATCTCTCGTCTGGGTATCTACTTTATCTGGAAATTTTTCTTCCAGTTAAAGTTTAAATTTCACCTTTTCGATAATCGATCTATTAGTCAGGTTCTAAATACACTCATTCGAGAATTGATCTCTCATCTGGGTGTCAACTTTGTTTGGAAATCGATCTTCCAGTCAAAGTTTAAATTTCACCTTTCTGATAATCGATTTATTGGTTAGGTTCTAAATCAATTCATTCGGGAATCGACCTCCCGTTTGAATACCCACCTTTATTTGGGAATATATCTCCCACTTAAGGTTTAAATTTTACCTCTCTGAGAATTGATCTCTCAGATAGGTCTAGTTTTTACTTAATGAAAATCAATCTTTCGATCAGGTCCACAGCTCCTAAACTTTGTTGATCTACTTCGGTGAACTCCAACACGTGTGATTTACTCTTCGAGTTTAGCACACATATTGGGGGTCCATTTGTTGACTTCATTTTTGTATGAGGTCTCTAATAGGATCCTAAAATCAATTCAAACTAAACTTAATTCATATCTCAACTTATCTAGATTTTACTCAAATCTAGACTTCAAACCCTCCAGACCAATTCTGATCCTAGGATCTATCCTGACCCTAGATCTATTCAGACCTTAGAATTTATTTAGACCTCAAACCTATCTAGGTCTTAAATCAATCTTGGTCTTAGATCAAGACTGATCCAATTTAGTCTTCATCTCAAATCCATTGAGATTTCACCCATTCAATCAAATCAATCAACTTAATTCTATAACCAGCCTTCAATCAAGTTCTTATCACTCAATCTTTGGCTTGTAATCATCAATATGTCAATCACTTCAAAAAATCCAAATCAATCATCTAATCTTCAATCTTCTAGCCTCCATTCAATCAACATTCAATCATATATTCAATGTTCAATCAACTTCTAGCATCTACAATCTTCTACTATAGTCACATACCCAGTTTTCAATCATCTAAAATATAGTTCAATCAGATCAATCCAATCACATCCAATCATACTTTAAACATTCATATAATCAACATTGACTGAACTACAATCACTTGATTAAACTCAATCTAATCAAACTCAATCATCCTACATGATTCCAATCAACCATTCTATTTTATCAAAACAAACTTCAAAATATAGCTCAGAGACTTCCCAAACATGCTTTGAGTCTAACCATCATGGCCTGACTCAGCCAACCCCTAAAGCATGATCAAATCACATCACATAGGGACTTCCTTTGCTTATATATCAAACCCACACTCCCAAACCCTTCATAATCCATCAAATCTATACCTAAACACTACCTACATTCTATCCTATCAACATTGCATAAAGTTGACCAGTCAAACTAGTCAACTTAAGGCTCCAAATCACTTTCCTAATCAATCCTTATTCAAACTCCTTGTCCATTGATTTACTTTGCTTTTAAAACCCTGCCATCATTCCCTAATCCTCATCTGCATGCCACCTCAGCCACCCAAGTCAAGTTAACTTGGTCAACTTAAATAAACATGGTCAAACAAACCCATTCAATGAACTCAGCCTGATCCTGCCCATTCTAACACTCAGTCTCAGGTCTAAAGCTTCTTAGGACTTAGCCTAAACCAACCCAGCCGTTTTTTTTGCCTCCAACTCAGCCCTAATGGCACGTGGTCCCCCATCCACGTGGGATGGACAACCCGTCCTTGCCACTTGCGCAGCATGCTCTCTGCTCCTCTAACCACCTGATCCAAGTGTCAAGCATCTAAGGCATCCATCTATACATGATCATTTCATCAAATTAGATTGATTCTTGATTTAGGGATATTGATGCACATATGCATAAATAAATAAATAAATAAATAAATATATATATATATCCCAAAGTCACCTCATTCTAATTTGATATATCTGTTCCTCTATAGTAAATTGATTAAGTTTATAGGTCATTAAATGACCTATAACTATAATAATTCACTATATTCATTCCATAGTGCATTAGGGCACTTTTATTGTTCATGATTGTTATGTTTTGTTGTGCTTATAACTTGTGTTCAAAGGGTTAGTATACTTTATTGTAAACCTATAACCTAGTGACATTAAGCACAATAATTAAGGTTGTGTCTTAGTTAACTTAGATCAATAACTTCACACATCCATTTTGGCATGAAACATCAACTTCGAAAACTGGTGTCATAACCCCTTGATCTAATACACATCAATTTGACATTAATCAATTTTATAATAACTAGTAGATTTAGGTGACTCTTTATTAAGGGTCTTAATGTTCAATAAATTCAAATAAGGCAAATAAAATTCCTAAAATCTTTATCAATCTCAATAAACTCTAATCAACTATAAAACAAACTTATAATCATTCAAAATCAAGGTCAAACTTAAAAATTATTAAACCTAAACTAACCCTTAATCACCCTTAACTAAACTTTAACTAAACAAACCATAATAATTGAAATAAAATTCATTAAGAATTCAAATTAATTCCAATTAACCTTAAAATGAATAAATAATTAATCTAAAATCAATTTTAAACTTAAATCCCATTTAAATCCTAATTAAATTCCTAAATTTCCTTAATTAAACATTAACTAGATAAATACTTTAAAATTCATATAAAATTCAAATAAATATTAAAAATATAAAAATAAATTCATTTAAAATCAAACAAATCCAGAAACATGTTAATTTTAATTTGTAATAATTTTCTAATTAAAAATCCATTAATAATTCATTAATTACGTAATTTCTTTAATAATCATTAAAAATATTAAATAAATTCTAAAAATTCACAAAAAATTCAAATAAAACTTAATAAAAATTGGAGAATAATGTATTGAATTAAAATATATTTTTAAAATTTTTTTTAAGTATTAATTCAATAATAATTCATTAAATAACCCAATTTATATAAATAATTAATTAAATAATATTTAAATCCTCAAATTTATTAAAATTTATTTTAAAACCAATAAAATTCAGAGATTAATCTATTCAATTTAAATAAATTTTTGTAATAATTTTCTAATTTAATTTCATTAATAATTCATCCATTCTTAACTAAATCACTAAAAAAATTCAACAAATGCTTTAAAAAATTCTAAATATTACAATAAAATTCATTAAAATTTAAATTAAATTCTAATTCATTTAAACAAAATTAGTTTGATAATTTGATGGATTAAGATTCATCTTAATCGATCAAGTTTGACAATTAATTTAGATTAAATGAATTAAGGTCTTTAATGCCTAAAGTTTGATTCCTTTTGGAGGGCTTTAGGCATTTTGACTTAAAGAGGCCTTTAATACACATAATTAACAAAGAGATCTCCTATGTATTCTGCATGAATCCTTTTAGGAAGGCACTAATATATTTGGATTTGAAGATCTTCAAACAAACTAATAATACACCGACCTTATGTGGCATACACGACTCCATAGGGAAGGTGTGTCACATTGCATTAGTAAGGGACCATTAGTAAGGTCCCTTTCTCCTTCTCTAATAAAAATTTAGAGACTCTCAAATAAATATCTGTCTTCCATATAAGATGGGCATTCATTTTGAAAGTCCTAGGACTTATAAATTGATAACTTCCTGTACTTAGGAAGTTATCAATCTATATGTTCTTTAAAACTAAATCAAATAACTCTAACATCTTAAATTGGAATAAATTAAAGTTCAAATACACTCAACTTAAATTACAATTAAATTCCCTTTTGGCCTTAATAAATAAACCATAATAATACATGCAATTTAAATAATAATTTCTATAGGACTTATCCAAGCCACACGACCTTTTTCACACACTTAGATGCTTGCTAGGACAACTGACTCTAGCCTAAGCTAGGCCGATTGTTTGTTGTAGTTTTATTTGTGGGTGTCTTGCCTAGAAGGCACCTATGTTTGTATGGTTACTTTCCTGCAAATCATAGCATGCATATTTATTTTTCCGTCAGTGCACTCGAGAGCAGAGTAAATAAGTGAGGGCTGTGTACTTTACTTTTCTATCTTTACTTTCCTGCATTTATAACTGTTCACAATGCACTCATAGCATGCATAATTACATAACTTCTTTTACTTTCCTGCTTTTATATACCTGCAAAGTAGAATGTTCCTAGGGACTGATGTACTTATAAAGAGAAATGTAAAGTTTTTTATTTTCTAAATTGTTGTATATAGATTAAGTTTGTAAAGTGTCTCGAGTCTGTAAAAGGATTAAAAGTAATTGCTTATACACATACAAATGGGACTCCAAAAAGTAATATCCTCCACTAGGAGGATGTTCCTTTTTGGAATTCCATAGAAGACTTGGAGCCTGAAGACCATAAGTAATTACATTTAATTCTATTCTCTTATAGGCTTAGAACCCAGGTTTGTTGTCGGTGGGACCTGGCCACCTTTACTTTACTGCAGACCCTGGGATGTAATATGTAAATTCTATATTAATAAAATCATCTCTTTTATATATGCATTGTTTCATACATCATCAGCATTCGTGTAGATTTTCAGTTTTTGTAAGCATATTATCCTGCATTTGATTAAATTTCTTTAACTATTCCTTGATTCCTAGGATAGAGCCATCTAAAATCTTGCATTCATCAATGAATTGTAGTGATTAGGATTGTTAGCTGGCAGCCCACTCTAGGCAGGTGGTAAATCCAGAATGTATACACTCTCTCTCTAAACATTCTCTCCTCTAATCAATTATAACTCTTCCAAATCAAGTGTTAAAGTTTATAATCTAAAGCCTGAGTATGAAAAATTAAATTATCCCAAATATTTAGTTAAATTTGTATATAATTTTTAAATTAATTAGTCTTCATTTAAATTGAGAATATTCTCTTAGGAGATGTAATTAACTATGGGGGCTTGCCCCTATAGGAAGTCTAGATCCCAGAATAATCTAAACCCTATTTTAGTTTCCTTTCTAAAGTAGGGGAAAGATCTGTGAAACATAGATCATGCTTTATTCATATTTTGAAACTTTACTTCCACAATCAAAGGATAGGTAGATAATTAACTTGCTTTTACAAGAAGGTCAAATATCTTCTATATTTGATTATGGAAATAAATTCATAATTCATTAGTCTAATCGGGATGATAGGATAACTACTTGTCATCTTTTGGGATGATTTGTATATTCCCTGTTCTGCACTTGATTAGAAAATTAAATTATAGCTTTCTTTCTTTAAAATTAATAGAAGGATATTAGTCTGCCCGTCGGGGCGGTATAATATCTGACTATGTGGATTTAATTGAAAGAAAATATTTAAAATATAAATAAAGTAAAATCACGTGAGAACAGTAGAGCACCTTCAGGAAAATTTTCTCACAAGGTTTACCCCTAGGTTAGGGATGATTTATACTAATTCAATCTTATATAGATGATTATACTCATTTAGGGCATTAATTAAAGGGGGCTTATAATTAAGCTTTTAAGTTAATAATATTTTTTACTAGTGCTTCAAAAATTGCCAAGTCCCCATTTATAAATTAAAAGAGTATTGACAAGTGTGGCTGTGAATTTGAGCATTTAAATTTTCAATATATATAGCTAGTGAAAGTTTGTTAGGGATGTTAAGCCCTTATGAACTAGCCCGAGGCTAACCAAGAGGGAGAGTGAATTGGTATTTTAAAAAATTATTTCAATCAAAACTCAAACCAAAATTCACCATAACGGTAATCAAAGTGCGAAAAAAAATAAACATGGAAGAAACCAAAAGAACATAAAGATTTATAGTGGTTCGGTCAACATAACCTACATCCACTCTCAGAAGGTGCCCTCCGATTATTTCACTAAACTAAGTGACTCTCTTTTTGCTCCCACAGCAAGGCGGAGAAGCCCTTATAAAACCTCCTTTCCACTGACACCGGTAAGGCAGAGAACCTGACTTCTTTTGCTTCCTCCTGAAGGTGATAGAGAACCTTGACCGTTTGCTGAAGTAAACCTCCCTTGAATGCCCAATAACAAGAGACGCTTTTTGGAGAAGACAACTTGGAACCTTGCTTGGAGCAACCTTTGTGAACACTCTCATAAACTCCCCCTCATAAGTTCCTCCCTCTCTCTCACTCTCTCTCCCTCTCCTCTAGGCTCTCTCAGGTCAAACAACAGCAAAAGATGCTTGTGCTTGAGAAGACACAAGTCCTTTAAATAAATTTTTAAGAAATGACTTTATCGTCCAGGATGATATTGCTATCGTCCTGTATGATCAATACAAATTAAGCTTAATCAACCCATACGACATGGGAAGAATAGAAGATTTTTTGTTCCTATCATCCAGGACGATAATATGACATCCTATATGATTAATATAAATCAGGGAATATCATCCAGAACATTGCCCTAGATGGGAGATTGGACAAAAACAAAATGACTTGATCATCCAAGATGATCTCGCAATCGTCCAGGCCGATCTCGCGATTGTCCTGGCTGATTAGTTCAAATCTATGCAAAATCATCCAGAACATCACTCTAAATAGACGATGCATAATTTTTGGTCGTCCAGGAGCAATTAAGGTTTTTGAACTAATCATCCAGGCTATCCTGTGATCATCCAGGATGATATGATCGAATCAATCAACCTTTATTACTTTCCTTAATCTCCAGATCAATATAGGCATAATTGAACCCCATCATCTAGGCCAATTTCTTGGATGATGATTAAAAAATAAATTTACCTAAATAAATATGGTAGTTGATTCTTTCTAATTTGAGCATATCATCCCGGCTGATACAAAAATCATCCAGGATAATATGATTAATGATAATTGCCTTAACTAGGATGCCCTAATTTTTCTTGTTTTGACAGATCGTCGAGGACGATTTTGGGATCGTCCCGAACAATTTTAGCAAAATCAAAGAAATTCTAAGTCAGACAAAAAATTTTCCCAAGTGTGTGTGCAGGGTTACTTAGCATCGGGCACCACAAAGATTGCAATTGACTCAAGAAAGGAAACAAATATATTACAAATTGACTCATGCCTAATCTACCCAATCTTGAGCTGGCTTGAGTTGCACTTGATCTTGTTGAATTGAAATGTTAGTGGGAAAGGCGGTCGTAGAAAAAATAGAAATGTTTACTATCATCAAAATTCTAATTCATAAAACTAGATTTGCAACAGTTACTTGGGTTGTTAAATTAACTGTTGATTTATTATGATAACCCTATAAGTTGTTGAGTCTAGTTTTTATTTTATTCAATATAATTTGATATATTTGAGATGTATTTAAAAGTTGTAATTTAAAAGTACTTTAAGGTGGGATATTGAATATCTAATCTAGAATCTAAAGAGAAGGATGACATCCCTTAGGGGAGAGTCTCTCTTCATTTAGATATCCAGATTATGATACTTTGAGTTTCTAAAGAGAAAAGAAAATAACCCTTCAGGGAGGAGTTTTGTTTCAATTGGATATTCAAACCCGACAGATCTAAGGAGCCTGTTGAATGATAAAAACGTGAAGAACGAGAAGAATCCCAAATCTCAAAGTCACCTTAGTCTTAGGAGTAGAATCCGACTTATTATTAGTGGTACCCGACCACTTTACTTTTCTACAGACCCTAGGTTATAATATTAAAATTGACTTGCCTATGGACATTTTTACTTATTTAATTGATTTAATTATTCAGTTGATTATTTAATATTGATTGCAATTATGATTTGCCTATTTTTACAAGCTTTTTGCAATCTTGCATGTTGATTTTAGTTTAGCCTGGAACCTGATTGGAGGCTCATTATGGTACGAATAAACTATTTCTACTTTAATTAAAATAACAAAAAATTAAGTTCACAAAGAAACCTTACATTTTAAGAAGTAAGCCCGAGATCATTGGGAGTTCTCATAAGCAAGTTTGTTGCTTTTTCTTTTCTTTTTTTAGGCAACTCCCCGCCTGCAAGTTTTGGAAGACCATCTGGCCTACGAGGGAGCGTATCAGTCAAGGGGAATCTTTGCATTCTTTTAGGGAAAAATATATTTTTTAATCCTTTTTTTTAAAAAAAAAATTGCTACATTCTGATTGAAACATTTAATCGAGTCAACTAACATGAATTGCATTATTAACAAATTAGAACTATGTCTAAAACTTTAATTGTATTTACTTAAGCATCAAATACCCCACATAGGCCAAGGGCCTAATTAAAAATTTGCTCTAGATGTCGACCCTACTTTCCTTGAACGTAACTTAATTAAATGTTCCTACCACTCTTTTATAACTAACTGGATATATGGTTTTGAAGTGCCGTGGTGGTTTAGCTAGCTCCCCAATCCAGGCAGGGGTAAGTCCAGATCCTATATTATATTAGCTAGATTTGGGTCACTAATTTTTAGTACCCAATTTAGATTTAGGTTCTAAGGCAAACTCAGGCTATAAGACCTTAACCTCCTAGAATTGAATCCCAACTTTCTAATAAAATTGACTGATAAAACTTAGAAGCTTGAATATTTCATAAGCATGTTGAGTTTCATAACTTATAGAGGGTCCTTCAAATTTAAAGTCACAGTCTCAACTATCTAGAAAAATTTGATCTTTCTCAAATCCTAATCGATCCCTATATTCTATCATTACATGTGGAATTGTAGCTCTTATAATTCAATATAAGTGATAGAATATAATTATTTTCTTCAAATTTGATTTAGAAGCTCGATCCTTCTAGAAAAGTCAATCTTAGACATTTCAATCCCAATCCATTTGGTGGGATAAAAAAGTCGAGTCAGCTTCTGAAAATCTCCCCAAAAATTTGTAAACCTTTATGTTGAATACAAATTTAACATATTGAGCTTAAAAAAAAAGGAGAGGTGTTGTCAGATTTTTAGATTTTCAAATCTCTTTTCAAGATGATTTAACTCTAACCATCATTATCATATGTTCTCATACAACACCTTTTGTAGTTCAATATAGGATATGCAAATTGAGTCCTTTCCAAAATAAACTTCAAATTTTAATCCTTTTATCAAACCTCAACTTCTAAATTTTACCCCTGAGAATATTGGTTGGGTGAAAGAGTCAAACCAATTTGGTTGAATTTCCCTTCTAGTTTTGTAAACCTTCATGTTGAGTGTAAACTGCACATGTTGAGTTTCAAAAACTCTAATAAATGCTCTAAATTTTCAAATATTCAAAATCTCTTTTAAAATCTTTCAAATTAACTTCAACTGTTGTTTCCATGTGTCTTCTACAACATTTTATTTTAGTTGAAAATAAGCAACACAAATCTAAATGCCCTTCAAACCAAATCTGGACTCTGACATTTTACCCCCAAGTCAATCGATGAGTAAAAGAGTCGAGCTGAATGTTGAAACTTGTTGTTTCTAGAATAGTTTGTTAGACCTAAACTAATGTCCCAAGGCTAACCAAGAGGGGGGGGGGGGGGGTGAATTGGTAATTTTAAAATTTTAAACCCTCCTTGGATTTAAATATGAAACCGATTAATTATACGTAGCAAGTTGATTTTAAATTATGTTAAAATAATTTTTCAACCACAAAAAAAATTAAAACATGCATAATTTAAAGCAGTGGAAATAAAAGTCACAAAGGTTTATAGTGGTTCAGTCAAACATGACCTACATCCACTCTCTGAAGTCTCCCACTTCAGGTATTGCACTATTAACAAAGTGACTCTCTTTTTTCTCGCACAGCAAGGTGGAGAAGCCTTTACAAAACTCTCTTCCACCAATCTTTGGTGCGATAGAGAACTGTCATCCTTTTACACCCTCCAAGTGTAGGAAGAGAACCTTCATCATTTCACACCCTCAAAGTGTAGGCAGAGAACTTTGGATGTTCACATTCTCCAAGTATCAATAGAGAATTGGATCTTCTTGAAAGATCTTCACACGAGCAATCTAGAAAAATAAGTGAAAGAGTGAAGAAACACAAAAGACATAGAGATCCTTACACTTGAGTAACCTTGTGAGCCCTTCATGCTCAACTAGGAAGAAATCTCTCTCAAACACTCTCTCACACTCCCTTTCAATTTCCCATTACAATTCATTAAGACCAAATGACAAAAAGATTAAAAAGCATTTTTTAGTGGAACTTTTATAGAAAACTAGATTTTTCAAAATTGACAGTCCACGATCATCCCATACGATCATATTTTGTACGTACAAACAGTAAAAAAATTATTACGTATGAACTTAATGTGAATCGGTACAAACTCACTTCGCCCACGATCATTGTCCGATATGAATTGTGTTCGTCTGGTACAAATAGAAGAAATGTCAAAGTGCATATGTATGAACCAGTAAGATGAAATGAATGAAAGCACACTAGAGGGCATCATCCCAGTACTATCAAGAATGATCGCCCGTATAATCTTCGTTCGAGCATGATCTAGAGGCCATCATCCCGGTATGATCAAGAATGATCATCTATATGATCTTCATTGGTGCATGATCCAGAGGCCATCATCTCGATATGATCAAGAATAATCATCTATATGATCTTCATTAGTGCATGATCCAGAGCCCATCATCCCGGTACGATCAAGGATGATCATCCGTATGATCTTCATTCGTGCACGATATAGAGCCCATCATCCCGATATGATCAAGGATGGTCGTCCGTACGATCTTCATTCGTGCATGATCTAGAGCCCATTATCCTGGTATGATCAAGGATGATCATCCATACGATCTTCATTCATGCACGATCTAGAGGCCATCATCATGGGATGTAAAACAAATATCATATGTACAATCTATACTTAGAAAAAAAAATTTGACATTTTTGTTCGCTCCATTACTCGTTGGAGAAAACAACTGACCAGATCATCCCATACGAAATAGTTTTGTACTATATGATCAGTTTAAAAATGTGAATTTTAGAACTCTCCTCTGGTGTGTGTGCTCATTTACTCAATTACAATCACACTCTCCCAGACTCAATAAAATGAAAAATACAAACTTCGATTTATAATACATTCTAAAATAATCTTGATTTGAAGTCTTCAATAATCCAGAGTATAATTTCCTTGAAATGTTAGTACACACAAGAGCAAAATAATTTTTCCAAAATGTGTTAGGAGAAATAATAAAAAATAATAATATTTGAAATCATAAAGAACATACAAGTTGTAAGAATGTCAAACATGCAAAGGTAAGTAGTAAATATCTCAACAACCTTCCCCTTTATGATGATGGCAAAACAATTATTGTTTGAGTAAAATTGAAAATCCAAAATTTCTCTTTAACTCCCCCTGAATGAATAAGCGTGTGAATATAAGAGAATTTCTATTACGAACAAATTAAATTTTTTAAATTTTTAACACACAAAAAAAATGGACACTAAAATGATAAAAATGACACTAAAACGAGAAAAAATTTAATACATGAAAACCACACTAAAATAAGAAACAAAACATAAAACACAAATAAAATACTCAAGAACAAATCATTCAAATGTCAAATAATATTTCTCCCTCTTTTTTGACAACATCAAAAAGAGATGAAGAAACAAATTATAGAAATGTAAGAAGTCATATAAGAAGCCTTTGATAATTGATCCTGAAAGAGATTGAGTTATACTTGCAATAACAAGATTAATGTTCCTTAGAGAAAAATAAAGATTCATATCATTTAAATTAAGATATAACACAGACAAGGAAAAATTTATCAAGGTCATGAATCATTCTAGACAATCAGATAAAGAGAATTATTGTAAAGGTGACAAAATGAAAATTAAATTAAGTCAAATTTTAATACAAAATATAATTGAATATTGGATTTATTTGAATTCAAAGATTAAAACATAGAGGAATGAATATATACTTGTGGTGACATTGCGCATCTTTTCAATAGTTGTGGAACACTTTGTGCAACTTTTTTGTATTTGGGTTAATTTTGTGCCTCTTTTTAATTTGTGAACCATTGTGCATTCTTTCGATTTTTGTATATTTGTGCATTTCTCAATTTTTTTAAATGATCTTTACAAAATCAATTATCTAAAAGCTTAAATTTTTCTAAGTACAAGGATACTTATATTGAAAAGAGAAATAAAAAATAATAAGACATCAAAATTGTAATAATAATATTAAAATTATATAAGTCTAAAAAAGAATATGAGATTGATAGCCTTAACATGATCGAGTTATAAGCTAACTTAAATTTTTGAAAAATTAGATTTTCTAATGAATTCAATTTTTGTATTGTTGATCATATTTTAGCACTTTTTAGTTCAATTAAGTTAGAATAATCATATAGGCTAGCGAACATTTCCAAAAGAGACCAAAATCAACTAAACAAGGCATGACAATTTTTATTGATATCAAGATAAAGATGATACAATGTAGCTTAGATGATATCAATTCACATCAGATCATAAAACATAAAAACAAAAACAAATGACAATCACAGAAACCACATAGGACATCACATCATATCAGAAGTACTGGCAAAGATAATCGTATAAGAATTACATCTATCACTTAGAGGGGCCCTAGTCTGGACGAGGTGGCTGGTTGAAGAATGTAAAATAGCAATTCATCATAGCCATATTTGAGTTTATTGAGTCAAACTGACCTCAAATCCAACCCATGTCCTACTGGTATTGCACATCCTGCTACTATAGGTGAGCCTCAATTTGATTAAAGCATTAATTAAAATGACTCCCAAGATGATCAAAGCGATTGACCATTTCCTGAAAGTCAGGTCCATAAGAAGGTGCAGGTGTAGGAGCAGGTGTAGGAGCTCTCCTTTCTCCCTCAGAATCCTCACTTCTATCATCTCTCATAAAGATTGCTTAGAATAAAGCATAATAAGGAAGGTAAGCTCTTCTAGATATTGAATAGGATGAACTAGATTGTACTTCTCCTTAAGAATGTATGTCATAAGATGTCCTAAGGCTATATTCTTCTTTCTCTTATGAGAGACATGGCCCATTTTAGAAAGCCTATAAATATAGTCAATTATGAGTTGAGCTTCATCTATAGTTTGACCAGTCATGATCAGGTAAGTTACAGTGGAAAGAAGAGATGTAATATTAATACGATCACTAGCTTTAGGAATTATAGAAGTCCTAAGAACATACTAGATGATCCGAGCATTTTTGTTTAAGTGGGTACCTTCAAAAAATGACACACTTCTCTAATCCCTCTAATCACTTCATTTATTTCACTCCAGTTGAAATCAGGAGCAGAGGTCAAGGTATGGGCTCTAATTCCTTGGCTCCTTAAATTCAAAAATATCCCCAAATCTTCCTTAGTAATTTCTACCCGCTTATTCAAAATATAAGATCTAATTTTAGTTTGATCAGTGCTAAAGGTCATATTAGCAAGAAAGTAGTGAAAAGTTTACTTGTTGTAGGAGTGAATGAGGTCAGGATAAAAGTAAACTAGGTGGCAGAAAAAAGATGCATTACTTTAAAGTTTAAGTTTTCCTGGAGAAGAACTCTAGAAGGTGTGATTTTTGCAAAAATAAACCTAGGAAATAAGTCCTCGTTAGTTTTGGATAGAAAGTTGTCTTCATCATTCCTAGAAGATGGACCCTTAGTCAATCTACCCCTCATGCTAAAGCTTACCATTGAAAGATTAAAAGATGAGAAGGATTTAAAGGCTATTGAAGTGTATGAAATTTGAGATTTAAAGCCTTTTATTTACAGAAAAAGGACCTTTTATACATACAAAAAGAGGTTCGTACAGTACGATGCTTGAGTTTCTATGTATGAAATAAAATTTTGTATGTACGAATGAATGCGTTCAAAATTAAAAGACTTTTTGTAATCACATAAGTTACGAGGCATCCTTTCATACAAACTTTTGACCATACGATCGTACAGATGAATATGTGTTTTTCTGAGATGACCGGTTATTTAAGATAATTTTAATGATGGTTTGAATTGTCCCCCCACATCGAATGCCATGTGTTCGTATGTACAAACGTCAAGTTTGTATGTACGATTAGAAATAATAATTGCTTATGTTCTTATAACCGTCTACATGCATACATATGAATGAATACACATCGTCCGGATGATCTGTGGATCGTACAGACGAACTGTACTGAAAACAAAAATGATATGCAATTTATCCTACCCAACGATAGATATGCTACATAATTCATACATTACAAAGAAAATTTCATATAGTACGAATATAATACTTAGAAAAATTCATATGATCGATCAAAAATATGAAATTTGATATGAATACATTTTTTTAAATCGCACAAAACAAAAACACAAAAATCACCAAAATAAAAACTCATATAAAAATCAAAAGCATAAAATACATAAACACACATATCAGGTTTGCATAAAATTTTAATTAAGCATTAAGGTCAATCACACCAAGCCTTGTTCTTAATGTGTTAAGGGTACCAAAGGCTAGTGGTTTTATAAAAATATCAGCAAGTTGATTTTTAGTTGAAAAATGGTTTAGTTCAATTTCTCTTTTAGATACATGATCCCTTATGAAATGATGCCTTATGTCAATATGTTTGGTTCTAGAATGTTGAATAGGATTCTTTGAAATGCAAATAGCAGTAGTATTATCACAATAAATTGGAATAAAGCCTATTATAAACCTTAAGTCAATCAACTACTGTCTCAACTAAAGAACTTGTGCTACAAAACTTCTTAAGGCAATGTATTCACCTTCAACAGTAAATAGGGCTATGAAATTCTATTTTCTACTGGACTAAGAGACTAAAGAATTTCTAATAAATTGACAAGTTCCAGAAGTACTCTTTCTATCAACCCTACAACCTATAAAGTCCATATCTGAATATCTGATTATTTGAAATGAAGAGCTAAACTTAGGATACCAAATTCCTAAGTTCTGAGTTCCCAAGAGATACCTTGAAATCCTTTTCACTGCTGTCAAATGTGATTCTTTTGGATCTGATTGAAATCTAGCACATAAATAAACACTGAATATAATATCAGGTCTGCTAGTAATCAAGTAAAGCAAAGATCCAACAATCCCTCTAAATTTCTTTTGATAAATAGATTTTCCCTTTGGGTCCTTATCGAACTGTATTGAGGAACTCATAGATGCACTAACAAGTTTAGCATTATCTATTTCATACTTTTTGAGGATGTCCTTAACATATTTTGACTGACTAAGAATTGTTCCTTCCTTAATTTGCTTAATGCTAAAACCTAAAAAGTAATTTAAATCTTTAATTAGACTCATCTCAAATTCACTACTCATTATTTTAGAGAAATTATCACAAAGATTTCTATTTGTAGATCCAAAGATGATATCATCAACATAAATTTGTATAATGAGTATATCATCTCCTAATTTCTTCAAAAAAAGAGTTATATCCACACTTCCTTTTTTAAAAGATCTCTCAAGTAGGAAGGTGCTCAACCTCTCATACCAAGCCCTAGGTGCCTGTTTTAATCCATACAATGCCTTTTTCAATTTAAACATCCTCTTGACATTAAACCATTCAAAAGGGCACTTTTAACATATATTTGAAATAGTTTAAATCCTTTCAAATAGGTAAAGGCTAACAAAACCCTTATTGCTTCAAGTCTCATTACAGGAGCAAAAGTTTCCTCAAAATCAGTCCCTTCAATCTGATTATATCCCTTAGCCACCAATCTTGCCTTATTTCTAATGACAACTCCTAAGTCATTCATTTTGTTCTTGAATACCCACTTAGTTCCAACTACACTTTGATCCTTTGGCCTTACAATTAATTCCCAAACATCATTCCTTACAAATTGATTCAATTCTTCTTGCATTGCCAAAATCCAAAACTCATCCGAAAGTGTTTGATTTATATTTGTGGGTTCTATTATAGAAATAAAGGCAGAATGATTGACTTCTTTGTTCAATCCACACCTAGTCCTAACACCCTCACTAGGTTCACCTAAAATCAATTCCTCAGAGTGATTTTTAGAAAATCTCAATTCTCTAGGTAAAGGATTTTCTATCTCCTGCTTTTCATTCAAAATAATTTTCTCAATCTTTTGGGAGTTATTTTTTATCTCATCCTTTTCTAAATTTGGCTCTTCTAAAATTCCAGATTCACCAAATATAACATGTGTGGTCTCCTTAACTACCATAGTTCTTTTGTTGAATACTCTATAAAATTTTCCAACACTAGAATATCCAGGAAAAATTCCTTCATCTAATTTAGGATCAAATTTTCCTAAGGTAGATTTTCCATTATTGTGTATGAACACCTTACATCCAAAAACATACAAATGTAACAAATTAGGTGTTCTTTCCTTAAGTACTAATAGGGTGTTTTATTCAAATTGTTTTTGATAATCACCCTATTCAGAACATAATATGTCTTGCTAATTGCTCTAGGCCAAAAATATGTAAGAAGTGAATATTCTGCCAACATGGCTCGAGTAGCTTCTATTAATATTATGTTCTTCCTTTCAACAATCCCATTCTGCTGAGGGGTTCGAGGTGCATAAAAATTATGATCAATTCCTTTCTCCTTATAAAAATTCTCAAATTTTTCATTTTCAAATTCACCGTCGTGATCACTTTGAATCATTAAAATCTCACATCCTAGTTTTCTTTGAATCTAAGTCAAAAAATCTCTAAACTCCTCAAATGATTCACTCTTATGAAATAAAAATTGAACTCAAGTGAATCATGAAAAGTCATCCATAATCACAAATCTGTATACCTTCCCTCCTAGACTCACAATTCCAACTGGTCCAAAAAGATCCATATATAAAATCTCCAAAGGCTTACTAGTTCTAAGATCCTTATTGGACTAAAAAGAGGACTTCACCTATTTTCTTAATTGACAAGCATTGCAAAGGTGGTCCTTAGTAAAGTTTAGTTTTGGTATACCTCTAACCAAATCTTTTTTGATAAATTTTCTAAGGTTTTTCATGCTAGAGTGACAAAGTCTTGTATGCCAAAGCCATGATTCATCAGAATCAAATTTTAAACAAAATACATTAGGAAATGAAATATAATTTATATCTAGCATATAAACATTATTTATCCTTTTTTCATGCAAAACATTAGTTCCATTTAGGCTTAATATGCAGCTAGTAGGAAAAAATTTAACACTGTATCCTTTATTACATAGCTAACCAATACTCAACACATTATGCTTTAAGCCTTCTACAAGTAGTACATTTTTAATAAAAACATTTTACAAGTTTCCAATCGTATCTGATCTAACCACCTTCCTTGTGGTGTTATCTCTAAGTGTAACTATGCCTCCACTTTTGGCTTCCAGTGATATAAATTGCTTGCAATCTCCAGTCAAATGGTTTGAGCAACTATTGTCAAGGTAACATATGCTCTCATGAGGCCTTCTATGAGAGCGTGCCTGCAAAATCATCAAATATTAGACTTGGGAACCTAAACTAGTTTGGGTTCACCTTTTGGCAAATTTAAAACAGATGCATAAATTATATGTCTAGGTTTATGAATCTTTGGTCTCCACACTAAATGAGTTTTTCTATCTAAAGTATAAGTGTGTGAGATATGCCCAAACAATCCACAACTATAACATTTAACTCAAGGAAATGGATTTCTCAATCTTCTATAACTATTCTGATTTTTCCTGAGTTGTAAGAATTTAGAATACAAAATAGGATTAGTAAAATGTTCAAGTTTTTTGGGTGTATCATATTTTTCTCAAGAGCTTGCACTTTCAATTTCAGAAATGCATTTACAACTTCTAACACATTATTGAAAAAATTTAAATGATGTTCTCTATTTGTTGATTCATCCTTAAAATTTTTAAAGTCTTTTTCCAATTGAGCATATGATGTTTTCAAAATCTCATCTCCTTATTCAAATTATCAAATTCATCAAGTAAGCTCATATGGTTGTTATCAATCAATGCATGATCTTTCCTAAGGATTTCATATTATCTTTGAAATTCTTGTAACTCTAAGTTAAGACATGCATGCATTTTCTTTAGCTTCCAATATACATCATGTATTCTTTCAAAAATTTCTAAAAGTTTAACATATCTTAAGCCACATACCTCTTCTTGATCTGACTGATCAAGATTATATGGAAATAAGCACAAGTTGGTGACTTCCTCCTTTTTAGTTTTTGACGAGTCTGAAGCTGAGTCTACCCAAAAACCTCTTTGGAATCTCTTCTTGCCTTCCTTCTCTTTTGGTTTCTCCTCTGCCTTCTTCTTGCTAGGAGTGGCCTTAAGATTTTGGCATTCTGACTTTATGTGTCCAAGTTTCTTGCACTCATAGCAAATCACATCATTAGAAACCTTGACATTTCTATTGAACTTACCATTGTTCCATTGTTGGCGTCTCTTTTGCTTCCTCTTTAGAAAGCTCCTAAATTGCCTAGTCATTAAGGTAATGTCATCCTTATCTTTAGGTTGAGGTATATCAATCTTTGACTCCTCCACTTTCAGTGCTATATTATTCTCCTTTCATGTTTCTCCTGCATCAATCTTTCTTTGACTCACTCCTTGCTCGTAAGCAATTAGTGATCCAAGAAGATTGTCAATAGAGTAAACATTTAAGTCTTTAGACTCTGTAATAACATTTATTTTTGCATCATAAGTAGTAGGCAAACAACGAAGAATCTTATTAACCATTTCAACATTCGTTAATTCTCTACCTAGTGTATGTAAAGAAGTGACTATCTTAGTGAATCTTGTGTACATATTAGAAATAGATTCATTTGGTTTCATGTGAAATAATTCATAGTCATGTAACAAGATATTAAGTCTAGATTGCTTAACTTTGTTAGGCCCTTCATAAGTTATACAAACTCCATCCCATATATCCTTTCCACTTTTGCAAGTGGAAACCCACATGTAATCTTCTGACTTAAGTACCCAAAATAAACTGTTTAGACATTTCGTGTTGAGTTATGCTAAGTTACGTTGTTCTACAGTCCATTATGCAAAGGGAATTTCAACTATAATGTCATCAACTAATCTAATTGGTTGTGTATGCCCTTCTTGTACTAAGATCCACATACGATAATCTAAAGACTGTAAAAATGTAGACATGAGTGTTTTCCAAAAATAAAAAGAAATGTTATCAAACAAAGGAGGTCTAGTGATCGAATAAGCTTCAGGTGTGTTTCGATTTCCAAAAGTAGCCATGCTCATTAATCAAAAAGTAGTTTAAACTTATAGTTTTAAAACAAAGCTCTGATACCACTTGTTGAAACTCATTATTTCTAGAATAGGTTGTTAGGCCTAAGCTAATGTCCCAAGGCTAACCAAGAGAGGGTGGGGGTGAATTGGTAATTTTAAAATTTTAAACCCTCCTTGGATTTAAATATGAAACTGATTAATTATACGTAGCAAGTTGATTTTAAATTATGTTAAAATAAATTTTCAATCAAAAAAAAAAAAAAAACCTTGTAGAATTTAAAGCAGCAGAAATAAAAAGATATAAAGGTTTATAGTGGTTTGGTCAAACACGACCTACATCCACTCCCTGAAGTCTCCCACTTTAGGTATTACACTATTACCAAAGTGACACTCCTTTTGCTCCCATAGCAAGGCAGAGAAGCCTTTATAAAACTCTCTTCCACCAATCTCCAATGCGGTAGAGAACCGTCGTCCCTTTACACCCTCCAAGTATAGGCAAAGAACCTTCATCCTTTTATACCCTTCAAGTGTAGGCAGAGAACCTTCGGCTATTTACACTCTCTAAGTATCAACAGAGAATCAAATCTTCTTGAAAGATCTTCACACGAGCAATCTAGAAAGATAAGAGAAAAAGTGAAGAAACATAAAAGACACACAGAGATCCTTACCCTTGAGTAACCTTGTGAACCCTTCACGCTCAACTAGGAAGTAATCTCTCTTAAATACTCTTTCACACTCTCCTTCAGTTGACCTTTACCAATCATGAAGACCAAATGAAAAAAGATTAAAAGGCAATTTTTAGTGGACCTTCTATAGAAAAGACATGAAAACCATCCAAAAAACTAAAATTTTCAAATTTGACTATCCACGATTATCCCATACGATCATATTTCATACATATGAATTATATAAAAAATATTGCATACGAACTCAATGTGAATCGATACGAACTCACTTTGTACACAATCATCGTTCGGTATGAACTGTGTTCGTCTGGTACGAATAGAAGAAATGTCAAAGTGCAATGTACAAACTAGCAAGACAAAATGAACGAAAGCACACCAGAGGGCATCATCCTGGTATGATCAAGAATGATCGTCCATATGATCTTTGTTCAAACACAATCCAGATGCTATCATCCCAATACAATCAAGAATGATCGTCAGTATGATCTTCATTCATGCATGATCTAGAGGCCATCATCACGGTATGATCAAGAATGATCATCTGTACGATCTAAATTAGTTTATGAACCAGAGCCCATCATCCTGGTACTATCAAGAATGATCATCCGTATGAACTTCATTCATGCACGATCCAGAGCCCATCATCCCGATATGATCAAGGATGATCGTCAGTATGATCTTTATTTGTGCATAATCCAGAGCCAATCATCCCAATAGGATCAAGGATGATCATTTGTATGATTTTCATTTGTGCACAATACAGAGTCCATCATCCTAGGATGCCATCAACCTAGGATGATAAACAAATATCGTCTGTACGATCTATACTTACAAATTGTTTTGACATTTCTGTTTGCTCCATTGCTCGTTGGGGAAATAACTGACCAGATCATCCCATACAATATAGTTTTGTATTGTACAATCAATTTAAAAATCTAAATTTTAGAACTCTCTTCCGGTGTGTGTGTCCTAATTACGCATTTACAATCAAACTCTCTTAGACTCAATAAAATGAAAAATATAGACATCAATTTATAATACACTCTAAACTAATCATGATTTGTAATCCTTAACAATTCAGAGCATGATTTCCCTAAAATGTTAGTACACACAAGTGAAAAACAATTCTTCCAAAATATTTTAGGAGACATAATCAAAATAATAATATTTGGAATCATCAAAAACAAATAAGTAGCAAGAATGTTAAATATGCAAAGAAAAGTAGCAGCCCCCTTGATCTTTCCTTTGAATTTATAAATCTTAATGTTGAATTTCCATTTAACATGTTGTGTTTCAAAATTTAAGGAAGATCCTCCAATTTACAAAAATTTAAAATCAATCACCATCGCAATATGTTTTCTATGACATTTTATTATAGCTTAACATATGTAATACAATCTCAAATCCTTTTCAAAATCTATTTTAAAATTCAGTCAAATCCAAGCTTGGATATTTCACCCCCAGGCCAATTGGTAGGATGAAATAGTCAAGCAATTTCCTTTTGAATTTCCTCATAAATTTGTAAACCTTTATGCTAGATGCAAATTCAACATATTGAGTTTCAATAGTTTGAGGAAATTTTATCAAATTCTTCAAAATTGAAAAGTATCTAGATTCAATCATCATTGTTATATGTTTACTTATAGTTTAACATATGCAATGAAACTTTAAATCTAAATCCAATTTTTGACATTTTATCCTTGAGCCAATCAGCATGGTGAAAGCGTCGAGCCAAAACTTTTTGATCTTTCCTCCAAATTTATAAACCTTCTTGTTGGGTCCATATTCATTATGTTGAGTTTCAAAATTTAGGAAGATCTTTCATTCTTAAAAAACTCAAAATCTTTTCAAATCACTCGAATCAACTATTAATCATCATTGCTATGTTTTTCCTATAATTCCCTCTTGTAGTTTAACACATGCAATGAAACTTCAAATTTAAACCCAAGCATCAACATTTTGCACCTAATTCAATTGGTTGAGTGAAAGAGCCAAGCCAAACTCTTAGGATTTTTCTATTAATTTTGTAAACTTACACATTCGAGTGAAACTCAATGTGTTGAGTTTCAAAATTTAAAGAATATCCATTAAATTTTAACTTCAATTTTGAATTCAATTTCAAGCAAAAATTCAAATATATTTTAACCTTAAGTTCAAAATAGATTTTAGCTTTTCAAATTTGAGTTTAGTTCAAACTTCAAGTTCAAATCCATGCTTTAACATTTAGCCCCTAAATTAATTGGTGCAGCGAAAGAGTTAAGCTAAACTCTTAGGATCTTCCTCTTAATTTTGTAAACATGTATATTTGAGAGAAATTCAATATGCTGAGTTTCAAAATTTGAAGAAGATCTATTTGTTGAGAATCTATTTTCATGGATTATGATTTTGATGATAGAAAACACTCTTATTTTTCTATGACTACCTTACCTACTGACATTTCAGGTTCACAAGATCATACTGTAATTGGAACCAGCTCAAGATTTGGTAGACTAGATCTGAGTCAGTTTGTACCTTTATCCTTTTTTGAGTCTATTATAATTGGTGTGATCCTGATGCTAAGTAATCTTGTACACACACACCTTGGAAGAATTTCTAACTATTTCAAAGAGTTTACTATTTTTGGTAACATCGTCTGAGATGATATTTATATCAGGCTGGACGATCGGTTCAAAAATAGAAACCCAAATTAGGCATCCTTATTAAGGCAGCCGTCACTAAGCACATCGGCCTGGATAATTTTGTATTGGCCAAGACGATAGGCTTAAATCAGAAAGAATCTGCCACCAAATCTATTTAGGAATTACTTATTTCTAGACATCGTCCAAGAGATCGGCCTAGCCTATCAGATCGACCTGGCTGATCCAGCACATTTTTTTTCTTAAATAAATCTGGTAATTAAGGAAAGCAATTAATACTGATTTGCACGATCACATCAGCCTAGCTGATCGCAGGATCGGCCGGGATGATTTGACATCGACCAGCTTCTATTCAGGGTGATATTCAAGATGATTTTCCTCTGATTTGAACTAATCATCCAGGATGATATCCTATCAGCCTGGATGATATGACCTAAAATCTTATGATCATCCCTAACTGACAGGGCTGATTGAGTGTAATTTAGCTGATCGACCAGGCCGATATTTATATCATCCTGGACGATAATGTTGGTAAGTTGCATTAATGAGCTCATTTTGAGCTCTTCTATGTAAGCTTTGATAAGGCACTTTGTCAGTGCCTTTGGCAGCTATTGTAGCTTCATTCTTTTGGAGGGAACTTGAAGAGAGAGCTTGAAAGGCAGAGAGAAAATGGTGGAGTTTGAGAGATGGGGAAGATCCTTGGAGGGGGTTTAAAGGGAGTGTGGAGGGGGATTGCATACGGTTGCTCCGGTGAGCTTGCACCTTAGTACCATCGGATTCAAAGCTTATCTTGAGGGAAGTTCTGGGAAGAAGAAGATCTCTTTGGTGTCAAAGGACCCGGCTACTCCGCTGCACCGGGGAAGGTGGAAGTGATTTTGTAAGGGCTTCTCCGCCTAGCTAAGGAGGCTAAAGGAGAGACACCGAGTTTAGTGTAATACTCGGAGGGTGTCTTGTTTCCTTTATTATTTCTGTATTGTATTTTCTTTATGGTGGATTTTATTGAAAAAGATTTTTTAAAATACTAATTCTCCTCTCTCTTAATTAGCCTTGAGCTAGTTCATAAGAGCCTAACATCCCTAATGAACTTTCAAGTGGTATCAGAGCGGGATTCATGAAATTAAGTTTTTGAAAACTTTTGAATTTTGATCCATGGCTAATTTTTGTGATCGTAATATTGCGGAAGGTTATTCAATCACCCGACCACCTTTATTTGAAAATATTACTTTTGATTTTTGGAAGATTCGCATCTCTACCTTCTTGCAATCAATTGATTATCAAATATGACATAAGATTTTAACTGGTTATTCTTTACCGGCATGTGTTATAGATGGAATTAAAATTTATATTCCTTTTAACAAAATAGAAAAGGGAAGAACAAATCAATGCTCAATTAATTGCAAAATCTTTAAACTATTTTTTCTGTGCTTTAAATTCTAAAGATTATATGTTAGTTTCCACATGCACTATTGGTAAGGAAATTAAGGATAAATTACACACCATATACGAAGGCACTAGTGAAATCAAGCAATCCAAGTTGAATATTTTAATGCATGATTATGAACTTTTTTATATGAAATTTTATGGATGATCTTAGACATGTATACTAGATTTATTCAAATTGTTATATTATTGCATGCTTTAAGTAAAGAGTTTTCAAACCTCGAAAAAGTTAATAAAATTCTACGTTGTCTACTTGATATGTTTTATGCTAAAGTTATTGCTATTTATGAATAAAAAAATTTGAATGAATATTCTATTGATAATTTCATTGGCTCATCCATTGCCTACGAGCAAAGTTTGAGTCATAGACTTTTAGATGTAGGAGAGATGATAGTGCTAAACGCTGAAAATATAGAAGAAAGTGGCTTAGTTGGTGACGAATTCAATAACTTATCAAGCAAATTAAAAAAACTTATCAAAGCATAAGCATCAACAAAAGTAGAATAAAGGTAAAAATGGAAAGAATGTTAAGATTTTTTCTGACATTATTTGTTTGGATGTAGGAAGCTTGAACATATGAAAAATTAGTGCCCAAATTTGAAAACTCTTCCTACAAAAGAAAAGGGTAAAGCTAACCAAATTATAGAAAGGGCAAGTATTGAAAAGCAAAAAATCGCCTGGGCAGACCTAGCTTCTGAATCATCAGACCAGGAGCAAGATGATGTTTAAAGGCCTTGTTTGTGTGTTTATTTGTTTGTGTTGTGTTTTGTTATTAGTTATTTTATGTGTTTTTATTTATTTTATTTTCATTCGATTTTATTTTCTTCATTTTTGTTATTGCTTTGAAATTTTAAATTAGCTTTTATACATAGTTTTGTGAAGTTCTATCTGATTGACACACATATTCACCTTTCTAAAAATGAAAAACCTACCTTCTATTTTTTCTTGAATTCTTATGAAAGTTGTGGTTGACTTCTCTAAAAACAGTCAAAGAAAGGAAACTCATGATTTTGTCTCTCTCTCTCTCTTCTTAAATAGGTTATTTTACTTTTAATTCAAAATTTTTATCATATTATAAATTGGATCTTGAAACTAATTTTTTTTCATCTCCCTACATTTTATTTATTGCATAGAAATCTTTTATAAGTTGTTGAATCTACCTCATAATTTTCTTAATCAAGTAATTCATTTTGTCAATAGGATGGGTTTAGTTTTATTTTTAAGATTTTAGAAGGTAGCATATTCAAAAAAAAAAGTGGCCAATGATGTCAAAAATAAAAGATTCGCAATGACGTCAAAAAAAGGGGATACATAAAGTGTATCAAAAATCAAAACATGCACAGTACGCCAACCAATTGACAAGATGCATAAAATGAGCCCACAAAATATAACGCTCACTATTCTTGAACTTCTTAAAGCTTAAGAAAACCCTTGATACTTTTTATACTTGAGTTTAAAAATCATGATTCATGATTCAACAATTCATGCATTAATCTTCTATTAGATATGTTTTATGAAAGGAGTTTTGGAAAAATTAGTGTTTCTTTCTCTAATTTGTTCCTTGATTTGATAATGGATTAAAAAGTTTTTGAGCCTTTAAAAAACTTGAGCTTGGATTAATAATTTTTGAATTTCTAACCTTTTCTGGATTATGTGTTGTCAATCCATTCCTTACTAAGTTCTTGAATAAAATCAAGATGTAACTTTCTCATTTTAAGAATATTTAATTTTGACTTCACTTGATCAGAGATCATTTTTTGTCTTTTAATCGTTTTTTTATTATCCTGATTGTTTGTGCCCCTTCTCTTTTTGATAATGTCAAAGGGGGAGAACATATTATTGTATTTGTATCTTTTATTTCTTCTTTCAAAAATTAAAAACAATAAAAATTTTTAATTTCCCCAATTTTTAAAGTTTTATTTTAGTACGGAGGAGATTAGGAGAACATGATTTCTTTTTTGCAAATTCAACCAGTAATGTTTGCCATCAACAAAAAGGGGGAGATTATTGCGAATCTATTTTCATAGATTATGATTTTGATGATAGCAAACACTCTTATTTCTGTACGACTGCCTTACCTACTGATATTTCAGGTCCACAAGATCATATTGCAATTGGAACTAGCTCAAGATTGGGTAGACTAGGTCTAAGTTAGTTTGAATCTTTTTCCCTTCTTAAGTCTATTATAATTAGTGTGGCTCCAGATGCTAAGTAATCTTTCACACACACACCTTAGAAGAATTTTTGACTGTTCTTTAGAGTTTATTCTTTTTGGTAACATCATCCGAGATGATATTTATATCGGCATGGATGATCGGTTCAAAAATAAAAACCCTAATTAGGGCATCCTTATTAAGGCAACCGTCACTAAGCACATCGGCCTGGATGATTTTGTATCGGCTAGGATGATAGGCTTAAATCAGAAAAAATCTACTGCCAGATCTATTTAGGAATTACTTATTTTTGGAAATCATCCTGGGGATCGGCCTGGCCTATCGGATCGGACTGGACAATCTAGCACATTTTTTTCCTAAATAAATCTGGTAATTAAGGAAAGCAATTAATGCTTATTTGCATAATCACATCATCCTATCCGATCGTAGGATCGGCTGGGACGATTAGACATTGGCCAGCTTCTATTCAGGGTGATGTTCTGGATGATTTTCCTCTGATTTGAACTAATCATCCAGGACGATATCTTATAGGCCTGGATGATATAACCAAAAATCTTTTGATCATCCCTAACCGATCAGGCTGATTGAGCGTAATTTATGTTGATCGGCCAGGACGATATTTATATCGGCCTGGACGATAATGTCGGCAAGTTGTGTTAATGAGCTCATTTTAAGCTCTTCTATTTAAGCTTTGACAAGGCACTTTATGAGTGTCTTTGGCAGCCATTGTAGCTTCATTCTTTTAGAGAGAACTTAAAGAGAGAACTTGAAAGGGAGAGAGAAATGGGAGGAGTTTGAGAGAGGGAGAAGATCCTTGGAGGGGGTTTCAAGGGAGTGTGGAGGGGGATTCCACATGGTTTCTCCAGCGAGCTTTCACCTTAGTACCATCGGATTCAAGGCTTATCTTGAAGGAAGTTATGGGAAGAAGAAGATCTTTTTGGTGTCAAAGGACCTTGCTACTCCACCGCACCGGGGAAGGTAGAAGTGATTTTTATAAGGGCTTCTCTGCCTAGCTGTGGGGGCTAAAAGAGACACACTGAGTTTAGTGCAATACTCAGAGGGTGCCTTCGATGAGTGGAAGTAGGTCAAGGTTTGATCGAACCACTATAAATCTGATGTGTTCTTTCCTTTATTATTTCCACCTTTAATTTCCGCATTGTATTTTCTTTATGGTAGATTTTATTGCGAAAGATTTTTTAAAATTCCAATTCACCTCTCTCTTAATTAGCCTTGGGCTAGTTCATAAGGGCCTAACATCCCTAATGAACTTTCACTATTCAATTTTTATCTCAAACTCAACATTCAATTTTAACCTCAACTCAAAATTCAATTTTAACTTTGAGTTTAAGTTTAATTTTAACCTTAAATTCAAGTTCAGTTTTGATTTCAAATTCAAATATAGGCTTTGACATTTTTCTCTCAATCAGTTGAGGAACTGAAAGAGTCAGTTTCAACTTTTAAAATCACCATATCAACTTTGTGAACTCTCATGTTGAGTGAAAACTCAGCATATTGAGTTTCAAAGTTTAGAGAAAATCAATCAAACTCAAAACTCAAATTCAATTTTAGATCATGTAATTCAAGTCAGTTTCTTAATTCCAAAAAATCAAGTATACTCAAATGGCTGGGAAACATATGTTCTACTTGGATAGGAACTTTACTACATATGACATCTTCTATGGTAGTTCAATTCAATTTTGAGTGGAGTTTCAAAACTTGAAACTATCCATTAATGGAGAAGAAATCATTGATCTATTCATTGGAACTCAAAAGGATTTCCCCTTAGTGGAAATTACTGTAGGGTTGGGAGCTGACTCCCCCATCTCCAAAATGGAGGTTATTATCGCCCCCTTGTACATTATATCTCTACTCAGGACAATAAGAAGCAAGAACCAGGGACAACAGATGACAGGTCATCTATGTCTCAAATTGAGTCAAGTTCTACCACCACCTTTGCCATCAAGAGCCAAAAGAAGAACTACCTTCAAAGAGTTTGAAAGAGGAATTTTAAGGCTAGAAAGATTACTGAGTTTGAAGCCTTAAAGCAAGTCAAGTCGGAGGCCAATCGAGAGTTTGTTTCTCCTTCCACATACCCCCTCAATGGAAATCATTTTTACCATCTTCATGTTACCTATAGGAGCGAGGTTATGAGAAGAGTAGTGCGATCTCCACTATATCCTTTTGACCAATACACAAAAAGGATCAATCAAGCCATAATTTAACGATCACCAGTAATAGGCTGTAGGCCCCCAGTTGAAGGTTATGACCTATCCACTCTATTAGAGGATGTTATGGCATGTTACTACATGTATCCCACCACATTATCCATAGAGGACGGGTAGAAACCACTCAGGGAGCCACTCTCTTAACTACTAGGCCACTAGTAATGAGAAAGATGAATTAATCTAAGATAGCATGAGATAGTGATACCATCAAAATTTAACTTTTGAAGGGATCCTATCATGATAAATATTTTGTATATAACAGAAAATTAAGTTAGTGTATATCCCAGAAAAGTCTCTCCCTCTAAGGAGATTATAAAAATATAATTCCATATAAATAGGGGTCTTGCCACCTAGATCTGCAAACTTTCAAGAAAAACATACCATTTCTTAAGTGCACTAGATCCAGATTTTCAAAACAAGTTGATTTATCTTTTTAATGGAAATCGACCTCTACCTTAAATCTCAAGCAATATAGAGTTGTAGTTGACTCCACTAGATGTTTAGATGCCCCTCTCTCCCACCACTTCTATGGTTCGAATTAATTTTTGAATTAAAATCTATATCAAACTTAAGTTTACTCAGAAATAAAATTTTCTCAATCTTCTTTCAGTTTTCTATCTTAATAGGCATTACTTGCATGCTTTGAATCTATTCAAAGATTTTCTTAGTCATGTTGATATTCCTGTCAAAAGAGTGGGTCCACTTTGAGGATTATTCTTCCTTATATAAAAGAATGAGTTTTCTTCTCTGATACTTGAGATATAATACCAACATTCAAAAAGAGAGCAATCTTTTTAATATTTTTGAAGAAAATTGATACTTCTTCAAAAAATCAAGAGATGCGTGAAGCATGCCAGAAATCAAAAGATGCATAGTGTGTGCCACCCAAAATAAGAAAGAGGCTCTTTCTTTTTTAAATCCTTAAATCTCAAAAGAAAACTCAATCAACTTTAATTACTTTATTTTGAAAAATCTTGATTCCAAATTCTCTATCTTATATTTATTGTCTATCAAATAAAAAATTCTCATATAAGAGAACTGAAAAGATCAAATTTATTTATCCAACTTAAACCATTTTGAAATCAAATTTAATTCAAAATTTATTGAAGGGAAACCACAGTATAGTTTCTATGCAACTTGGCCTAGGTCAACAAAACCTAAATCCTTCTAGATTAGTTGGAGTCAACTCTACTTCTCACTTTAAAATGTAAATCTACTCCCATTTGTCATCCTAATAGGGTCTAGATGATCAAGAAGAAAGTCTTCGATAAAAAGATTAAATCTTCTAATCCTGATAAAAATTTAAATCTTTTCCTTAAGGAATGTGTGTGAGTTCTTGCACATAGGCATCTTTTCCATCAAGACCTTCTATAATAAAAACACACTCTATGCTGGGTCCAAGATCAATCCCACTAGAGGGGGTCCAAGATCAATCCCACTAGAGGAGTGGTTTGATTCACTAAAAATTTTTGTTTAAAATAAAATCACAATTAAGCATAGTGCCCGACTCCAATTAGAGGATCTCGAGGCATTGCAAAGCATCATCTTTAAGGCTCAATATAACTCAAAAGTGTATAAAGTCCAAATGGTTTAAGCTCACAATAAGATAGCACAACCTAGAACATTCCAAGTAGGAGACTTCATCTTGGTTCTTTGGATGCCTATCATAGCCTATCAGGAGATCGATTGGGGGGGGGGGGGGGGGGGGGGTTGAATTAACATAAAAATGACCTCTTATTATAGAGCCAATCTTTGAGGGAAATTCAAACATTAATTGACAAACCCTGAAGGATGCCACCCAAAATTTTTAAATATTAGGGAGGTTATTCCAGAAGTACCGTGCTAGATGAGTTTCAAATTCAACATCAACAAAACACTCTTGAAATTCAAAATTCTTCAATTTCAAAATCATCCAAATTTATATCTCTATCTGAAATCAAAATTTCAATCAATCTTAAACCAAAACCAAATCAAATTCAATTGAAATCCAAAATTCAAAATTCATATCCAATTCAAAACCAAAATCAAAATTCTCTAGTCTTTTAAGGATAGGTGTGAGTCCCCGTGCTTCCTTTCCTTAGGATTATATCTATTAGTTATGGGAAAACCCCTCATGGCACCATCCTATAATCTAAAATAAAATTTAGGTTAGATAGTTTTTGCCAAAATCCTTAGAGGTTTAGATAGACTATCTCCTTAGCTAGTCCTCCTAGTTAGATATGAGTCCCCATACTTTCTATCAAGGTTAGTCATTAAAAATTCAAAATTAATTTGATCTTTTAGAGTAGGTGTGAGTCCCTGTGCTTCCTATCTCCTAGGATCTTAACTATCTTGTGGTGGATTTAAGCCTGTTTGGCCCCATCCTAGTTAGTCATCCACTTTTCCTTAAAGACAAGTGTGAGTCCCCATATTAGGATTAGAGTTAATTTGGGTTAGTTAGTTTTTGCCAAAATCCTTAAAGATTTAGGTAGACTATCTCCTTGGCTAGTTGCCCTAGTTAGATGTGAGTCCTTATGCTTTCTAGGTAGGTTAGTCATTGAGTACCTAAAAGAAATTTAATCTTTTAGGAGTAGGTGTGAGTCCCCATGCTTCCTATATCCTAGGATATCGACTGAATAATAGTGGATTTAAGCCTATTGGGCCCCATCCTGATTAGTCATCCTCTTTTCCTTAAGGATAGGTGTGAGTTCTAGTGCTTCTTTTACTTAGGATTAAAATTAAACCAAGTTAGATAGTTTTTTTTTTTTTTTGCCAAAATCTTTAGAGGTTCAGGTAGACTATCTCTTTGGCTAGTCCCCCTGGTTAGATATGAGTCCTCATACTTTCTAGCTAGGTTATTTATTAAAAACCCAAAATAAATTTAATATTTTAGGAGTAGGTATGAGTCCCTGTGCGTCTTATTTTTTAGGATCTCGACTTACTAGTGGTGGATTTAAGCCTATTGGGCCCCATCTTAGTTAATCATCCTCTTTTCCTTAAGGACAGGTGTGAGTCCCTATGTTTCCTCTCTTAAGGATTATAATTAATTCAGGTTAGTTATTTTTTTCTAAAATCCTAAGAGATTTAGGTAGACTATCTCCTTGGATATTCCTCCTGGTTAGATGTGATTTCGTCTGCTTTTTGGTTAGGTTATTCATTAAAAACCCAAAAAAAAAAATAATCTTTTAGGAGTAGGTGTGAGTCCATGTGCTTCTTACCTCCTAGGATCTTGACTGACTAATGGTGGATTTAAGCCTGTTGGGCCCCTTCCTAATTAGTCATCCTCTTTTCCTTAAAGATAGGTATGAGTCCCCATGCTTCCTTTTCTTAAGGATTAAAATTAAATTGGGTTAGATAGTTTTTTTGCAAAAATCCTTAGAGGTTTAGGTAGACTATTTCCTTGGCTAGTCCCCCTAGTTAGATATGAGTCCCTATACTTTCTAACTAGGTTAGTCATTGAAAACCCAAAAAAAATTTGATATTTTAAGAGTAGGTTAGAGTCTCCATGTTTCCTACCTCCTAGAATCATGACTAACTAGTGGTGGATTTAAGCCTATTGGGCCCCATCCTAGTTAGTCTCCCTATTTTCCTTAAGGATAGGTGTGAGTACCCATGCTTCCACTACTTAGGAATAGAATCAAATTCAAGTTATCTAGTTTTTGACAAAATCCTTAGAGGCTTAGGTAGACTATCTCCTTAGCTAGTTCAGCTAGTTAGATTTGAGTATTTGCGCTTTCTAGCTAGGTTAGTCATTGAAAAACTAAAAGAAATTTGATCTTTTAGGAGTAGGTGTGAGTCCCTATGCTTCCTATTTCCTAGGATCTTGAGTAATTAGTGGTGGATTTAAGCTTGATGTGTCCCATCATAATTCAGGCACCTTCTAGTCTTTTAAGGATAGTTGTGAGTCCTCGTGCTTTCTTTCCTTAGGATTAGACCCACTAGTGATGAAACACATAATATGTGGCACCATCCTAATTTTAAATTTTAAATTTTAAAATTTAGATTTGATCCTTTATGTGGAGCAAGTTTCCTTTCCATAAGATCATTCACTAGTGATAGAGCACACCCTCTATGGCACCATCCTATTTTTCAAATTATAGATTCGATCTTCCGTGGAAGCAATGCTCCCTTCCCATAAGATCTTCAAATTTTCTTCTCCTTAAATATACATATGAGTCATTATGCTTTCTCTCCTTAGCATTAGATCTACTGGTTATAAAGCATGCCCTCAATGGCACCATCCTAATATAAAAATTCCGATTTGATTTTTTGTATAGATCAAGTTTCCTCTCCACAAGATCATCCTTTAGTGATGGAACATGCCCTCTATGGAGCCATCCTAAATTCAAAATCCATATCCGATCTTCCATGAGAAGCAATGCTTCTTTCCCATGAGATCTTATAGTTTTCTTCTCACTTAAGGATAGATATGAGTCATCGTGCTTTCTGGCCTTAGGATTATTACATCTACTAGTGATGGAGCATGCTCCTCGTGGCACCATTCTAGTTTGAAATTCAAGATTTGATCTTTCATATAGAGTAATTTTCTTCTCTATAGGATCATCTACTAGTAATGTAGTGTGCCCTCTATGGCACCATCCTAGTTTTCAAAATTAAGATTCGATTTGTCATGGGAAGCAATGCATCCTTCCCATAAGATCTTTCAATTTTCTTCTCCTTAAGGCTAGATGTGAGTCATCATTCTTTCTGGCCTTAGGATTAGATCTACTACTGATGGAGCATGCCCTCTATGGTACCATCCTAGTTCTAAATTCAAAATTTGATCATTCGTATATAGAAAGTTTCCTCTCCACAAGATCATCCACTATTGATGGAGCATGCCCTCTATGGCACCATCCTAGTTTTCAATTTTAGATCTGGTCTTTTGTGGGAAGCAATGCTTCCTTCCGATAAGATCTTCCAATTTTCTTCTCCATAAGGATAGATGTGAGTCATCGTGCTTTATAACCTTAAGATTAAAACTAGTAGTGATGGAGCACGCCCTCTATGGCACCATCCTAGTTTTAAATTCTTGATTTGGTATTTTATGTAGAACAAGTTTCCTCTCCACAAGATTATCCTTTAGTGATGGAGCACACCCTCTGTGACACAATCCTAAATTCAAAATATAGATCAGATCTTTTATGGGAAGTAATGCTTCCTTCCCACAAGATCTTCCAGTTTTCTTTTTCTTAAGGTTAGATGTGAGTCATCGTGCTTCCTTTCCTTTAGATTAGAACCACTAGTGATGGAGCACACCATCTACGGCACCATCCCAGTTTAAATTCAACTTCAAATTCTTGAATTCACTCTTCTTTTCCTTAAGGACATGTACTTCCTACCCTTAGGATTAGATCTACTAGTGGTAGAGTACACCCCTCGTGGCACTACCCTAGTATAAAATTCAAATTTGATTATCTATAGTTAGGAATTCTTCCTCCTATATGATCATTCATTTTTCTTCTCCTTAAGGTTAGGTTATTTTTTTCCTTAAGATTAGATCTACTAGTGCTAGAGTACGCCCCTCGTGGCACTACCATAGTATCAATTTAAATTTGATCCTATGTAGTTAGGAGTTCTTCCTTCTTATGTGATCATTCAATCCTCAATTCCTTAGGGTTTAGATTTTCTCTTTCCTTAGGACCAGACCAACTAGTTGTAGAGTACTCTCTTCATGGCACTACCCTAGTGTTTATTCAAACTCAATCCTTTAGGGTTAGGTTTTCCCTTCCCTTAAAATAAAATTCCAAACTCATTCCTTTATAGTTAGGAGTTCTTCTTTCCTATACAATCATTCAATCTTCTTTTCCTTATGGTTAGGTCCTTTCCTCCCTTAGGAATAGATCAAGTAGAGACAGAGAATGCCCTCAGTGGCACTATCCTTGTTCAATTCAATTTCAAATCCTAAATAGAGTTATTCTTTCCTTAGGGTTTAGGTTTTCTCTTACCCTTAGGATTAGATCCATTAGTGGTAGAGTGTGCCCTCATTAGCACTACCCTAGTATCAATTTAAACCTTGATTCCATAGGGATAAAACTTTTCCTTACCTTAGGATCAAAATTCCAAACTTGGCCTTCTTAACCTCATGAGGTCACTAGGACCAATTCAGATCTCGAATCTATCTAGACCCTTGATTATGATGAGTTAAGCATTAAAATGTATTTTAGTAGACCCACTTTGACACCCATTTGACCAGGGGTTTAAATGACCAAAATTCTCCTTAAGTGTCCTAACCTAATCTAAGTGTTAGGCTTTACATTTTGGATTGAAAAAAGATTTAGTTAGAGTTGAACATTTTATTACAAATTTGATATTATATTCCTAGAGGTTGGGGTCTTATGATCCAAGATTCACCTCAAATCCTAAATCTAAATTTTGACACTATACCATAATAGTCCGAACCTAACTAATGTAGTGCATAATCTGGACTTACCCCGGCCTCTATTGGCGAGCTAGCTAATCACCTAGTCAAGTTTAAGTACATGAATCCAGACATTTTATGAAAGAGTGGTAGGGACAATTTTATTAAAGTTTTGGAGAGTTGGGGTAGACATCTAGAGATTATCTTAAGTGATCCCTTGACTTATGTTGGGTGAGAAAATGCTAATGACACATAATTAAAATTTAGACTCATTTAAATGTCTTTCTAATGCAATGCATACCAGTAGAAATACCCAAATCATGTATGCTTGAAATTTTGAAAAAGGGTTAAAAAAAATTTTTTTTAAGACTAGGCCTCCCCAGGTTCAAAACCTCATCCTCATAGGTTGGATTATCTAAACTCTACCCGTAGGCGGGGATGTCATAAGCAAGGAAAAAGAATATAGTAATATGCATGAGACCCCAGGGGCGATCCACGACTAATTCCTTAGATTTGTTATCTTTTTATGTGTTTATAACTTTAATTACAAGTAGAAAAATTTTTACCCCTTCATGAGCCTCACATATCCATGCTAAAATAAAAAGTAGCACACAAATGCAAGAAAACTAAGAAAAGGAAATAATCCTATACGCAATCACATTAACACATAAAAAATAATCAAATTAATTAATAAATATCTATAGGCAAACTATATTACTTATTACAATTTAGAAATACAAAAAAGTGGTCGGGCACCACTAATAATAACACAGATTCTTGACCTAATAAAGATATAAGTGACTTTGAGTGAGATACCCTTCATCTTCAATTATTAAGTCTTCTCTCCTCTGGGCTCCTTAGGTTCTTCATAGCTGGCTACCCAAATGGAAAAGAGAACTCTTCCCTTGAGGGGGAAGGTTATTCTTTCCACTTTGGGTATGAAAAAAGACCAAAATTTGGACTTCCAAATAGAAAAGACTTCCCCCTAAAGGGATATCTTTTCCTCTTTTGAATCCAACCTTTGGATCCATGTATCCCAACTCAAATGTGTATTTTCACAAATCAATACTCAAACAAATTATATTAACTAAGAAATAAAAATTCTAGACTCTTATGCAAGATTATCCTAAATATTTAAATATCAAAATACATTTTAAGCAGTTATATATATATATATATATAAGTAAACACACTTGGCCACGCTATTTTTCTATTTGGGGGCAAAGCAGCTGAAGCACCTGTAGCAATTACATTTTATTTTATTTTACCTATTTATTATCCTACACGAGTATGGACACCTATATAAAACTCAGTGAGCATCCAGATCATTCCTATCATAGGGGTAATCTAATCTCCAAACACATCAATAATCTATAAAGTGCAGTAAAAGTAAACAAAAACACCAAGCAATCTTAATCATGACATGCAATGAAATCTAAAAAAATTGACACACAACAAAAAAGTAAGCACCGGACTAACCTAGATTTAGAATAAATTATCCTAGAAAATCATCAAAGTGTGTGTAGAATGTCATAAATATTTGAAAGTTTTGCAACCTTCAGATTTTAATTCAAATTTTGGGATTAGAAGGGTCAAATTATGATCAAATTTAGAGGGTTGATCCCAAGATAAGTCTTGTCAATATGTAATTGATAGACTCTGAATAAGGAATTAGTTTACTGGGTTTTAAAGGTGTTTGAAAAATCAATGGGTGAGGCTCTTATGACCTAAGCCCTTAGCCTTGGATTTTGGTCTAAATTTTTTGGATTTGAATATAATTTTAAGTTTGAATGATTAAGATTGAATTCTCCTAATCATTCATGATTATTTGAGTGCTCACAAATGGTTGGATTTGATTGAGGCAAAATTAGGGAAAAGCTCAAGGTTTGAAGTATAGGCTTAACTGGAGTTTGAATTGGATTAAGACTTTTACTAACTTGAAGTCAGGGTGGATTTGAAGTTTGAATTCAACTAAGATCTAAAATGATCTTAGGGTCTAGAGCTTGAGAGAGATCATAGTGACCTAATACAAACTGAGGTCAATAAATGGACCCCCAATATGTGTAGTGGAAGGAACTTCTGCTACACATATTGGTGTTCACCAAATGAGAAGTTTGAATAGATTTTTAGAATTCTAAGGAAGGGCATCACCCAACCTTAGGTCTATAGGATGCTTATAGAAGACTTATATCTAATAGATAAATTAACTGGGATGATCACATGGGGAGGAAGCTTGATCCATACAGAGAAATGAAACTAGATTGAAACTAATATGGTGCCACAAAGGGCGTACACCACCATTAGTTAAAGGATGAAAGCTAAGATGGTGCCACACATGGTGTACTCCACCACTAGTAGATGATGGAAGCTTGGATGGTTCCATGAAGAGCATACTCCACCACTAGCGGATGGAAACTAACATGGTGCCATGAAGGGCGTACTCCACCACTAGTTCAAGAATTAAAGTTAGGATGGTGCCACAAAGGGCGTACTTCACCACTATTGGATGGAAACTAGGATGGTGCCATAAAGGGCATACTCCACCACTAGTTAAAGGATTAAAGCTAGGATGGTGCCATGAAGGGCGTACTCCACCACTAGTGGATGGAAATTAGGATTGTGCCATGAAGGGAGTAATCCACCACTAGTTAAAGGATTAAAGCTAGGATGGTCCCATGGAGGGCATACTCCACCACTAGCAGATGGAAACTAGGATGGTGCCATGAAGGGCGTACTCCACCACTAGTTAAAAGATTAAAGCTAGGATGGAGCCATGAAGGGCATACTCGTCCACTAGCGGATGGAAACTAGGATGGTGCCACTAAGGGCATACTCCACCACTAGTTTGTACGATCATGATGATCGTCTGGACGATGTGTATTCAATTGTATGTACGCATCTAGACAATAATACGGATAAGCATAGTTATTATTTCTGATCGTACGTACGAACCCGGTGTTCGTACATACGAACCACACTTTATTCTGAATGGAGGAAAATTCTAACCGTTATAAAAATGATCTTAAATAATTGATCGTCCTCGTAACTCGTATGATTATAAAAAGTCATTTCATTTTAACCATATTTGTTCGTACATACAAAATTTTGCTTCGTACATACAAACCCATGCATCGTACAGGATGAACCAAATTTCATCTATACGAAATATCATTTTTCATTAAATTGAAAGGGTTTAGAACTCAAACGTCATTCTCATCAAAAACCTTTTCAACCTTCTTTCCCCTTTGATCTTTCTATGGCAAGCTCAAGTAAGAGGATTAGGCACGCTAAGGAACTGACTAGGGGACCTTCCTCTAGGAATACAAATAAAACCTTCTTGTCCAAAGCAAATCAGGAATCCTTTCTTAGGTTTGTATCCGCAAAAATAACTCCTTCCAGAGTTCTGATTCAATAAAATATAATTTATTAGATACTGCCACTCTTTTCCTCTACCCAATTTGAGTTTATCCTCACTCTGATTTACTCCTACAACATATCTACATTTCATTATTTCCTAGCAACATGACCTTTAACTCTGATCAAGATAGAATTAGATCATATGTTCTAGGGAAGAATATTGAAATAACCAAGGAGGATCTCTGAGTTTTCTTAAACTTAAGGACTGAAGGAATACGAGCCCACACTTTGACTTCTACTTCAAATTTTGATTGGACTGAGATAAACTGGATACTTAGAGGGATTAGACAAGAATGTCATTTGGCCAAGGTAAACACTCTACACCAAGATGCTAGAATCATCCAGCATGTTCTTAAAACTTCCATCATTCCAAAAGCTGGGGATTGAATTAATATCACTCCTCTTCTTTCCACTATCACTTATCTGATCATTACTGGTCTACCCATTGACGAAGCCCAACTCATTCTTGACTACCTTTATGGGCTTTCTGAAATTAGCCATGTATCCCATAAGAGAGAGAAGAACATAGCCTTAGGACATCTTGTGTCATATATTCTTGAGAATAAGTATGAATTAATTCATCCTGATGCGTCTCATCTTGAAGAGCCTTTGTACTACAATAATGGTTCATTCGAGCTATCTTTACAAAACATGATGAAGGTGCTTACAATAAAGGAGAGTAGAGAGGACCTGCACCTACTGGTGGACCAAATATTTAGGAGTTGGTTCATCGCTTTGATCATCTCGAGAGTCACTTTGATCGACGCTTTGATCAAATTGAGACTCATCTACAGCAGCAGGACGCACAGTACCAGCAAAACAGTGGTTGGATACGAGGTCAATTTGACGCTATGAGCTCGAATATGGCTATGATGAGTAGCTATTTTAATTTCTTCAACCAGCAACCTCCTCCAAATCAGGGCCCCTCTGAGTGATGACTTTACTTCTTCTATGTTTTTCTTTGTCAGTGCTAATGATGTGATGTGATGTGATGTGTTTATCTTTAAAAAATTTTTAACTATTTTTGGTATGTGTTTATATGTTTGTTGTTCTTATTCTAGTTGCTCTGAATTGATATCAATCGTGCTGAATTGTAATATCATTTACTTTGATATCAATAAAAACCATCTTGTCTTATTTTAATTATTTTTTATAATGTTTGGATGCATTTGATAGCTTATATGATTATCTTCAAATAAGTGATCTAAAAAGTAATATATTTTGAAAAGCAATGCAGAACTTCATATCATTAAAAAATCTAATTTTTCATAAATTTAAATTAGTTTATAACTTAATCAAGTTAAGGATATCATTCTCATATTCTTTTTAGGCATACAAAATTATAGTATTATTATTGCAATCATGAATTCTTCTTATTATTTATTTCATTTTTCAATATAATTAGCTTTGTACTTAAAAAAATTTGAGCTTTAGATTATTGATATTTGAAAGAACAACTTGAAAATTTGAAAATTGTACAAAGATACAAAAATTGAAAGAATGCACAATAGTTTGCAAATTAAAAAGATGCACAAAATTAGCCCAAAAGTAAAAAGAAACACAAAGTGTGTCATAAATACTAAAAAGATGCGCAATATCGCCACTAGTATATGTTCTTTCCTCTATCTTTTAATCTTTAATTTCAAATCAATCTAATGCTCAATTATAATTAATATAGAAACTTAACTTACAGTAATTTTTATTTTATCAACTTTGCAATGATTTTCCTTATCACATTGTCTAGACTGATTCATGATTTTGATATATTTATCTTGTTTTTGTTATATATTAATTTAAATGATATGAATTTTTATTTTTTTTAATGAACCTTACTTTTATCATTACTATTATACCTTCATATCTTTCAGGATCAATTATCAAAGGTTTCTCATATGACTTACATTTTTATTTTTTGTTTCTTTTTCCCTTTTTGCTATTGTCAAAAAGGGAGAGAAATATTATTTATCTTATTTTATTCTTATCTTGTTTGTGCTGTGTCTTGTGTATTTCTTATTTAAGGTTTCTTGTTTTCCGTTTCAGTGCTATTTTTTATGTGTTTGTCATTGTGTGTGAAAAACTTTAAAATTAAAAAATAGATTTATTCATAATATATACCCCTTATACTCAGGGGCAGAACCAGGCTTAAATGTTAGGGGGGGGGGGGGGGGGGGGGGGGGGGTGGGGGTAAAATTATAAAACCAATATATATATATAACAAAATTCAAATAAACTATTATATTGCAATAAAAATTACAAGCTTTGTATTATATTTTGCATTTTTTGATAATGTTGCATTACAACTTCATTTTGGAACCAGATCAAAAACTTCTTTCTCAATATATAGAACTAGATAGTCGTTGAGCCAATCATCACCTATTTTACTGTGCAATATATGTTTAATAATTTTCATTACTAAAAATGCTCTCTCCACTGTAGCGGTGGCAACGGGCAAAGTTAATGCTAAAATAAGAAGCCGGTGAACTAAGGGGTACACGATATCTTTTTTAGCTATAACAAATTATTTTTCTAGATCATCAATGTTGTCCAAAGATGAGAACTCCTCACTTGAACTTATATCAAGAATGTATGTCGATAGCTGGTGCTCTAAAGCCATAAGTTCAACAATAGAAAAATTGATTGAATATAGTTCTAAAAGATGAATTAATTTCTCCTTATCATAAGCAGAGAATGAGTTACTTGGATTTAGACATGACATACAAAGAAGCAATTCAGTACTAGCTTCAGAGAATCTATTATTCAGCTCTTGAAGTTGCATAACAATAATACTGTAAAAAAATTCCACACGATAATGATGTAAATTTGTTGCGTCATCATTTTTGCATGCTGATCGTCAATGGGCTTTGAATGTAGAACTCAGAACAGGAACATCAACTTCAAAAACATTACAAAAATGAGAAACTTCTTCCAATAAAGAATTTCATTCATTATCCCTCAAACATTAGACTAATGTATTGTAAAGAAATTAAGCAAAGATTAATCAAGCTAAGCGTTGCTCGTGTCCTCCGCATGCTGAAGGTATATTCAGGAATATATGAACCTTCTCTGCTTAGTGGTTTTATATCATATTTCAGTTATGCATCACATTTTAATCATCTAATTATCTATTTTCTTGTTCAATCTCTACAATTACTATCTTTATATGGTTTGAGAAAGTCTTTAAAATTTAATTTTTAGATAAGTACCTAAAGTCTTACTTCAACGGCTACTCCTAACCTAGGATGTAACGATACTTCTAAAGGTTTATCAGTCTAATAGTAAAAATGGCCTAGAAAATATGCATTTGTCTGTTGGAGATACTAAAAAGTGTTGCCACGCTTTTCCTCTTCATATAATTTGTAGAACACAGCTAAAACATGTTTTTCTAGTGAACTGTATTGAGAGATTACATTTCATTCAAATATGTTAATGCAAAATATCTCAGATTTTTCCTCTTCCCATAAAACTCAAGTTAATTCTTAACCATGTATTTTAAAATATGAAGGAAATCACCTAAAATATTTGAAGAGAGATATTTTAGGAAGCAAATTTTTTAAATTCATTGGTTAAAATCCAGGCCTCCGAAATTCATCCTAATATGCTAAAAAAATACTTATTTTTCAAACTATAGGAGGAAGAAAGACATCTGATTCTTTGTCCGGAACACAACAAAAATTGAATGACACAAAAATTTGAACAAAAATTTGAACAAAAATCTGAACAGAGATGTGAACAGTGAGCATGAACAAAAATCTAATAGCATACTCTTAAAAGGAAGAAAAAGTTCAAACAAAAAACTGAAACTTGAGAGATCAGAGAAGAAATAAAAATCTAAAGAAAATTTAGAAAAAAGAAGAAAGACTCACACGCGATTCTTTGGAGGGGAGCTCCGATCTCACGAGAGCCGCGAATCCTTCCTGGTTTCCTTGCCGGCTGCCACGTGAAGAAGAGGGAAGAGGGCTGCGGGCTGCAGGAAATTCACGAATGAGAGGTAGTCGTGGGATGTTAGGGCAAACAAGAGGCAAATGTATTTTTTCAGAGGGGGCAATGTACTAAAATACCCTTACCTGTAATTAATTTTTTTTTAAGGCGGGGTAATTGCCCCCCGTGAATATTACTTGGTTCCACCCATGATTATACTTACATGTTTATTTATTCATTTATTCAGGGGGAGTTTAGGAGAAACCTTAGGATTTTTCAAATTTACACAAACAATAATTATTTTGCTATCATAAAAAAGGGGGAGATTATTGAGAGAGTTGCTACTTATCTTTGGATGTTTTATATTCTTGCAACTTGTATGTTTTTGATAATTTAAAATATTATTATTTTGATAATTATTTTCTCCTAACACATTTTAAAAAAATTATTTTTGCTTTTTTGTGTACTAATATTTCAAGAAAATCATACTCTAGATTATTGAAGACTTTAAATCAAGATCAGCTTAGAATGTTTTATAAAATTGGAGTCTGTATTTTTTCATTTATTTGAGTCTGAGAGAGTGTGATTGTAATTGAGTAATTTAGTACACACACACCGTAAGAGAGCTTTAATATTCATAATTTTTAAAACTGATCGTACAGTATGAACCATGTTCGTACGGGATGATCTAGTTAGTTATACTCCCAAACGAGCAATGGAATAAACAGATGTTGGCAAAAAAAATTTTTCTACGTATAAGTTCGTCCTACGATATTTAATGTTCGTCCCAAGACGATGCTCTCTGAATGCGTTCATCCAAACGATATTTATCGTTCGTCTGAGGACGATGGGCTCTAGATTTGATAAAATGAACTATTCATCCAGACGATATTTATGGTTCGTCCCAGGATGACCTTCTCTATTATGGAAACTTGGAATTCGTCCTGCTTTTTCATACAACCTAACTTTGAGAATAAAAGTTCATACCAGATGAACCAGGTTCGTATGGGACGATGATCGGGTACGAAGGCAGTTCGTACTAATTCACATTAAATTTGTATGAAACAATTTTTACACTGTTCATACATATAAAATTGGATCGTACGGGATGATCTTGGATGGTCAGAAATTGAAAATTGCAGTTTTTAGATAATTTTTCGTGTCTTTTCTATAAAAGGTCCATTTTAAACTGACTTAAAATCATTTTGTCACTTGATCTTCATGCATACTTAAGGGATTTTGAAAGAGAGAGTGAGAGAGAGTGTTTAAAGGAGATTTCTTACTATTGGAGCATGTGAAGGGTTCACTTGGTTACTCAAAGGTAAGGATCTCTGTGTGTAATTTATGATTACTTCACTCTTTTCTCTTGTCTTTTTAGATTTCTCGTGAGAAGATCTTTCAAGAAGTTCCACTTCTCTTCTAACACTCGAGGAGTGTGAACAGCCGAAGGTTCTCTGCCTACACCTGAAGGAGAGTGTAAAAGGACGATAGTACTCTGCCTACACTTGGAGGGTATAAAAGGATGACTGTACTTTGCCTATATATTGGAGGGTGTAAAAGGACAATGGAACTCTGCCTACACTTAGAGGGTGTAAAAGGATGATGGTTCTCTGTCGCACTGGGTAGTGGTGGAAGAGAGTTTTTATGAAGGCTTCTCCGCCTTATTATGGGAGCAAAAGGAGAGACACTAGTGGTAATAGTGCAATACCTGAAGTGGGAGACTTCAGGGAGTGCATGTAGGTCGTGTTTGACTAAACCACTATAAATCTTGTGTCTTTTTATTTTCCGCTTCTTTTTTATTTTTCTATTTTGTTATTATCTGTGGTTGAAAAATTGTTTTTAAAAATTACTAAAAAATTTCATCAATTTTAAACACTTAAAATTCCAATAAATAAGAGGTAAAATTTTAAATTACCAATTCACCCCCCTCTTGGTTAGCCATTTGGACATAAGCTTAGGTCTAACAACCTAACTCATATTTAACTAGTTTCAATAATTCAGTCTTCAATACCCGCTCACTCACTCTCTCTCTCTCTCTCTCTCTCTCTCTCTCTCTCTCTCTCTCTCTCTCTCTCTCTCTCTCTCTCTCTATCCTCCTCATGCAGAGAAAGAGTTGAAGAAATCGATCCTCTCCCAAACTTCGGCCTCCATTCTATTCGCACAACACCAAGAGTTAATGACATATGTGTTTTCTTTCTTCTCTTATTGGAAAAGTGAAAGTGTTATGTTGAGCACCTTTCTTCCCACTTGTTATATTGATGTGTTGGAAAGTGTCTTATGCACAAAAGCTTCATATTTGGCAAGGTTTGACATAAAGGGATGTTTATATTCAAGATCATCTTCCAACATTATGTGTGCATTTATATAAAAAGAGAGAGATAGATAGAGAGAGAGAGAGAGAGAGAGAGAGAGAGAGAGAGAGAACAAAAATCCATGTGTTTTGTTGTAAAGATTATATGCTTGGAAGTGTTATGTGCTTATATCGAGATCAACTCCTTATATGGTATGAAAGATTTGATTAATTATAGTTATTGGGACTTTGTCACTTGTGGTGATGGCGTGATGGTTTAGAGAAAACATAGGGCATCTAAACACTCTTGTAGATTAATTGATAGAACTAAATCTCATATATATCCTTGAATGTTTAAGCATTCAATATTTTGTTTGTGGTATATCTCATATGGTACGGAATATCACTTATGAATTGCTAGAAATTCATTACATTACTTGTCGACTTACATATTTGGAAGATATTTTGTTGGCAACTACTCTTGGAGAAATACTCATGTATTTTCTCTCTTGAATAAATTTGCATAGATTCAATGTGATTTCATCTTTTTTCAATATAATACCGGCTCAAACCTTGAAGGCAATAAGGTTGAATCAAGTCTTATTCCCCTTAGCAATATTCGGTGGAATTGTGACTTGTGAAAGTTGGCATGTATGAGTTTGCGGTGAATCATGCTTGTTGAAAGTTAACACGTGTGATTATGCCTTGTTTTCTTTTATATGGGAGACTTTCTCCCATTGTTACACTTTGACATTTCTTTTTGGTTGAATTGATTCTCGGTTTGTAAGCCTTACTAGAAAAGCTCTCTTTCTTTGAAGAATTATTGCTTTCAAATGGATTTTTGTATTGCTTCTTTCAGTATGGATTTTTTTTTTTTGGTAAATTTTAACTTCTCCATATTATGATTGAGATGCATTGATGGGTATATACCCTTGGCAAAATGTTATATGTTTTAGCACAACGTAATATATTTATAACTTTAAGTTAGAGCTTCTTTTAAACTTTTGGTGGTATACAATACGGAACTTATAAACTCTTTAAAAATATAATCATGTGTCTCATAAATTCATAGTAATTCATATCGTTGGAAGCATGATTAGCTATAAAAGTTTGTGAATGATGAAATATCTCCATATTTCTTCTCTGCTTGATTGGGTTTTGTATGGAAATGTTATCGGCAATTGTATTTGAAAATTCTTATATACCTTTTATTTCAAACATAGACTTGGCATATAATCGATTTAGCATTAGGTTGAAAAGTTAAAGAGTTTTCTTGAAGCATAACGAAGACCATTTGCATCAAACTTTCTTTCCTATGACTTCAACTTAGATTGAAATGTTTGTTCGTCACTTGATTTAGAGAAGTATAATTTTATGTCTCATTTCTTAAATGTGTATGGATTGGTTATCATGGCCATGGTAGAATTGTGAGAGATAGTTTGGTATGTACTTTGTAACTTCATTTGCAATCATTTCAAAAGTATTTTCTCTATTTCGCATTAGTCATTTGAGATGTTAAGTAAATGTTTTGCACTCTCTTATGTTGTGTGCCTACTTAAAAAAAATAATAATAATAACGATTGAGATATTTCTTTGCATGAGTTGAAGTGTGGCTATTTGGAGTGCTCCTTGGAATATTGAAAAGTTTCATGGGTTGCTTCATGTTGGAAGAGGTTCTGGTTTGCTTATTTTAGAGGATTTATGATTGGCTATAGATTTGTTTTGTATTGGAAAGCTTTACGATAAGCTTCATGAATGTTTTATAACGAAAAGTTTTATGAAATTTTTCTTATTGGAGAATTCTTATGATTTTATCCCACGCCAAATATAAAAGCTCTTGATTATTTTGTGTCGGAAATTGCTTTGGTGGATTTCTTATGAGAGAAGGTTTTGGGTTGCTTTGTTTGGGAAGTTTTATAAATTATTTTGGTGTTGAAAATTCTATGAATGGCTTTATATTGAAAAGCTCTTTAATGTCTTTTTAGAACGAGATGATATTTAGTGTGTGAGTTGCCTTTCTTTTACTTGATTCTAAAGTCGAGTTTGGATAAATGTGGAATAAAAGCTTGTTTGGGTTTTAGTTTATGGAATTTGTTTCTCCTTTGCTTCTTTGAGTTTTGTTTAGAAAATCATATGAGTAATTAGGTTGAATGTTTCGAGTGCTTTGTTTAGAACATGGGAATATCAAATAGCATCAAAACCTCTGTTCTTTTAGTCATATTACATTGAATTGGAGTGAAGGACGTTTTAGAGGCATGCTTGGCTTAGAAGAGGCATGCCCCATAATAAGATGCTTACATTTATTTTATTATTTTGGTTTTCATTCCTTTCTTTTTGGCATTTTGTCATCTTCCTCTTTACTTTTCATCTTTCAGCTACTTTTTAACTTGTGCTTTAAGATTAAATATGGTAAAAATTCTTACAAAATGGAAAGATTCAAATGGAAAGTGGCTCAATCGGTATATAAGCCCAAAAATATACGTTCTTATTTAATTGCATTCTATTTTTATTATCCGCTTATTATATATATGAATGTGCTCTAATACAACTCTTGTTTGCTTTTCTGTGTTTTTGCGAGGTACTTTTTGAAAGCAAAGGGGAAAGAGCATTGGAGCATTAGACAAAGGAGCATGGACAGCCGGATCCGAGCATTAGTCGCTCCCATTCAGTTTGGTTAGGGCGCTACAGGCGGAACCATTGGGTCATAGCCCCGGTGCTATAAGTCTTCATAAAACTTAAAAAGCCTTTAGGAGCCCTCATGGTTGCACGCTCCCCATCTTCTAGGACCTTATAGAAATTTCATTTAGAACTAGGATTACTTTCTTTTATTTTAGATCCCTAAACTTGTTGACACACATACGAACGTCCAAAGGATTAGAGATGAACTTCCTTTTTTTCCCATAACTCTAGTGACATCTTAGGACAAAAATTAAGGATCAAGTCTTAGATAACAAAGACTTAGGTAGCATGTTCCCTATAGGATGGAGATATTTAACATAGAAAAATTAATGACACATCTTCCTAGGATTAGTGTTCCTTAATCCATTAATAATCAACCAACAAAATAATTCATAATTCAACTCTTAAAATGCATCAAAACACTTTATTATTAATTAAACCATAATTAACTTGTATAACCACAAAAAAATGCAAAACTTAAATCAAGTTTAACCAATCTATTAATCAACCTCTAATCAACCTAAAAATTAAAAGATATAAACTAAATTAGGAGAGCAAACCTAAACTAAAACTTGCTTGGATAAAAGACTCCTAAGATTAATCAAACCTTAAGCTAATCTTTTGAAATCAATTAACAAACCTCTTGATTAACAAATCACCTTATTTATCTTTCTTTTTAATTTACAATCAAGTAAATTAATTTAACAAAATTAGTACTATTGGGTAACCCAGGCATATGAGGCTATTAAGTTAGCCCTAAGGAGGGTGAAATAAATCTCACGGTCTCGTTGAGAAACAAATGTGGTAATCAAGTGAACACTAAAATAAATTCTTAAAATTAATCTTAAAACACTAATACTTAAATTTAAATTAAAATTCTCCCTTTGACCTTTAACAAACTAAAATACAAACAACTTTAACTAAATCATCTTATATAGGACATACCCAAAATTATACGGCCTATTACACACACCTAAACTTATTTGTTAGGACACGACTTCTAATTCTAGGTTAGGCCGATATTTTCTTTTCATTCTGTCTCTGTGATGTGATGCCTTACATGTGAAATATGTGATGTTTGCTCTATTTTTTGTTTAAGCTTTATGTGATATTTTCTATGATTATTATTAGTTCTTTTCTGCACTGTGTTGTGAGTGATAGGATACTCATAAGTTAGGAATGATTTTGATACTGATGATGTTTCCTGCAGGTGGCCGTACTCACACAGTGCTAAAGGGGGGTAAAAATTAATAGAAATATGTAATTGCTACAGATGCTTAACCCCTAAATAAATAAGAGCACGATCAAGTGTGGCTGATTTGAGCAATTTTATTTCATATGTAACTACTTGGATGTTTTGATTATAACTGTTTAGGATAACCCTATAGGAGAGTTTAGATTTTTTTTCATAATTCTGATATAATTATTTAATGTTTTCATAATTCTGATATAATTATTTAATGTTAAGAGTTATGAAAATATGTAAAACAAGACATTTTTAAATATAAAGGAGTCCAAAGAGAAATGAAAGTCTCTTATAGATAATTTCTTTTCATTTGGACATCCTTTTGGAGGACACACTACGAGGAACTCGAAGGAAGAAGATCCATAGATGAATCAAGAAAATGAGTATTAAGATTGAGATAAAAAATGCCTTGTTTTAAGATTTGCGTCATTTCTTGGGAGTATAATCTGGGTTATTTTCTATGCAGCTCGGCCACCAATATTTTTCTACACTCTGGTTTGTATATTGAATGACACTTGTCATGAACTTTGGACACTATTCTATTGATTTTTATGATGTTTTGTTTACATTGATTGTGTAGTAGAACTGACATATTTTTTTCATAGATTACTTTCTTGCATGCGCATGTGCCTAACTCGCTAAGCTCTTAGGGAAAAAATTTTGCTACTTATAATTAATAATAAAATTTTAGAAATTAAATAACATAGAAATATAACGATCTAAGGAATAGTCGTAATTATTCGGGGTCGCATGCATATCAATGCATAATCTCTTCCTTGTTTAGACACTTCCCCGCTTACAGGTAGAGTCTGAATAATATGACTAATAAGACTGAAGTGTCGGACCTGGGGAAGCTTAGTATTTCAAAAAAATTTATTTTTATAATCCTTTTTTAAAATTTCATGCATCTTCTGATTTAGATACTTTAATTAGCATGCATCGTATTAGTAACTAACTAAAATTAAAAATTAATTGCATTAGTTTTAGATGCATAATACCACTCATAAGTACGAGGCCATTTAGGAACTTCTCTAGATGTCGGCCTCAATTTCCAAAAATTTATCCACCCATCTACCTTTCATATGGACCGAAAATCATGGATTTTACACGACTAGGTGGTTTTAGCTGACTTCCTTTTCAGGCAAGGTATAAATCCAAATCGCATTAGTTAGGTCGTGGATGCTAGTGTCCTATGTACTATACTATATCTCTTATAAATTTAGGGTATAAGGCTAACAGAATCGGGGTACTGCTATACGCCTTATTGGTGGGTAAGCTCTCTATTTTTCAGAGGCTATAAATCCCACCCATCTGCGTCACATGGATGACGCCACCTCCTCTTTCTCTCACGCATGCTTGAATGCAATTGTCTTTTCTTTTTCTCCAGCTTTTCCTTCTCCAGAATGGACGGGTGATGATATTGAGCCATGTATATTGATTAAACCAAATTGAGTCCATCTTCCCCTTTGATCAGAAAAGCCTAAAAATTCTCCTATATGCTAAACTCATTTGAGAGAATAATATAACATCTTTAATCGAGAGTTTTCTTAGATCGAGGTTTAAGATATAATTAACCACGAGGGCTTGCGCCCGTGGATTGATCTCCACATCAAATAAACCCCATTTGAGCTAATGTATCGAATAGGAAAAATCTCGTGATATTTTGTGTTATACATATTATTATCCATCTAGATGCGTAGGCAAAAGTTGCTATCCTTCATGGCTAATCATATGTATGATTTTATCTGCTCTTCCATTGGCCTACTTATGTAAAGTATAATGGCCTATAATCGTTTTGTTCTACGGGATAGGCGGTCGTACCTTTTGCATTCGAACACCATGAGCAGAATCCTTTAGGAGACCCACAATTATATGTTCTTCTTATTTTTCTCAATTATATGTACAATCTTTTACGTCACTAGCATAATTTAGTTCACTAATGATAGTATCTTAAATTTAATTTTTTAAAAAAATCAGCTTAAACATGATGGTTCACTAGATTAATTTACTTGCTTATCATGAATGTCTCCAAAGTTTAATTTTAATTTGCTTTCACACAAAGAAGACAACATTTTTATGATCTACGTGGATCGCCCTCTTTTATTAGAATCATCTTGATGATGTAATTGTTCTCAACATACACTAGATTGAAATCATCAGTCATACTTCTATATTATTATTTATGATCATACAAATCTAACTAAAGCTTTTTGAGCTCATGGGTTCAATAATAAGAATATGTATGATATGGCCCATGTCATTATGATGTGTTACAACTTAGATTTAGGCTTCGTTTTGGGACGACTCTCTTACTGCTTCTTAAAACAATTTTTTAGCAACAAAATTTTAATTTTTGCACTAAAAAGCTACTTTAAAAAATACTAAGAAAGACGTCCCAAACGAAGCCTTAATGACGTGTTACAACTTAGATTTAGGCTTCATTTGGGATGACTTTCTTACTGCTTCTTAAAGCAATTTTTTATCACAAAAATTTAAATTTTTGTAATAAAAAACTATAAAATGCAATAAGAAAGCCGTCCCAAACGAAGCCTTAATGTATTACATATCAGCTTATGATCTATTGTATCATGCATTGTGTTTTTAATTCTTGAATTATTCTTTTATATCTACTTTATAAATTACTTTCCTATGCATCCATAATAGTTGTCTACTACGTCAGTTTTTGTATAACTATGTTGTGCCTACTAGGCCAGCTCATTGTTGCCATAATTGTTTGCATTTTCCCTATAAATAATTATGTTATAATTCATGCACAATAGCTCTGTTATATCATAATTCTTGGATTACTCTATTATATAAACTTGTAATATGCCATCTTAATTATTGTGATTGACCTATTTTATATCAACTACTATTATTTTTGTTTGAAAAAAGTTTATAAAAAAAAAACGACTACTATATTTGATAGAATGAAATTTGTTCTATCATTATTAGATGTTATTTGATTCATATTCGAACATTGTTCAAATGTTGGAATACTACTTTAATCTTGATCAAAGAAGTTCAAATTCTCCTCAAATAATGCTTAAGGTAGGTTAAAACTAATGTATCGCTACAAACTTTAAATTAGTTGTTTGCATAAAAAATAAGGATGCTTTGTCGAAATATTTGCTAAGTAAATAGTGGCCAACTTATTTTTTGAATTTCCATTAGCATAAGGCAGACAAAGTGAAATTTCCCAAAGATGCTGTATAAATATAACAGTATAACCACCATTTGCTCATAGCAAGGCGAAAAGAATAAAAAACAACTAACAAAACAGTAACAACTTTATAATACATCAGAAAAATCGCCAATATTTTCTACATTTATGAAGTAGAAATGGAAGTGCCAAGGCGCCAAAAGAGAGTCGGCCGTTTTATCCCCATTCACGTTAGAAGTTCAGCGAACACGCAGATCCAAAGCTAGTACCGGAAAATGGAGATACTAGCATCTGCTGATAATACCGGTAAGATTTTCCTCTGCTGCTATATTTGAACAAATGTTATAAATACAATGATTTTAATAAATGAAGAAGAGAAACTAATGACAACATGAAGAATATTAACATTGCAAAGAGCACGTTCCACTGAATTGCAGCATACAAGTCCTGAATTATAACTTAAACCTTTCTAAATTATACACGGATCAATCATAAATCAAAACTGCTCCTGACCCTGCAAAAAGGAAAAATCGCTCATTTTTTGGCATATGATCAGTAAATCAAAAAAAAAAAAAAACCTTGAAGGCGAAACAATATGAAGTTTAAACCAAGCTTTATGAACACAAGAAGGCAGAGTTGCATTGCCACACAAAAGGGGAAAAAACGCCATTCTCTTATGACGCATACCAGTCCGGCAAACCAGGCAATCATAAATTTCAGCTTATATATAGGTTAACTCAAAGATACATATTTAGCAACAAAACGTTTTTAAAATTGAACAAAGTCCTAAAACTAATCACCACAACTTAGGTAGCATTTATATGTTGGCATCCTTAAAAGGTGTTCCCGCCTACGTGTTTGCTGATGGAGAATATGGCATCCATGTCAATACTTTTTTTTTTTTTGGACATTTAGGCCATTTAAGGCAAACTCATACACACAACACATACACAAAGACCCGAACCCAATACCTCTTAGTTGGAAGCCTAATCTCTCAACCAACATGTCAAGGTGAGCTGTGTTCCATGTCAATACCCGGGTAGGCATGGCTCAGTTCATAGCGAGGCATGATGGTGGAGACTCCCACCTTTGAATCAAATATAGGGCTGTAATTGAGAATAGCCAATTTAAGCATACTACGGATTGGACTTGACTGGTAATATTAAAAGTTATTCAAGTCCATATATTCAATTTTAGATCTACTCAAGCGAAAACCTTTAGACTTAAAGGTTGACCTCCATAATTCAAGTTTACCTTCAACTACCTCTCTAGTCTTATCAATAAGAAGAATATCATCAGCAAAAAGCATATACCAAGGTACATCCTCTGCCAAATGTCTAGTGAGAAAATAAATGACTAAAACAAAAAGATACGGACCTAAGGCTGATCCTTGATGTAATCCAACCGAAATAGGAAAATACTAAGTCAAACCACCTTGTGTTTGAACACAAATACTAGCTCCTGCATACATATCTAAAATGATTTGAATATAAGCATTATTAACTCCTTTCATTTTCAAGAACTCTCAATAGCACTTCTCTTGGAACATTATCATATGCTTTCTCTAAATCAATAAATATCATATGTAGATCCTCCTTATTCTCTCTATATTTCTCCATCAAATCTCTTAATAAATTTATGGCCTCCATAGTAGACCTATCTGGCATAAATCCAAATTGATTTTGAGAAACATTAATATCACGCCGCAACCTACGCTCCATAACACGCTCCCATAGTTTTAAAGTATGACACATTAACATAATTCCTTTATAATTCGCACACTCCTATGCATCAACTTTAGTTTTAAAAATATGAATTAACACACTCATTCTCCACTGATCTGACATCTTTTATCTTCAAAACACTATTAAAAAGTTTAGTAAGACAAGAAAATCCTTCATCTCCTAAGCATTTCCACATCTTTATTGAAATATCATCAGGTCCAAGAGCTATTCCACACTTCATTTTCTTTAAAGCTTCTCTAACTTCAGTTTTACTAATACGCCGATAAAAACAAAATCTTTATTTTCATTTAGGGTGTTAAATTCACTAAAGTCAATCGCATTTTAACTTTCTTCATTAAAAAGTTTAGCAAAATATTTGAACCATCTTTGTTGAATATCATCTTCTAAGAAAAGTACTTTTTGGTCTTCATCCTTAATACACTTCACTTGAACTAAATCCTTATTACTCATATCTCTTTGTTTAGCTAATTTATACATGTATCTTTCTCCCTCCTTAGTATCTAATCTATTATATAAATTATTAAAAGCTAAGCTTTTTTGCATCGCAAATAGCTTTCTTAGATTCCTTACGAGTCTCTTATACCTTTTTCAATTATTAGAATTTTTATATCTAAACTAATTTTTATAACAAATATTCTTATTTGTTATCTTTTCTTATACATTTGGATTCCATAACCAACTTTTTTTATTATTAGGAATTTTTCTCATCGAAACTCCAAGCACATCTTTTGCAATATTCTTAATATCACCAGTCATTTTTCCCAACATAATATTAACATCCTTATGCACATATAAAATCTTAAAATAAAAAATCTTATTCTAAAAAATATTTTTGTTAATATTCTTTAAATGCCCCCATCTAATCCTAGAAAATCATTTTACTTTATTTTTTAGTTTTTGCCCCTTTAACTTAAAGTCCAAAACTAATAATTAATGTTGGGTACATAAATTTTCACTCGGAATAACATTACAATCTTTGCAATCTAATTGATATAATTTTCTTATGAGAAAATAATTAATCTGCATTTTACTATATTCATTTTTATAAGTGATAAATGATCATCTCTTTTTTTAAGCAAGGTATTAGCTATTAAGAAATCATAAGCTAAAAAAAATCTAATATGGTCTTACCACATTCATTTGTCCTTCCAAACCTATGGCCACCATGAATGCTTTTAAAATCATCTGCATCTCTACCAAACATGTCCATTTAAATCTCCTCCAATAAAAACTCTTTCTTCAAGAGGTATTTTTTGTATTAATTCTTCTAAGTCATTCTAAAATTTTAATTTTGAACCCATATCCAAACCTACTTGAGGAGCATAAGCACTTATAATATTAACAATCTTAACATCAACAACAATCTTTAAATCTATAATTTTAACTCTAATTCTGTTAATTTTTAAAACATTATCCTTCAAACTCTTATCTATAATCACACCTACACCATTTCTAGTACAACTCATACCCAAATACCATAGTTTATAACCTAAACTATCAATCTTCTTAGCCTTCTATCCAACTCATTTAATTTCCTGGATGCACAAAATATTTACCTTACTATTGATCATAGTATCTATTAATTCAATTAATTTTTTTTAAGGAAGTCAATATTTTAAGTTCCTATCCTAATTTTAGTTTCATGGACTAGCTTCTTTGCCCACATTCATCCTTAATGTGGGAACCCTTGCTTATTTAACACTACACCTGGACGACGATGTAGCGGCCTTTGCACACTTGTCGCTGTATTCAAGTCATACATCGCGTCGCTTCCAGGGGACGCCCTAGCATTAACACAAATTTTTAGTTTATGTTATTTGTTCATTAAAAATAATTAATTAAAAAAAAATCTCCCTATTTTTAAATGAATCACTTAGTAAGGGGGATAGCTTAGCAGAAAGTTAAAATTAACTTGCAATTCCAACCAACAATGATTGCCATCATTAAAAAGGAAAAGATTGTTACAATCCAGGAGCCCGACCTTATGGTTTGATAATTACAAATATTATTGGATGATTATTAAGTTTCACCTGCTTTATATACTGCATATTTTTTTGTGTAATACTAACATTTCAAGATCAACATACACATTGCATTGTCAGATATCATACCTCAAGAAATGGTTGTATAAGTTAGACTTGTTGGAAAGAGTCCGTAAAGTTATTTTTTCTGAGTCAATGTATGTAAAAAAATGTATGTTAGCTTAGCAACCGTACACACCCAAGGTGAATGAAAAATAAATATTTAATTTTTCTATTAAATTGTACTGTACAATCCATATCGTACCGTCGAATCCGTTCAAACAAAAATTAATTAAAATATTTAATTTAAATGAGAAAAAAATTTCAAACATAACTAATCGTACTGGACGATTAGCTATTATCCAAAACTCTGCCGCCAAATCAAACTTATTTAAAATAGACATTTAAAATTTGAAAATTGAACTATTCATATTATACGAACCTATTCTTATTGTACAATATTTTATAATATTGTCTAATTTAAGTGAGGTAATTAAGGAAACCAATCAGATCTAAATTAATTACATATCATATTGGACGATCATGTATTATGTAGTACAAATCATCCAAATGCTCTCTGGATGAACCTTGGTTCATCCTGTACGATCCAATGTTTTATTTAAGTTGATCGTATTGTATGATTTATAATTATATAGAATGATCTATAGCGGTAATGAACTAATCGTACTGTATGAATAATGTTGATAAAATTAAAATTTAGGGTTTTAAGAAGCCCACTATTTAGACTCTTAAGTCATTTTGATAGGTCTTTTGGCAGTCAAAAGTTTGCTTCTGTTGCTCCAACCAACAGTGGGCTTCTTAAAATGAGAAGTGTTTTCACACTGTTGCTCCAACCAACTTGCATCTGAGTTCCTCCATGTGCATTGTTCGTCTTGAGAGAAGCTCTATGAAGAACACTTTGTGCCAAAGAGTCGCTTACTACTCCGACACACCAGACACTAGGAAGGTGAAGGCGACATGAGCTACTCCACCGAACTGGGAAGGTGAAAGGGATTTTTGCTCTCCTTCGTAGGAGGTTAAAAGAAATTCAACTCTCCGCCAAAATGAGGTGAAAGGGATTTCAGCTCTCCGCACACTGAATAGGTGAAAGTGATTTTGTAAGGACTTCTCTGTCTAATCATGGGGGTTGAAGGAGAGTCATTATTTTTTAGAGCAACAACCGAAGAAGACTTTGGGAAGTGGATGTTGGTCAAGTTAATCAAATCACTATAAAAATCTAATTTACGATTTTTTACTTTCCGCATGCTTCCTGCAGATTTACTTTCTTACACATTTACTTTACCACAAATCCGGGTTGAACATTATTATCATTGTGTTACAAGATCATTGTGATTGTTTTTTATTCAATCTTTGTTTTAAAAAGACAAAAAAAATTAGAAAAATAAAAACAAAAATAATTATTTGTTTTCTTTACAAAAATCAAAATAAAAATTTAATATTTTCCTTTGATTAACATTGTGAATTTTGATCGGTTTCGCATTGAATTTATTTTTTTTTTAATTTAAAAGTTTTGAAAAATATCTTTAAGATCAACAATTCAGCCCCCTTCTCTTGATGTGTCATTGTATAGTTCAATTGATTTCACAACCAACTATTGAACTTTCAAATATTAGTCATTAGATGCTTAGTACTTAACTTAAAATACCATCAATTTTTATTTTCAGATAGAGAAATTTACCACAATTATGTGCTAAAAAATTTGCATCCATGTAGGGCTGCAAACGAACCGAGCCGAGCCGAGTATGTGAGTGTTCATGTTTGTATTTGTTTAACATTAGCTTGTTCATGTTTGGTTCGTGTTTGATTCGAGCTTTATTATTTGTGTTCATGTTTGGTTCGTTTAATTTAAGGGTGTTCATGTTTGGTTCATGTTTGGTTCATGTTCGTTTGTTTAGTGCTTATCGAGCTTTAAACGAGCTATGTTCGTGAACGTATCTCGCAAACAATATATTGATCAAGCAAATATTAAATTTGTTCATGAACATTCTAAACAAAAAATCTAACAAACATGGACAAATATGAAATATTTCTTGTTCATGAAATGAAATTTCTAAAATAAAAGTAGTTGTATATTTAAAACGAAAATATGATTAATTTATATGAATATATTTTCAAAAGAAGCTTACCCGTTGCATTTCTCTCCATTTGGTACGATAGCTAAAAGATTATCTTCTGCATTTGTAACAAGACTTCAATGGTTCTGTCAAAACTATAAAAAAAATACACCAAATAAAACACACTATCAAAACAAATACATCATATAAAATAAAGCATATTGATATTTAGCACATAACGAAATTCAAACCAATGAGTTAATAGAAGTGGAGAGTATAATAAACCAAAACTTAAATAAAGCATATTTATATGTCAAAACTACAAAAATATAGTAGCTTGTTAAACAAAATTACAATAGTTTTCTTCACAAAAAACCAAAAAATTAAAAAAAACAGAATATTATGCTCCTTATCAAACCAATGAGATCTCCTTTGTTTCCTCCCTAACCTACAAGATGTAATATAATAAATTAGTAGTTGTAAGGAAAATTTTCACCAACTAGTATTAAAAGTTTTGTCTTATCATACCTTCACCTTTCTCTTTATACCATATAAATTACGGTACCAATCACTTCCACAAATAAGATGTTGCACTGTTTATGTACCCAAAGATGATCTATATTGATCAATAACTCTTCCACCGGCACTGAAGGTGGCTTCTGAAGCAACCGTTGTAATTGGAATAGAAAGAATGTCACAAGCCATCCTTGACAAAATACGATATTTTAGATTGTTAGCCTTCCACCATTCTAAGCAATCAAAATGAACTATTGGATTTTCTTCCTCAATGAAAACTCCATCATCCAAATACACATCAAGGTCAGATTTTACTACATGAGTAGTGTAATCTGTTCTAATATAAGTTTCATATTTTCTCTTTCCATAAAGTGGTCTGCCTCTAATAGAAGATGAACTAGGATAATTACTGTTTGTTTCTTCAACTGTATTCTTCTCAGCATTTGCGATTTTATAATCTTCTACATACTCATTATAAAGTTCATTTAGACTCTCTCGTATATCGGTGATGTGCACTTGAGCTATGTTTTCAGTATACATAGAGTTGAAAGCAAAGCTTATCATTTTCATTTTATTTCTTGGGTCTAAAATTGCACCTAATGAGATTAAAAGATTACAATCACCCCAATATTTGTCAAATTTATCTTTCATTTTTCTTGCCACGTCTCTAATGTGTGCATTTCCATGTAAACAATTATCATCCAACATCTCCTTTATTCCCCAAAGCTCAGACATGAATATGTTGGATGTGGGGTACTCGGTACCTAAAATATTAAAGAAAAATTCATAAGAATATATTGGGGGAAAAATAAGAATATTATTAACATTCAGAAAAATACACCTGAAATCAATTCAGTTGTTTGATTAAACACTTCAAGAAATGAGCATACATCTTCCAACTTTCTCCATTCCTCCTCAGTAGGACAGGTAGAATAGCATGAATCCCAATCTTGAAATCTAGGAAATACTTCTTTAAACTCTAATGCAGTTGATAGCATTGCATATGTAGCATTCCATCTTGTAACACAATCTAAGATCAATTTCTTCTTGGGAAGGTGCAATTGTTGGGCAATTTCACTGAACATTAATATACGTTGTTGAGAAGGTGTAACAAATTTTACACTGGCCCTAACGTTCTCAATAATATCTTTTATCTCATGAATTCCATCTTGTACCAACAAATTAAGAATATGCGCACAACAACGCACATGAAATATTCGACCACCTAGAGAAAGCTTCTTGTGAAATTCTAGGCTGGTCTTCAACATATTAACTGCTAATGTGTTATAAGCTGCATTGTCAACAGTTATGGTTGCAACTTTATTCTCAATACCCCAATCCTTTAGACATTTGTACAATACATCATGAATGTTGGTTGCCTTGTGAGGTGGAGGTACATCAACAAAGTTAAGCACTCTTTTCTGAAGTTTGCAATCACCATCAACAAAATGACAAGTTAATACCATATAGTGGATATCTTGACCGGACTTCCATAAGTCAGTAGTTATGCTAACTCTACTCACTGAATCCAATAAGTTTCTCAATCTTTTTTTTCCAATTTCATAACTTGAAACACAATCACCTCTCAATGTGGTCCGTGAAATCTTCTCATAATGAGGGATTGCAGCTTTCATGACAATGTTGAACATGTCATACTCCACAAAATTAAATGGTAACTCATGCACCATAATCATATGAGAAATCAGCTCCCGCATCCTAGCATGGTCATACTTCCAATTACTGATATTAACACTTTTTCCAAGTTCATTCGTATTATTTGCCAAAGGTGGTTGCAAAGAAATATTAAGTTGCCCTTTAGACTCTACAACTCTTTTACTACAAACAAGTAAGTGACGTTGGTACTGCGTAGTTGCACCACCTTTGCTTTTACTAAGTTTAAACTTACAATGGTTACATTGAATTTTCGCTGAACCATCACCAAGTTTTACGATTGTAAATTCCTGCCACACTGATGAGGTTTTTTTTCTTGCTTTCCTAGAGAAAAGATTTGCTTGTTGGTCATCAACTGTTACAATAGTTGGACTTGAAGATGAACCCGCACTAATTTGAACATCATGCACTGCCAAATGTAGCTGAGGAGGTGTAGGATTTATATGTGGCTGAGGTGGCGTGGAATTTTGAGACATACCTTTAAAAGAAGATTCAAGTATAATTTTGAGACATATCTTAAATGCTAACACAACTAATAGCTAATAGAATCAATTCAACAATAATCTGTACAGCAAAATAGTTCTATATAGCAAAAAATATGTAAAAATCTGTAAAACAACATACCGTTCCGGAGTCCAGAAATCCCACTTCTGCTTGATGCTGGTCGGTGTCGGAAATGCCGAGTTGAGTTAACGTCGATCCGAAGCTTGACCTATCGAATGGTGGAAGCTTCAGCTTGAGCTATCGAGCCAAGAAAATGAGAAAAAGGAGATCAAACTTACCGAATCCAGTCGGAGCTTGAACGATCGGGAGGCTGCAGTCGCTCACTCTCAGAATCGGAAGTCCAGTCGGAAATGCCGAGTTAACGTCGATCCGAAGCTTGAGCTATCGAATGGTGGAAGCTTCAGCTTGAGCTATCGAGTCCAGAAAATGAGAAAATGGAGATCAAACTTACCGAATCCAGTCGGAGCTTGAGCGATCGGGAGGCTGCAGTCGCTCACTCTCTCAGAGCGATCGGAAGTCCAATCGGAGCTTGAGCTATCGGGAGTCCAGTCGGACCTTGAGCGATCGGGATTCCAGTCGGCAATGGCTACTCGTGCAGTCGCTCACTCGCTCTCCCTCCATTCCGCTTTCAGCGTTTCGGCATTTGGGGAGAAATATCGGGCATTTGGCAATTTGGGCGCGATTAGGGTTTATTCTATCACCCAGCCCGCCTTTTTTTTCGTCATTTTCATATTACTGTTCACCGGTTTAGTAGTTCCTAAATCCTACTTAAACATATTTAATATAATTTTTATAAAAATGTAAAATTTAATTTATTAAACATATGTTATAATATTTTATTACTTTAAAATTTATTAATAAAAAATAATTATATTATTATGGTATAATTACAGTTTTTATATTTAATCGAACCCGAATCGAGCTTTTTATCGAGCAACAACTGATGTTGTTCGCGAACATAAACGAGCTGAACGCATTAGTGTTCAAGCTTGTTTATTTAAGAATCGAGTATTTAAAATATTGTTCAAGCTTGTTTGTTAGTTAATTAAACGATCACGAACGAGCTTTAATCGAACCGAACAACGAGTAGTTCGTCGAACGTTTGGTTCGCTTGCAGCCCTACATCCATGGATTCTCATAAATATAATTATTCATAGTTGAAGATAGAGATTTCATTACTTCTAACAAATTGATTGCTAAGACTATAAGATATTAATATCCAAACTTCTACATCAACTTCCAACAAGCTCTTAAAGTTTGACTACGAGATTTATTGGATTTTATGATTCTAATTTTGTATGGTGTAGGGTGGATAGAAAGAGCGCTTCTAGAATTTGCCAATTCATAGGACAATCCTTAGTATCTTGGTCTAGAAGAAAACAAAACTCTGTTGTACTTTTCACTACTGAAGCTGAGTACATTGCCCTAGGAAGTTGTGACTCAAGTTCTTTGGTTGAAGTAATGAAATCTAATAAAGATAGTGTCCCTAATAAATTAATATCTTAGAGGAACAATTTCAAGGGTGACATAAAGAAGTCCTTTTAGGAAGCACCACTACAATCTATCTCAGAAGAGCCACAAAAAGATGAATATGTTTCATCATGCATTTATAACATACGAAAGGTTATTAAAGATTTAGGTTCGTAAAAACTGAAGAGGTTAGTGGCTGAAGCCACAGTCCCACACTCAATTCACTTCCAAAAGAAAAGTGTTTCAGGGAAGTCTCGTAGTGGGGATCTCAAACATTTCTCTCATTATCATGATACAAAAAAATATTACCCGCACTACAGATAATGTCCAAGTTATGATAGGAAGTGGCAAAGAAAATATCATAGCAAGAATCCTGGAGAAACTTATGCTCACAGTTGTAGAACGCCTCGATAACCTTACCAAAGGCCAATGTCTCATGATATACACCTCAGGCCGGCCAAACATTGAACACTATGTGACATCAAACTCAAATCAACTAGAAAGTAGACTAGAAACTCTTCAAGAACTAACATTAATAATCCATAGAGATGATGGAATGGTTAAAAAAGCCCAAATTGAAAAACTCATTACCTAAAAGGTTAAAGCAGCCATTCTTTCTGAGACTACTGGAGCCAAGTTCGACCATACCCAACTGAAATATGATCTTGTATAATATCCTAAAGGATATGTTGTGTCAAAGTTCAACTGTTTGCTGGTACCAAAAACTCCCGACAATGTTTTGCTCAATTTAAGGCCACTTGTGGCAATACTGAAGGGAATGATACCTTATTACTATGTTAGTTTGTTAGCAACTTCAGAGGAACTGTCATGAATAGTATGCTGAGTTACCTAAAGACTCTGTTAAGACATTCAAATAATTGGATATAATGTTTATTAAAAGATTTGCAAGTGCTACAAAAAAATAACTATTCTATACCTTTTAAAAAACAAAGAAAAGATAAGGCTGTCAATAAATATATCGCAAGATGAAAATTTTTTTGCATGAGATGTAAGCAACACCTCACTGAAAAGCATGTCATAGAGCTTCTTATGGGGGACATCAACAATTAAATGGCATGGCCACATTCAATACCTTCCAAGAATTATTAGATTATATGGCGAAATCTGAAAGGTTGCCCAAACCTAGAAGCTCAATTTAAGGCCACTTGTGGCAATACTGAAGGGAATGATACCTTATTACTATGTTAGTTTGTTAGCAACTTCAGAGGAACTGTCATGAATAGTATGCTGAGTTACCTAAAGACTCTGTTAAGACATTCAAATAATTGGATATAATGTTTATTAAAAGATTTGCAAGTGCTACAAAAAAATAACTATTCTATACCTTGCTTTTAAAAAGACAGAAAAGATAAGACTGTCAAAAAATATATCGCAAGATGAAAAATTTTTTGCATGAGATGTAAGCAACACCTCACTGAAAAGCATGTCATAGAGCTTCTTATGGGGGACATCAACAATTAAATGCCATGGCCACATTCAATACCTTCCAAGTATTATTAGATTATATGGCGAAATCTGAAAGGTTGCCAAACCTAGAAGTTTTAGTAATAATTATAATGATAGCTCAACGGGAAAAGGAAAGCAAGTCAAAACCTATGATCCAAGAAAGAATGAGGTGAACACTGTTCATTTTCTCTACTAACAAAAAAGAAAAATGAGAGTCAACTATCCCACTAAGATGATGAAGCAAGGAAGAAAGATCAAAAGGCTCCAACCTTCCAGAAAAAAAATAAATAAGCCATACTCCAAGAAAAAATGCACTACAAAATTTTTCGGCATGCACTCAAAATGGGACTCTAATTGCCATAATCTCAGTGACCTGAACAAGCCAATATAGTCAATAATCTGAATTAATGCTCATATCAAAGGGTAATTAGCCTAAAGAATGAGGCGAGATATCCGAGATATCCAATATATGGTATAGTAAAAAGTAACATTTTTATATATTTGAAGTAGTAATTATTTTCATATTAAGCATATTGATTATTTGCTAATGCACTTGATTTCTACAATTGTTAGTTGATGATTATTGGACATACAAATGAATATTATGAAAATGTAAAGATAATGAAAAAGTAAATGATAAAAATCATATTATGGAGGATAGGCCCGCACAAATAAAGCTGAAAGACATGACGAGGTAAGTCTTAGAGATAGTACCTGAGGTACCTGACTCTCTCAATTCTAAAAGTTGAGAATTCAGAATCAACCTTGAATGAGAGAGTTGTAAGTGTGCAAAAACCTATAATCATCATATAATTTACCTATAATATTGGAAAGTGAATAGAACATGAAATGTGAAAAGTTAAATATGCATTGATTTCTTATATAGCTTATGATTCTTATAGAAATCTCAATATTATTTACAACTAACTGCCTATTTTATGTTTCTTATTGCTTGAATTATGGTTGTATATTTCATTTAGTTTTAGCTCATTAGAAATGATTGTACAGCAAGAAAGTAGGAGCACACAGGGCTCTACGAAGGAGGGTGAAGGCATTTTTTTGTACATACGTTTGGGTAGTCCATAGAAGCCAGAGTGTGAATTTGTGCAGTTAGACTTTTGGGTATGTAACTTCTTTGAAAGGATTAGTACAACTCTATATTTTATTTGATGTGTTTTAAATATGTTTCAAAGTATTAAATATGTAGATGATTTGTTAACACTAAAAAAACTATTATTTTAGGATTGTCTGAATTGATTATTTCTACTCACCCAATTTTAATAGAAGTAATTCATGATGGTGTTAGTAAGAGATATATCTGTTCGGATTCTCCTTATTTGTTACACTCCAGGTTAACTGAAGAAAGATTAAAATGAGGTGTGACAATCATGGCCATTTAAAATTTGGGCAAGGGCACCAATGTAATTATAGCCTTATAGACCTACTATTTTTCTCAAGGAACAAATTTATCCTTGTTATCACTAATTATTTCTCAAAATGGATTGAATCAATTCTCTTAAGGAAAGTTAAAGCAGATAATATGATGAAGTTCTTTTGAGATTATATTGTATATCAATTTGGGGTGCCACATCAAACCATATTCGACAATGGCATGATCTTTTAGAATGCAAAGATCTATCGATTTATTCAAAGACATAAATAAATTGGTACTACTCTTCAATTTATAACCCAAGAGCCAATGATTTGGCTGAGGCTTTTAACAAGACATTGATGAAATTACTCAAATAAATCCTCTCTCAAAATAAGAGAAAATGACATGATGAACTAACGGAAGCTTTATGGGCAGATCGCCCTACTTATAAAACTATAAGAAGCAACCTCATATTCAATAGTTTCTAGAACAGAAGCAATACTACCTTTTGAGGTTGAGTTACCTTCTCTTCGTATTGCTATTAAATATAGATTCACAAAAGAAAAAGAAAAGCTCTCTTACGAATTAATGAGTTGGAAGCCCTATATGAAGTTTAAGTTTAAGACCAATAAAATTCAGAAACCAATAGAGAAAGAATGACTACGTCTCATGCTCAGATGCTTCGCACTAAAAGTTTCAAAGTGGGTGAACTTATTCTAGTTTGCCGAAGAACTATAATTCTTCAATATTGCATTGGTGAAAAATTTGACCCAAGTTGAGACCTTTTATTATATAAAAAATATGTGAAGGATAGGCTTATCAACTTATAAATTTGAAAGGTCAAAGTCTTATAGCGCTAATCAACTTTCAGTATTTGAAGAAATATTATACATAATAATCTATTAAGTATCGTACTTAAAATCCAATGTAAAAATAAAAGATGCTTTGTATGCATAAATATACATTCATTTTCAATGAAACTCTCTATTACTACAATAAAACATTTAAACTACATTGTGAAACCCCCTACAAACACCCCTTATCTTGGAAGGGTTTCACAATGGATGGACTTGAAATGCTATATATATATATATATATATATATATATATATTTCAATTTACAAAACTATCATCCTATTGTAAACTATATTGCTTCACTTACTATCTAACAGGCTTGTTAAAAAAATTTAGCATGAAAATTTTGTCTTTCGTTAACTTTAAATAAGTTAAAGCAAATACTATGTTTAATTTGTATGATGTTGATAATTTCCTTTTGCATTTGGATACTTTCTATCTTATATGATTGAATTATTAATAAGTTATTTATATTTTTTAATAATTTATACTATTTTTAAAATACTCTGTGCCATGCTATGTGTTTTATCTCAATAGAACCTTTACACTATGGTATACTATTCCCTATTGACATGTGAAATTGCAACCACACTTGTAAAATTTGTGGAAAAAATAGTGCTTTGTTGCAAAATACAACTTTTATTTTATCTCAGTAAAGGGACATAATATTAGGCAAGTGCAAATAGATTCTCACTAAAATTAAAAATACAAAAAATATGAACATTAAGAAATTCCAATTTAAATTTATGGTGAATATTTCAAAATCGTTATAACAAATATTTTTTCATTTTTTACTTCAGAATTTGAAATCCAAGCTATTCTATGCTTATGAATAAAATAAATAAATTTATTTTAAAGTTTGAAAATGCTAATCTTATATTTGAAAGGTGAATATAGCATGAAATATAGCCCAACTAATCCATACTACACGTACATACGCATAAGGACGAATTCCGATAAATAGATCAGAAGAATGAACTTTTGAACGGAAACTAATAGTTGCCAATAGATCTTCAAGGTTCAACAGCTAACATAAGATTCTGCAAGCTTAAATCAATCCAAAACATGTTATGATTAACAACCTCTTTTTTTGATATTGATAGACCGGTACAACTGTGGGCTCCGAAAATTCGGCCCCAGCCTCCGCTCGCGCGACTGTTTGCTTTTGTTTTGGCGAGGGAGTTTTAATGGACTAAGTTCCGGGGTAAATTCTGGAAGGCAGATGAGTTTGTAGATAAGACACTACCCAGAGATTTCGCCCTCATTTTACGAGGACTTTATGATCTGAGTTCTGGTTCCTATAGGCGCAAGCCCCTATAGTTAATTACCCCTCCCAATAACGAGAGAGAACTTTCGATTAAGGCTAATCGTCGATCAGATACGTACAGATACGTGCATCTGGCATATAGTAGCAGCAATGGGCATTTGGAATGGTTGGAGAATTTAAGAATTTGGAGGATTGGAAGATTTGATATTTAAAATTAGAAATTGCACCATCTTGCACTTAAAGCGGATGGTGGGGGAATGGATGATAGACCCGATCAAGATCCCATGGTTCTGTCGTCCCGGGCCATCATGGTCCCTGGTCTACTTAGATAGAGGAGGTAGTCGACCCAACCTGACAGAAGGATCATTGTTGGCAGCCGTGGGTTGCTTCGTCCAAGGGGACCTTGTAGACCTGGGTTGGATATTTGTCTAAGGGGACAAATTTAAATCCACCTTAGCTAACAGAGGGCTTTGTGTCATATCGATCATATCCTATTGATTCATATCTCAAGGATTTGATGCCATTAAGAAGCGTATTGGCGCTGACCATAACCGGTATTTCGTGGTGCCATTTGGCGGCAAAACGACTCGGTTCAGAGGGCCCCAGGTCATAACTGTTTATCTTGCGGTGCCATTTGGCGGCAAACCGTTGGTCACAGGACTTGTAACACGTCCTTACAGGCAGGAGATTGTTTTGAGAATGGATCTTAATGATATTCTCGACCAGGCATTTGGCTCTATGTGAGCTAATGTAAATTTTAATTTGTTGAGGAGGGTGGATGGATTTTTTCTTTAAGTATTTGATGAGTTTATTTCAATTTTAAATATTTCTAGGTTTTAGAGATTTTTGGATTTCAGAACTCATGGAGTTTCGGATTTTGATGGGCATTTGAAGTATTTGGAGTGGACCCCTCCGGTTGAGATTTTCATTCAACACGGCCATCATCGAGGTGTTCAGGGTCATTTCTCTTTATGGATTGAACCCTGTCAACTCGACCAAGCTATTGACCGAGGATCGGGTTTCATAGGCTTTATGCCTTTGTCAGTAAATTATTTTGATTATAGGCCTTGAAGGCCTAATATGAATGTATAAAATAAATATCTTAGTCGACCTCGTGACCGGATATTCATTTAAGGGTTCGAGCCTTGTAAACTCCCGCTTACTCGCATAGGAGGATCGAGCTCGAACTTGAATTCACTTATTGACCCGCACAGCATCCCTAAACGTCACATGTGTACCAATAACACGCTCGTCGGGATACATGCGGGTGTTTGGGGGCATTTTGTAATTATTCATTGAACCTTGTCGACTTCTATTTACCGCTTAAGAGGATCGGGTTCAAATTTATTGACATGCGCGGCATTCCTAGACGTCACATGTGTACCAATAACATGCTCGTCGTGGCCCATGCGGGTGTTAATTATACACCATCTTTTAGTGTTCCTATGTGTATACATATTACAGTGTATGTGCGGGAGTATTTTTGGAATATTTGATGAGTCTTATACAACAGCTCGTAGAAGCACACATTCGTTGTAGTGTTTTTTGTAGAAGTATGTCGGATGTACGATCACTGTTCATCAATGAACTTACAAGCCCCAGTAATCTTATCTAACTCAATGCCCAAAACCTGGTTGAACTGAGATTCATTCGCTTCATAATGATTTGATCTGGCTTTCTCTTCCCGGAGCTTACATTGAACTTGATAGGCATCTACTAGGTTAGACCAGCATCATCATTTTTCTGTTGACTTAAATAAAGAGTCAATCATTCCAATCTTAGATAATTGTACCCTTGTTGATATCCCATATGTTGAAAATCAACAGTTATTGCATCGAGCGGAGATCATAGTGATCGGATGCACCTCAAGTTGCATAAAAGGAATATACGAAATTCGTTCCCAAATAATTGTTGCAGCTCTTGATGTCATTATAATAGTAGGTGTATTCTCTATTTGTAATCATAAGTTTAGGCCACCCAATTTTGTATTAATATTTAGCACTACATTTGTCAAATATTGATCATCAACTTTAGTGGGCGTGATGCAGCATGTTCATGGTCGCTTGAGTGCCCCTAAGCATATCACACTATCATTTTTACTTCATATTGTTTGTCGCTCTGCCCTTAATTGACACAGGTGTTCTGAGATGTCCATCGTATGTCGTACATTTATATTGGTAGGAGAATGATGTACTCATGTATAATTAAATGACTTTGATTGCTTGGAGGTAACATTCATCTCAAGCTATTTGAGTACCCCTTTAATGTAGGTATGTTAATGTTGGATGCTCAGTCTTGCTACGCTGACCTCAAGCATAAATACATGTATGCATAAGCAGTCTTCCTTCATTACATTCTTTATGATTTTCTAACTTTGCTTGTTGATGAATTATATTTGTTGTAATCCTCTCAATTGTTGTCATTAATTTGGCGGGTCTATCATTCGCAGACGAAGCGGTGCACCTTTTTACATATCTCCTTCCTGCTTAATAAGTGAGTATGTAGGCTTATCATGACTTATTCTCATTCATAGTTGTGGGATGACTTGGTCATGTCCATTACATATGCACTGTCATCCATTCATAGATACTAACATGATGATTACAGGTCTTCTTCATCACTTACAAATATTTGTACTCACCATGATTTGTCACCTTGGATTATAGATGATAAATTGCATGCCTCATCAACTTAACATATTCGTTACATATGGACCATTTTTTTACTTGTTGTATTTTATTGCTATTGAACTGCCATGGATGGTAAGGATACTTTAGCAATTGTTTCATGATTGATATAAGTGCTACACATCAATAAAGTTTGACTTGTAAAGTGTCAAGGACTCTGCATGCTTCCTTCTGTGCATGTTGTCGTCTTACCAAATTATAAATTTATTTCAAATTATGCTCCATATCACTCAATTGGGTCCAAATTTGAGTTAGATTCCATGCTATTTGATTTAAGCTCAAATTTTCAAGTTAGTTGCTTTAATTCAAGTTCAATATGCAAATTCATTTGAGTCTAGATCAAGTCCTCTGTATCGTTCAAATTCAAGTCTGCAAGCTCAATGTGTAAATTCAAGTTCTATTCCAATCGTTGCTTGAGTTCAAATAGTAAGCTCAAGTCGTATGTCTCCTGTAGTCCTTTGCAAATTCAAGTTCAAATAGGTTGAGTTCTTGTTCATGTTCATTTCACTTAGATTTGAATTCAATTGAGTTCAAGTTTAGTGTCCAAACATTGTTCAAAGTCCTTAAATTTTTGATCCAAATTTCGACAGCCTGCCGGCGTCTCCCCCGTTTAGGGGAAAAACCAAGAGGCAACCTTCCCCTCGATGCTACATGAGCGCTTCAGGTAGGTGTCAAAATGACACCGCGGTCGCATTTTTTATTTTTTATCCCCGCCCGCTACGTGAGCGTTTAAGGGTTTTCTTTTTATTATAAGAAGAAAGCACATGTTAGAAATAAGCACAGATTTCCCCCTCTGCACTACGTGAGCGTTTGGGGATACTTATATAAAAATAAAGAAAAAAAGATTTTTATCCCCTTCGCCGCAAGCGCCGCACCAGTTTCCCTCCCTACAACACTACTTGAGCGCATAGGGGGTTTGCTGGCTCGTTGCTTGCATTGAAGAGGGATTCTTAAATCGTCGCAAGCGCCGCTCCGGTTTCCCTCCCTACAACGCTACGTGAGCGCGTAGGGGGTTTGTCGGCCCGTTGCAAGCCACGACAAAAGAATCACTTTAAAAAAAAATTAATTAATTATAATTAATCATAACAAATGATAATTAATTATCATTTAAAAATAATTAATTATAATTATAATAATTAATCATTTTTAATTATAACCAACAATGATTAATTTAAATTAAAATAATTAATTACAATTAATTTTGATAAATTATATTTAATTACTAATAATAGTAATTAACTATAATAACTATAAATTAATTATAATTTTATTTTAATCAAATTAATTGTTATTGATAATGATTAAAAATAATTAAAATACTTAATTATAATAATTATAATTAACTATTATTAATAATAACTAATTATAATTAAATAATAATTATAATAATCATAATAATAAAAACAAATAAAATAAAATAATAAAAAAAATAAAACCTATACCTCTCTCTCTCTCTCTCTCGGCTTGGGAAGAAGAGGGCACGGCAGAAACAGAGAAGATGGAGGAGGGAGTTTGGTCTCAAGGCAAGGGGAGGAAGAATGCAAGGTAAGGCTCTCTCTCTCTCTCTCTCTCTCTCTCTCTCTCTCTGTGTGGATCGGCGGGAAACAGGAGGCAGTGACGGGAATTAGGGCAGGGGGTCGTTCGTATGGAGTCGGAGGAGAGGTCGGGAGGAGAAGGTCGGGAGGAGAATAGGGCTTTTACCACGGCTTGAAGTCGGGAGAGGGCAGTGGTTCGGGATCAGAGCTTGGAGGAAGGAGAGGCTCGAACGGCTTGGGAGATCGAAAGATGGGATCGTGGCTTTCGTGTGTGAGGGAGAGATGTCGTAGCGGAGAAGAACAACCGAGAGCCTTCAGTTGGTTCGGTATTTAACGACGCTCATGGGAGCGGGATCGAGGAGATCGTGGGATGACTGCAACGGCGCCGTTTACAGAGTCGTAGGACGAGACACTGTAGCTGGCGACGGGATTTTTGCAGGATTTGCGGGATGGGCAGTCAGCTTCACAGGTATTTTATATTTGATTCTGATTTTTTTTTTTTTTTTTTTTTTTGTTTATTTCCTTGTGGAGGTCAACAACAACCAAGACCGGTTCAGACATATAAGAGGCGGAATAGGAGAGTTCGGCACCCTTCTTTGCCGCCCGCCCTATATGGGGTCCACCAATTTAATTAAGGGGATTTCAAGGAGAATTAGGACGGAAAATTCAAACAACAAGGGTGGTTTTGCGTTTTTACCTATTATTGTATTGCTTAAGTATGCTTCGGAGGGAGGTTTAAGGTTTACTTTGATTTTTGCTTAAATTTTCTATTTTCCTAGTGTTTGCTTGGGCTCTAGCGGCGTGTAGAGATTTGGGAGAGCTGGATCTTCATCTCTAATAGAAGATCCAATGTATCTCGACATTTTATTTCCGTATTCTAGCAATCTAAAAGACTATTTGAGTGCTTTGCCATAAGATCCTACTCTTTCTTTGGTTCATATTTGCTGAAATTTTAGATTCAGCCATTAATTTCTGCGTTTGTTTCTTAACAGCTACCTATGCCAGCCTATGATTGAGCCTAACAGCTAACAACCCCTGCCTGATAACATAAGATAAGTGGTCAACAAACTACATCACACAGGAGGGAGAGACGCATTTTGATCGTCTTGTAGGACACAGAATGTACCTATGCATGTAGGAATAATGAATACTATAATTTTTAGCATGATAGTAAATGTATGTTTTTCTATTTTTCAAGTAATACTACTTTTTACTCTGCAACTTTTTCTCTCCTTCGCTGAAAAACATGCATATATGGTGTTCTAATATCCTTCTAATTCTTAACATTTTTTATAAATATCACCAAATATTCGTTTTATTAAGTATTCTATATATAAAAAAAAATTGAAAATTTAAGTTATGATATATTATGCTTTTCGGGTCATTCCTTTTGATTTGAATATGTTGTAAATATCAACGTTAAAGCTATAAGGAAAATATAATATCATGCCTTAGCTTAAAAAGGTGAGTTCCTTATCCTCTCTAACTTTCACCCCTACCGTCATGATAGCAAGTTCTTGTTCTAATTATCTATTCCACATCACATCATATAGTCTATACACATTGCACCACTAAATAAACGTGCTGCAAACGGTCAATGTTATTTTAAATTTCCTACTTAAAAGATGATCATAATGTTAACAACTAAGTTGAACAGAACTACCTGATTCAACCTCATTTCTCCATGTTAAACTATGGATTGAAGAAACTAGAACCGCCCACATTAAAAGCAATCAATAATGCTATACTTGTTATAGCAGCAAGCCATGCTAGAGCCAAACCTGAAACCAAAAAAAGCCAAAAATGAGATTAATTGATACGCAATTTATCAACCAGGATGGCATTCTAGAAAAAAAACATTTGAGCGGAAGCTCATTAAGTAATTACCATTGGATTCTACCAGGGCAGTTGCTGGCTTAACAGGAGGACTATCAGCATTGCGGACACGCTCTCTTAAAGCCATCGATCCAGGGTAATATGACTCATCAGATGCTTTGGGATGACCCGTTTCAGATGTCACAATGCCCTGAAATTCCTCACTCACAAGCAAATCAGCCAAGACATTCATAAAAGACTCTCTTTCCCTTGCATAATTAGGACTGCTTTCACGCTCTCCAGAAAAGTCACTAGCTTGATCATAATCTAAGGCCTCATCATCAGATGAATCGCTTTCAACTTCTCTTTCTACCCAATCATCTTCTTCATCCTCAACATATGCCTTATATGTCAAACGAAGTAATATCTCCCCCGATGACTGCCTTCCAAAATTTCTCCAACCACCTTTCAGAGTTACAATCCTATCAGATGGTACAGTATCTTGAAGGGATCCAAGCTCAACCTGAATGAGTAAAGTAATTTATTAACATGGAAAAAATAAATCATACACCCACAAATGCATCATGTAATTATGCTTTGAAATAAAGGACAAAAGATTAAATGCCAAAGGTCCTCTTTACCCTTTATTTAAAGGGATATAAGAACTACAGAATATGCTACATTAATAAAAATATATAAGAAAATGACTATTAGTACATACTGCCTTAGACATGTGTTAGGCTCTAACTAACTTGATAGAAGATTGTACTTGATCTTAAAAGAAAGTGCCCACCAAGGGGCGGAATGTAAAATTCATTTTTGCTTAGTTGTGATGTCTTTTATGATTATTCTGCATCTTGATCATTTATGAATTGTAATGTAATATTATTTAACGATATTTCTCTATTGCATCTCACATCGACTGTTAGGAGTAGGGTTAGGGTGGCATGTGAAACAGGAGAATCTCACTCTACAAGGTAAGTCAACAGTTGAAAAATCATTCACACCCCCTCCCCACCCCCCACCCCCTCTCTTTTCAAAGTACCTTGGAGATGATTACTTATGGGTAAGCGTTTTTGAAAAGATTATGAACTTACAGGGAGTAGATGGAGAGGTAGATAACTCCAAGGGAAGCGTCACTCGAGGTGAGAGCTATAATGTGGAATTGTTCTGAGTTCAATGTAAAAATTTTAATGTATTAATAAAATCTTTATGTCTAAACAACTGATCTACCTTTGTTGTAATATTTTCTTTCCATGCTACAAGTATATTATTTATCTTATTTTAACAAATGTGATGTTTTCTATCGTATGATAAGTATCTTACTTTATAGTGTTGCAATGAGTACCGTAACTATGAGGTTATGGTGAATTCCAATGTATGCCCTTTTGAGTAGTGAGTAAAATACATAGAATATTTTTAAGGATTTTAGTTTTTCATTATCTCAACAAGCTTTTACTATATTTTCTAGAATGGCAGTTTTGTTACTTAATCACTAGAAGATAACACGATATAGAAACTTCACAGTGAAGGGATTCCATGGTGAGGTCCGAGGTAAGTGACTCGCGAGCGAGTGTATTCTATGTGATGATTGGCAAAATATTAGGGAAAGTGAGTAGGGAGCAGCCAAATCAACAAGTAATGATGAAAAAGTATTGGCGGAATTCATGCATTTAAGGTGAATTTGATTTATGCTTCAATATTCATGTATCTCCTCATTCTCCATAAATACCCCTCCATAGAGCTTACACGGATGCAAGTTCCATACATAATTCTTTTGGCTTCCATCTATCCCTATAGAGACCATTCATCATATGCCATCGCAGCTCTTCAAAAGTATGTTTCTACTTTTACGGATGCTGAGTGCTTGCAGACCTCTAGCGAAATATGCAATGCTCAATGAAATATGGATCATACTTCTCTAAATCTTTTAGAGCTCAAATTAGAGTTTCTCAAAGGTTGTTCGATACCACAAGAGTTTCATATACGTTGTGCCATGCTGGGACATTTGCAGATGTGACAAGACATTATAGTCAACTCCCCTATTTGAAGTTGATTTCTTCCTTGACTGCTTGGGAATAATTAATTCATTAATAACTATAACTTCCTTATTTTTATTTGATGGCCGTTTTTTGGTGGGGGTGGCAGTATTCTACTACTCATTAATTGTGCTTAGACCACCTCATTTGACTTGAATTCTTCTGATAAAATTATTCCTTAAGAATACCTCAACATTTGACAGGAATATCTCTGGCGCAAACTGCCAGAAATGACAGGCAGAACTTCCGGTGGAAAATTCGTCGGTTTACTTAAACTTGACGAAAATTGTCTGTGCAAATTCCACCGGAAGGAAAAAAGTTCCGTTTAAAAAGCTGCTAGAAATACCGCTGGAAGAAGCCCTATTTCCCTTTCCGTGGTTGTGCTTTTCTCATTTCACTCCTACTCGCTCTCGCTCTGTCAGTCGCCTCCGCCACCAACATTCACCTTTGTCGCTGAACGCCGCCTCCATTGTCGTCGTGTTCACCTCTCTGCCTTCGTCGTTTGTTGTCGTCATCGCCTTTGTGTTGACTGCTCCGTCGTCGATGTTCCCCGCTCAGTTGCCAGAAATATGTTGTAAGTAACCCATTTAGTTTTTTTTTCTTTTTGTCATGGATGTTCTCGATAAACATTTGCAAGTCATTGTATCATGGTGTATGTATTTTGTTGATGATATTCTTCTTGTTGATAAGACTAGAGAGAAAGTTCATGTAGAATGTTTTATGGTGTAAGTTTCTAACGTTCTATCCGATGGAAAATCCAAAAATATTTGCATGATTCTCTCTGTAGACATTTGCAATGTTTTATGGTGTATGTGGGCTCCGAAAATTCGGCCCCGGCCTCCCCGCCCGCTTTTTTTCTTTTTTATTCGGCGAGGGAGTTTTAACGAAATAAGTTCCGAGGTAAATTTTGGAAGGCAGATGGGTTTGTAGATAAGACACTACCCAGAGATTTCGCCCTCATTTTGTGAGGACTTTATGATCTGAGTTCTGGTTTCCTATAGGCGTAAGCCCCTATAGTTAATTACCCCTCCCGATCATGAGAGAGAACTTTCAATTAAGGCTAGTCGTCGATCAGATACATAGAATATACGTATTATCTGGCATATAGTAACAGCAATGGACTTAGGATATTGGTAGAAAATGGATTTGAAAATTGGGTTTGGATTTGGGAATTTGGGAAATGTTTGGAAAGTTTGATATTTAAAATAGAAATTTCACCATCATGCACTTAAAGCGGATGGTGGGGGAATAGATGATAGACCCGATCAAGATCCCATGGTTCCATCGTCCCGGACCATCGTGGTCCCTGATCTACTTAGTTAGAGGAGGTAGTCGACCCAACCTGACAGAAGGATCCTTGTCGGCAGCCATGGGTTGCTTCGTCCAAGGGAACCCTGTAGACCTGGGTTGGATGTTTGTCTAAGGGGACAAATTTGAATCCACCTTAGCTAACAGAGGGCTTTGTGCCCTATCGATCATATCCTATTGATTCATATCTCAAGGATTTAACGCCATTAAGGAGCGTATTGGCTCTGGCCATAACCGGTATTTCGTGGTGCCATTTGGTGGCAAAACCACTCGATTCAGAGGGCCCCGGGTCATAACCGTTTATCCTGCGGTGCCATTTGGCGGAAAAATCGCCGGTTAGAGGACACGTACCACGTCCTTACTGGCAGAAGACTTTTTGAGAATGGATCCTAGTAATATTTTCGATAAGGCATTTAGCTCTTTTGTGAGCTGAAGTAAATTTTAATTTGTCCACCTCGGCAAACTGTTGCGGAGGGTGGATGGATTTTGCTTTAAGCAGGTTAATGGATTTATTTTATTTTAAATATTTTTGGGATTTTGTGATTTTGAGATTTTTGGAATTTTCTGGGATTTTGGGTTGAGCTTTGGATATTTGGATTTTTATGGCTATTTTGGGTGGAGCTTTGGAGTATTTGAAATGAACTTTTGGGAGACAATTGAAAATATTTAGGAAACCCCTCCGGTTGAGATATGCATTCAACACGGCCATCATCGGGGTGTTCGGGATCATTTCTCTTTATGGATTGAACCTTGTCAACTCTGTCGGGCTGTCGACAAAGGATCGGGTTTCGTAGGCTTTATACCATTGATAGTGAATTCTCATTATTATAGGTCTTGAAGGCCTAATATAAATGTATTAAGATAAATAAAACGGTCGCCACAACCGTATATTTGTTTGTTGGTTCGAACCCTGTCGACTTCTATTGACCCATATAGAAGGATCGGTTTCGAACTTGAATTCACTTGTCAACCCGCATAGCATCCCTAGATGTTACGTGTGTACCAATAACATGCTCGTCGGGGCCCATGCGGGTGTTTGGAGCATTTTGTAATTATTTGTTGAACCTTGTCAACTCCTATTTACGTGCTTAGGAGGATCGGGTTCAGATTTACTAACTCGCGCAGCATCCCTACACGTCACGTGTGTACCAATAACACGCTCACGTGCAAGTATTTGGAAATTTCATTAATTTGACATACCCCTTTGTGTACCTATGTGTATACAAGCCACGGTGCATGTGCGAGGTTATTTTAAAATCATTTGTAGACGCCTTATGTCTGCTTGTACGGGTGTTGCAGATCCGGTGGCGTGAAGTAACAGCTTCTGAATAGAGTTGTTCGCTACTTTGTACAGGTAGACTGTCGTACACTACTCGTTGCCTTCTGCGGGTGGATCGTAGTGTACCAACTAATCTCCTGCCTTTGTTCGTAGATGTTTGTATTCATTATAGTTATTTGGTTCATGTAATAAATCCGTCGTTGTTATGAGTGGACAGATAGATGTATTCCTTCACAGACTGAAATTGACTTCAGGATACTGCATTTACTGAAGTCTTTGTGTATCTACCCATCAGTGGCACGTGGCACATACATCCGTCTTTGTAGAGAGTATGTATGTGTTGCAGATCTTTTGGCCTTGCTTGTAGAAGACTGATATATTTGACTGATGCTGAGTGGTTATTGACTGTATGAGTGATTTAGCATCCACTACACATTAATGGTCATCACCCATAAGTGGACTTCTATATGAGTGAGGACTCGTTCATTTGTGTATGTTCACATTCATCCTACACATCACTATGCTCATTTGTAGGAAATTCCATGCTACTGATTGTAAGCATATTCAGAACTCTTTCAGGTTTGTTTGTAAAAAAATTGGGGTGCTTTTATTCCCAAAGTGCACCAAGTGAGGTGGATCCCGCCCATATAACACTTTGAATGGGATCATCTCAGAAGTAGAATGATATAAAGTGTTATACCAATACTCTGCCTAGGCTAACCACTTAGCCCATAGTCTAGGTGTCTCCAACACAAAAATCATAGGTATGTCTCCAAGCTCCTATTGACCACCTCGGTCTGCACATCTGTTTACGGGTGGTAGGTAGTTCTCCTCTTTAGTGCTATCCCCTGTAGCCTAAATAACTCCCTCCAAAAATGACTGAGGAACACCTTATACCTATCCAATACTATAGACTCTAGTACTCCATGCAACCTCACCACCTCCCTGATGAAAGCTAATGCCACGGTTACTACTATGTATGGATGTCGTAAGGGAATGAAATTGACATACTTGCTCAATCTGTCTACAACCATCATAATCACTGTGAACCCTTCTAATCTGGGTAATTCATCTATGAAATCCATGGATACCTCCTCCCACACCCGACCTGGTAGAGCTAGAGGTTGTAGTAATACCTCTGGATACATGGCCAAGTACTTATTCCTCTAACAGATCTGATATCTGGCTACCATCTCCTCCACATCCTTGTGCATTTCCTTCCAATACAACTCTAAGGCTAGTCTCCTATATATCTTTTGCACCCCTGAGCGACCCCCTATAGCGCTTCCATAGAACTCAAGGAGCAGGTGTGGAATATGAACTAATGTCTTTGGCATCATGAATCTCCCCTGATATAGAAGCCTTTCTCCTTCTAAAGAGTACCCTTGGTGACAACTCCCTTCATTCAATAAATCAGCTCTTATCCTTCCCAACTCCTCATCCCATGCACTCTCCTCCTTAATGGCCTCCCAATCCAGCATTAGTGGTATCGATGCTATTATTGCTTATAATTCTCCCATACATCTGGACAAGGTATATGACTGAACTAAAAGGATCAGACATTAATAAGTCTGCTATGCACAAAGCTCTGGACCGATGACTTCTCGCCACCGACCTAATATAAACCTAAAGGATTTAGGTCACTGGCATCTACCCCTTCATTAAGCCCGCCAAAGCTAAAAGCAAAAGGTAGAAGGCATATAAATCTTCTGACAAGTTACTAAAGACAAATCCGATAATCCCTCACCAAGTTTGCCACTCATAGCACTAAACAGAAGAAATCAAAATCTTATGACTCAAGCCAAAGGCATGGAATGAGCATCCTGGATGATACATACAAATGTCTCTAAAGACTGGGGGCATTTTAAATATTTATTTGAGTCGACATCGTGCCGCATGCCGAAATCTCTAAATAAATATTGAAAATTTTGCCAAAATACAACTAGATGATAGAACAATGTTAAGCATATACAGGAAGGTAATAAGTCAAAGCAAAAATGTTGTCGAAAGAAGGCGAAGTGGTGGCAATGATATCTACCAACATCAATCTATGAATCAATGCTCCAGAGACCTAAATACAAAGCACTTTATACCAAGAGCAAATATATCAACTATACTGAAGGTTGCAAGTGTATGTAAAGATCCATGAAGGCATAGAGATAAACTCTTGGAGATCTATGGAAGAAAAAACTCAGTGTGACACCCAAGCAAACTCTTGGAGATCGACTAAATGAAAACCCTAGTGTGACATCTAGAACAAATATCTAGAAATCCACATGGTCAATCAGCATACAATAAACGTGGCTCGCTCCATACGCATACCACATTTGTTGTGGGGCATTTGTTGACCTGTACTTAAGAAAAAAAATAAACACTATACCTGCTCTGTGCCATCCCCCACAATCTCGGCACGACTCGCACGACGCACGTCGTTTCCCACATCGCTTGTCCTCTCCACGACCTCTACCCTCGTCATTAAAAAGGAGAAGAGACAAGGGCTACGGGCTGCACGGTTTTCACTCCCCCAGCGACTTTCCCTTCCTGCGGATGGGACGTTACGACACTTTGGTCGGAAGCAACATCGGAGCTCACTAGCTGTGGAGGAAACTTTCTCTCTATCGGACGATCCTTCGGCCTTCGTTGCTATTCGACTTCGTAGCTTCGACGGCTTTCCCGCCGGATCGGAAGTTGCAACATTTTTTATCAGATGATACAACGGGAGTTCGCTGCTTCCACGACTCTCCCGTCCCCACTGATCGGAAGTTACAACATTTAGGCAGAAGTGACAAGGGAGCTTGCCGACCGTGAGGGTAACTTTCTCCCTAGCCGGGCACTTCTTCGGCTTCTGTGTTTCCTTTCGGCTTTGCTTGTTCGACGACGTTCCTTCCTGTTGGAATGGAAGTTATGACATTTTGATTCAAAGCAACAACGGGAGCTCGCCACTATGAAGGTGATTTCTCCCTTTCGAGGGTCTCTTCGACCAAATCCAGTAAATCTAGATTTTAATTAATTATAATAATTATTAATTATATTTAATTATTAATTAATTAATAATTAGTGATTAATTAGTAATTATAATTATTTGGTTAATTATAATTAGTCATTCATTAATTATAATTAATCAATAATTAATAATTAATTATATATTATAATTAATTAATTATTATTATAATTAATAATAATAAAAATGTCCTCCTCCAACCTCGATCCATGAGCCTCCACCACCGATTCACCGGTCGCCAAGGTAAAATTTCTAAAACTTAATCCCTCACTTACCTCGATGTGTGTGTCGAGCAAGTAAATCACTATACTGCTTTTCTTAGCGTGATAGGAAGGAACCCGGTGCGACACCTACGACGAGGCAGGTGAGCGGCCCTTAAACCCTAAAATCCTGTACTCGACGTGTGTGACGAGCCGGTCAATCACCTATACACGCTTTTCTTAGCGTGGTAGGAGGGAACCCGGTGCGACATATACGACTAAGCAGGTAAGCCTAGTGCATGCTTTTCTTAGCATGGCTAGGATAATCTTAAGTACCCGTATGCGGCTCTGTAAATGCGGGGAAACAATTGCTTCTATTGCAACAGGTACATGTAGAAGACCCTTACACGCTTTTTTTAATGTGGTGGGGGATGAAGAAAATACGACCGCAGTGTCCTCGTCCGAGGACACCTACCATACACGTTTTTCTTAGCGTGGTGGGAAGGCCCAATTTCCCGTGGTTTCCTCTAAACGAGGGAGACGCTAGGAGGCTGCCGAAATTTTGGGTAAATGTAGGACTGCATTTGGACCTGGTTTGAACTCAAGAGAACAAGAATTTTGACTCAAATGAACAGTGGACTTGAGGACCTCAACTTGAACAAAATCTAGATGATGAATAAAAGGTCAAACCCAAATAAAATAAGATCAAACTGGAGCTAAATTTAAATCAATTTGAACATGCAATTGAACTTGCAAGGACTTTAGAAGATTTTGAACAAGCACTAGAACTCACACTGAACTCGGACTATACAACATTAAGTGGGACTTGTAAACTCGATGAACTCAAATCTAAATGAAATTGAACTTGGAATCAAACATATGTAAAGAACAAAGCTTGAATCATTTACGAGGGAACTCAAACTACAAGAACATTCGTACGGTCAATAGTGACTCAATGTCGGATGAAATACATTAATCCTTGCAAATGAATGTGATTAAGATGTGACAAATACAAACGACTGTGAGCTCCTGTAGAAAGGATATTGCAACATCCTCATAACCAAAATCGAGGTACAAGCAGGCACACTACAAAACCTCAATGCATACAAACAAATAATATAGTGGACTCTTACAATAGTCTCTACGAGATCAGGTGCATCATACCTGCAAGAATAATAAATGGTTGCAGAATGCATATGTGTGTCCTATATGCGCTATTGAGATCTCCAACACAAGCAATAATGCCTATAAATTGAGATGGCAATACTAGTACTTGATAGTGGAAAACCTGCCCTTACAAACAAGTACAATCATCATACCACTTGAGATTAGTGAAAGGTGAATATGATGAAGGAACAATGGCTCTTCTACGAACACTTCGAAGAGGTCGTAATGAATACAATGAGTCCCTGTAAATAAACACGAGCCACTTGTGGATAACAACAGTGGATATATTGCAAGCACAATGAGCCCCTGTGGAGACAAGTATAGATATCGCCTACAATAGCGGTGATTAAGAATCGTAAGTACGTCGGGTTTGAAGACAACTCGATGTACGGAGCACACCTTCTGGTAGAATGAAAGAGGTGTTTGAACAAATTCGAACTAAACTTTCTAGTGTTACAAAATTTCTTCTTGTTCCTATACTTAGGAAGAAAATAGTTCAGCTATCCACAAACACCGGAAATAACAAGTTTACTATACTGAAGATCTTAAAAGGAGTTCTTTTCAAAGCAACGGTCATTGATTTCAAAGTCAATAAGAACTTTCCGGTGAATGAGAAAAGGGAGTTTACATCAGAATAATAAAGTATCTCGTTGCAATCAAGCAAAAGCAGGAGATTTGTTAGTGCACTATAACCCACCTGCAGAAAATAATAAGTGGTGCACGACAGTCTATCTGTATAAAGCAGTGAACAACTCAATCCAGAAGCTGCTACAACACGCCACTGGATTTGCAACCTTCGTACAAGCAGACATAAGGCGATTGTAGCGACTGGTATATTTGTTTTAATACATTTATATTAGGCCTTCAAGGCCTATAATCAAGAGAATTCACTAATAAAGGCACAAAGCCTACGAGAAATCCGATCTTCGGTCAACAGGTTGGTCGAGTTGACAAGGTTCAGTCCATAAATAAAAATGCCCCAAACGCCCCGATTATGGCCAAGTTGAATACAGACTCAACCGGAGGGGTGATTCCAACATTCAAAGCTCTACCCAAATACTCTCAAATGCTTGAAGATCCAAACATCTCAAAATTACAAACTCCAATATATTTAAAATTAAAATCCAGCCACGAAACACTTAAAGGAAAATTCATCAACCTTCCGCTACAGTTTACCGAGGTGGATAAATTTGAATATAACTTTAGCTCATACAAAGCTAAATGCCTGGTCAAAAATATCACTAGGATCCATTCTCAAACAATCTCCTGCCAATAAAGATGTGGTACGTGTCCTCTGACCAGCGATTTGGCCATCAAATGGCACCACAGGATAAACGGTTATGACCCGGGGCTCTCTGAACGAAGTGATTTTCCCGCCAAATGACACCACGAAATACTGGTTATGGCCAGAGCCAATACGCTCCTTAGTGACATCAAATCCTTGAGATATGATTCAATAGGATATAATCGATATAGCACAAAGCCCTCTGATAGCTAAGGTGGATTTAAATTTATCCCCTTAGGTAAATATCGAACCCAGGTCTACAAGGTACCCTTGGGCGAAGCAACCCATGGTTGCCGACAAGGATCCTTCTATCAGGTTGGGTCGACTACCTCCTCTGACTAAGTAGACTAGGGACCACGATGGCCCGGGACGACGGAATCATGGGATCTTGATCAGATCCATCATCCAATCCCCCGCCATCCGCTCTAAGTGAAAGATGGTGAAAATTCTAATTTTAAATATGAATTCTCAAACCCTACCTAAACCCATGCTGCTACTATAGCCAGATACAATGTATATCTATGTATCTGATTGATGACTAGCCTTAATTTAAAGTTCTCTCTCGTTATTGGGAGGGGTAATTAACTATAGGAGCTTGCGCCTATAGGAAACCAAAACTCAGATCATAAAATCTCCGCAAAATGAGGGCAAAATCTCTGGGTAGTGTCTTATCTACAAACTCATCTACCTTCCAAAATTTACCTCGAAACTTAATTTCGTTAACCCCCCCCCCCCAAAAGGGCCCAAGCAAAGTGGGTGGAGGCCGGGGCTGAATTTTCGGAGCCCACACTGCACCTTCCATGTTAGGTATGCAGTCTCAGTTAATGGTTGACTCTACAATACCAAACAACCTCTATTTTCTCTAACACCAAGAATACTTGATAGTTTCTTTTTCATTCATGCTTTTCATTGGCCTAAAAAGAATGTATTTCCCAAGCATTTTTGCACACAAAAGGCATATAAATTTTATGATCCTCTTCATAGTTATTTTTATACATTGGCTAATTTTACTACTCAAGAAAGCACACCTTTTTCTCTCCCTCATTGAATCCTCTTCATCTCCAATCCCTCTACCTCTAGAAGCTCCTCATCCAATGTAAACTCCACTACAAGTTTACTCTCATTAACATCAACCTCCTCCTATAGCAAAAACTCCATCAACATTGTCAAATTCAACGAAGCACTCTCATGCTAATGATTTCTCTGATCTACATTTACTAATTGCCTTAATAGAAGGTAAAAGACGACATACCGCCATCCGATTCACTCTTTTGACATTTGATTATCTACTCTAAGTTTCATGTCTCTCTAGTTCCCAATATGTGTCAAAAAATCCTACAAAATTCTCTCCTGAAAGAAGATACAGATGTTAAAATGAGTGCTCTACTCAGTCATTATATATGGGTACCAACAACTTGTGAGTCTTCACAGTCAAATTTTACAAAGCTTACATGTTTAACAAGAGATTCATTCAATTCTATGGGATATTCTGTTTCATTATATTCTCACTAGTTGCTAAGCTTAATTTTGTTCAACTTCTCCTCTAGGCTGCCATCAAGCAGTGTTCAACTCACCTATAACTGGATGTGAGTAACGGCTTCCATTATGGCAATATATAATAAGTCGTTTAGATGAAGCAATTTTCCATGAAGACTTCTTAAGGGGAGAATCACCTATGTTTACTCAAGAAGGCTATCTCAATGCTATTTTATAAAGGAGAAGCATGACAATAGTCTGATATTTACTCTATTTATAAACACAGGTGAACAATTTTCTATATTTCTCACCAATGGATTATGATTGACAGACTTCTAAAAAATATCAGGAAAGCTTTGACAGATAACATCCATTCATTTACTCGAAGGGAAAGTTGTTGAGACCCATACGAAAACTTCTGCCCTCTTTATTTCTTCTTCCATTACGACCTCATTGATCCATAGGATTCCTACTACCTACTCATCAATCCTTGAACTACTGTAATAATTAATTAAATTCCTTGAATTCATATTTTTCTTATTAGATGTTATCCTAGGATTGTATGAATTTTTTACAAGTTGAAATAAAATATGCTGAAAAAATCGGTCTAATTTTTGACAAAGTGAATATCAAATCATAAAATGAAATGCACCAAGACTTCCACCGCTTTCTTTCCTGTTCTAATATGATGCTATCAAGAATTTCTATACTTTTTATTTTATTTGAACAAAAGTATATTTTGTTTTCTATTTTGTTCTCTTTTCTTTTTTTAGCTATCCAATGATGGGAAAACATCCAATGATCATGGTAGATTGTGCATAAGGCTTGGTAGACCTTTGGTTTGCTGGCTCGATTGGTCCTTGGCAACTGATGGTTCACGGGTTGGCTGTTTTGATGATGGTTCACGGGTTGGCTGTTTTGGAGCACATGGCGTTGAGCTTGTTCTTTTAATTGCTTGAAGCTGGAGTTTAGTAGCTCATTAATATCCAAAAAGGTACCTCATTAAGAAGAATTACTTTTGGAGTGGCCTTATCCCTTCCCCTTTCCCTTTCTTCTTGGCTCTTGGAAGACCGTGGCTTGCTCTTTAATGATGGCTGAATTCTATGCATAAAAGGTTATATGAGGTGCTGTTTTTCCATGCTTTACCTCTTTGAATTCCGGCCATTTGCTGTTTTTCCGCACCTGGGACTCTTCCCGAGTCCGTGACTCCTTGGTTCCGTGCGTGAGGCTTGGTTCCCGTAATGCTTCTTCGGTTTCTGGTTTGGGATGATTTTCGAAACACATAAGGAAGATTTCTATGCTTATATTGCTTAGAATTTTGTGAAGATTAATTAATTGGATTTTGGCATTCCCATACTTTGCCTATAAAAATGAGATGATGATGAGAAGAAAACCAGTTGATATTTGTGAGCATATTTGCTATTAACCTGCCGGTTTATTCGGAAATCCTGCGGGCTCTCTTTTCACCCTTCTTTTCTCATCCCCTCCGGAAATCCTGCGGGCTCTTTCCAACCTTTCTTCTCGGGCTTCTAACCTCTTTCGTCTCTCCGCAAGTGCCACTCCATCTGTATCCTTCTTCTCAACAGTGAAGCAACTTTAGGGTGTCGTGTCTTGGTTGATTTGGAAGCATTTGGACAGTCTTGCAGTGGTGGACCATCGGTTTGCTAGTCTTATGCACTTCTCTTATTTAATCTACTATTCGATGCATGTGAGGAACCCGCTCTGACTGTTGTCTGAGGATAGCGTTTTTTTTATTTCTTTAAAATCTCCTAGTATTTCTTGTTGTGTTTGTCAAGTTTTAGTTGTCTGCTTTTATTTTAATAAAGTTTGTTTTAAGTTCTATCCATTGCGTCAGTTTCTTCTTGTGTCTCTACATCAACTTGGTATCAGAGCAAGTTCATCTTTTTTTTTTAGTTTGTAGGAGTCTTTCTCTTTCGTGTCAAAAAAAAAAGCTAACGAACAAGGGAATTGGCAACAAGTGATGCAACAATTAAATGATTTGCAACATCAAATTAATACGGTAGCTGAGGCCATTACTAATCTAAATGTCAATCAAGCTAACATTAATCCTAGCATAATATCTTCTGGGAGTGAAGAGGAAGAACCTAGAAATCGAAATAGGCGACAAAAAAATTGGGATCACGGAATTAAAATGGACGTTCATAATTTTGAAGGAAAATTACAACCTGAACAATTCATAGAATGGGTAGAAAAAATGGATCAGTTTTTTGAATGGAAAGAAATTCCAGATAATCGAAAAGTTAAATTTGCAAGTTTGAAACTAACGGGACATGCATTAACTTGGTGGAAAAACTTACAAAACAACAGATTAAGAAGAGGCAAAGAAAAAGTCTAAAATTGGGAAAGAATGAAGGAGAAAATGAAAGGAAAATTCTTGCCAACTGATCATGCTCGAACAATATTCCAAGATCAACTCAATTTGCATCATGTCATTAAAACTGACAAGGCTTATCGTATGGCTTTAAAATTGAAAAAGCAACATCAAAGGGAAAAGGGTCACAATAAAATCGTAGAAACGTATAAACGTCGTTCAACTGGCGGGATTAAATCTCAATCTCAAACTTCTGGGGGAACATCTGGTCTGAAAATTAAAGCTTTTGAAAGTCAAAATCAAAAAAAAGGAAAAGGAGTAACAGGAAATAAATCGTCTGAATAATCTAAGCAAGTTGGACCTTGTTACAAATGTGGGTTATATGATCACTTGTCAGCTACTTGCAGAAAGAATAATCCTCCACGAACTAATTTCATAGAAGGTGAAAATGAGATAGAAGAAGAGGAGGAGAATGAAACAGAATCTGAAAATGAAGCTGAATTAGAAAAATTTGATTTAGAAGGAGATGAAAGTGAAGAGTTTTTTGTAATTCGACAAGTTCTAACAACAACAATTGACAAAGGAGATAGATGGCTAAGAGGAAACATATTCAAAATAACTTGCACCATCGAAGGAAAAATCTGTACCCTTATGATAGATAGTGGAAGTTCTGGAAATTTTGTTTCTCAAAAACTAATCGACAAACTTAAACTCAAATCAAAGCCACTTGCTAGATCCTATAAGGTCTCTTGGTTTAAAGAAGGGGGTGAGATTCCAATCACTAAACAATGTACTGTCAATTTATCAATTGAGGAATCATTTAAAGATCAAATTGTTTGTGATATTGTGCCTCTTGAAGTTTGTCATATTTTGCTAGGACGACCTTGGCAGTACGACAACAAAACTGTTCACAATGGACAGAAAAACACATATACTTTGATGAAAAATAATAAGGAGTTTACTCTTCATCCACAAAAGAATGTGCCGGATTCACCCGTTAAGAAAAACACAGTTGCCAAATTTACTTCTCATGAATTGCTTTTAAATGATAATGATTTGAAATATTTTGAGGTTGCTTATTTGGTTTTGGGAAAAGAATCTGATACTGTTTTTCATATTCCTAAGAAAATGCAAGCTTTATTGGATGAGTTTTCTGATATAACTTCTGATGATTTTCCAATTGGATTGCCTCCTATGCGACAAATTCAACATCATATTGACTTGATTCCTAGAGCTTCTTTGCCTAACCTTCCTCATTATAGGATGAGTCCAACTGAACATGATGAATTTTTTAAACAAGCATCTAAATTGTTAAAAAAGGGCTTGATTCAAGAAAGTCTGAGTCCCTGTGTTGTGCCTGCTTTGCTAACTCCAAAAAAAGATAAAACATGGAGGATGTGTGTGTATAGTAGGGCAATAAACAAAATCACCATTAAATATCGATTTCCAATTCCTAGACTGGATGACATGCTTGATATGCTGAGTGATGCCTTTTGGTCTTTCAAATGCTCCAAGTACTTTTATGAGAACTATGAATCATATTTTGAAACCTCTCATTGGAAAGTTTGTTATTTTAAAGAGATTGTTCGTCTTCACGGTATCCCTCGTACTTTTACTTCAGATCGTGACACTAGGTTTTTAAGTCATTTTTGAAAAACTCTGTGGGCAAAACTTGGAACTACTCTTCAATTTAGCGGTGCCTTTCATCCTCAAACCAATGGGCAGACTGAAGTAGTAAATCGAAGCTTGGGAAATTTGTTAAGATGCCTTGCTGGAAAAAAACCATCTCAATGGGATATAGTGTTGCCTCAAGCTGAGTTTGCATACAATAATTCTGTTAATCGTTCTACTGGCAAAACTCCATTTGAAATTATTTATGGGCAACCTATTCCTCATATTTTGGATAGAAATTATTTATCTCTTCCTAAAAAAACTAGTGCTAAGGCTTTTGAAACATTTGATCATATAAAAACTGTCCAACAACAGGTTTTTGAAAAACTCAAGAAGGTTACTGCTAAGTATAAGTATGCTGCTGATAAACATCGAAAAGAAGTAAATTTCAATGAAGGTGACTTAGTGATGGCTTACTTTTGTCGCCAAAGGTTTCTTGTTGACACTTTTAAAAAGTTAAGTAGAAAGAAATTTGGCCCTTTTCGTGTGATTAAAAAATTAGGTGCTAATGCCTATCTGCTAGATTTACCAAATACTGTTGGCACTTCACCTGTTTTTAATGTTTCTGACCTGTCTTTGTATGAAGGAGATTCTGACGATTTTGTAGATATTGAAACTTTACCACTCTCTGCTCCTTTGGTAAAGTCTGAAGATCAAATCGAAGTTGTTATTGATGTGAAAGCTATTAAGACAATGCATGGAGAGCATAAAAAGTTCCTGGTCAAATGGAACCATCGATCATTGACTGACTGTACCTGGATTGATGCTGCTGATCTAAAAAAGAAAAACTTGGAGCTTTATGAACGAGTTGCTGATACGTTCTCATCAGGAGATGAGAATTTTTCACCATGGGAGAATTGATGCTATCAAAAATTTATGTACTTTTTATTTTATTTGAACAATAGTATATTTTGTTTTCTATTTTATTTTCTTTTCTTTTTTTAGCTATCCAATGATGGGAAAACATTCAATGATCATGGTAGATTGTGCATAAGGCTTGGTAGACCTTTGGTTTGCTGGCTCGATTGGTCCTTGGCCACTGATGGTTCACGGGTTGGCTGTTTTGATAATGATTCACGGGTTGGCTGTTTTGGAGCACATGGCGTTGAGCTTGTTCTTTTAGTTTCTTGAAGCTGAAGTTTAGTAGCTCATTAATATCTAAAAAGGTACCTCATTAAGAAGAATTACTTTTGGAGTGGCCTTGTCCCTTCCCCTTCCCCTTTCTTCTTGCCTCTTGGAAGACCGTGGCTTGCTCTTTAATGATGGCTGAATTCTATGCATAAAAGGTTATATGAGGTGCTGTTTTTCCATGCTTTGCCTCTTTAAATTCCAGCCATTTGCTGTTTTTCCGCACCTGGGACTCTTCCCGAGTCCGTGACTCCTTGGTTCCGTGCGTGAGGCTTGGTTCCCGTAAATGCTTCTTCGGTTTCTGGTTTGGGATGATTTTCGAAACACATAAGGAAGATTTCTATGCTTATATTGCTTAGAATTTTGTGAAGATTAATTAATTGGCTTTTGGAATTCCCATACTTTGCCCATAAAAATGAGATGATGATGAGAAGAAAACCAGTTGATATTTGTGAGCATATTTGCTATTAACTTGCGGGTTTATTCGGAAATCCTGCGGGCTCTTTCCACCCTTCTTTTCTCATCCCCTCCGGAAATCCTGCGGGCTCTTTCCAACCTTTCTTCTCGGGCTTCTAACCTCTTTCGTCTCTCCGCAAGTGCCACTCCATCTGTATCCTTCTTCTCAACAGTGAAGCAACTTTAGGGTGTCGTGTCTTGGTTGATTTGGAAGCATTTGGACAGTCTTGCAGTGGTGGACCATCGGTTTGCTAGTCTTATGCACTTCTCTTATTTAATCTACTATTCGATGCATGTGAGGAACCCGCTCTGACGGTTGTAAGAGGATAGCATTTTTTTTATTTCTTTAAAATCTCATAGTATTTCTTGTTGTGTTTGTCCAGTTTTAGTTGTCTGCTTTTATTTTAATAAAGTTTGTTTTAAGTTCTATCCATTGCGTCAGTTTCTTCTTGTGTGTCTACATCATAATACCATCTCATTTATCTGTGAGATTTCTACTACCAACTTATCAATCAGTGAACTATTATAAATATTTTTGTATTTAATTTTATTCCTCAATTTCATATTTTTACCTAAAAAATGATTTCCTAGAATTGCATAAATCATATACAAGTAGAAATGAAATACACTCAATCAATTCTCTCAAATTGATAACAAACTGAAATAATATAATATCAAAGAAAATCAAAATTTGTACTTCAGCCATGAATTGAAAATCATACATATAAAACAAAAGTATACCTCCCCTGCCCCGAGAGTGAAATAACTGAAACCAAAAGAATCTATAACTTCAATTTGCAATCTCTGTTTTCTAGGGTTCAAAACAAATAGGAGAAAATCCTGTTCAAAAGAAAATTCCACATCATTTAAGTAAATGTAAAAGAAGATAAGAGTTTTGATACAAAAGCAAAAATTATAATGAAAATAAGCAATTATAGTGCTTACTTGATTCCAGATTGGCTCTCCTGGTGGCCCAATGACAGTTGTTTGGCTGTTCTTTTTACTTCGAATCACTTGATCGCCTAGTTTTAGAACAACATATGGATCTGTCTTACCTGTAAATGCATTAGACAAAGTAAATGATTAAAAAAGTATTTATTTAAATACAAATAAGTGCACGCACGCTCAATAGCAGTTTTATCAAACATATAATAACAGGAATTAAAAATCTTTGCTGCTGAAAATGGAAGTCTAAAGAATCAACTACATCCACTACTCAGGATGAGGCAACGTTCTTGAGACAAATTCATGGCTACCAGTTTGAAAATATACATGCTCACACAAACTATCAGAATGGCAGGTTTTTGAAAAAATCATAGGTAGAAAGAGAAATTCTCAGTTAGCATCAACTCCTACAAAATGCATTATAAGAGTTCAAAGGTGGTGACACATTTGCGACCAAACTAAGTAAAAATAAATGAAAAATTAGCAAAAGGAAAATAGCATAGATACCAATTCTCACAAAAGCAAGTTTGCGAGCATCAACAAGAGTCACAGATAACTCCCCAACAAACTCTTTGTTTCCTTCTTCAGTTGTATCGGCTTTAAAGTTATCTGTAATAGGGCCAAGAGCTTTACCCTTTTGGAAATCAAGCACAATCTTTCTTGGACGAACAAAAAGTCTAGGCAAATCTTCTGTAAGAAGCTTTCTCAGAAACCTTGTGAAAAGGTAAGTAAACATTTAGTTTGGCACAGAAAAGCATAATTCAGATTAGGAATAAGCATTTGCTTTTAGCAAGTTCACAAGTGGATCATATCCATTCCCATTTCGAGGGAACGGAAAAATATCAAAAGGAGCACCTCTTGTTTTATCCAAAAGGCTACATATAGTCCTATGTTAAAATTTGCACTAAGTAATGCACCTAACCATGAAATTTTATGCAATGAAATTCAACTTTTGTCGATTTTGTTTAGACTTTTTAGTAAAAATAAAAACATTGCAATGACTAAAGATAGAAATTTCTTTGCCAAATTTAAAAAGAGATGTAGAATGCATTATTTCACGATGTAGAATTTGTTAGTCTACTAGAGATGAAAAAACAAAAATAAGGTTGTATACACCTTAATTAATTCCACGTAAGCCATATAAGTATGAACTTTATATTATGTTTTCAATGAATATAGTGAGTAATGGTTGATCATTTTCCAAATTGACACAAAGTCCGACAATATCTAAAACTACTGATCCACCTCACATTGCTAAATTATATCTGTATGAAGTATTAAAATTAAGTTTCTTATTTAAAACATTTGAGAGTAATCTGCAATTCATGGATGCAATTTTGGATAACTCATTGAAAGAAAATTAGATTATAACTTAAATTTACAATAGCGTGCCATCCATAAATTGATGAACAAACAAACATAGAAAACATAAACTTGGGATATCTATTGCGTTGCTTGATAAAATACCATGCTTCAAGTGGATTTGAAATTTTTTTGGTCTAATTTTGCATACACTTGATCTGTCAATAGGTCTACTGGTAAGAGTATTTCAGATTGTCACGGAATATCAACAAAAAAAATCCTTTTGATCTTCTTGAAATTGAAGTAGAATCGAAGCCTATCACATTTGTGCAATCATTCACAAGAAAAAGCATGATTTCTTTTAGGATATTCCTATAAAACTGGCTACTAATTATGACAATGACAAGCTTTCGGTGGATGTGAACAATAGGTATATGGAATTTAAACCAGATGAGTCATTCTCTTCAACTGAAAAAGGCTCATTTGATCAGATAATTGAAAAACAATTCAGCCTGTTGGCTAATAAGTTATGTCAAAAAGACTTTCATTAGGAACTTTTAAGAAATTAAAGGCAAGGAAGATAAACATCTAAAATTTTGCAATGCATTTGAAATAATGATGCCTACAAATTGAAAAATCTAATATAAGCTTCAATTTACAGTGTCTGATTTGACATAATTTCATGAGTCTAAGATAAATTCCGTCAATTCATAATCTTTTTTTACCTGTTCTTTGTGAGTCCACTTCCAATCTTCTGCCAAATACTTCTATATATATAGTTTTTTATGCTATTATAGATATTGAAATCATATCCACTACTAATCGTGGATTCGAAAAATATATACTTTATTAGCAAGGCACGCATATTTTTGTTGATACATAAATCACTTTCAATACGGACATAATTCATGTCAGCATAAGCTTGATGAAATTAAATGTTAAATTCATCATAATGAAATTTATTCAACTGGGGTAGATAGATGGAATATTCTTGTCTATTCTTTTCAAAAATGTCAACTAAAACAATGATCTATGCATAGCTAAGTTGTTTCTTTTTATTAGTTTGTTTATTTAATTTCTTTGATTAAGAATTTACCAATAATGATAATTGAGACGGTTGATATTATTTCCTATCTTAAGTTTATTCATAAGGTTTGGCTAAATTTCTTCTTGATTCAATTAAATTATTCGCAAAAAATGTGAGCTGACTACTATTTGAAGCTTTGGAGAAATGGTTTTCTTCTGGCTATGCTGTTGTTGGTTTAAGGAATTGTAACATGGGCACCGTAAGTTTCTTTGGAAAAAGGTAGTGGATGGTTCGACTTATCCTTCAATTAAAGTTGTTGTTTTAAAAGAGTGGTGATTATTTGGAGATTTTCTTTGACTGCTATTTTGCAAGTGTTTTGCTGGAATTTTAAAGGTCGTTTGGAGGCAGCATACATAATTCTTGTGCACCTTCTATTGCAATCTTGAGGTATGCATATTCATAAGGGATCTAATGGCATGTAGTTTGGAATTGAAAAAAATAAAATTGAACTGGTTATTATCTTTCAGGATTTTAACTTAAAACGGAATTAAGTTGAATTCTGTGTCAACCATATCTACAAGTTTAGATTATGAGAAGTCTACAAATTGTTATTTTGAGATATTCAGTTGGTAACTTTTGATTTAAATAAAAGCTATCATATAATTTCCTAGTTTGGAGGCAGCATGCATAATTCTTGGGCACCTTCTATTGCGCTGTTGAGGCATGCAGATCCTTAGGGGATCCAATGGCTTGGAGTTTGTAATTGAAAAAATGACTGAACTGGTTATTATCTTTTAGGATTTTAATTTAAAACTGAATTAAGTTGAATTATGAGTCAACCAAATCTACAAGTTTACATTATGAGAAGTCTATTTTGAGATATGCAGTTGGTAACTTTTTATTTAAATAAAAGTTGAATGTAAGTGCAAGTTAAATGTGTGGTATACCGACTCCGATGAGGAGGCTAAAGGAGTTAACCTAGTGCAAGTTGAATGTGTGGTTTGTTCAAGTGAAATAAAAGGGTTAGTACCTAATTTCAGGGGAAGTCTTCTCCTTAAACTGGTGTGACATCTAATTTTACTATGGAATTTTTGCTCTTTGCATTATTTCCTTTAAAATATGACATATTAGCATGTTTGTTGCACTTGATTTTGATCAAAAAGTGACATGTTAAAAATTAATTTGATTTTTAATTAAATATGCTTGTAATTTCTTGCTGAATTTCTCAAATTATTTAGATCATTTTATTACTAATTAGGTTTTAATTATAGTACTGGTTATTTCTATTTAAAGAAAGTAAGTTATTAAATTAGCTGGTTACTTGTAATATATAAACCCTCAATTTTTTTGGCTTAATATCATGTTGCGCAACATACTAGTTTCATAAGAAAATCTCAACCCTGAGTCGACATGCATATATTGTTACATATATTTTTTTATCATGTTTGACCCAAACTTAAACATGACCCAAGTTTTAAAATATTATTCAAGATTTTTATAAGTTTTCTTCTTGCAATCCTTATAAATTATATATTTGATGCTTATGGCTAAAACATATAGGCTTATCGGCAAACATAAATGAGTTAGAAAATATTAAATAAAATTGACATTATTCACAATATATTAATCTGAAAGTGAAGTTGAAATGTTTATAAACTATGGTTTTAATATATGTAGCAAGCTATTTGTTTGAATTTTTTCATTTTAAGGGTTTAAAATATATGAAAATTGATGCAAGAATATAATTTTGTCTTAAAAAATTTACTAAGAAATAATTTAATGAGCATTTTATAGAGCAGTTAACCGAGCTATTCATTAATTAACAATTGTGTTTATGAATATAAATTAACGTGCATGTCAATATTCAAGCTAAATTTATATGTCAAACTTCTACAATTTTGCTCAAACTTGCTTAATTATCCAAATAAATTAACATAACAAACCTAATATTAATAAGTTTTGGCTATTCATCATGTACGCTAGTTTCTTTACAACCCTAATTTACATAGAAGTTTGAGAATTGTGCAAATGTTTTGGATGTGAATGCCAAAGGAGAAGGTGAAAAGAGAGAATTCAATGGCATTCATTCATGGTTCATAATATAAGGTCAAACTAAATAAATTAAAAACTAGGCTAACGTCAAATTTGATGAATTTCTAACTTGTAAGCAATCATACCAATTTGTAATAAAACTTCATAAAATCTTATTTTTCTAACAATTAATAGTTTAAGGGGTCACATAAAAAATATTTCAGAACTTTGATAAATCATTATCTTCTTAGCAGATTTGAATTTCATATATCTTCAATTCATATCTTCAGTAACTTCTAATCATCAAAATAAAAAAGTAAGTTTTTTGTGAATATTTTCATGAAAATCATGTACATACATAATGAATAATGCAATAAAAGATGATGCAAGTAAAAAAGAAAAACCAAAATGCTTTTTTTCCAATGATAAATTTAATTCTATAAGAGCAAATGATGGGCAGAATAAATATCTATTAAGTTCCATAAGTTTATTTTGTTGACCATTAGTAAATCATATATATATATGATAACTCTACTATATGGACAAATGACACTTTTAAGAGAATAATCCAAATGTATTTAAAATAAATACAACCAAAAGTTAATTTAAAAATAAAATTTCCCCTTACATGTCTCAGATGCATTTTATAATCATAAAGTCCCTTACATTTTTCAATACAAATAAAAAGGAGAAATACAAAAGCTCAACTAGGAGAAATCCCATAATTCACATTTTTTCGTCCATTAGAACCATACCACCACCATTGATTGTATTGCCAAAGCTCATATGGACACAATATTGCAAAAAGATGGGCCATACCAAATGTTAATGTGCGAGACCTAACTTGTTTTAAAATATATTAGAACATCACACCATCGAAAGTCCACTTGCAAACACCCAACAACAAAACTCCAAAGACTCCTACCAAACAGAGATTGCAAACCTAGTAGAGAGCACCTAAACACATCTTTCAACCACAGAACAGGAACAGAGTAACTCCACCACAAAAAAAAAACACCATGATACCCAACAGCAAAAACCACGATACCCAACCACAATCAAAATAGAGACCATGCTACCTACACACAAGATCAGTGGGTGCGACAGATAGAGATTGAGAGAGATGCCATGGATACTCCAGGATCAGTCAAGTTCGCATCAATGGATATCCTACTAACAGTAATTGTTGCATGGTTCAGCACAATCAATTAAAACTAACTGATGGAGGATAGAAAACAGTATGGAATTACTCATTAGAATGAAACATATGGTATGCAAATATGGTAAGAAAAGGAAAAGATAACCTTACATTGAAACAACAGGTACTCCTGGCAGAGAATAACCGATTGCATGCAAAAAAAAAACATTGAGCTTCCATCAGAGATAGAATAGCTATAAATGTACAAAAAAGCTAATAAAAAGTAATGGAAGGAAAAACAAGCACAGAATACTAACTGTACGTGTTCAAAAAAAAATATAAGAGACACAAGTCAAATGGCCATAACAGATATTTTTATGTGAATCGAGAAAGGCTTGCTGCAGAAAACAAAACATATTATTTTATTAGAAACATTTTCTTTCCTTGATCATCTTTAGTGATAAGTAATGCCAATACACCATCATGTTTATTAACAAAATTTTTATTAAAGCATGCTAGCGGAATTCCATGTTAAAAAAAGTAAAGATAACACAGAGCTAACTCTAAGAAAGGTTTATAGAAACACCCATAGAACATAAACTTGAACTCCAGCAAAGATCACGCTGAAACTGTTACATGCAACATAGAAAATTGCGACAAAAAAATATCATAAACAATGCCCTAAGAAAAAAATAACAAAAGGTTAAAAAAATTGAAAACTTTAAAGAAACATCCACAACGTTCATTGTTTTAGTATTCACCACAAATTATCTAAAAAGCGGTATTATCTATCAATATAGCCGATAGCTTTCAAGAAAATCTAAATGTATCACTAATCTACAGCATGCCAAAGTAATTGCATAAAAAAAAAATAAAAAAAATAAATAAAAAAAAGACTCGACTTTTTAAACTAACAAAGTTGTTGTGTCATCATTTACTAGCAGAACTATCATTAATTGGCAGGCTTCCAGCTGAACAGCACTTGTTTCTATCATCCAACAATAGTCATGATATACCTACTGACACAAATAAATATACATGCAGTATGTATAGAAAAATACAGGCATCGGATATTCACAACATGATGCATTTTTTAAGACTAATTATCTAACTATGGATAAGAGAGTTAAGAGTATGTAATTGAGTTACGTTGTAGGAGATAAACTCACCTATTTTCCTGACTGAAATATGGGTTACAAACAATATTTATAATACATGTATGTAGTACATATACATGAAAACAGAATATACTCCTATTCTAGAAAATAAATAATGTGGTATAACATATCGATAGAATATAAAATTATGATTAGATCAATGGATGATTGAGAGGATTCTAATTCCTAAATTGGTGGTTAATTTAGACTTTTAGAGGGATACATAATTCTATATTTATGTGACATTCTTCCATCTATAGCTCATGTTAACACCTCTCCTTAAGTTGTTGCATAAATATCTTGCATTTCCTATTTTTCTAGTCACGTATAAAATTTTTTGCTTCAAACCATCATGGTGAGCATATTAGCTCACTAATATTTTGATTTTACAAACAAAAATTGAATAGTTATTGTTGACCCCTAAAATACATCTAATGATCGAAGCGAGCACATACGACAAGATCGATGAGCGATCAACAATCGATCGCATAATTAATGCGACATATGCCAAAGGAACACGAAATCACTCAAAAAGACCTCTGATAGCAAAACCGGTCATGTTTTCACGATCAAAATGCCAAAATTAGCCAAATGAGACCTCTCACAAACAGATTGAGAGAAAGTGGTTGAAAACGTCAAATCGCATGCGCGACAATACACGAGGTTGCCCAAACGACCTCTGAACACAAATCGGACTGCTTGAGTGCGTTCGGAATGTCCAAAATACTAGAAAATAAGACCCGTATTGCATGGGTACCGACACGAGAAATTGACAAAATTTCCACTCTTGCACATGTAAAACGGGACAAAGTTCAAGATATTTCATCGCCTCATCATCAACTAGCCTTGTTACGTGCCTAGGTATAACAAAGTTGAACCCTAAAACTCCAAAACCTGTAATGATACAATCGACCTATCGAGAGGAGTCCCACGCATGCCCTTTCGGGCATGTAGGGAAGAGCCTCTCCGATGACATTTGTAATATTACAGGGAATATAATAATAATTTAAAAAAACAAATATATAAGTATTTGATGACTATTGCAAATAATCAAAGGTGCAAAATTGTATAGTAAAGTGCAAAATGAGCAACATCAGAAATTTTGAATTTGATGACTATTGCAAATAATCAAAGGTGCAAAATTGTATAGTAAAGTGCAAAATCAACATCAGAAAAATCAAAATGACGATCTACATAGTTTCATTTCTCAAAATATTAATGAGTACATTGCTTCTAATCTACTCCATATGTATGAAATCTACAAGTGCAACCAACCTCAAGCCTTCTACAAAGCTATTACAAAACTTGGATAAGGCCTTTTAAAGTTTGTAATTCTTTATATGAGCATGGCCACCCATACATATAAAGAATCCATGAGAATTATGGGAAACCCTAATAATTGATAATGGAGCTTCATATGTAGCGTATAAATGTTAAAAAAAAAAGGTGTATAAATATGAGAATTATAACTATCAAAAAGTCACATAATCAATATCCTCATGGCTTGTGTGAATGTGAAATTGGGTGTATAAATTCACTATGGGCATAGAATTTCACTAAAATCTTAAAAAGCCTGAGAAGTCTAGAGTAAATTTTTTAGGCTTTGGGTTTCACACTCCACAGCGCACCTCACCAAACCACGTAGGATGCAACTTAGAAAAACATACAATTCCTCAAATGACCAAAGCTCATAACTATTCCATTTAATATTCAAATCACATTTCACCACATTGATCTATAACACGGAAGCATTCAAAAATTCACCTATATATATATATATATATATATATATATATATATATATATATATATATATATAAGTAACTAACCATCGAAAATCCTTTTCATTATAATAGTTCATATACCTCTGTTGAGGACTCATCTCATACCACTATAAAACAAAATATAGTTTTAGATTAATCTGAGACAAGTCAGCTTCCACCTTATCCTTATCTTTTCCTCTAACAACAGATAGAATAAAAATCTAGTGAGCTATAAGGCTCGGAAAGATTACAATTTTAATACAATATTCAAGTATATGAACACAATACTTATTTGTGTATCAACAAGCATATCTAAGAAAAGAAAACTATATATAATCTTTTAATAGTAATGATACACAGAAGGTTATAATGTAATAGATAAAAATACTGCTACACATGAGAGTTATGTAGACTGTTATTTTAATATCATTATATTATGTTAGTAGTATTTTAACATGAAATTACTACATTGTTGATAAATCCCACATTATCAATTATTTTCCAAACTATATGTCATATATTACTATAAGTAATCAGAAATAGATTACAGTTTATCTCATAGTTATCTCATAATAAGAGGATGAAACTTGACTAAGAAGTTTTATTGCTATTGTTTGAAGTAGCGATGTTGAAGTTTCATAAATCAACCACTACATCTTTGTATCCATCCTCCATCTATCAACCAAAGATTCTTTATCACCAAAGTCCTCTAAATATCCAAAGAACTTTGCAAGGTCTATATTAATTCTTTTCTCTTTCTCATTTGCGAAATAACATTTCAAACTTATCATTCTCATATTTGAAACTTCTAAATATTTTTGTGATGAGACAAATTGGGGGTCTTCTTAAAATCATTCTTTACTTGAATATCTTCAAAGAATACAAAGAAAGTAAAATTATTAATTCATTAGCCATCAAATTAAAAACTAAATTAAAAGATATACTCAAATTTACCTTGGATTTAATGAGTGAGTCAAACAATGAAGAAGTGTGTTACTTTTGATCCGTCTATCCTCAAGAAAAATATAGATAACACTTCAAAAACTTGAGTCTTCAGCCTATGCCTTTCTTTCATGTCTGTATATAATTTCTTTCAATTTAGCTAATATAGAGTCCCACATCTCATAAATCAAATGTAGGCATAATTTATCTGTGTCAGCCTCTCTCAATATATAATAAACTGGATCAGTAAAATCCAAAGTATAATTGATATTATCCCGCCATAAATCATCTAAGATCTTTTACGTATATTGTCTTCCCAACGTCATCTTCCTAATAGCAAGACCACTTCTCACTAACCACCATCGATTAAAGAAAATTTTTTATTTGTTTGAATCTTCTTAACATAATTATTACAGAGGCAAAAATAATTTCAGCAATAACTAACATTCTCAAATATAAGAAATCATTAAAGATGAACAGTCTAATTAAGTGTTTCATAATGAAGCGTCATCTCCAACCACTATCATCCAATGACGTTCGGTACAAATGATTTCATTAGCATCAGTATTTTTGGTTGCATAAATATTTTTTAGAGCAAGATTTAAAGTATGCACAACACATGAAGTCCAAAAGATATAAAGATATGTTTGTTCCACCAATAATTATGCAGCTCTATATAGTGGTGCATTATCAGTGATACCTGCACAACATTTGATGGTCCAATCATCACTATCACCTCTTTAATCAAATTAGAATTGAAATATTTATTCTTATATTACCCTTCACAATTCATAACTTTGATGAACATTGGGTAATTCTCTATAACAACTATGAAATTGATAAGTGATCTTCTTTAAGGATCAATCCAACAATCGCACACTAAACTCACACATTTTTCATTCCAAACTCCTTTCGTAGATTCAAGTAATGCCTCAATATTTTCTCTCTCCCTCTCTAATAATTCAGATCTTATTGCATTGTATCCAGGTGAAACATAACCTGCAATGTTATTAGTACATGTAAAAAGTAAAAGCATTATTATAATAAGGATTCCTTACGATGTTAAAAGGAAGTCGAGCTGGAAAAAAAATATCCTTGCAATTTCAGCATCAATTGCTCTCGCATCTGCATATTAAAAGCCTTCTCTAAAGAACTAATATTAACTCCTTTTCTTTTCTAAGATTTATATCCATCACTTCTAAATAAACTAACATTATCAACTCTGACAGAGGAGAAGGCAGTGTGGGATGAACCATGAGTAGAGAGAAAATGTATCTCTTTAGAAAATGTCATTTTCATCCTTGATTCAGCTTCATCAACCTATCTATTCAATTATATCAATTGTGGAGCAGTAATCTTAGAACACATTTTAATTTCATAGCCACCAATTTTAACTAAATATGTTTTCACCCTAGAGTATGATCATTTGTAGGTGACACCACAGTAATTGCATTTGAATGACACATTTTCTCCACCTTCAAATATTTTTCTTAACTTCGTAACATGATTCCATAAGAGTTTATTGGCTCCTACAAAATGCTTTGTTGAACCTTCATCACTTCCAGCCCCACCACCATTAGAGCTCATTTTACTATTAAAAATAACTGATGGAATGGAAAATAAAAAGTCTTAGCAATAGGCAATCATACACACTTTTCAAGAATAAACTAAAACTAATTGAAATAGAAAATTTGGTTCTTATTTGTATCTATTTACTTCTCTAGTTCTCTCCCATAATATTCTTTAACCTCTAATCTATATCACGAAGAATGTATCTATTTACTTCTCTAGTTCTCTCCCATAATAGTTTATTGGATATCATATAATTAATTTTTATTCTATTAATCTTAAATCTTTAATATTCTAAATATTTTCTATATCATTTTAACTTTTCACTTATTTCAATAAATTCCATGAACTAGAATTTGTCATAAATACATACACTAAGATACCTGAATGTTAAAACTATGATGTAAAGTTCTAACACTAGTTAATGTTCCATAATCTTAAGAATTTCAATATAAATAAAACATTCTTTGCTTTCTATATTTTTTTCATTAATTGCCTTAGCATAACAATCACATCCATTATGAATTTTTTAAACATATGGATAAATTGAGCCTTAAATATCGATATAATTTATTTTATATTCCTCCTATGACTTCAATGTATGACTCCTATGTTTAATTTCCCTAAAATAAACAATAAGTATAGACAATGGACGGAACAAACTAAAGTATGCATAATTTTCTCACTAGCAGAAATATAAGAGAGAAAAAAATTATAACAACAAATAATTTGCTCACTTGCTCACTTTCCCTCCTCTGGCTTCAACGGTAAAACAAGTCGGGGTGGAACCTTTGATGCCCTAAAAATGGCGAAGACGAACCAGTGAAAAAGGAACGTGAAACCGAATGAGTGAATATAACGGCTCTAATCAGATGTACCGGGCGGAAAATAGAGCAGTTGATTCAAAGAAGACGTTGATGAGGACGTTGAGAAGGTTTCGGGCTCAGCTCATCGCACAAAAGACGTAAATGAGTATGTTCCGGGTTTCAAGCGTGCGATCTATAGGCTCGGTTGGCTAGCCTGGTCGAGCAATCGAAAATGATGAGGATAGATGACGAGGGAAAGAGACAGTGCAGAGCTAAAAGTCGAAAAACCTAAGGCATACAGGCAGTTTAACTGTATTGATGCATATACGATTCTCGGACGTGTTAAAAGATTTTTATTCGATAAACATAATATAAATAAATAAAAATTTTATTATAAAAATTTAGGACATGCATGTCCAATTAAATTTAATTAATTGGAACACGTGTACGCCCTGACAGACATGTGCCAATGTCCGACTTGTGTCCGACACTGCATTCCCTTTTTAAGAAGTATGTCAGTGCATTATAGCATACAAGGCTTCCTCCATACTAAATCTCCTAAACTAGGCTCTTGGAAAATGCTTTGAAATCCATTCAAGGCTTCCTTCAACTTATATACAACCTTTGTTTTTTGTGTAATGATGAACCTGGGTGGAATGTCCATGTATATTTCTTCTTGAATGTCTCCAAGGAAAACTACATTTTTACATCAAATTGATGCAGAGGCAAATCTAAGATTATGTCAACATATAGTCATACCTTAGTTTTTAGTTTTGTCATAGGTGAGAATATTCTAGATAGTTTATCTCTTTTTTTTATCATTTTTCCATGAGCCTTGCTTTGTATCTTTCTATTAAGCCCTCTATATACTCATGCATGCCCAAATAGGTAACTCACAGGTATATAAATAGGTTCCTATCAAGGAGCTCGATAAGGAGTATCACGTGGCTAAAGTGATGCTCACTAGCAATAGTTGCTAATAGCCCATGGTCAAATGACTACTCTCCCTTTGGAGATCACATGTAGAATCTCCTTGGAAGGTTGGACTAAGGCTTCGTTTGGTTGGGTTTTTGCTTATACAAAATGTAGTTTTGGAAACACAAGTAGAAAAAAAAGGGCTTTTACAAAAAGTTGTTTGAATAATAGGTTGTTGTTTGACTTACATTCTTTAGAAGTGCTAATGAAAACTTGAAAGCATATATTAACTGTTTGTTTCAGTTTTTAAGTTTAGCGATTTCACTATAAAAGACTAAATTACCCATATCTCAAATTTAAGTATATAAATAATTTTTTTACATTTTTCAATAAATAGAATTTATATAAATATATATACATATGACACTATGAAAAAAATAACGTGAGTTTTAAGAGTTATATAACATAAAAGTACATATAGATGGTTTAAATATGATAAATTATATTTAAAGTATCAGCTCAGATACACCTTACGAAATGAATAGTCTAAATTATTATTTTGTAACATTCATCAATGATTAAGTAAGTATTCCAACATTTACTTTCTTTGTTAAAAATATGAAGTGATCGCCGTCTTTCAAAAATTTATTATTTATATTGGACCCATTTTTATCTCACATTAAAATATTATTAACAGACTTTAAGAGTGAATATATGAAGCTTGACTTTCATTATTTTCTTTAAAACAAAAGAATTTTTCTTAGAGATAATGCCTCCTATAACACTAAAAAAATTTGAATTACTGATCTGCTCAATACCCAAGCTTTGCTCTGGACGAATCCCTTGAAAAGAGGAAGGTCGGAGAGTTGCGTAAATGATCATGGGGCTAAATTGGACAATATGCTTTGAAAACTCATTTTGGTAACGAAGAAAGCAAGTAGCAGAGAAATTTTGTAACTACTCAAAAACCGATGTATTGTAAAATAAATTATGGATAAGTTGTGCTTCCAAACAAGAGAAAATTATGAATAATAACTTATTCAACCACAAAACTGAGAAAATAAACTGAATCAAATGAAGCCTACAAGTGTCATTTTCCTCAGTAAGCTCCTCCAAAAAACTCACTAGATCAGCTCATGTCTTGAGAACCACCCACCTCAACAAAATCCTCTCACCTTCTACAGCTATCTACAATCAAAGTCATCTACCTACTACAAACATCCCCAATCAAGATACAAGAAGCACACACCTTACAAACTAATGATTTCAACATCACTATGTTATCTTGTTCCTTGTTCACAATTACTTCCACCAAGGGGGACTTGCATCTCATGCTATAGGACTCAAATATCTCTTCTAGATACTTGCCTTCACAAACTCACCCTACGTGTTGGCACCCACATGTCAGAATACTCCTTACCTATCACATCATATACTATTTTTTTCTATTTATTCAAGGTGTAGTCATTCCTGCAATCGTAAGAAACTTTTAAATAAGGGATAAAGAGACATATTTTGGATGATCATGTTGTTGAGAGTATTTACATAGGAACTATAACTTTCTTCTTCATGCTCACCAATTTCCTGATAGGAAACACTTGTAGATCTCAAGTATTTCCTATCAATCTTCGGAAAACAATGAGTTTTATCTACCAAAATCCACAAAACCATAAAAATAGTAGATAATTTGTTTTTTTTTTATGGAAGGGAAAGGGAAATGGAAAATAGCAAGATACACTTGATCCTCTATTCGAGAGGAGAATCGATTTCTCCCAAATCTCTAAACGCCGCTAGAGCCCAAAGAAAATCTAAATCTAAGAGATCTCAAATTACAGTCAAATTCAAGATGCCCTAACCCTAGGAAAATAAAGTATTTAATGCATAAAAAATAAAAGAAAATTCCTAAACAATCCCTACATTCAAATTCCCCTCTTAATTCCCCCAAAAAATTTTCCTATTCGGCTCACACAAAGTTTGCGGCTCTCGCGGCATCCGCAAGAGGCGAAACAACGGAATTTTCCTATTCGGCTCACACAAAGTTTGCGGCTCTCGCGGCATCCGCAAGAGGCAGAACAACTCCGTTGTTTCGCCCGTAAGTCGGTCCCACTTGGACCGGTCCAGTGGACCGGTCTAACAATACTTTCCTCCCAAAGATCCACCTTATCCGCAAGGTGGAAAGACGATGCCCTTCATTCCTTCTTCATCAAAAACGATAAGAACTTGAAGATTCGGTCATTACACCTGTGCCCCGGTTTATATCTCTCGTCACATCTAAAACAGAGCCCCTTCCCCCTCTTCTCCTGTAATTTTATCTCTGTGAGCTTCTTGAAGTTGTCCCCAGGTCTTCCTCCTGCAGTCTTTTCCTTCGAAGTCCCCCGAAGAGTATCCGGTGTTGGCTCCTTGGATTTCAATAAGGTGGTGGTCATCCTATACGAGCCTCCTGAGCAGCCGCCTCCCATCTCTCCATCCAGGTGCCTCTGATCTTCTACCAATTGAGCTAGCTCCATCATCTCTCCCAAGTCACGAGGCCTCATTACTCTAACCGCTGCTCGAATCTCTGGTGTCAATCCATTCATGAAGTTTCACTCTAGCACTATCTCAAAAAGGCGGTCCAATCGGCTAAAAAGGTACTCAAATCTCTACCGGTACTTTGTCACTGAACCCTCATATGTCAAGGCAAAAAACTGCTCGTAAATGTCTCCTCCCCTACCAATTTGAAAACATGCTACCAAACAATCATTGAACTCCCTCCAACTTCATATGATTGACGCATGTCCCTCCAATGATACCAAGACAAAGTCTTCCCTTCTAAATCTAGGCCCGCCGCAATCAGTCTCTCCTCCTCTGTCAGCACATTAACGATGAAATATCTTTTTACCTTGTAGATCCGCATCCTCCTCAAAGATTGGCATCTTCAATTTCCTCACCCTCAGGTCACACCCATTTCCCCTAGATCCTCCTTAACCTCCCATTCCTTGAAGCGGATGTGCTTCCCAATTGTCACGATCTTCCCAAATCTTTCATCAAAATCTCATCTTCTTCTTTCAAAATCAGCACCCCAACGATCGAAATCATCCCCTATCCTTACAAATTCAGCACCCCTTCTTGCATAGCCAATGCTCATCTCTTCCCTAGAAATTGATTCTAGAGGAGGCATTCTGTCTTCCCCCTCCAGGATCTCCACTTCTGATTTTTCCCTTCCCCTAGACGTGTTAGGGTTCCCATCTCTTCCATGGCCGCCAGTAGTTTCATTTGCTTCAGACGTCACCAGTTTGGTTTTGGCTTCAAGCAATTTCTTCAACATGTCTTCCACCGCAGTGAACTTTTCCTCCATCTTTTCATGGACTAATGCAATCTGACTTTGAAAATCAACAATGTTTTTCTCAAAATCTGCTTTGAGTTGCCCATGTTCTCCCTCCAAAACTTTCACTTTCCTTCCGGCCATTGGTTCCCCTTTGATCAACGTGATCTGATACCAATTTGATAAGAAACACTTGTAGATCTCAAGTATTTCCTATCAATCTTCGGAAAACAGTGAGCTTTGTTTACCAAAATCCACACAAACCACAAAAATAGTAGATAATTTGTATTTTTTAATGAAAGGGAAATGGAAAAAAGCAAGATACACTTGATCCTCTATTCGAGAGGAGAATCGATCTCTCCCAAATCTCTAGACGCCGCTAGAGCCCAAAGAAAACCTAAATCTAAAAGATCTCAAATTTCAGCCAAATTCCAGATGCCCTAACCCTAGGAAAATAAAGTATTTAATGCATAGAAATCAAAGGGAAATCCCTAAACAGACCCTACATTCAAATTTTCCTCTTAATTCCCCCAAAAAACTTTCCTATTCAGCTTCCGCAAAGCTTGCGGCTCGAGCGACATCCGCAGGAGGCGGAACAGCTCCGTTATTTCGCCCGTAAGCCGGTCCCGCCTGGACCGGCTGGACCGGTCTAACATTTCCCTCACTTGGTTCTCTAGCTTTAACTGGTCAATAATATGTTATTAAGATTTGGTGTATCCACAAAAAAATTTGAATCCAACACCATCTATCACGTATTTGATTGAGAGCGCCCATTAACTAGGCCTAATATGGGACACTCTTGGGGCCTTCGTGATAGATGATAGTGTGTCTCTCGAGAGTTTAAGTTCTCATTGGATATTTCGATACAAAGCGAAGATATGGAATCTTGCTTTGATATGATGAAGAGATACTCATGTTTTTTCTTATTACTGTAATATGAGTTGCAAACGATATTTACAATCTATGCAATAGATATACAAGGAAACAGAATGTACCATTATTCTAGGAAGGATTTAATGTGGTAAAATATAATAAGAATAAATATAAAATTATTCCTAGATTAGTAGATTATTGGACTGAATCTAATTCCAAATTGGTGACTAATTTAGAGAGAATCAAGACTATGCATTTATTCGACAACCTTCCATCTACAGTCATGCTAGCATGTTCTATTTTGGGCCTAGGCGTGCTGATTCATTTCCTATGTCAGTCCATATTGGGCCTTTATATTATTTGGTTTTATAATAAGTATAAAATAATATAAGATATAAAAATAACGGTAAGTTTGAATATGGTAGCAAGAATGGACATAGTGATAGGCTTGAATATTTATTTTAGTCTCTTTTAGTCTTTCTATGTGCTTGAAGATCTAATTTATGATGACTTGTTATACATGAAGAAGAGATTCAATACCAATGGTAGATTCAAAGAGAAGGATTGTCTCTGGACTCCTCTTCTTCTATAACATTTTAAGAAAGTAAGATTTGTGGAGAAGACTAGCGCGACCAAGGACTGCTTCTGAAGGTCATCTATATATTTTTTATTCTCTTTGTCTTTTAGCCGAGCCCATGTAGTAGGACAAAGGCATGTTATTATTGTCTTTATATTTTTCTTTTCAATTTCAAGAAAAACAGGTTCTCTCATTTTCACCCAACATGAAAATGCCAATTCATTCTTTGAACTAACCTTGAAATTGTAGCAGTCTCAATAAATTTCACTTCCATTATTACTAGCTTTTAGTACTGTGAAATCTATGCAAGCAATGAAAACAAGTAATCTACTCATTTACCTTACATCAAATACATAAATCAACCTTCCATGAAGCATGTATATCAAAAAACATAAATCAAACCTTCCATGAAATTAAATGTGAGAGAACATAGAACTAATAAAAATAAAATACAGGGTCACTTCAGAAGAAGTGTTTTGATGTATATCTTTAAACCTTACCTCCAAATTATATTATTCTTAGCTACGGTCTTCATGACAATAAACATAGCAGAAACCATTTAGTCATAAAATAAATTTCTACTTTCAAAGAAAGAAAACGTAGGAAATGAATAAATAAATAAAATTACCCATAAGGTTGAACAGACGAAATGGCGACAACTCGATCTTAATCTTTGGCAAGGAAACAAAAGCCCATGATACAGCACCAATATACGGTTCAGTTGGTATTAATCGTAGTTTAACCCATAGTTCCCCATCAATATCAAAATCACGAACACCAACAGGAACAACAATGGGGATTATACCAAACTTTAAGGATAAGGAGAGCAACATGCGAGCTCCACCAGTATAACGAAGGCCAATATGGTACCTGCCAAAAAAAATAGACCACTCAGTCGATTGATGGGATTTATCATATGCTCTTGAAAAAGAAAAATATCAATCGTTAGATATGTAGTAATTTTCCTATCTTTATAACCACAAATGCTAAACATGTGATTTTATTTTAATTATATATACAAAATCACCGTTGTCGTCACATCATTAGCATTATCTTGACTATTTGGATTTATGAATCCTCGTTCTCGATATAAAAAACAAAAGTTTAAAACATCCTAAAAAAGAATAATAAGTTCATGAAATACAAATCAAAAGTATAGATCGACTTTGCTAGGAAATAACAATTACATATCATCAGCAGTAGCAGCATGATACATCAATGTTAGCCATATCCTCATTATTAGGGGTCAACATTATGAATCCTTATCCAATAATTTTTTATGAGTACAACTTGAGGTATTAACTTTACCATGCTTATGTATTTTCACATAATTTTATCATTATTATGTTTGGTCAACTTTTCTTTTCTTCTTACTCCTTCACGTTAATTATTACAAACTGCTTTACTGATTAATTTTATTTCCTATATTTTACATGCCCAAATGACTCAAATCTATTTTCCAACATCTTATCATCAATAATTTATAATCTACCATTCTTATTGTTGAATCCAAATTTGTTTGTGGGTGACACTAGATCTTCATAGAAATGAATGACATAAAATAAGAGAAAGAAGGAGATATTAAAAAGAGTTTAAGAGAAAAACTTTGGGATTTCATTATTGCTTATAAAGCATAAACATTCCCATATATAACTTAAGTGGCCTAAAATCATGCTTTGTCCCCCTATATATAGGTTTAGGTCAAGATATAAGTTTAGATGTATGACTACATATAAATAAAATTACATAGCAAGGCTTCACAATAGTTTGATGTAAAATGAATAAGTCTAGTTTGCTTGTCGCTTATCAAAGTATATAAATAACTCATGATGAGTTTCTAGAGGTTGCAAGTAGATTTAGATGTTTGGCCGACTTCAATTATTGAGTTTGATGAGCAAGTGGAACTCTTCTTTGGACAAATTCAAATGACGAGTCCAGTGGACAAGTTGAACTCTTCTTTGGACGACTTTAACTAATGAGTTTAATGGATGACTTGACCTCATCCTTGGAAGGCTTCAATTAATGAATTTAATGGATCAGTTGAACACTTCCTTAGGCAACTTCAATTCCTGATAAGTTCAATGGACGACTTGAATATTTTGGATAGCTTAAATTCCTTATTACTTCAACATATGAGTTATTTGGACAGCATCAATTGACGGAGTTAAGATCTTCCTTGGACCTCTTCAATTCTTGGCAAGTTCAATGGATGAGTTGAACTCTTCATTAGACGACTTAAATTGATGAATTCAATGGAAAAATTAAATTCTTCCTTGATTGAAATAAATTATTGGATAGTTCAATGGAAAAATTGAACTCTTCTTTGAATGATTTCAATTGGCAAGTAAAAAGGTCTTAATCGACTTTAAGTCTAACATGAATTAAGGGCCTCTACCAACTTCAACTCTACGATAAATTTAAGGTCGCATTCTTACTTTATTAACCAAACACAATTGATTATGGGTGTAAAATGGTTCACCACTTCACCGAGATTTATGACTCTTTTGTGAAACCAAAAAAATTGAGAAAAATAATTTTTTTAAGTTTATATGCCCTACAAAGTTGTAGCATTCATTGTGATTGATTTTCCACATAAGTGAACATCAATGAATGCTTTAAACATTAACCTCTAGGGATTCTAAAAAGAAAGGAATTTAATAGTTGATAGAAATGAACTGAGTTGTAATTAATGGACAAAAATCTATAACCTTTCGTACACCAAAGAAATTAGCAAGGCAATGTCACCTAGCCAGACAATCTTTACATTAAACCAATCATTGATGTGCATTTGATACTTTTAGTCGGGACACAAATCCAATGAGTGTCTAAATCACAAGCAAGTTCAATAAATGATTATATGACTGTACCACCACCATGCCCCTCGGTAGTGATGCAAGCAAAAATTTGGGAAAAGCACCAAATTTTTGCAAGCAAAAAACAAAACCTAACTAGGAAATAGAAATGACACCAAAGAACAAAAACAACAACTTTATAACATATAAAAAAGACACTTACAATTTTTATGAAAATAAAAACGAACATCTTACAACTCTTGACCCTTACAAACACAAACATAAACAAAAACTCCTAAAGTTGCATTTCTTTGAAAAGAAAGGTACTAATGGGGTGGATACTTGCGGGAAGAAGAATGAGATTAGAAGCCGAGACAAAGAGCGGAGAAGCTTGCAAGTTTTTCCCAAGAAGTAGAAGAAGAAGTGGAGGACATAACTCGCAAGCTATTCCAAAGAAACCCGCAAGTTCTATCCAAAAATTATCATCATAACTAACTTTTTTCTTTGCCAATACATCCAATATTTATAGGGAAAAGGCTGGCAGCCAAACAACCACAAATTCCCTCATTTAAGCTCATTAAATTCAAGTAAATGGAAGGCCAAAAGGCACCACAACTGACCCCAAATTCTGCATAGAAAATAGGAAGAAAAGCCACGGGAAACCCAGCCAGGGAGCCATGAGAAAGCAGCCAGAGAGGGACCCAAGGAGCCAACACAGAAAACGGGACAGAGGAATCACGGGAAAGCAGCCAGGGAGAACACCCAAAAGACAACCAGCCCACAACAATTATTCACAAGGAAGAAACCAAGGAGACACAAGAATGGGAAGAGAAAAGGAGCAATAATAAGAGAAAATGAGCAATAATTCCACTCCAATAATGAGCTATTCAGTAAAGAACTTTTCATAATAATGAGCTAAAGTTTTAGCTCAAGCATTTATGACCTAAAACCAAGAAGATCCCAAAATTTCAGCACAAAACCAGTGCAGCCAAAGCTCAACCCGAGAGCAGCCAAAGCTCAACCCGAGAGGCAAAAAACAGCCTAAAGCTTGCCTACATCAGGTAGCTGCGGTAATGTAGTGCCACAAATTTTTTAAATGCAATATACCATCAATAACAAAGTATGGAAACTCCTAATTGATAGTGGCTACACTAAAAATCCGATATCCAATGTCGTTATTAAATCATTTAAACTACACATAACCAAGCAACCTCAACCATATAAGATCAGCTGGAAGTACAGAGTAAAAATCCTTGTATCGGAAATGTGCCTAACATTTCCAATTGAAAAGAAATTCATGTGTGAGGTTATATTCAATTTGTTAGATATGGATGTCTACCACATTATCCTTAGAAATCCATAGTAGTTCAATATATTGGTTTTATACTACTGTTAAGCCAATTCATACTCTTTTAATTGAAAAGGATACAAGACTTTCCTATTATCCTTGCCAATTGAACCATTACAGCCAATTAGTCATGGCTCCTCAACTCTCACAATAGTTTGGAGTAACACATTTTAGCTAACAACATAGAGTCGTATGTTATGTTCACTTTAGTGATCCTTGAAACGAATGATCAAATTCCTATGTGCCTACAACAATATACATCTTGAAAGTTCGTTAGGGATGTTAAGCCCTATGAACTTAGTCCCAAGCTAACCAAGAGGGTGGGGTGAATTGGTATTTTAAAAAAAAAAATTCACAAAAAACAAAAACACATAAATCAAAATCACGCCACGAGAAAAACAATGCGGTAATAAAAGTGCGGAAGCAAGAAAACAAGAACATAGAGATTTATAGTGGTTCGGTCAACTTGACCTACGTCCACTCCTTGGAGGCACCCTCCAAGTATTGCACTACAAAACATGACTCTCCTTTAGGCCCCACGGCTAGGCGGAGAAGCCTTCACAAGAACCTCCTTTGCCACCCCGGCAAGGCAGAGAACCTATCTCCTTTTGCTTCCTCTTGAAGCTGGCAGAGAACCAACAACCAGATGCTTACTCCTTACCTCTACCGACCCTTCCACAGAGGAGAAACTCTAGACGAAGAAGAAGCAGAGCGATCCTTGAAGCAACCCTTGTGAATCCCCTCACAAGTTCCCCCTCACAAGATCCTCTCTCTCTCCCTCTCTCTCTTTCTCTCCTCAAGGCCTTCTCAGGTCAAGGCAGCAGCCAAAGGTTGTTCAAAACGTTGAACAAGAACTCATAAATAGAAGAGCTTCAAAGGAGCTCATTAATTGCAAGTTGTCAACATTATCGTCCAGGCCAATATGGACATCGGCCTTGCCGATCAGTACAAATCTCAGAAGATCGGCCAGAGCATCGCTCTGGATGCAAACTGGACGATTTAAAATTGGCTTGATTGTCCAGGCCGATCTCACGATCGTCCAGGCTGATCTCACGATCGTCCCGGCCGATCAGTTCAAATCAGAGGAAAATCGTCCAGAGCATCGCCCTGAATTCGAGCTGGCCGATATTTATCGTCCTGAAGTAACCAAGATTTTTGAATAGATCGTCCAGGCCGATCCTGCGATCATCCAGGACGATATGATCGTATCAATCATCCTTAACTACTCCCTTGATTTCCTGATCAATTAAGGCATAATTTGATAATATCGTCCAGGCCGATCAATGATCGTCCTGGCCGATAATTAAAAAATACAGTATACCTTAATTGTCTATGGCGGCAACTTCTTTCTGTTTTGAGCTTATCGTCCTAGCCGATACACGTATCGTCTAGGCCGATCTGTTAATGATAGCTGCCTTAATTAAGAATCCATATTTAGACTTTCTGTTTTAAGCCTGATCGTCCAGGCCGATGTAAATATCGTCCTGGCCGATCTGAGTAAAAACAGAAATTCTAATTCTCTCAAGTGTGTGTGTGTAGGGTTACTTAGCATCAGTCTCTTTGACAATTACAAATAGACTCAAGAAGAGAAAAACAAAGTACAGACTGACTCAACCCTAGACCTACGCAATCTTGAACTGGCTTCGTATGTTCGTCCGATCTTCAATTCCTGAAAAGTTAGAAGCAACATGCAGTCCAAGAGAATCAATAGTGTTTGTCAATCATCAAAACATAAGTCATGAAAATAGATTTGCAACACATCTTGCATAAGTGACTCGCTAATAAAATCCCAGTCGAGCTACCTTCTCAGCTTCCTTCATTTCAAATTGTCCAGCAACAATTTGATTTCATTTTGGAAGTCACATTGTCGAGCCTTCCTTATTACTAAATGAGCCTCACATAGCATTGCACACTCCAGGAAATTATTGATGACCTATTGAACAAAAACTTGGAACAACATAGCCTTAGTCTTTACATCATACCACCATTACCTATTTCCAAGAAAGATACTTGGCGCGTGATGGAAATGCTATCACTAAAATAATAATCAATTTCATTTTCACCATGCCAAGTTTTGAAGATGTGTTGAACAAACTTTATTGTGGTAGAATTTTTTCAAAATTAGATATACGGAGCACTTATCATCAAATAAGAATAAGCTCGGGAGACAAATGAAAGATATCATTTAAAACACTTAAGGGGCCTTATGAATGGAAGGTCATGTCCTTTGAGCTATGTAATGACGTCATACATTTATGTGGCTCAAGAATGACAGATGTAAACCATTTTTGGTTCTTTTTTTATTGTACATTTCAATGACATCTTGGTTCATAGTAATTCCTTGGATGAACACATCAAAGAACATTTTCTTGACTCCCTAGGAGCATCCATTTTTTCTCAACCAATCTAAATGTGTATTGGTCACAAATAGTATGCATTTCCTGTGCTTCATAAGTATTGCCAAGAGATCGATTTTAACCCTAAAAAGGCAGCTGCAATAAAAGATTGACCTTCAATGCCTACAACTACAAAATCCACAAAGATATTTTATTTATATTTGCATTAGGCCTTCAATGCCTTCTACAAAGAATATGCATTACAAAATGCAAACTCACAATCTCAACACTTGTATTAGCCTGCAAAGTAAATACATGAACCTGATCTTCTGTTAACAACCGGGTCGAGTTGACATAGTTCAAGTTAAAGAAAAAAAATATAAATGCCAAATTGGTAGCTATGTTGAAAGCAAATATCAATCTAATGGACCTTACTTTCAAAAATGCTCTCAAATCCTTATGCAAATTATTTTATGCTTAATTCAGGAAAAAATATTAAAATATCAAATAAATTCATGAAATGCAAATTTATTCAAAGCAAAATCTACCGCCAACAAAGTAAAAGCAAAAGTCATAAACTCTCTAGAACTGTTTGTTGAGAGTGATAAACTTACGAATAATCTCAACTCATAAAAAGCAGATGTCTTCTCGAGCGTATCGCTATGATTCATTCTCAAACATAGCAATAATGTTCCACGTAACATCTAATCGGTGGTCTTACCTTCAAATGGCACCATAGGTAAATGATTATGATCGAGATCTTTTGACCATGTGATTTTACCATAAAAGAATATTATTAAATTATGAACAAAGCTAGTACCCATAAATTCTTCAACAATAACAATAATAACATCAAACCTTTATCTCACTACATGGGGTTGGCTACATGAATCTTTTGTTCTCTATTGTCTCCTAATAAAAGTTAATGTTTCATTTAAATTTAATAAACAAAGGTCATTGATAATAAATTCTAACTAAGTCTTTTTAGGTCTACCTATACCTCTACCTTTACTAACATAGGTCAAATTTAATACATTTATTCTCCTAACTGAATCATTGGAAGGCCAATGTTTATATGACCAAGCCCACAAATTTCTCAACGGCTAAAAAAATCTTGAGTAAATAAACATTGACCTATGATCTACAAGTGAATGAAAAAACTCGTAGTTGTCGACAAGAATTTTTCGGTCAAGTTAAATCGACTACCTCTGTCAACTAAATAGACTAGGGTCCATGACAACCCAAGATGATGGAACCATTGAATTTATATAGAGTTCATCATCATTTTCCCACACCATTCCCTTTATTTCTTTTGAATGAACTTTTAATCATGCTAAACTTTAAATTTAGTGAATTTTACTATTTCAAAGCAGTAGAAGAATAACTTTAAATTTAGAATTTTAATATTTCAAATAAATAGAAGAATAATTTATATTTCAATGTGCATGAATATATGAAAGTGTGATTACCACTTTCTACCATTGTCACTTTTGACAAGCAAGATTGTTGTTTATTACTAGAACTCATTTTTGAGGCACCAAGGAAACAAGCTTCTCGTTCTTCGACTCATTAATTGAAAAAGAAACTACAATCCAAAAATACATAACTAATAATTATGATGGCGTTTAAAAACAAAGATTCCATTAGGTTTTATTACGAGGCAAGGTCTTGCAAGAAAATAGTTAGATCTTTTCATCTAAGTTGGGTTTATTCAACCTCATTGCAAACCATGAATTAGGTTCATAGATGGTTAGAAGGTAAATAGATAAAATTCAAAATCAAATAGAGGCCACAATGGAGAATAGTAAACTCATTGTCGAGTTCAAGTAGCCTAAATCTAATTAGCGATTGTATTCAGCCTAATGTGTAAGATTATTCATCTAAAAAACAAAGTGAATTTGCTTAAGAGTCAAAACTACTCGTCAACCAAAATCAAACAACGCACTTCATTCAAAGTTACACTATGTAATTAGAAATTTATAAGCTAGCTAAGCTTACTCTATTTATAGCATGTTAATCTTTGCTATATAAATCAAATTTCATTATTAAAATATAGCAATTCTTGTAATATTGAAACCCAACTCAAATCAATAAATAGAATATTAGAGGATGAACATGACAAATTCAATCAATTATATGTGCATTGTACTTTCATTTTGTTAGCAAGGTAATGGGGTCACATATAAATTTAGATCAAATAGAAATGAGCGAAGCTAGCATGTAACAAATATTGTTTTAAGGGAAGAATAAAGTCTAGGTATCGTGGTGCTACAATTAACCACCAATCATGAAACTGAGTTCAGCAGAAACAAAAGGACATGGTTGAATGAAATGCTCATAAACACGACAAAATCTTACTGCAAATCATTGACACGCCTAGAAGTCCTCCGCTCCACATTCCTAACCGACAAAGGCTCATCGCCTAGTGAAAACTGTTTAATTTCCACCCTCTGCACATAGCCAGGCTTCCGGAGATTATCAATCACAGGCTGAAGAAGCCCCATGATCCAATTCTCAATACCAGGCCGATAAACTTTCCACAGCTTTCCCAACACCATATTAACCCACTCCACAGACTCTTTCCTCTGTAGATCCTTCTCAAGAAACATGGAGAAGCTGGTTGGCACCTGCGGCCAAGTCCCTGCTCGAGACTCCCGAGCCGATTTACTCGACCTCCTTGAGTTCCACAGCTTATCAAACACAACCCCGATGAAAAAGAATAGCACGAAGAAACCCACAATATTTCTATTGATGGGAGGCGAAGGGATTGGATGGATGACCCCAAGCTGCGATCTCAGCTTGTTCACGAGAGGATCCTCCGGATAACTCGTAAAATTGGCCGAATCCATCTGCACAAGCTCGGAGCCAACTACCGCTACATCCTCCCGGTAGCCACCAGCGCCGCCAACCTCTTCGGAGTATTTCTTGGCGACTAACAGCCTCGGTGTCCTGGCGCTCCTCCTCGCCGAGCTTAAGAGCACGGGATGGGCAAAACTAATGCTCGAATTCCAAGCTTTCCTGCAAACTAACAAGCATCTCCAATTCCTTATGTAAGCATCACCGGATAGAAAACCGAGGAGTAATCTCCTCCGCCGCCTCCAGTGGCTATGCCAAACGATTCCACCGGAACATTCACTACCCAATTTGCAGGGGCATTCTACGGTGGAGCCGTAGGAGACCAAATCCCGCAGCGAGAGCATCGCAGGGGCAATGCATGAAAGGCTAAAAGAAGCGAATAAGGGAGATGTTAAGGGGCTGTTTGGTATCGGATTTACAACCGGATTTAAGCGGGATTTCGCTAAATCCTGCCAAAATTGTTTTTCTGCGCACCTTAAATCCCGGCGCTCGATAAATTCCGAATTTAAGGGATTACGGCCAGGGCGAGAAGTGGAGCGGGACTATGCTTAAGGTTGAATGGGGGGGGGGGGAAGAATAAAAGAGAGGAGAGAAAGGGGCGCAATAGTTGGAGAGAAGATAACGGGAGGCTGCGAATGCATATCGGGCCCTCTCTGTACCGAAAGGGCAACGGTTGCCGCGACTGCTGCTTTGTTTTGGACGCACGTGCGCGTAGGACTATAGCAGCGTGCTCCGTATGCGAGAAATTTATGCTTCCACAGTTTTTACACAACTCTCCTTGGCCTATTGGTTGAGAGCTTAGGCTTCCAACTAAGAGGTCCAAGGTTCGAGTTCATGTGTATGCGTTGTGTGTGTGAGTTTGCCTTAAATGGCCTAAATGTCCCAAAAAAAAAAAAAAAAAAACAGTTTTTTTTTTTTTCCTGGCTTTTTAGTAAAAAAAAATTGTACTAATGAAATAATAAAAGCATTTAAAATAAAGTTTAACCTCCGCTGCGGTTGCCCGTGGAGCAGCTATTTGCCTGCCACGCAATCTCGGGCCTTGACCGGTGGAAAAGATAAACTTTATATGAAATTATTTGTTTAATTTTTTTTTATTTTTTCAGTAATTATTTATAAATTTATTGAATTTAAAAATATTCATAAACGATATGAGATCTTGCTACCGTGAAATCTCAAAAGATAAGATATTGAGACTTTGAGGTCAGTATGAAAAGAGATAAAAATATTAGTAAAATTGGGAGCAGCATATAAAAAAATATTCAAATTGAATTAATAATGCTTCAGAAGATTGAAAATGTGCATTTTTCATGCCTAATTAATATGATTCGAGAGCTACTGAAAAGCAACATCATAAAAAGTAAAAAGTACATCATAATTTATGGCCCATTGTAGACCAGGCATAACATGTGTCTAGGTCTAATAAGTGATCGAATTACTATTCATATTTGGCTCAATACTTAGTCCTAGAGCAAGTCCCATGGGTGAGTCATTTATAGTGAACGAGGCAATCTCTTTAGCGAGCTTGTGAGTTGATGAGTTAAGTATTATGGATGTGTCGGTGAGTCTATAGTTATAATTCTCAAGTTCTTAGAAATGAAGGGTGACTTCCTTCCATTATAATAACCGCGAGCTAAGAGTTAGTCAAATCCAAAGGATGGAGCCCTTGGCTTTCTAATGTGTTCCTTCCGTGAAGTTGTATCGAAGCACTAATGGTGTCTTGTTGATTTGGGCCGATGGTGAGTAGCCTTAGTGGGTTATCCCCTTCTAAATAAAGAAATCTTTTTAGAGTATGAAAGGGTATATATGAGTTCCTTCTAACTCCCTCTAGGGACCATTCTTTGACTTGTCTAATTTCACGGATAATGACAGGTAAGTGCCTGGGGCAGATGAGATGATCACTCAATAGAGCTCTTTTGACCATAACTTGATAAGTCTAAATTCTTCTATTATGATAGGCCTACAAATAAAACATATGGATATGTACGAATATACATTAATTCCTCAATTCGTTTGTCCCATTAAAGGGCGAGTTGTGGAAATGATAAGAGTAATTATGAGTAATTATTATAATTACCAAATAGTAAAAAATGAGATTAAGGATAAGTTACTATGATATTATTATTATAGTCTCAGGCATTATACATATTCATCATCATAACTATGATGTGACAACACTCACTCTTCCACTTATAAGTATTGGCTTGAGAGGTGAGAGTTACTATCTTTGATGCCTAGTGAACTTTAGACTTATTTGAAAAAATGGAGATGGACCTAATTGACTTAGTGAAGTCTAGTTTTAAGCTAGTGAGTAGGGTTTTCATTCGCATGTTTAAGGACGAAGAAGGAAAAATGTTCTCCAAGTCTCACCAAGTGATGGTTGTTGAAGTGAGTCATCATGATATAATCAATTCAAATTAATAGTGGTTCGGTTTTATTTCTAATAGTGGTTCGGTTTTATTAATAGTGATACCCTAAAATTAAAATTATCGACTGATCGTATTACTTAATCATGATCATACAATATAATCAATTCAAATTCTAATAAAATTATCAATTCAATTAAGAGGACACGCTAATTAATTAAATAATGAAATATATCATATTGTATAATAGGTATCATACAATATGTTTAGTTTAGTTTTTGAATGTCATCAAATAGAAAGTTCATAAAGTTGATTTATTATGAGTTATAGTATATCCTAATGTACAATTTATATCATATAATACAAGCATAAGATTAATTTTTGTTAATTAGTTATCCCTTAACTAATCAAGTAGTTTAAATAAATTTGAAAATGTGATCTAACATGATCATACAATATTATCAAATATTTTATTATATGATTATTTCTAGATTTTCTAATAATTTTATCTTTCGATTGAGTTAACATTTAATTTTTTTTATTATGATTGTGTGTTAGTAATTTTAATATCTCCAACACTTTAAAATATAGTAAATTTAAGACTAAAAAATTAAAAAAAAAAATATTTTACACTTGATGTTTGATCTTGTGGTGGTGGTTGATTCATTAAAACAAATTAGGACACTAGCTTCAGTTGAGTCATAGATGCACTTCATTATAACATTTAAACTTGATGCATTATTTTAAACATGACTTCAAGAAATTGAGCTTACCACTCAACTAATCTAAGATAAAACTATTAGCAATACCAATTATATTTATAATAATCAAAATCCGAATTATAATATTAAGCTCAAACACTCAAACACATTGAAAAGAAGCAAAAAAAAAAAAAATTCCCCCATCATAATTTTGACACCTTATTTATACTTAGCTAAGAAAAACTATCTAACTACTTTAGCAAGCCTAAAGCATTGTTTTATGCATAGGGTGTAACTCATCCTGTAATTTTGTGATGTTGATCTTATAACACCATGGCACCAACCTCTGTCTTCTTTTGGCTCTAGCAATGTTTATGACATTAATTCTCTATGGGAGAAGGCACTACCAGATCGCTACAACACTCGTGATTTGGCTCTATAGTACTCCATTATAATTCTTCTTTTTGTGAAACTCCATAATATTGTGGCATTAACACATTGGTGTTGTGATTATATCCTTTCTATTTTTAGGATAATATTCATCCCCTTGTGGGGTTGTGGTGTTGGAATGTTAGCACTAGAATGCTCTGCTAGTTCTTATACTCCTTAAATTCTTAAAAAAATTCTTACATAAACAATTAAACATTAATAGCTTTTTACTAAAAAAAAAAGGGGGGAAATTTTGACTCAACATTTTCACCCAAACCTAACTCTTTACCTGTTCCCAAGTAATTTTGATGCACATTAATATCTTGCCTTATTTTGTTAGGTTATTATCTTTCAAATTTAAGCTCAATAAATAATAATAACTATACATATTTAAAATTATAAATGAATTATTAATAATAAATTTTATATAACCCTTAATATTTTAATATTTTATTTTTATTAATATCTCTTTTAATTTAAACATAAGTTCCATTATGAATTCTAACTGATTTTATTAATTTAGGTTTGCAAGAGTTTCAAACTTATTTAGTCTTAATGGAAATAATATTGATTTTCTAATTTAAGCATAATTCAACTAATTATATTTAGGTTTGACCTTCTTAAGACTTTATAAAGTGATAATATAGTGACAAGTACCAAAATATTATTATCAATATTTAGTATTAATGATGATGGGGCTAGATAGTGAGGCCTTTGATCACTGATATGATTAATTGGTGGATGTGGGGGGAAACTTCTAGTATAATTATATGATATAATTAAGATCAATTTTTTAGAGGAGTTACTTTGAAGGTGGATGAAATTTGGACATAGGTCACAAGCTCTATAATTTATCCATAGAATGCAAAACTAACTTCTTTAATTAAATATGCCTATATAGATATTCAAATCTAGTAAACTTGTGCTTGATTTTAAGGGGATGTTATTTAGTATATATTTGAAATATTTGGTGAGGTTTGGATAGGTTTAAGAGTCTAAGTTTGCTCCAGAACATATATAGGTTGTTGAAGCTTGTTGAATATGAGTTAGGTCGTTAGATCCAAGCTTATGTCTCAAAGGCTTACCAAGAGGGGGGGTGAATTGGTTTTTTTTTTTTTTTAATATCTCTTTTTATTTTTTAAAAAACTTTGAAACTGATGAATTTAGCAGATTGATTTTAGAATTATCAAAAGAAAATTTTCAATCCATAAAGAATAAAAATTAAAGAAATAAAAAGCTGCGGAAAATAAAAAGACAGAAGATTTATAGTGGTTCGGTCAAACACAACCTACATCCACTCCCTGAAGTCTCTCACTTCAGGTATTGCAATATTAACACTAGTGTCTCTCCTTTTGCCCTCACAGTAAGGTGGATAAGCCTTTACAAAATCTCTCTTCTACCACTACCCGGTGCGGCAGAGAACCGTCATCCTTTTACACCCTTCAAGTGTAGGCAGAGTATCGTCGTCCTTTTACACCTTCCAAGTGTAGGAAGAGAACCTTCAACTGTTCACACTCTCTAAGTGTAGTTAGAGAACCTTCGACTGTTCACACTCCCAAGTGTAGGCAGAGAACCTTCGGCTGTTCACACTCTCCAAGTGTAGGCAGAGAACCTTCGGCTGTTCACACTCTCCAAGTATAGACAGAGAACCTTTGGTTGTTCACACTCTTCGAGTGTCGGCAGAGAATTGGATCTTCTTGAAAGATCTTCTCACAAGAAATCTAGAAGGACAAGAGAAAAGAGTGAAGTAATCATAAATTATAAATAAAGATCCTTACCTTTGAGTAACCAAGTGAACCCTTCACGCTCCAGTAGTAAAAAATCTCCTTCAAACACTCTCTCTTACTCTCTCCTTCAAATTATCTTAAGTATGCATGAAGACCAAATGAAAAAAAGATTTTAAGATAATATAAAATGGACCTTTTATAAAAAAGACACGAAAAACCAACCAAAAACTGCATTTTTCAATTTCTGACCATCCATGATCGTCCCATACAATTAAATTTTGTACTTATGAATAGTGTAAAAACTATTGAGTACAAACTTAATGTGAACTGGTATGAACTGCCTTCATACCCGATCATCATCCCGTACGAACCTGGTTCGTCCGATACAAACAATTATTATTAAAGTTTGTTGGTATGAAATAGTAAGATGAATTCTAAGTTTCCAGAACAGAGATGATCGTCCTGGGATGAACCATAAATATCATCTGAACGAATAGTTCATTTTGATAAATCCATAGCCCATCATCCTGGGACAAACGATAAATATCGTCTGGACGAATACATCTAGATAGCATCGTCTTGGGACGAATGATAAATATCATTTGAACGAACATATCCAGAGAGCATCATTCTGGGATGAACGAGAAATATCATTTGAAAGAACACATTCAAAGAGCATCATCCTGGGATGAACGATAAATATCATCTGGACGAACACATCCAGACAGCATCGTCTTGGAATGAATGATAAATATCATCTGGGCGAACGATACTTATGAAAAAAAATTTTGCTCTTTATGTTCGTTCCATTGCTTGTTTGGGAATATAACTGACCAAATCATTCCATATGAATATGATTCGTACTATACGATCAGTTCAAAAATATAAATTTTAAAATTCTACCCAAGGTGTGTGTGTGCTTAGTTACTCAATTACAATCTCATTCTCTTAGACTCTACAAAATGAAAAATACAAACTTCAATTTACAAAATATTCTAAGCTGATCTTGATTTGAAGTCTTCAACAATTTGGAGTATGATTTTCTTGAAATGTTAGTACACACAACTACAGGAAAATCACTCATTACCGGCAGAATTCTGGTGAATTTCCGATGGATGGCTTTCCAACGGATAAAAATGAAATATTTCTGACTGATTTTTTTAAAGATTTTCTTGCAGATTTCTGGCGAATTTCCGGTGAATTTGTTTCCGACGAATTTTCTGGCAAATTTTTTAACGAATTTTAATAATTTCTAAAAAATATTATATATTTGTAAATTCATTTATTAATAATTTTATTATCTATTTTTATTCATTATTAATTTAATAACTTTAATATAATTTTCAATAATTAAAATTTAGTTGTTAAAGTGATAATTAATTTAACTATTTATTAATAACTTTAATTTATTATTTTATTAATAACTTTAATATTAATAATATTATTAATAACCTTAATTTCTTTATTTATAATTTTAAATTATCATTTTATTACTAAATTTAATATTAATATTAATAAATTATTTAATATTTTAATTTTTTTAAACTTTTTCCCTGGATTACTTTATTTAAATATAAAATAGTTAGCAATTTAATATATTTTTCATCATGGCAAAGTGGTAGCAACCCTTAGAATGCAGATATCCCTGGTGCAAATCTTAGACAGGCGTGGGGGCGCTTGAGTGCAGACCAGCTGGGCTGCAGGCTGGCTGGGCTGAGATAGCTAACGCTGGCTGGCGGGCTGTGCGCATGCAGAGGCATCGAGCGGGCGGGCGGGTTGGGTCCAGGTGGAGGTAGCGAGGGCAGATTGGTCTGGGATTGGACTCACCGCGGGCAAAGGTGGGCAGGCCTTAGTGCACATGCAGGGCGGGCGGGATTTTAATTTTAAAAATTATTTTTTACTTTTTATGGCAGAGTATTTCTATCGAACAATTGCCAGAAAAGTGTTCCGACGAAATATGTCTGCTGGAAATTTTTTCTGGTGGTTTTTTTTAGACAAAAAATTTTTTCGACTCTAGATTTATCGTCGAAATCATTTTCTTCGGAAATTCATCTGAAAATTTAGAAATTTGCCGGAAAGTTCAGAATTTTTCGCCGAAAAATCTGCCGGAAATACGCTATTTTCCTATAGTGCACAAAAGCAAAAATAATTCTTCTAAAATGTCGCATTCTTCCAAAATATGTTAGGAGAAAATAATAATCAAAACAATAATATTTTGAAATATCAAAAACATACAAGTTGCAAGAATGTAAAACATGCAAAGCTAAGTAGCAACTCTCTCAACAATCTCCCCCTTTTTAATGATGACAAAATAATTATTATTTGTGTAAATTTAAAAATTCTAAGTTTCTCCTAAACTCCGCTTGAATAAATGAATAAATAAACATGTAAGTATAAGGGGTATGTATTATGAACAAATCCATTTTTTAATTTTAAAGTTTTTCACACACAATAATGAACACATAAAAAAAATAACACTGAAATGAAAACCAAAAAACTTAAACAAGAAATACACAAGACACAACACGAACAAGACAAGAATAAAACAAGACAAACAATATTTCTCCCCCTTTTTGACAACAACAAAAAAAGAGGAAGAAACAAACAACTAAAATGTAAGAAGTCGTATGAGAAACCTTTGATAATTGATCCTAAAAGAGATGAAGTTATGATAGCAATAATAAGATTAATGTTCATTAAAAAAAAAGTAAAGATTCATGTCATTTAAATTAAGATATAACAAAGACAATAAATCAGTCTAGATAATTTGATAAGGAAAATTATTGCAAAAGAGATGAAATGGATATTAATGTAAGTCAAGTTCCAATATGAATTATAATTGAATATTAGATTGATTTGAAATTAAATATTAAAAGATAGAGGAAAGAACATAAAATTATGACGACATTACGTATCTTTTTAGTATTTGTGGCACACTTTGTGCTTCTTTTTACTTTTGGGCTAATTTTGTGTCTCTTTTTCAAATTGTGAACCATTACACATTCTTTTAGTTTTTGTACCTTTATACAGTTTTCAAATTTTCAAGATGTTCTTTCAAATATCAATAATCTAAAAGCTCAAATTTTTCTAAGTACCAAATTAATTATATTGAAAAATGAAATAAATAATAATAAGACTTCAAGATTATAATAATAATACTAAAATTTTTGTATGTCTAAAAAGGATATGAGAATGATATCCTTAACTTGATTAAATTATAAGCTAATTTAATTTTTGAAAAATTAGATTTTCTAATGATATTAATTTTTGTATTGCTTTTTGAAATATATCACTTTTTAGATCACTTATCTCAAGATTTTTTTTTTGGGTTAAAAGCCACGGCGGGGCCTACACGTTAATATAAAAACGGGGTTACAGAGTCCTTAAGGGAAACCGTCAGCTCACTACTGCTCATACGAGCTACAAAATAAAAGTAAAGAAAACCTAAGAGCCAATAGTTTCCACTATCAAAAAAGTATAAGGACCCTAATAACATGCTAATGATGCTAAAGACCAGCATCCAAAAAAGAAAGACCATTAAATAATCATGACGCACAGTCTTTTTATCAAAATTGTTGAGGACCTATTTCTTCTGCAAAAAATGAGAAATAAAAGGAGAAAAACTACAGGCAAAACTAATATTAGTATCACAGTTAATAAGGTAAAAATAAGGGCATAAATAAAGACTAATGATAGCCTTAGAGCAAAAGTTTCTCAGAGAAAAGGGGATAAGAGCTAAATAAGAAATCAACAAGCTCAGATTCAATGACATTGACCACCATCAAGCTGAGATTACTCGAAACTAAACAGAAGCATTGGATACACAGGCCACTAGACAAACCGTGGAAGGCATTCGGATAAAGCATAACCTGTAAGGCAAAACAATCAACAACAGAGATGAAATTAAAACCGTCAAAAACCATAGAGCCCAAAAATCAATCATAAGGTTCAGGGCATCTAGAACACCACCAACCAGTAATAATACCACGATACCCAGAACAGAAGACATCAAACCAAACTAGAGATTCGAACAATCTCACCAGCCAAATCCCATCTAGCAAGGAACCCACCAGAACCCTTAGAACCCCAAGCTTAAAGGGAGGACCCAACCAGAAACAAAAAAAAATAAGGAACCAAATCTGGGAACAACCAAAAAAAGAGACAACCCCCAAAAAGGGATCCAGGAGGCAACAGCCTCAATACCAACAAAAATAGGGGGCAAAAGCATGAAAAAACCCTGCACCAAACTACCTAGAAACATAAGAAACACCCAGCTCATCAAGATGCAACAGACCTTTAAGAGGACAGAGGATAGAAGAAGCACCAAAATCAGTAAAACCATCCAGGTTACATCCAAGGTTAGCAAGCCAAATAGCTGCAGCATTTGCAGCCTTGGTAATCACAGTAAAGGTCATATTCATGAAGATCTGAAGCTTTTTAATATCCCTAACAACATAAAAGATACTCGGGTTATAGCACCTTTCCTCCATAATTTGTAAATAGGTGTTGTTAAGACCCAAATTTACCTAAATAATCAAAGTAGTAACATTCAATGGAATGCACAATTGTAACCCATAAAGAATAGCCATACATATAGCATACTCCACATTGCCATTCATAATAGGACCCGCAAAGGCCAAAACCAACTTACCATTAGAATCCCTAATCAAACCTCCACAACCAAAAGCTTTATCAGCAAGATAGCCATGAACATTAAGTTTAAAATATTAGGCAGAGACTTAATCCAACAGATAACATTAATAGCAGCAGGATTACCTGTCTTTTTCAACCCCAAATAAGAGATAAGATGAGGATAATTCATAAAATTTTTAACAGAAATCAAATTAACAGCCACCATAGCTAAAACTTTATCTTTCTCTTTTTGAATAATATTAAGGTGGTTCATCTTAACACCATTAAACAAAGAGTTGTTTCTTTCCAGCCAAAAAAACCACAAGACAAGGGATGGGATAATATTACGAATGTTACCTTTGCCATCAACAAACCAAGCCTTCAGAAAAGCCTTAAGAGAAAGATGAGCATTAAAAATATTCAGTTGAAAAAGGTCATAAAAAAAAACCAAAGTCTTAATAGCCACAGGACCCGAGATGAAGATATGATACATGTTTTCAGAATGGAAGCAACATTGGCACTTAGAAGCAAAAGAAAAACCCTTTTTAATGAGGTTATCTCTGGTAGGAAGAAGTTTATGAAGGATTCTCCACATAAAGACATAGACAGTTTTAGGGATGCTCTTGTGCCAAATGTTAGAGAAGATCTTATCCGTAGACCTTTTACTTCTAAAAGACAGCCACACATGCTTGATATGGAAAGCCCCATCATTAGAACAATCACACATAATAACATCTTTAGAGTTAATATTGATAGGTAAGTTAAGAATTCTGGTAATAACACAGTCCGAGATAAATTTCAAAGCTTGTCAACATCCCAACCATTGTCTTTAACGAAAAAATTTACTTTAATAGAATCAAAAGAATAAGTATGCAATAAGGAATCAATAGAATCCTTACCAAGCCATTTATCTTGCCAGAAAAAGATGTTCCCATCACCAAGCCCCCAAGAAAGAAGGGGCTCCATTTCCCATTTTAGCTTACACAACCGTCTCCACACTTTAGAATTGCCAGGCTTAACTGAAATGACTGTGGGATGAAGATCCCCACAATATTTAGAATTCATAAACTGAGACCAGAGGCTCTCTTTAGAACATAATTTAAACCAAAGTTCAAAACAGAAAGCCTTAGCAATGTCAGACATAGGCTTGCAACCAAGATTACCTTCCTCCAACACACGACAACCTTTCTCCCAAGACGACCACATAATTTTAGAAGAAGAGTTAGAGCCCTTCCAAAAAAACTTATTGATATTCTTATGAATCTTATTACAAACAGATTGAGTAGGAAATAAAGTTTGAAAAACATAAATAGATAAAGCATAAAGTACGCTTTTAATTAAAGTAATCCGACCACCAAAACTCAAGAAATTGGAATCCCATGATAAAAGTTTGTTATGCACCGAGTCAATCAGATCATAAAAAAGGAATGTATGTTTTCTACCTTTGAACAAAGGAACACTGAAGCGCAGGATATTAGTTGTAGAGAGAGAAACAGCCGTAGAGAGAGAAACAGCAGGAATTTTTTAAATTTTCAATTCCGAGTTTTTTTAGCTGTCGTTGTCGCCGGCTCCTGGAGATGACGGAGGATGGCCTCTGATCTTCGGAAGGCACGTCTTTCATTGATGGATGTACGAATGGACATATCAATGAGATTGATGAAGCAATTCAACGATCAGTTGAAGACATGTTTCGGGCCAGAAACTCTGCTAGACCTCTTATTATCAGAGAGGCATGTGAATCTCCTATGAAGAAGAATCCTGATGTTTGTGCTACAGGAAAAGGTAAAGGTATTATTTATCATTCTGATGATAATACTCCGAAGAATCCCATTGCAGATTTGAATCAGAAAAATAACAATGTGGAAGCTTCATCTTTTAATGTGAAGATTTTTGTTAATAAATTTAGTTGTTCAAATGCAATCTCTGACCTGTGGCCAGAGATAAATGCGAATAACCAGATTAATATTAACAATCCTTCTCATTTGAATTATAAGTTACATAATGTTAATTCCTCTGAGTTGCCTGCTAAAAGCTTTGTGCAAGCTGTAAATTGTAAAGAAGGTATCGGTGAAGACATGGCAAATCCTGTTCCTAGCAATAATTCTAAATCTCCTGTTGGTTGGAGAAAGACGCAGCACATTAAAGTCAATTTTGATTTGAATTCTACTCCCATTACTGATGATGGGATTGCAGTTATTATGGATCCTCATTTTGAAGAAGTTAATTCACAAGTGTTGAAGAACTCTCTGGTTATCAAAGTCCTAGGAAATAATATTCCTTTTTCTATCTGCATTAGAGAGCTCCGTAAACAGTGGTCTAGATTTGGCAAATTTCATCTTACAACATTGGGCATGGATTGGATCCTGTGCTCGTTTACCAATCCGGATGCTGTGGAAGAAGTAATAGAAGGTGGTCCTTGGTACATTGGTGGCAATATAATTGGTTTGGATAGATGGTCCATCAACTTTTCCCCTGAATCTCTTAAAGGTCTCACAGCACCTATTTGGATTCGCTTGCCGTGCTTACCGTTACACTGTTAGGATGAGCAAAATATTTGCAGGATTGCATCTATGATAGGAACTCCATTATTTATAGATGGGAATTCCTTTAAATGGGGAAAAAGAGAGTATGCTTGGGTTTGCGTTCGAATTGATCTTGATAAAAAATTACCAAAAGGTGTTTGGATAGAAGGAAAACATGGTAGATCATTCCAAAGAGTAGAATTTGAGAAGATTTCATCTCTTTGCTTTCATTGTGGGAAGATTGGTCATTTGAAGAGTAGATGTCCTTCTTCAAATTTAAATTCATCAACTTACAATTCAAATGATGGTGGAAAAACTATTAATCGTGAAGTAGTAAGTTCCAAAGGAAATGATGAATTGGGCCCTTGGATTCAAGTGAAGTTCAAGAAGAATAAAATGTTTAGGAGGTATGTTCCTAAACAGAAAGATACAATTCCTGTTGATAACACAGCAATGGTGCAGCCAGTATTAGAAGAAGTAGAAATAATCGAATCACAACCTATTCTTGAAATTCATATTCCTGCTACTGATATGAACAAGACTTGTATACTGGACAATCAACCGGATGGTTTGGTGAGTGACAATTCTAAATCCTTTTCAGACACTTCAGAGGGGAAGGGTTGCTTGCGAACTCAAGTATATCCTAATGGATTACTTGCGAACTCAGGTATTCCCTATCATGAGCCTAGTCTTATTAATTCAAGATGATATTAATATCCGGGAGGCTGAATATGTTGATTCTATCAACAAATCTGCTGAGAAGAAAGCAGTAAAAAATATGGAAGGTCTAATGGATATTGAGAATTTTAATAAATTCTCTTTACTTCATGATGTGAATGAAGAAGTTAATGTCACAAATATTAAAGACAATACTTTGATTGTCTTTGATGAAGGACGTAAGGATGTAACGAATAAATCAGTAGTCATAGAAAATATTTCCTTGGAGAGCATTAAAGATGATAATGCAATTACTTCCTACCCAGCAAAATCACCGGCTAACTTCAAATTCAAGCTTCAAAAGGAATTTAAATCTTTAAGTAATGTCAGTGTGCCGTCTAAGCTCAGGAAAGGAGAGGTTTTCAAAAGGAAAGGTAGTGGGTCTTTTCCCACTTCTAATCCAAAATGAGTTCACTCATTTTTTGGAATTGTCGGGGGGGGGGCAAGAAAAGCTGAAGCCTCCCGTTATTTAAAGGAGTTTATTAAAGATAATGATGCTATTTTTGTTGGCCTTTTGGAGACTAAAATTTCTTCTATAGATTCTTTGGAATTTAAAAGATTTATAGGAGACAATTGGGATTTTCATTTATTTCCAGCTAGAGGTTTATCAGGTGGAATTATTGTTTGTTGGAGGTCGAACTTGGCTACTTTTTATATTTTGGAAGCTTCAAATCAGCTAGTGGTGGGTAAGTTGAATATTACTAACAATACCACTTGGATTATAGCCACTATTTATGGTAGTACTAATGTTGGTGAAAGAAGAATTCTTTGGAATAATTTGGATAAATTTAAGTCTTCTAAACTTCCTATGGTTATGGGAGGTGACTTCAACTGCATTATATCCCAAGATGAAAAAAAAGGAGGTAAAAAATTGTCTTTGTCTCAAGGAGCTCAAGACATGTTATCATTCATGAGAGATTGTGATTTTCATGATACTAAATTCATTGGGCCCAATTACACCTGGTGTAACAACAAAACTGGAAAAGCCCGGATCTTAGAACGATTGGATCGTTGCTTGCTCAACTGCATAGCTCTAAATCTCTTGAAAGTTGGAGTGGTTAAACATCTTGCACGCATTGCTTCAGATCATTGCCATGTTATGTTAAGGATTTCTTCTCCTATTTTACATAAGCATTATAATCTGAAATTTGAAGATACTTGGCTTTCTTATCCTGCTTCTCATTCGGTGGTGTGGTTTGCTTGGAATAAACCATTTGGAGGCAATGCAGATGCTGTTTTGAACAATAAATTCAGGCGTTCTTTAAAAGCCCTATTTTTTTGGAATAAGGCCAAGTATAAAAGCTTAATGGAGTTGAAGAATAATCTGAAGAGAGATATTTTGAAGTTACAATAAGAGGAAGCATCTACTGAAGTCTTCTCGGATCAGAAAATAGATCTTTTAATATTCAAGGTTCGGGAATTGAACGCAACACTTGGACGTTTATGTACTTGGTGGAGACAAAGATCCAAGACACGTTGGTTTAAAGAGGGAGACAGCAACTCAAAATTCTTTCACACTTCGGCTACAGTTAGAAGAAGTATTAATTGGATCAATCATATAAATAATAATGCAGGTTTGCTGACAGAGGATCAAAATGAAATTGTTGAAGTCTTTTTTAACTTCTTCAATAACAAGTGGCGTAATAGAAGCTGTTCACTGAGCAATTGGCCTCCATGTTCAAATTCCATTGATGATTTTGATGCATTGTTGCTTGACCGTGAATTCTCCAAAGAAGAATTGGAAACAGTAGTTAAAAAACTGGGTTCGAATAAAGCCCCGGGTAGAGATGGAATAACTTATTCCTTCATCAAAGCTTTTTGGCATATTATTCACAATGATGTGTGTAATGCTGTTAATCAATTCTTCAAGACTGGTTCTATGTGCATGGATTTGAAACATGCTAATGTGGTTCTCATTCCTAAGGTAAAAAAATCCTATTTTACCTTCTAATTTTAGACCCATTAGCTTATGTAATACAATCTATAAATTAGTGGCCAGCATGTTACTAAATAGGATGAGTATTCTATTTCCCAAGATTATTTCAGAAGTTCAATATGCTTTTATTAAAGGGAGATCTATGTCGGATCAAATTCTTCTTGCTCAAGAAATCTTTCACAAGTTTAGATTTTCCAAATCTAAAAAGGGATTTGTTTCTATTAAAGTGGACATGGAACAAGCGTATGATAGCATGTGTTGGCCTACTCTGAAAAAAGTGCTTCATTAGTTTGGGTTTCCATCAAAATTTTCTCTTCTCATTATGGAATGTATTATGGATCCTAAATTCTCTATTTTGATAAATGGTAAATATTCAAAATGGATTGAGTCTAAATGTGGATTTAGACAAGGATGTCCACTCTCACCTTACCTCTTTATAATGTGCTCCCAATTACTTTCTGAAGAGTTCTCTAGGAAAGGGTGCAATATAGGGATAAAAATCTCTCCAAATGCTCCTTTGATATCTCACCTCATGTATGCAGATGACTTAATCATATTTTCAGAGGCAAGTAGGTTGAGCATGAAGGCAATTTCAGCAATCTTGAAGAATTATTGCTTGTGGACTGGGCAAGTTATTAATACAGGCAAGTCTTCTTTGATGTTTAGTAAATCCATGTCTAAAAGTTCTACTAAAAAAATATCTAGATTGTTGAATTTTAAAGTGAAGAAAGAAATGGATTTTCTTGGTACTAAGATTGCTTTAAGAAGGCTTGTCAAGTCGGACTTCAATTATTTAATTGACAAGGCTGTTTCCAAATTGAATGTATGGGGAAGCAAATTTATTTCTCTAGCTGGGAAATTTGTTTTGTTAAATGCTTCTTTCCTTTCCTTGCCTATTTTTGTAGCTACTCTATCTATGGTTCCTTTAAGTATTCTAAAAGAGATAGATAAGATGTGCAGAAATTTTTTATGGAATAAAAGAGATGGGAGCTTTGGTATTCATTTTGTTGCTTGGGATGTTTTGTGCAAACCGAAAAGCAAAGGTGGTAGAGGGGTGCAATCGGTGCTGGATAGAATTGGTCCCTTAAGAGCCAAATTGGCTCTTAATTTTATCTCAAATCCATCTTCCTTATTGAATAGGACTCTTTCTGCAAAATATGGGAATGATCTTTGGGGTGGTGGAAATAGATTCTATTCATCATCTTCATGGAGAATTATTTTAAATGGAGCAAAATTTCTTTATCCTCTTTTAAGATGGAACATTTGTAATGGACAAGATGTGGATATTATGAATGATATTTGGATTTTGGATAAAAATCTAAATAAGTGGCCTACTTTTTTATCTACCACGGATCATTTCAATGGTAATCTTTCAGCTTTTATCAAAAATAAGGATTGGAATGTTGATATCTTAAAAAGATATTTTGGGTTGCAGCTTATTCAATTAATCAGAAGTGTTCCCATATACTCTAATATTGAATGTGATTGTTTGGAATTCATTTCTAAATGCTCGGGTAAGTCAGTGGCTGCACTTGCATTTGAAATAAATAGACAACACGAAGTGGATACTCTATATTGGAATTGGACAAAGAAGCTCAAGCTTAGACCACAAGTGGAATTATTTTGGTGGAGGCTTTGCTGCAGTGCTCTACCTACTAGAAGTTTTCTTCATCATAGAGGTTTAAGTGAAGATGACAATTGTCCAAGAAGGTGTCAAAAGCTGGAAGATATGGAACATGTTGCTGTTAAATGCAATATCATCAAGGATGTCTACAGTAAGTTGAATATGTGGAATTTTCAATTGTCATATTTCAATTCGTTTGAAGACTGTATAAATGCATTAAAGAAACTGTCGGTGCAGAATCCTATAATTGGGAATCTTTATTGCTCAGTGATTTTTTGCTGTTGGAAAAGTAGAAACAAATTCACACATGGTGGTAATGAAGATAGCTTTTCCTTCTTGGCAGCTAATGCATTAGAGTATGTAGTTGGTTCTTTCCGTGACAATTCAGTATGGGATAACTGGGAAGCTAATCAGCACTCAGTGCTGTTCAGAAAAACTTGGCTTCCTCCACCTCCTGGCTGGATTAAATGCAACGTGGATGCTTCCTTATCCAGCAATTATGTAGCTGCTATAGGAGGTGTCTTCAGAGATGACAAGGGAAGATTCTATGGAGCATTCGGTTTCAACATTTATCATTGGGATATTGCTCAAGTGGAAATACTTTCTATTCTATCATTAAGAAAGTATGTTCAAGATTGGATGCTTGATGCTAAAGGTATCATTATTGAAGGTGATAATCATAATGTTATCCTTCTCTTTCAAAGGGCATTTCATAATAATTCTTTTTCAGAAGAATTTCTAAATCCAAAGGATTTAGATTTTCTTAGAGATTTTAAACAAGTTATTTTTTCTTTTGCTACTAGAGATTGTAATATGTTAGCTGATATGTGTGCTAACTTTGCTCTTCATTCAGATTTCTTTTGGAATAATCTGAATGATAGTAGTATTCCTCCTTTCCTTCAACTTTTGAAGGAGGAATTTATTTGTACCTAGTTTTATTTTAATAAAATTATTGCTATTGGCATTTTCTCAAAAAAAAAAAAACAAAAACAAAGGAACACCAAGATACTTGATAGGCAAATTAGTGTGAGTAAAACCAGTAGCATCTTTAATAGCACAAATACAATCATTGGGAATACTTTTAGAAGTAATAAAAGTGCATTTATTTTTACTAAAGGAGAGGCCACTAACTAATTAAAAAATATTGAGAAAAGACATAATTTTCTGAACTCTATTAATAGAAGCATTAAAGTAAACAATAAAGTCATCAGCAAAGAAAAGATGGGATAATTGAAAGCCTCCCAAACTTCTATAATAAAGGATAGGATTAAGGTGAAATAAATTAGAAATACCTCTAGAGAGAAATTCAGTCGAGATGATAAACAGCGCAGGGGAAATAGGGTCACCTTGCCTAATCCCATGCAATGACTTGAAAAAACCATGGTTAGAGCCATTCAGAATAATAGAGAAATAGACATTTTCAATACAATTTTTAATGAGAGAAATGAAGGTAGAGTTAAAACCAAATAGGTCCAGCATAAAGTAAATGAAACTCCAACTAATATTTTCATAAGCCTTGGCAATGTCAAGTTTCAAAATCATATTACCTCCCCTAACTTTAACATCTAAATCATGAGTAAATTCTTGTGCCAAAAGAATATTGTCCGTAATAGCCCTACATTTAACGAAGCCCATTTGAAAAGGAGAGATAATTTTAGGCAACACAGAAGATAACCGATTAGAAATAATCTTAGAAAGCAGCTTATTAAAAAAGGTGCAGAGACTGATAGGCCTAAAGTCATTCCACGTTTGAGTAGCAGGACATTTAGGAATAAGAATAAGAGAGGAGCACATAAAAAATTTAGGAACCGGGTTTCCCTCAAAAAAATCAAGAATAGCATTAAAAATATCATCACAAATAATATGCCAACATTTTTGGAAAAAAGGGTCGTATAACCATCAGGACTTGCAATAGAATTACTATGCATACCAAAAACAGTATCTTTAACCTCATCAAAGGAAGGAGGCGAGGAAAGGAAGATATTGTCCTCATGAGAAATATAGTTAGGAATAAAAGAGTGATGCAAAGCTTGATTAGGGTTAAAACCTTTATTAAAGTGGTTATTGAAATGACTCACAGCAAGATTGGCTATTTCAGCAGTATCAGTAGAAAAAGAGCCATATGTTCTTTGAATATTAGTAATGCTATTTTTAGCCCTTTTCCTCATAGTTAAAGCATGAAAATACCTAGTATTACAGTCACCCTCAACCAAGTATTTGGCAGCAGCTTTCTGCTTCCAATAAACCTCTTCCTGAGCTTGAAAGTTAAAAAGATCAAGTTTAGATTGATTAAGCAAAGACATTCATATCAGAGGGGTCAACTTGATAAGCATTCTCATTAAAAGCAACAACTTGCTCAGCTTGCAAGATGTTGGAAAAAATATTTCTAAAAGTATTATGATTCCACCAATTGAGAACATGTTTCAATCTCTTAAGCTTGAACTAGAACCTTTTCATACCAACAGAGGAGTTGTCAGGATAGAGGGGAGCCATCCAGTTCTCCCTAACAATCTCAAAGAAAGAATTGTTAAGAATCCACATATTCTGAAATCTAAACTGAGACGAAATATGAATACGATTATAGTTAATATTCAAAAGTAAAGGAGAATGATCCGACAGAGTTCTACTCAGATGCTGAACATTAGTAGAACCAAAAGCATTAATCCAAGAATCATTGAAGAGAACATGATCAAACCTATGCCAAAGATGCCCCCTATTCCAAGTAAAATTATTACCAGTATACCCAATATCAATCAAGTTGCAAGAGAGGTTCATGTTATTGAAATCAGCCATAGAGCGATGAGAGGGAGATGAACCACCAGATCTCTCAGAGGGAGAAGTAATGGCATTAAAATCACCACCAACCATCCAAGGTAAAAAATAGAGACTATTAAAATCTATAAGTTGATCCCATAATATCTTTCTAATATAAAGAGAAGAAGCAGCATAAACAAAGGAAGCAAAGCATTGAAAATTAAAGGCTTCAATCTTACAATGAAGCACCTGATTGAGATCCCCAACCACTTCGACTTTAATCGGCAATTTCCAAAGGACCAAAATTTTATTCAAAGTATTAAAAACAACATTATTAAAACCAAGAAACTGAGAGGTACTAGCAAGTCTAGTAGCAGCAATAGGAGGTTCAAGCAAAACCAAAATAGAAATATTGTGGATACGACACAAATTTTTAACACGAATCTTAGAAGAAGGACAGCCAATGCCCCGAACATTCCAAATAATAGTACTAAACATAAAAAACCAATTAATGAGAAGCATTTGAACGAGTATTTCTAGGGGTGTTTCTAGGTGGTTGTATTGTAACATGCTTGGGTTTCCGATGTTTGAATAGTTGCTATTTGAATGAGTTATATTTATGCAACTTATGTAGTTTTGATGATTCCAAACATTATTGTTCAAATGTATAGTTATCTCCTAACAATTTCAGAAGATTTGCACTTGCTCTTGTGTGTACTAACATTTCAGGAAAATCAGACTCCAGACTACGAAAACTTCAATTCAAATTCAACATGAGATATTATGTTTAATTGATGTTTATCTTTTCTTTGAATTAATTTTGAAAGGGAGTGATTGTAATTGAGTGAATAAAATCTCACACACACACACAAATAAGGAGATCTTGAAATTCTATACTGATCGTACAGGACGATATTTATCGTACTGGACGATCTGTCAGTTATCTCCTATAGAGCACTTGGAACGAATAGGAACTTGCCTTGAAAAATTTTCTAAGTCCTATTCGTCCAGGACGAAATTTATCATCGTCCCAGGCGATGGGTTCTCTGCAAAAGTTTCGTCCAGACGAATTTTACCATCGTACGAGGCGACCAGTCCTCTGGAAAATTTTCGTCCAGACGAAAATAAATATCGTACAGGACGATCAGCTCTCTGGAACTTTTTCGTACAGACGAAAACAAGTTATCGTCCGCGGCGATAGGTTCTCTGGAAAATTTTCGTCCAGACGAAATAAATAATCGTCCAGGACGATCGGCTCTCTGGAAAATTTTCGTCCAGACGACCACATTTTCGTTCAAACGACAAACCGACTTAGAACAGTTTTCAGCAGTTTCTAGAACCGACCTTGTAATAACCGTTCGTACTGGACGAACCAAGTTCGTACAGGACGATCAGATGTACGAAGTCAGTTCGTACACATATACAAATTGGGTCGTTTCAGATCGTTTAAGTAAAATCGTCCAGGACGATCCAGGATCGTACAGAACGATCCACTGCGTACAGAATTAAAAATTTGCAGTTTTTGGGCGGTTTCACTTGTCTTTTATATAAATAGTCCAAATTAGACTGCCACCCAATCTTTTTGTCATTTGATCTTCGTGCCTTTTGAGAGAATAGCCAAGGAGAGAGTGGAAGAGAGCATTCAAAGGAGGATTCCTACCACTGGAGCGAGAAGGCTTCACTTGGATTGCTAAGGTAAGAGTCTCTACTTGTGAAATTGGATTTCTTCACTCTTTTTCTTTCTTCCTTCTAGATTCTTGTGAGAAGATCATTCAAGAAGGTCCGGTTCTCTGCCGACACTTGGAGAGTGTGAACAGCCGAAGGGTTCTCTGCCCACACTTGGAGAGTGTGAACAGACGAAGGGTTCTCTGCCCACACTAGGAGAGTGTGAAAGGACGAAGGGTTCTCTGCCCACACTAGGAGAGTGTGAAAGGACGAAGGGTTCTCTGCCCACACTAGGAGAGTGTGAAAGGACGAAGGGTTCTCTGCCTACACTTGGAGGGTGTGAAAGGATGACGGTTCTCTGCCAACACTGGGTTTTGTGTAAAAGGACGGACGGTTCTCTACCGCACCGGGGAGTGGTGAAAAGAGTGTGTTGTAAGGGCTTCTCCGCCTTGCTGTGGGTGCAAAAGGAGAGTCACTATTGGTATTAGTGCAATACTCAGAGGGTGCCTCTGAGGAGTGGATGTAGGTCTGGTTATAGACCGAACCACTATAAATTTGGTGTCATTTACTTTATAGCTTTTACGTTTCCGCACTTTTAAATTTCAGTTTTAACAACTCTGTGGTTGAAAAATATTTTTCTACTAACTTTAAAAAGAAAATTTTATTTCGGTTCAACTTTATTTTTAAGAGGGTTTAAAATTTTAAAAACTACCAATTCACCCCCCTCTTGGTAGCCTTGGGACACTTACTTAGGCTTAACAACCTAATTACTGGACTCAACAAGTGGTATCAGAGCAGAGTTTCAAAATCATAAGTTTGAACTACTTTTTGATTAACGTGATGGCTACATTTGGAAACCGAAACACACCTGAGGGTTACTCTATCACTAGACCTCCACTGTTTGATAATATTCCTTTTGATTTTTGGAAAACACGCATGTCTACTTTCTTACAGTCACTTGATTATCGCATGTGGATGCTAGTCCAGGAAGGTTACACAAAACCAACTAGATTAGTTGATGGAATTAGGGTAGATACACCCTATGCAGATTGGACTATAGAAGAACGTGACTTAGCACAATTAAATGCGAAATGTTTAAATAGTTTCTTTTGTGCTTTAAAATCTGAAGACTACATGCGAGTTTCCACTTGTAAAAGCGGAAAAGACATATGGGATAGACTTTGTATTACTTATGAAGGGACAAATGAGGTTAAGCAATCAAGACTCAATATCTTGTTACATGACTACGAATTATTTCGCATGAAACCTAATGAATCTATATCTGACATGTACACAAGATTCACTCAAATTGTCACCTCTTTGCATGCACTTGGTAGGGAATTAACTAATGCTGAAATGGTTAATAAGATTCTTCGTTGTTTACCTACTACATACGATGCTAAAATTACTGCAATTACAGAGTCAAAAGATCTGAACATTTATTCTATTGACAATCTTCTTGGTTCACTCATTGCTTACGAGCAAGGAGTAAGTCAAAGAAAGATTGATGCAGGTGAACCAAGAAAGGACAAGAATCTTGCATTAAATGTGGAAGAGTCAGAAAGTGAACACTCACAACCTGAGGATGAAGACGATATAGCACTGATGACTAGACAATTCAGAAGCTTTTTAAAGAGGAAGCAGAAGAGACGCCAGCAATGGAATAGAGGTAAGTATAACAAAAATGGCAGGGTTTCTAATGAATTGATTTGTTATGAATGCAGGAAACCAGGTCATATAAAAACTGATTGTCCAAAACTTAAAGCCACTCCTAGCAAGGAGAAGGTAGAGGAGAAACCAATGGTAAAAAAGGGCAAGAAGAAGTTTCAAAAGGCTTTTTGGGCGGACTCAGCTTCAGACTCATCTGAGACTGAAAACGAAGAAGAAGTCACCAACCTTTGCTTGATGGCAGATAAAGCTGAACAATCAGATCAAGAAGAGGTATGTGATTTAACATATGATGAACTGTTTGAAGTTTCTGAACACATGCATGATGCATATAGGAAAACTAAAAAGATGCATTCTAGTTTAGTTTTAGAATTGGAAGAGCTTAATAAGGAACACGAAATCCTTAGGAAAGATCATGCTTTAATTGATAGCAACCACATGAAACTACTTGATGAATATGATGACTTGAATAAAAATTTTGAAAATTTAAAATCATCCTATGCTGAACTTGAAAAAGAATTTAAGAAATTTAAGGATGAATCTGAGCACAAGACATATAGAATCAATTATACAAATCGAATCTTGGAGGATATGAATTCATTTTACAAACTTACTATAAGAGCTCTCGAGGATAATAGGAACCCCCCTAAACTTGAAGATTTTACAAATCCTAAATATTATCCTAAATTCATGAAATCCCTTAGAAGACAATCATATGAAAGAAAACATAGGAATATTTTTCCTAATGTTAAATGTAACAATTGTGGATTTTTGGGACATATATCTCACACCTGCACTTTAAAGATGAAACCTAATTTGGTGTGGAGAACTAAGATGCATAAACCTAGACATATCACACATGCATCTGATTATAAATTTCATAAAGGTGAACCCAAACTAGTTTGGGTTCCCAGGTCTAACAATTGAGAATTTTGCAGGTATACTCTCACACAAGACCTCGTGAGAGTATATGGTACCTGGACAGCGGATGTTCTAAGCACATGACTGGAGATACTGCTCAATTCATAATGCTGGAAGCCAGGAGTGGAGGCAAGGTTACACTTGGAGATAATATCACAAAGAAGGTGGTTGGATCAGGTATGATTGGAAATTTGAAAAACTTTTTCATAGATAATGTTTTATTAGTTGAAGGCTTAAAACATAATTTGCTTAGCATAAGTCAGCTATGTGATAAGGGCTATAATGTAAAATTTTTACCTACTAGCTGCATAATTAGCCTAAATGGGAAAATTGTTTTAAATGGAAAAAGGGTGAACAATGTCTACATGCTAGATTTAAATTGTATTCAATCTCCTACTGCTTTTTGTTTGAAAACTGTTTCTGATGAATCATGGCTTTGGCATAGGAGACTTTGTCATTCTAGTATGAAAAATCTTAGAAGAATTACCCAAAAGAATTTGGTTAGAGGGATACCTAAACTAGACTTTACTAAGGACCACTTATGTGATGCATGTCAATTAGGAAAACAAGTGAAGTCCTCTTTTAAATCCAATAAAGATCTTAGGACCAGTAAACCTTTAGAAATTCTTCACATGGATCTTTTTGGACCTGTAAGCACGGTTAGTCTAGGAGGAAAGGTATATGGATTTGTAATAGTAGATGATTTTTCAAGATTCACCTGGGTTAAATTATTTTTTCATAAGAGTGAATCATTTGAGGAATTCAGAAATTTTTCAACTTGGATACAAAGAAAACTAGGATGTGAAATAATTTCTATACAAAGTGATCATGGAGGAGAATTTGAAAATGAAAGATTTGAAGATTTCTGTAAAGAAAAGGGGATTGATCACAATTTTTCTGCACCTAGAACTCCTCAACAAAATGGAGTAGTTGAAAGAAAGAACAGAACATTAATAGAAGCCGCCCGAGCAATGTTAGCAGAATACTCTCTTCCTAGATATTTTTGGGCTGAGGCGGTTAGCACTGCATGCTATGTTCTGAATAGGGTAAATGTGAGATCAAATTTGAATAAAATACCCTATGAATTGGTAAAAGGTAGAACACCAAATTTGTCTCATTTACATGTATTTGGTTGCAAGGTGTTCATACATAATAATGGAAAATCTGCCTTAGGAAAATTTGATCCAAAATCAGATGAAGGAATTTTTGTTGGATATTCAAGTGTTGGAAAATCTTATAGAGTATTCAACAAAAGAACTTTAGTCATTGAAGAAACCACACATGTTGTTTTTGATGAAAATGGAAACATAGAAGAGCCAAAAGTTGTTGAAGAAGAAATTGAAGAAAACTCCCAAAAGATTGATAGATTAAATTTGGAAGAAAATGTGGAAGAAAATATAGAAAGAGAAGACCCTTTGCCTAGAGATTTGAGATTCTCTAAAAATCACCCAAAGGAATTAATTATAGGTGAACCAAGTGAGGGTGTTAGAACTAGGCGTGGATTAAACAAGGAAGTCAATCATTCAGCCTTCATTTCAACTATTGAACCCACTAACATTGATCAAGCACTTTCAGATGAATTTTGGATATTGGCCATGCAAGAAGAGTTAAATCAATTTGTAAGAAATAAAGTTTGGGAACTAACTACAAGGCCAAAAGATCAAAGTGTTGTTGGAACCAAGTGGGTGTTCAAAAATAAAATGAATGACTCAGGAGTAGTCATTAGAAATAAGGCTAGATTAGTAGCTAAGGGGTATAATCAAATTGAAGGAATTGATTTTGAGGAAACTTTTGCCCCTGTAGCTAGACTTGAAGCAATTAGGATTTTACTAGCCTTTGCCTGTTTTAAAGGTTTTAAATTGTTTCAAATGGATGTTAAAAGTGCCTTTTTAAATGGAGTAATTGAAGAAGATGTTTTTGTAGAACAACCTCCAGGTTTTGAAAATTCTAAATTTCCAAATCATGTTTTCAAATTAAAAAAGGCATTATATGGATTGAAACAGGCACCTAGGGCTTGGTATGAGAGGTTAAGCACCTTCCTACTTGAAAGATCTTTTGAAAAAGGAAGTGTGGATACAACTCTCTTTTTAAGAAAAATTGGAAAGGATATACTTATTGTTCAAATTTATGTGGATGACATCATCTTTGGATCTTCAAATAAACATCTTTGTGATGATTTTTCTAAAACAATGAGTAATGAATTCGAAATGAGTCTAATGGGAGATTTAAATTACTTTCTAGGATTTAGCATTAAGCAACTTGAGGAAGGTACTTTTCTTAGTCAAAACAAATATATTAAGGACATCCTCAAAAAATATGAAATGGACAATGCTAAACCTGTTAGTACACCAATGAGTTCTTCAGTTCAGTTGGATAAGGACCTTAAGGGAAAATCTGTTGATCAAAAGAAATTTAGAGGGATAATTGGATCTTTACTTTACTTGACTGCTAGCCGACCAGATATTATGTTTAGTGTTTGCCTATGTGCTAGATTTCAATCAGATCCAAAAGAATCACATTTGACAGCAGTAAAAAGGATTTTAAGATATCTACTAGGAACTCAAAACTTAGGAATTTGGTATCCTAAGTTTAGCTCTTCATTTGAAATTATTGGTTACTCAGATTCTAACTTTGCAGGCTGTAGAGTGGATAGGAAAAGCGCTTCTGGAACATGTCAATTCATTGGAAATTCATTAGTTTCATGGTCTAGTAGAAAACAAAATTCAGTGGCACTATCTACTGCAGAAGCAGAATACATTGCATTAGGAAGTTGTGTGGCACAAGTACTTTGGTTAAAACAACAGTTGATTGACTTAGGATTAACTATAGGCACTATTCCAATTTATTGTGACAATACTAGTGCTATTTGTATTTCAAAAAATCCTATTCAACATTCTAGAACCAAACACATCGATATAAGGCATCATTTCATAAGGGATCACGTATCCAAAGGAGAAATTGAACTCATACATGTTTCAACTGAAAATCAACTTGCAGACATTTTTACAAAACCTTTAGCCTTTGATACCTTCAGTACTTTAAGAACAAGGCTTGGTGTTATTGATTTGAATGCTTAACTCAAATGTCTTTGCAAACATTGATACTTGTTATGTTTTGTTTTTGAAATTTTGTGAATTTTGTGTTTTTTAATGAATTGTTTTTGGATTTATGATTTTGTTTTATGTTTTCTGTGTTTCTGATTGTTTTTGTTGATTTTGTTAATTTAAAAATTTAAAAAATCAAAATTAATTTTTTGGAGGAAATCGTCCAGGACGAAATATTTTCGTACGGGACGATGTGTAAAGGAACAGTTTGCGAAAATTTAAACCGTTTTAGAGCAGTTTTTTATTGGATCGTCTGTACGATCTGTGATCGTCCAGGACGAATTTTTTTTCTCTCAAACGTCGGGACGATTGAATGCAGCGGTTGAGTGGATAAGACAGTTTTTAATACGAACTTCGTCTGTACGAAATTTTCGTTCGTCCAGACGAACATGTGTCGTTTCATTGTAGGGGACGGTTTTCAAGAGTCATTAAAACGAAATACTTTTCGATCGTCTGTACGAAATTTTTTTTCGTCTGTACGATCGGTCAAGTCAAAAAGCCTGTACGAAGGGACGCATCGTAAGTTGTGTTGAATACGAAAAGCCGTTACATTTTGGACGAATTGGATCGTCTGTACGAACATGCTTCGTCCAGACGAATTATTATGTTCGTCCAGGACGAATATTTTCGTCCAGGACGAAAGTATCGTTTTCCTTTAAATATGAAGGCTTTTCAAACTTGAAAATCACACTTTCAAATTTCTTTTTCAATCCCTTTCAACATCAAATCAACAATGGCCTCCTCTAGCAAAAGACAAAAGGTTTTGGTGAAGAAACCAAACAGGAATGCCCTAGACAACTTTCTTTCTAAGGAAAATGAGGAATCTTTTCCTCGTTTTGCCTCCGCAAAAATCACTCCGTCTCGCATTCTTATCCCAGCAGAGTTGAAATATCGGGTAATGCACCTCTTCGCCTCAACCCAATTTCAGTTCATTCTTTCTCTCGTTTACCTCTACAACAAACAAACCTACCATTACTTCCTTGCCAACATGAGTTTCAATTCTGACCACTCTATCATTAGTTCTTTTGTTTTTAAGAAAAAAGTTGAGATCACCAAGCAGGATCTTGGTGCATTTATAAACTTAAGAACTGAGGGATATAGAGCCCACACCCTAATGTCAGAAAACTCCTTCAAATGGTTTGAAATCAATAGGGTAATTAGAGGAAATGCAATTGACAATCATGTTGCTAGAGTCTCAGGTATGACCCAAGATGCCCGAATCATCCAGCATATCCTTAGATCCTCAATTATTCCTAAAGCTGGTGATAGGATTAACATCACTCCTCTCCTTTCTTGTCTAACTTTTTTAATCATGTCAAGACATCCTATTGATGAAGCCCAACTCATCATAGATCATATCTATAGGCTTTCAGAAATAGGACATGCTGATCAGAAGAAAAAGAAAAACATTTCATTAGGGCACTTAATTACTTATATTTTGGAGAAGAAATACAATATAGTGCATCCTGATGAAGAATATGAAGAGCCAGTTTACTATAACAATACATCATTCAGACTGCTCTTCAAGGAAGAAAAAGAAAAAGGGAAAGCACATGACAGTGCTTCAGAAGAAGAAGAAAGAGAAGAAGGAGCGCATACCTCTGCACCTCAGTCAGATTATCAGAATCTGATTGAGAGATTTGATCGTTTAGAGACTCATATTGATCAAAGATTTGATCAATTTGATGCTCAACTTGTGCAGCAACAACATGACATTGGTGTTATTAGAAATGAAGTACATGATATCAATACCAATGTAATGTTGATGGCCTCCTACTTTAACCTTTTCGGTGGCATTCCTCCTCCTCCTCCTCCAGAACAGTAGAGATGATTTTATGTGTTTTTGTAGTACTTGTGTTGTATTTTTTGTTGTGTTGTTGTGATTGTTACTCATTTTTTTTTGTCTTGTTATGTTAATGTTTTTGTTAAATGTATGTATTTGTCTTTTATTTTATGTTGTGTTTAGCTTTTGTGAAATGTAATCTTTTCATATAAATCAATGCATTTCGCACTTGTTTCAGTATTGATTTGTTATTGAAATGTGGTTAATTTTTATGAATTTCATTAGTATTATTTAATCTTCATAGTGCTTAAATTAGATTGTAATTGGAGATTATCTACATTAGAAAATCTAGTCTTTCAAAATTTAAAAGTTGTTTATAACTTGTTGTAATTAGAATTTTTAAATTCATGACTATTCATTTAGACTACATAAAAGTTAAAATTATTATTGCAATTTAGATGTTTACTTATTTTGTATTTCTTTGTTCAAATAATATTTATGTACTTAGAAATATTTGAAATTTTAGATTATTGATTTTGGAAAGAATTGGTGTAAATTACTCTTGAAAATTGTACAAAAAGTACAAAAAATCAAAAAAAATGCGCAATGGTTCGCAAATATGAAAAAGAGGCACAAAATCAGCTCAATATCAATAGATGCACAAAAATGTGCTCAAAAAGTTGATAAAGATGCGCAAAGCGCCACATGTGGTAATTCTCTTCTTTCCAAATTCTTTCAATCTCTTAATTCAAATTGATCTTATGTTCATTTATATTCTATTGAATTTTGAAATATAGAATTTTTTCTTCATCTCTCTTGTAATGATTTTCTATATTGAAATGTCTAAATTGAATCATGTCTTTGCTAAATTCTTCTTACTTACAATGTTATATCACTTTTTAAATCTCCTGAATTTCTATGATTGACCTAATGTTTTTAGTTTAAAATTGCATACCTTATGTCAATCACCATTTAGATTAAATTTTAACAATGAATTTCATATAATTATTTACATTTCTTGTCTTTTTCTTCTTCACTTTTTGTTGCTGTCAAAAAGGGGGAGAAATTATTAGTTTGTGTATGTTTGTGTTTTCTCTTTTTTAGTTGTTCTGTTTGCATTTAAAAAAAAAAAAAAAAAAAAAAAAACAAAAATTTTGTTCGTTAAATATTGTTCTTTAATGCCTCCTTATTTTAATGTACTCATAAATTCAGGGGGAGTTTAGGAGATAAAAGATGTGTTTTAACTTGAAACCATACTAATAATAATTGTTTTGCCATCATCAAAAAGGGGGAGATTGTTTGAATAGTTGCTATTTGAATGAGTTATATTTATGCAACTTATGTAGTTTTGATGATTCCAAACATTATTGTTCAAATGTATAGTTATCTCCTAACAATTTCAGAAGATTTGCACTTGCTCTTGTGTGTACTAACATTTCAGGAAAATCAGACTCCAGACTACGAAAACTTCAATTCAAATTCAACATGAGATATTATGTTTAATTGATGTTTATCTTTTCTTTGAATTAATTTTGAAAGGGAGTGATTGTAATTGAGTGAATAAAATCTCACACACACACACAAATAAGGAGATCTTGAAATTCTATACTGATCGTACAGGACGATATTTATCGTACTGGACGATCTGTCAGTTATCTCCTATAGAGCACTTGGAACGAATAGGAACTTGCCTTGAAAAATTTTCTAAGTCCTATTCGTCCAGGACGAAATTTATCATCGTCCCAGGCGATGGGTTCTCTGCAAAAGTTTCGTCCAGACGAATTTTACCATCGTACGAGGCGACCAGTCCTCTGGAAAATTTTCGTCCAGACGAAAATAAATATCGTACAGGACGATCAGCTCTCTGGAACTTTTTCGTACAGACGAAAACAAGTTATCGTCCGCGGCGATAGGTTCTCTGGAAAATTTTCGTCCAGACGAAATAAATAATCGTCCAGGACGATTGGCTCTCTGGAAAATTTTCGTCCAGACGACCACATTTTCGTTCAAACGACAAACCGACTTAGAACAGTTTTCAGCAGTTTCTAGAACCGACCTTGTAATAACCGTTCGTACTGGACGAACCAAGTTCGTACAGGACGATCAGATGTACGAAGTCAGTTCGTACACATATACAAATTGGGTCGTTTCAGATCGTTTAAGTAAAATCGTCCAGGACGATCCAGGATCGTACAGAACGATCCACTGCGTACAGAATTGAAAATTTGCAGTTTTTGGGCGGTTTCACTTGTCTTTTATATAAATAGTCCAAATTAGACTGCCACCCAATCTTTTTGTCATTTGATCTTCGTGCCTTTTGAGAGAATAGCCAAGGAGAGAGTGGAAGAGAGCATTCAAAGGAGGATTCCTACCACTGGAGCGAGAAGGCTTCACTTGGATTGCTAAGGTAAGAGTCTCTACTTGTGAAATTGGATTTCTTCACTCTTTTTCTTTCTTCCTTCTAGATTCTTGTGAGAAGATCATTCAAGAAGGTCCGGTTCTCTGCCGACACTTGGAGAGTGTGAACAGCCGAAGGGTTCTCTGCCCACACTTGGAGAGTGTGAACAGACGAAGGGTTCTCTGCCCACACTAGGAGAGTGTGAAAGGACGAAGGGTTCTCTGCCCACACTAGGAGAGTGTGAAAGGACGAAGGGTTCTCTGCCCACACTAGGAGAGTGTGAAAGGACGAAGGGTTCTCTGCCTACACTTGGAGGGTGTGAAAGGACGACGGTTCTCTGCCAACACTGGGTTTTGTGTAAAAGGACGGACGGTTCTCTACCGCACCGGGGAGTGGTGAAAAGAGTGTGTTGTAAGGGCTTCTCCGCCTTGCTGTGGGTGCAAAAGGAGAGTCACTATTGGTATTAGTGCAATACTCAGAGGGTGCTTCTGAGGAGTGGATGTAGGTCTGGTTATAGACCGAACCACTATAAATTTGGTGTCATTTACTTTATAGCTTTTACGTTTCCGCACTTTTAAATTTCAGTTTTAACAACTCTGTGGTTGAAAAATATTTTTCTACTAACTTTAAAAAGAAAATTTTATTTCGGTTCAACTTTATTTTTAAGAGGGTTTAAAATTTTAAAAACTACCAATTCACCCCCCTCTTGGTAGCCTTGGGACACTTACTTAGGCTTAACAACCTAATTACTGGACTCAACATCCGACCCCTTTTATTTTGAACTTTAAGGAAACTAGTATCATCATCATCAGAGGTAAAGCATTTAGAAGCCGTCATGATTTCATCAGTGTCAGAGAGATAATCACTATTGTAATTAGATGAAGAGAAAGCCTTACCATCAACACGAAGATGAGGTTCATCATCAACCATAAACCTACCATCCTCCTCCCCAGATTCATAATTCTTTCTATCCCCAACCGAAAGGACAGATGTAGAAAAAGCATTATGATCCAAAGCAACAATTTCTCCCTCCTCACCGCCAGGAGCAATTTCCTCCTGAATAATGTCATTAGAAACCATTTCCGTTAACTTACCATTAGGCCGGTCAGCATTCATATCTGCATTAAGCTTGTGTTGTAAAATATCAAAAGTGGAAGGATCCACATTATGCACTACAATAGCAAGATTACCCTCACAGTTAATAGAGTCAACATTAATTAAATTTAGAGGCAGAATATCAACAAAAATAGCTCCCTCTATAAGAGGATGAACGGCAATAAGTTCCTCATTTATCTCATTCTGCGTCGGTCCACATTGTTCTCAGAAACAGTTTTACCTATAGTATCAGAGAGACGAGTTTTTCACATTATTTTTATCAGATCGTAAATGAGGATTTTCCGGAAGCATTGATTCACTCCATGCCCATGCATCTTACAAAAAGAATAGAAAATAGGTAAGTTTTCAAACTTAACTTTTTGAAAATAACCTTTCATTTTCGAACCAACCCAAATTTCATTAAGATGTTTCTTAGAAACATCCAACTCAACCAAGACCCTAGCCACAGGAGGACGGGAAATAGAGGCAGTGGCTTGATCAGTCTGTAAGGGACGACCAAAGATAGAAGCTAAACCAAACAAGATTTGATGATTAAAAAAATGCAAGTGCAAATTAGGAAAGGAATTCCAAACTGGCGCTATAGGCGATTCTTCTCTAACATCAAAATTAGGAGTCCATTTCAAAAGACACATTTGACAAGCTTGAATTTAATAAGAATGCCTAGCAAAAATCCGTCTATAATCAAGATCATTAGCTAACTGGATCACAATATGCCTTTGATCCAATAACCCGACATGAAAAAAGCCCGAAAGCTTAAGATTAACAAAAAATTTACGGATAACACCCAGATTAGGCCTTCTTAAAACAAATTTCCCAACTAATGTTAAAGCATAAAAAGCAGCTAACAGATCAACGACCGAATCCTCAAAAAGAAGGGCTGGATAGCCCTTAAAAGATGAGTGCTCAAAATTCAGTTTCAGACTAGTAGAAGGCGATCTAGCAAGAACATCTCTAAAGGACCAAGATTTCCCATCTAAAGACGATGAAACAGGGTTAGATGACGACGGGGTCATCATTTCCTCACAAAAGAAAACCGTGAAAGCAACAAAATCCAGACACTAAACAGGAGTAGGAGCAAGGAGATGAAAAACCAAATCGAAACTAGCAAGAAAATCCAGTCAGGAGGGCAAAAACCACGCATGGTCGGGAGAAGCCCTAAATCGCCCAGAAATCGCCTCCGAAAGCAGAGAGAGATGTTAGGGCGTGAATGTCGTTCCTATAAAAATAACTATTTTTATCTCAAGATAATCATATAAGCTAACAAACATTTCCAGAAAATATCAAAATCAACTAAAACAAGATAAGATGGTTTTTATTGATATCAAAATGAATTGATATTACAGTTAAGCACATTTAATATCAATTCAAAATACTAAAATAAAAAGAACAACAAATATAAAAACACATAACAAACACAGTTACCAAAAAAAATCCAAAATATAAACACATCACATCACATCACATCATCAGAACTGACAAAGAAAAACATAGAAGAAGTAAAGTCTTCATTCAAAGGGGCCTGATCTTGAGGAGGTGGCTAGTTGAAGAAATTAAAATAGATACTCATCATAGCCATATTCGAGCTCACAACATCGAATTGACCTCATATCCAACCCATGTCCTACTGGTACTATGCGTCCTGCTGTTGTAGATGAGTCTCAATTTGATCAAAGCGTCGATCAAAGCGACTCTCAAGACCATCAAAGCGATGAACCAACTCCTGAAGATTTGATCCACCAGCAGGCGCAAGTGCAGGTCCAGTTAAATTTAGAAAAATTAGATTTTCTAATGAATTTAATTTTAACTTGTATTTCAAAGTATAGCACCTTTTTAAGATCAAAAAATTATTAAGATTGTCATATGGGCTAACACACATTTCAAAAATAAGACTAGATTAAAGTCAAAATTAGATAACTTATACTGATATCAATATGAAGGATATTACAATCTAAGCATGTGATATCAATACATCATAAAATTTGAAAACACAAACATCTAAAGAAAAGAAAATACATCACACTTCCCTAAGCCACAAAACAAAAACAACAACTAAAGAAACACATAAAATCAAGTGCAGCTGTCACTCAGATTGACCCTGATCTAGAGGAGGAGGAGGAGGAGGTGCAGCACCAAAGAAGTTATAGTAGCTGCTAATCTTGATCATGTTGGAGTTAATACCGTCTATCTGCTTCCTCATCCATCCTATGTCATGCTGATACTGTGCAGCCTGCTGCTGAAGATGAGTCTCAATTTGATCAAAATGTTGATAAACATGAGTCTCAAGGCGATCAAATCTTTGAACCAAATCCTAATAATTTGGTTCATTTGCAGGTGCATCTTCATGTTCTTCCTCAGTATCACGAATGACATGTGTTTTACTTGGTTCTTCTTTATTGAAGATTGCTCTAAATGATCCGTCGTTGTAGTAGAGCGATTCTTCATACTTTTGATCAGGATGAACCAAAATGTATTTCTTCTCCAGAATATAGGCAACTAGATGTCCTAAAGTGATATTCTTCTTTCTTTTATGTTTGATATGACCAATTTTAGTGAGTCTATAAAGATAGTTATTAATAACTTGGGCTTCGTCTATAGGTTCTTTGGTCATGATCAAGAAGGTCACCATAAAAAAAAGAGGAGTAATGTTGATTCTATCACCAACTTTAGGAATTATAGAAGTTCTAAGAACATGCTGGATGATACGAGCTTTATGAACGAGACCAGATACTTCAGGTAAATGCTCGTTAAAAATGATTCCTCTAAGCACTTTATTAATTTCAAACCATTCATATTCAGTTGAGGTGATCAAGGTATGTGCTCTAGCTCCCTCAGTCCTTAAGTTCAGAAAGGCTCCTATGTTAGCTTTGATGATTTCAACTTTTCTCTTAAAGATAAAGGAACAGATAACAGTATGGTCGGCGTTGAAAGACATGTTTTCCAGAAAGTAGTGAAAGGTTTCTTTATTGTAGAGATAAACTAAGGTGAGGATAAAACCAAACTGAGTTGAAGCAAACAAGTTCATCACCTGAAAGGTTAGTTGCTCCTGGAAAAGAATTCTTGAGGGTGTGATCTTAACGGAGACAAACCTAGGGAAGGATTCTTCATTGGCTTTAGAAAGAAAGTTCTTAGAAGAATTCTTAGGTGAACCCTTGGACACAATCTTTTGATGCTTGTTAGAACTTTTCATTGAAAAATGATCTAAAGTACGAAAGAGTTTGAAAGTAAAGTGAGAGTGTGAATGTTGAGTTCAAAAGCCCGTTTATTTAATAAAAAAATGACTGTTCGTACCAGACGAAATCACTTTCGTCCCGTACGAATTTTAGTTCGTCCAGTACGAAAACATTTCGTATGTACGAACAAATGAGTCCAAAATAAAACGGCTTTTCGTAATCACCCAATTTTCGAAGCATCCTTTCATACAAACTTTTGACCAAAATGATCGTTTTAATGACAGTTGAATCCATCCCTGCATCGAACCACCATGTGTTCGTCTGGACGAACCAAAGGTTCGTACTTATGAACAGGCATATTAAAAACGATCTTATCCATTCAACTGACATTCAATCTTCCCGTCGTTTGAACAAGTTCGTTCTGGATGCTCATGATGATCATATAGATGAAGTGAAAAATAATTAAAAAAAATGAAAAACTGCTCGCAAACGGTTCAAAATCCGACAGTTTGACACACTACACAATTTGTCCCGTACAAAAACATTTTGTCTTGGATGATTATCACTTAAAAATTTCAAATCATGCACTCAATCAAAACTAAAACACAAGCACACTAAAAACACAATGAAAAATAAAAGAACAAACACATAATACAGAACAAGTCACAAATATAAGGATAAACAGAAAAAAATACTAACTAAAATCACACATCAATGTTGCAGAAAAACATTTTTGTTATGCATTCAGATCGATTACCCCAAGACTTGTTCTTAATGCATTGAAAGTATCAAAGGCTAAAAGGTTTTGTAAAAATGTCTGCAAGTTGATTTTCAGTAGAAACATGAATGAGTTCAATTTCTCCTTTGGATACATGATCCCTTATAAAAAGATGCCTGATGTCTATATGTTTGATTCTTGAATGTTAAATAGGATTTTTAGAAATGCAAATAGCACTAGTATTATCACAATAAATTGGAATAGTGCCTATGTTAATCCTAAATCAATCAACTATTATTTCAACCAAAGTACTTATGCCACACAACTTCTTAATGCAATGTATTCAGCTTCAGCAGTAGATAGGGCTACTGAATTTTATTTTCTACTGGACCAAGAGACTAAAAAATTTTCCATAAATTGACATGTTCAAGAAGTGCTTTTTCTATCCACCCTATAACCTACAAAGTCAGAATCTGAATAACCTATTATTTTAAATGAAGAGCTAAACTTAGGATAACAAATTCCTAAGTTCTGAGTTCCTAACAGATATCTTAGAATCCTTTTTACTACTGTCAAATGTGATTCTTTTGGATCTGATTGAAATCTAGCACACAAGCAAACACTAAACATGATATTGGGGCGGCTAGCTGTTAAGTAAAGCAAAGATCCAATTATCCCTCTATATTTCTTTTGATCAATAGATTTTCCCTTAGGATCCTTATCCAACTAAACTGAGGAACTCATTGGTGTACTAATAGGTTTAGCATTGTCCATTTCATACTTTTTGAGGATGTCCTTAACATACCTTGACTGGCTAAGAAATATACCTTCCTCAAATTGCTTAATGCTCAAGTCTAGAAATTAACTTAAATCTCCTATTAGACTCATCTCAAATTCACTACTCATTATTTTAAAAAATTTATCACAAAGATTTTTATTTGAAGATCCAAAAATGATATTATCCACATAAATTTGAACAATGAGTATATCCTTTCTACATTTCTTCAAAAAGAGAGTTGTATCCACACTTCCTTTTTCAAAAGATCTTTCAAGTAGGAAGGTGCTCAACCTCTCATACCAAGCCTTAGGTGCCTGTTTCAATCCATATAATGCCTTTTTCAATTTAAAAACATGATTTGGGTATTTAGAATTTTCAAAACCTGGAGGTTGTTCTACAAAAACATCCTCTTGAATTACCCCAATTAAAAAGGCACTTTTTATATCCATTTGGTACAGTTTAAATCCTCTAAAACTAGCAAAGGCTAGCAAAATCCTAATTGCTTCAAGTCTAGCTACAGGGGCAAAGGTCTCCTCAAAATTAATCCCTTCAATCTGATTATACCCCTTAGCAACTAATCTAGCCTTATTTGTAATGACTACTCCTGAGTCATTCATTTTATTTTTGAATACTCACTTAGTTTTAACTACACTTTGATCCTTTGGCCTTGTAGTTAATTCCCAAACTTGATTTCTTACAAATTAATTTAACTCTTCTGGCATGGCCAAAATCCAAAATTCATCCGAAAGTGCTTGATCAATATTAGTGGGCTCTATATTTGAAATGAAGGCTGAATGATTGACTTCTTTGTTTAATCCATGCCTAGTCCTTACACCCTCATTAGGTTCACAATTATAAACTCCTTTGGGTGGTTTTTAGAAAATTTCAAATCTCTAGGAAAAGGGTTTTCTATTTCCAAATTTTCTTCCACATTTTTTTCCAAATTTTCTTCCAAATTCATTTTATCAATCTTTTAAGAGTTAACCTCAATCTCATATTCTATAACATTTGGCTCTTCCAAATTTTCAGACTCATCAAATACAACATGTGTGGTCTCCTCAATTACCAAAGTTTTTCTATTGAATATTCTGTAAGATTTTCCAACACTTGAGTATCCAACAAAAATTCCTTCATCTAATTTTGGATCAAATTTTTCTAAGATAGGTTTTCGATTGTTATGAATGAACACCTTGCAACCAAAAACATGCAAATGAGACAAATTAGGTGTTCTTCCTTTTAGCAACTCATAGGATGTTTTATTAAATTTAGATCTCACATTCATCATATTCAGAACATACCATGCAGTACTAATTGCCTTAGCCCAAAAATATTTTGGAAGTGAGTATTCTGCTAACATTGCTCGGAAGGGTTTCTATTAATGTTCTGTTTTTTCTTTCGATTACCCCATTCTACTCAGGGGTTCTAGGTGCAGAAAAGTTGTGATCAATTCTTTTCTCCTTATAAAATTTCTCAAATCTCTCATTTTCAAATTCTCCTCCATAATCACTTTGTATATAAATAATTTCACACCCAAGTTTTCTTTGAATCCAAGTAAAAAAATTTCTAAATTCCTCAAATGATTCACTCTTATGAAATATAAATCTAACCCATGTGAATCTTGAGTAATCATCCATAATCACAAATTCATATACCTTCCCTCCTAGACTTACAGTTCCAACTGGTCCAAAAAGATCCATATGCAAAATCTCCAATGGTTTAGTAGTTCTAAGATCCTTATTGGATTGAAAAGAAGACTTCACTTGTTTTCCTAATTGACATGCATTACAAAGGTGGTCCTTAGTAAAGTCTAGTTTTGGTATATCTCTCACTAAGTTCTTTTGGGTAATCCTCCTAAGATTTTTCATGTTAGAATGACAAAGTCTCCTATGCCAAAGCCATGACTCATCAGATACAATTTTCAAACAAAAAGTAGTAGGAGTTTGAATGTAATTCAAGTCTAGCATATAAACATTATTTATCATTTTATCATTCAAAACATCATTTCCATTTAGGCTTAATATACAGCTAGTAGGAAAAAATTTCACTCAATATCCTTTATCACATAGCTGGCTTATACTTAACAGGTTATGCTTTAAGCCTTCTACAAATAACACATTTTTAATGTAAAATTTCATGAGATTTCCAATTATACCTGATCCAACCACCTTCCTTGTGGTATTATCTCCAAATGTAACCTTGCCTCCACTCCTAGCTTCCAGCGAATTATGCAGTATCTCCAGTCATATGCTTTGAACATCCGCTGTTCAGGTACCATATGCTCTCACGAGGTCTTATGTGAGAGCGACTCTTCAAAATTATCAAACGTTAGACCTGGGAACCCAAACAAGTGTGGGTTCTCCTTTTGGCAATTTATAATCAAATGCTTATATGATATGTCTAGGTTTATTCATCTTAGGTCTCCACAGCAAATAAGTTTTCATCTTCAAAGTACAAGTTTGAGCTATATGTCCAAATAATCCACAATTATTACATTTGACTTTTGGAAAAGAATTCCGAAGTTTTCTACCATTCATCTGTCTATTCAGGGATTGCATAAATTTAGGATACATAATATGATTAATAAAATCTTCAAGTATGGGGGGTATCGTATTATCCTTGAGAGCTTTTATCTTCAATTTATAAAAAGAATTCATATCTTCCAAGATTCGATTTGTATAATTGATTTGATATGTTTTGATCTCAGATTCATCCTTAAAATTTTTAAAATCTTTTTCAAGTTCTATATAGAATGATTTTAAATTTTCATGATTTTTATTCAAGTTATCAAACTCATCAAGTAATTTCATGTGGTTGTCATCAATTAAAGCATGATCTTTCCTAAGGATTTCATGTTCTTTTTGTAGTTCTTCAAACTATAAACTTAGACTAGCATGCATTTTCTTCATTTTCTTATATGCATCATGCATGTGTTCAGAAACTTCAAATAGTTCATCATAAGTTAAGTCACATACCTCTTCTTGATCTGACTAATCAAGACTATCGGCCATTAAGCACAGATTAGTGACTTCGTCTTCCTTTTCAGTCTCTGATGAATCTGAGGCTGAGTCCGCCTAGAAAGCTCTTTGAAACTTCTTCTTGCCCTTCTTTACAGTTGGTTTCTCCTCTACCTTCTCCTTGCTAGGAGTGGCTTTGAGTTTTGGGCATTCAGTCTTGATATGTCCAGGTTTTCTGCACTTATAGCAAATTACATCATTTAAAACCTTGACATTTCTATTAAATTTACCTCAATTCCATTGCTGGCGTCTCTTTTACTTCCTCTTCAGAAAGCTTCTGAATTGTCTAGTCATTAGAGCGATGTCGTCTTCATTCTCAGGTTGTGAGTACTCACTTTTAGATTCCTTTACTTATAGTGCTATGTTCTTCTCCTTCTGTGGTTCACCTGCATCAATCTTTCTTTGGCTAACTCCTTTCTCGTAAGCAATTAGTGAACCAAGAAGATTGTCAATAGAGTAAATGTTTAGATCTTTAGACTTTGTAATTGAAATAATTTTAGCATCATAAGCAGTAGGCAAACAACGAAGAATCTTATTAACCATTTCAGCATTCGTTAGTTCCCTACCCAATGCATGTAAAGAGGTGACAATTTGTGTGAATCTTGTGTACATATCAGAAATGGATTCATTTGGTTTCATGTGAAATAGTTCATAATCACGCAATAAGATATTAAGTCTAGATTGCTTAACCTCATTAGTACCCTCATAAGTTATACAAAGTCTATCCCAAATGTCCTTTCCACTTTTGCAAGTAGAAACCTGCATGTAATATTCTGATTTAAGAGCACAAAAGAAACTATTCAAGCATTTGGCATTTAGTTATACTAAGTCATATTCTTCTACTGTCTAGTCTGAAAAAGGTGTTTCAACTCTAACTCCGTCAACTAGTCAAGTTGGTTTTGTATACCCTTCGTGAACTAAGATCCACATATGATAATCAAGTGATTGTAAAATATAGACATGCGTGTTTTCCAAAAATCAAATGGTATATTTTCCAACAGTGGAGCTAGTTATAGAGTAACCCTTAGGTGTATTTTGGTTTCCAAATTTAGCCATCTACGTTAATCAAAAAGTAGTCTAAACTTATAATTTTGAAATAAAACTCTGATACCACTTGTTGAAACTTGTTCACTATGAATTAGGTTTTTAAACTTAAGCTTATGTCCCAACGGCTAACCAAGAGGAAGGGGGGGGGGGGGGGGGGGTGAATTGGTAATTAAAAATTTTACCCCTCTTTTTAAAATTTAAAACTGAGAAAATTAACTTTAGCGAATTTTATAGAAAATATTTTTCAACCACAAGTTAAAAACAGTAAAGCAAAAATAAAAGCAGCAGAAAAATAAAAGACACGATATTTATAGTTATTCAGTCAAACACGACCTACATACACTCCTCGGAGGTACCCTCTGAGTAATGCACTAATACCACTAGTGACTCTCCTTTTGCACTCACAGCAAGGTAGAAAAGCCTTTACAAAAACTCTCTTCCACCACTACCCGGTGCGATAGAGAATCGTCATCCTTTTACACTCTTCCATGTGTTGGCAGAGAACCCTTCATCCTTTCACACTCTCCTCGTGTGGGCAGAGAATCCTTCGGTTATTCACACTCTCCAAGTGTGGGCAGAGAACCCTTCATCCTTTCACACTCTCCTAGTGTGGGCAGAGAACCCTTCAGCTGTTCACGCTCTCCAAGTGTGGGCAGAGAACCCTTCATCTGTTTACACTCTCCAAGTGTTAGCAGAGAACCGATCTCCTTGATAGGTCTTTTCATAAGAAATCTTGAAGGAAGAAAAAAAAGAGTGAAGTAATCACAAATCAAAGTAAAGACTCTTACCTTTAAATACCAAGTTAAGCCTTCATGCTCCAATAGTAAGAATCCTCCTTCGAACACACTCTCACACTCTCTTCTTGACTCTTATTTCAATAGGCATGAAGATCAGTAGGCAAAAGATTAAATGGCAGTTTAAATTGGACTATTTATATGAAAGATACGAAAAATCGTCCAAAAATTACAAATTTTCAAGTCAACACACAATTGATCGTCCCGTACGATCGTGGATCATCCTGGATGATTTTACTTAAATGTGTTGGAAACAAACCAAATGTATATTGGTACGAACTGAATTTGTACCCGATCATCATCCCGTACAAACTAGGTTCGTCCGGTATGAATAGTTATACCATAGGTCGGTTCCCAAAAATTGCAGGACGTCGTCAAAATTTGAAGAGTTGGTTCACTTTGTCCTGGGACGAATATGAGTTGTCTAGATGAAATTTTTACAGAAAACATTTTGTCCTGAGACGAATTTGCGTTCGTCTGGACAAAAATTTTCCAGAGAGCATTTCATCCTGGCACGAATATGAATTTCATCTGAACAAAAATTTTCCAGAGAACATTTTATCCTGGGATGAATTTGAGTTCGTCTGGACAAAAATTTTCCATAGAGCATTTCGTCTTGGAACGAATATGAATTTTGTCTGAATGGAAAATTTCCAGATGTCATTTCATCCTGGGGTGATTAAACATTCATTCTGGATGATCAGGACTTCATAAAATTTTCTTCAATTCCTGTTCATTCAATTGCTCTTTAGAGGAGATAACTGACTTGATCGTCCCATACAAATTATGTTTGTCCCGTACAATTAGTATAAATTCTTAAAGATCTCCTTAAGTGTGTGTGTGTGTTTTTCTTTACTCAATTATAATCACTCCCTCTCAAACTTAATTCAAAGAAAAGTACAAGCTTCAAATTACAAAATATCACTTGCTGAATTTGATTTAAAGTGTTAGGAGATAACAATATTTAAAACAATAAAATTTGAAATCATCAAAACAATATAAGTTGCAAGAATGTAAAACATGCAAATAACAACTCTCTTAACACTTTATTTTAGGAAATTGGCCATGACGATATCCATATCGACCTGGATGATCTAACTTAATTATGCCTAAATTGATCTGGTATCTTTGGAAAGCATTAAAGGCTGATTGATTTGATCAAATCATCTTGGACGATCGCAAGATCATCTTGGGCGATGCGCTAGATGATATGGGATGATATGCTGGACGATTGGATATCGGACAGCTCTTTCTCAGGGCGATGTTCAGGATGATATTCCACGATTTATATTGATCGTCCAGGATGATATATATATAGTCCGGGACAATATGAATTAATTTCTTATGATCGTCTCAAATCGTCCTGACTGATTGGGCTTAAATTTTACTAATTGTACAGGATGATAAAGTTGGCAACTTGCATTAATGAGCTCATTTTGAGATCTTTTATTTAAGTTTTAGCAAGGTACTTTGTAAGTGTCTTTGGCAGCCATTGTAGCTTCGCTCTTTTGGGGGGAACTTTAAGAGAGAGCTTGTAAGGGAGTGAAGAACGGGTGAAGTCTGAGAGGGAGAAGATCTTGAGAGGGGGGACTCAAGGGAGTGTGGAGGGGGATTCCACACGATTGCTTCAGCAGGCTTGCACCTTAATACCATTAGATTCAAGGCCTGTCTTGAGAGAAGTTCACCAAAGAAGAAGATCTCTTTGGTGTCAAAGGACCCGGCAACTCCGCCGTACCGGGGAAGGTGGAAGTGATGTTGTTAGGGCTTCTCTGCCTAGCTGTGTGGGCTAAAGGAGAGACACTTTTGTAGTGTAATACTTAGAGGGTTCCTCCAAGGAGTTGACGTAGGTCAAGGTTTGACCGAACCACTATAAATCTTGTGTGTTCTTTCCTTTATTACTTCTGCATTTAATTTCTGCATCGTTGATTTTTTTATGGTGATTTTGGTTTGTTGTCTTTGGTTTAAAGATTTTTAAAATACCAATTCACCTCTCTCTTTTTATTAGCCTTGGGCTAGTTCATAGAGCCTGACATCCCTAACGAACTTTCACCCTCCCCCTTTTCTTACAATATATAACTTTATTAGCTGAGTATGTCTTAATAAATTTGTATACCCATTTACTTATTTGACTAAAAATAGTACATTGAAGGTTTTATTATTCAATTAGTACTCAACAAAATTATTCTCTAAAAATAAAGTAAATGTTGTACCCCTTGAGCTAGATGTATACTACGGTTGATAATTACAAACATTATTAGTCATACTAATCACAATTTTAATTTTGATTGCATGAATATAGTTTGTATACTCATATTACATAAAGGTGATGTATTTAATAAGAAGACTTGATGAAACAAACAAAATTTAACAATGAAGAAAATCTATCAACATTAAGAAGACTAAGAATTAAAAGTATATTAGCTTATAATTTTAAAATTTTATCTTCTTGAGCCTTTCTGTATAATAGACATAAAGTGGGTTGAATAATCTCACACACATAATGGGTGACAAAATAAAGTTGTGTTAATTAAAATATTTAATTTTCTAAGTTAATAAAACTATATGATTTACTTTGTACTATTTGATATGAATGATAATTTAATATTGAAAATTTTCATTACGAATCAAATTTTATGATATAGATTTTATTATACTATCAGCTATTCAGTTTTAAACCATTGATATCCTAAATTTTATATAAAAAAGTAAATTCAAAATTTGAATAATTCGTACTTGACAAACATCTTCATACATTATGAAACTTAAAATCGTGTAATATGATTGATCTATTTTGGAGTCTGAAATCAAGGGGATGAATCAAAATTTATTTTGTTCTATATGATCCTAATTATATTGTACAAATAAATTAAGGGCTGTTCTAGTCAAACTTCATTCAGATTGGTCGATCTAATGCTTTGAGTTGCTAACCTTATACATATCATACTATACAGTCCCATCATATAGTCTAAAAAAATAGTGATCTAGTTCAGATAAACCTCAATTGAAAATAATGATCTAGTTTCATAAGTTGACAAATTTTTTTAGAATGACTTGTATGTTCCATAGATCAGACCATAGGATCTAATCATGGAATTAATCAAATATGGATTTTTATTATTTGATTAAGCTCTTAATAGCTTTCAAGTAGCAGATGAGATTGAAAGTTTGTTAGGGATGTTAAGCCCTATGGAACTAGCCCAAGGCTAACCAAGAGGGGGGTGAATTGGTATTTAAAAAAAAAATCTTTAGGCAAAGCATAAATACAAACCAAATCACCACAAAGAAATAATGTGCGGAAGAAATAAATGTGGAAGCAGTAAAAACAAGAACATAAGGGTTTATAGTGGTTCGGTCAACTCGACCTATGTCCACTCCCCGGAGGCGCCCTCCGAGTATTGCACTACAATCGTGACTCTCCTTTAGCCCCCACAGCTAGGCGGAGAAGCCTTTACAAATACCTCTTTTTGCCACACCCGGCAAGGCAGAGAACCTTCCTCCTTTTGCTTCCTCCTGAAGCAGGCAGAGATCCTTGATCGCTTACTGGAACTTACCTCTCCCAACCCTTCCAAGGACAAGAGACTCTAGGGAAGAAGAAGTGGAACAATGCTTGGAGCAACCCTTGTGAATCCCCTCACAAGCTCCCCCTCACAAGATCCTCTCTCACTCTCTCCCTCTCTCTCTCCCTCTCTCTGAATGCAAACTGGATGATTGAAAAATTGGCTTGATCATCCAAGACGATCTCACGATCGTCCTGGCCGATCAGTTCAATTTAGAGGAAAATCATCCAGAGCATCGCCCTGAATTTGTGCTGGCCGATATGTATCATCCAGAAGTAACTAAGGTTTTTGAATAGATCGTCCTGGCTGATCCTGCAATCGTCTAGGATGATGTGATCGTATCAATCATCCTTAATTACTTCCTTGATTTGTCTGATCAATTAAGGCATAATTGTGAATATTGTCCAGGCCGATCCAAGATCGTCCTGGCAGATTTCCAAAAATACAGAATACCTTAATTGTTTATGGCGGTAATTTCTTCCTGTTTTGATCTAATCGTCCTGGCCGATACACGTATCATACTGGCCAATTTGCTAATAACGGCTGCCTTAATTAAGAACCCCTAGTTAGAAGTTTTATTTTAAGCCGGATCGTCCAGGACGATGTAAATATCGTCCTGGACGATTTGAGTAAAAACAGAATTTCTAAGTCTCTCAAGTGTGTGTGTGTGTAGGGTTACTTAGCATTAGTCACACCAAAGATTACAATAGACTCAAGAGGGGAAAAATAAAATTACAGACTGACTCAACCCTAATCTACCCGATCTTGAGCTGGCTCCATTTTTTTGTCCGATCTTTGATTCCTAAAAAGTCAGTAGAAAAAAGTAGTTGTAGTGAAGCAAGATATGTTTGCTATCATCAAAATCATAATCTAAACGCATGTTTGTAACAATCTTCCCCTTTTTGATGATGGAAAACACAAGTAGGAAAATCTCAGTAAAAACAACAGTTCATTAAAATTTCAAAGTTACAAGCATCAACTTTTCCTACCACATCCTACTCCCCCTTTTGTCATCACAAAAAGAGGGTCCTAGACACACATAAAGAAAAAAAAAAAAACACAACAGAAACTAAAACAAACTACAAGGAAAACTAGAGAAAATAGAAAACAGAAAATAAAAACTAGAAAAATGAGGGATCATGATCATCAGATGGAGGTGGTGGAGGTGGCTACTGAAAGTAGCCAGCTAGCATAGTAAACGAAGCATTGAACCAAGCGATGTCTTGGTCATGCTTCTACTACTGGTGAGTAATGTAGCTATCAAAACGGGCTAAGTCATCTGTGCGGTGTTGCTCGTAGCGGGCCATGTCCTCAGAATGTTGCTACTCCTGTGCAGCAACGTAAGCGTCGAACCGGGTCTCCCATCGATCAAATCTTTCCACTAACTGGTCAAACTGAGAGTGCTAGCGAAGAGGAGTAGGATCAGGAATAGGAGCAGAAGCGGGAGCCTCCTCCTCCTCAGCCCCACGAGGTTCCTCATCCCCTGGGTGGAGACGAGTACTGTGAAGGGTATTGAAGGAACTGTTCGAGTATAAGAGAATTGGGAGGTTGGGAGGAGCAGGATATTGAAGTTGATATTTGGTTTCAAGGATGTAGGCTATGAGGTGTCCTAAAGCTAGATTGGGTTTCCTCTTATGACTTGGATCGCGAATTGTGGTTAAATGATCAATGTACTGAAAAATTAAGTCAGCAGAATTAAATTCTCTATGAGCCATGATGTAAAAAGTAGTCAGAGAAAGTAGAGGAGTGATATGGATTCTTTCCCCAACTTTTGGAATTATGGAGGTACGAAGGACATGTTGGATTGTCCTAGCATCTTTGACTAAAGAGCTAGTCTCTCCAACATGAAAAGGTGCATTGGTCCGGCGAAGGAAATGATTTGCCGTGGAATAATCAAAGTCAGGATCTGAGACGATTATATGCAGCTTATCCCCGATGGTGGATAGTTGCAAAAGTTCAACACAGTCCTGATATGTGATTTCGACCGGGCGTCGATTCACATAGGAGGTCAGGGCTATGAAAGTAGGGTTTATGCAAAGATTTGTGAAGAATTCATGAAGAAGCTCAGTATGAAAGGGGACAGCGAGAGAAAGAATGAAATAAAGGGAAGTGTGAGCAAAGAGATCCATTACCGGATTTAAAGGTGGACAGGATTGATGATTCTGGAGACAGTTATCCCATATTCCTTATATCGATGGTTAGCAGCTTTATCTTTTGCCTCCCTGAAACGAGAGTCAATCCTAGCCCTCGAAGAACTTCCAGAAGCTTGTCAGACTCGCTTCCCACCAGCCTTAGCAAGTAATTAGTAAGAAAACACAAGAGAGGAAGAGGTGTGAGGTAAAAACATGGTTGGAATGGCCTGAATTTAAAAAAAAATGGCCATATCGTCCAGGACGATCGCAGAATCATCCAGGACGATTTGGTTCAATTATTGCGTACAGGACGATTGGTCAAAAAGGTGGTCCGATCGGTCGGGCCGATCAGATATCAGCCAGGACAATTAGACACAGGCGATCATCCCGAGGAGTCAAGCCGGACGACCATTGAAAAAGTAGATCATCCGGGCCGATTAGGAGTATCGTCCAGGACGATGCACAATAATTGATCGTACCGGCTGAAGTTAAAATGTTTTTAATCTATGCCAAATGTATCGTCCAGGACGAATAGTGGATCGGCTAAGACTATTTTCCAATAATGGATCATCTGGGGCCAATTTTAAGGATTTAAACGTGCTAACACATGGATCATCCTTGATGATCTAGTGTATCGGCCAAGACAATGACCATAAATGCATCGGCCAGGACGAAAATTGTATCAGCCAAGACGATCAAAAGAGATGATAATTGAGTTCGATCATATCGTCCATGACGATACGGGATCGTCCGGGACGATGAGTTACAGAAAGCTCAGAAAAGGTTCAGCAGATAGAGTTTTGAAGAGAATTTGTCCTATCGTCCAGGACGATATAAGAATCAGCCAGGACAATATGACAAGAAATTTGAATCCAAGGAAAAGATGTTGATGATCAAAGCCCTCAAAAATGAATAACTTACAATACAAAGCTAGAAAAAAAAGGCTAAACAAAAAGAGAGAAGAAAAAAAAAATCGAAAGAAAGGAAAAATTTTCTTATTTTTTTTTAGCAAAGTATACATATGACAAATTTCTCAAAGAATTAAATTTTAGAGATTCAAAAGATCAATTAGTTAACAAGTCAAAATCTGAAAAAGGTCGAATATCCAATCTTGTTAATCCCTAGCTTGGACTTCTTTCAGGGAAATAATCGTCTTTTTAAAAATAAAAGGTCTAACTTAGAAAGATTTTACTGGGTAAAAAGAAGATCCAATTAAAACTTGGTCACAAAGAAAATATCTTATAAATAATATAACAAAGTAATTTATCTCAATCAAGGAATTTGAAATCAAGTCTTTGAAAGCATCAAATAACCAATGAGTTCTCTAAGTTTTAAAAGTTTTAAAAAGAGAGGATAGCTTGCCTTTAGTGGGCTCATTTTATGCCTCTTGTCACTTTGATTGGCTCTTTGAGCATCTTTTGATTTTTGATACACTTTTGTGTATATAGTTTTCTTTTCAATTTGGCGTCATTGGCCTCTTTCCTTTTTAATTCTTGCAAGCTAAAAACTCTTTAACAAATCCTTTAAAAAGACCCTTAGTTGTGAGTATATCCTCCAAATATTAGAGAATAGGAGCTCTCTCTCTAACATAGGGAAGAACATGCCACAAAATAAAATCATAATCATGTGATAAATGCAATGGCAAGATTTCAATTAACTTGAAAGATATATAAGAACTTTGAATATTATGCACAAGATAGATTATTGTAGCCAGATAAAAAGAATCTTTGTTTCAAAAAATAGTTTGTCAATATGAGATAGACTTTTGTCTAGAAAAGAAAATTATGTCACTAAAAGAGGTTAGAGGGAGGGAAACCATCAACGGTGTTTTCCCCTTTAACCATTTTAGATATGATAATCAATGGCTTTAAATCTTTAAAATCTAAAAGCTTAAAGAATAAACATATAGAAAACCAATGATAAAAGCAAAGTGAAAATACAATAATCTAAAACAACAAAAAGCTAGCACACAACAAAAAATAACACAAAACTAATTAAAAAGGTATTTCAAGAAATTATGAAGCAGCAAGTTTAAGAAATTTTGAGCTACGAGCCTCCATATGTCTAGTTATCCTATGCTCTCACGAGGTCTTTGGTGAGAGCACACCTGCAAAACTCAATAAAAACTAGTTTGGGTCCCTTCTTAGGAAAAGTAGAATATAATGCAGGTGTGGTATGCTGTGAATCATGTACCTTAGGTCTCCACACCTAATGTGTACTACGGTGAACAGTGCAAGTGTGTGAGATGTGTCCTAGTATGCCACATGAAAAACATCTAACTCCAGGAAAAGGTTTTCTTAAATGGTTTGAGTTACAATGCCTCTTCCTAGGTCTTGGCTTTTGATCAAGAGTAGGTGTCATCCAAGTTTTCTTAAGTGTATCCAATTCATTTTTAATCCTCAAATTCATATTTTTAGAACATCATTCTCAACCCTCAAGTTTTTCTCTTTCTCTTTAGATTTCTTGAAATCAGATTGAAGAGAGGTGTGTAAAACTTTTAATGCTTCATTCTCATCAATTAATTCCGAGTGCTTTTTGTTCAAATCATCAAATTCATCAAGAAGAGCCATGTGATTAGAATCAATCGTTGAATGATCTTTAAGAATAACTTCATACTCTTTTTGTAAATTTACAAGTTTCAATTTTAAGTTAGCATGGGTCTTCTTAAGTTTTTTGTATGATGCATGGATTTTCTCACAAATCTCAAACAATTCATCATAGGTTGGTTTACATACCTCTTCATCATCTCTTTGCTTAAGATTATCTTCCCCCATTAAGCACAGGTTTGTTGTCTCTTCCTCTGGTTCAGTCTTAGATGAATCAGTACCAGATTCTGCCCAGAATGCCTTTTGGAGTCTTTTCTTGTCCTTCCTGAACTTGGGTTTCTCCTCACCCTTTTCCTTTTCTTTGCTCGAGTGATCTTGAAGTGTAGGACAATCGGCTTTCTCATGTCCAAGCTTCCTGCATTCATAACAAACAACATCAGAAGATCATTTAGAGTATTTGTTATCCTTACCTTTTCTCCAATAATGCTTTTGCTTCTTCCTTAGAAAGTTTCTGAATTGCCTTGAGATGAAGGCAACTTCATCGCTCTCAGACTTGGAAGAATCGGAATCAGATTTATGTGCCTTCAGTGCCACCATTTTCTCTTTCTTTTTCTCACCTACATCAAGATTTCTTTGATTCACCCCTTGCTCGTAAGCAATGAGTGAGCCAAGTAAGTTATCAATCGAGTACATCTTCAAATCCTTAGATTCAGTTATAGTAACAATTTTTGCATCAAAAGAGGAAGGAAATCATCGTAAAATCTTGTTTACTTTTTCAAAATTCGAAAGCTCTCTTCCTAAGGCATACAAGGAAGTAACAATCTGTGTAAACCTAGTATACATGTCAGAAATAGATTCATGAGGTTTCATATAAAAAAATTCGTACTCATGCAAGAGAATATTCAAACGAAATTGTTTAACTTTATTAGTGCCTTAAAAAGTGATACATAATTTATCCCAAAGTTCTTTACCAGTTTTGTAAGTGGAAACACGTATGTAATCCTCAAACTTTAAAGCACAGAAAAAATAGTTCAGATATTTTTCATTCAGAGTAGCCAAATCCCTATCATCTAAAGTCCATTCAGTAAAAGGAAGTGGAACATTAATGCCATTATGTTTTCCAGTTGGAGGTGTGTAACCATCCTTAACAAGCATCCACATGCGATAGCCAGTTGATTGTAGAAAAGTAGACATGCGAGTTTTCAAAAAATTAAATGGGATATTATCAAAAAAAGGTGGTCGGGTAATAGAATACCCTTCCGGTGTATTACGATTCCCAAAGTTAGCCATGGATCAAAATTTAAAAAGTTTTCAAACTCAGTTTTTATGAATCCCGCTCTGATACCACTTGAAAGTTCATTAGGGATGTTAAGCCCTATGGAAATGGCCCAAGGCTAACCAAGAGGGGGGGGGGGGGTGAATTGGTATTTAAAAAAAATCTTTAGGCAAAGCACAAATATAAACCAAATCACCACAAAGAAATAACATGCGAAAGAAATAAATGCGGAAGCAGTAAAAATAAGAACACAAGGGTTTATAGTGGTTCGGTCAACTCGACCTACGTTCACTCCCCGGAGGCGCCCTCTGAGTATTGCACTACAATCGTGACTCTCCTTTAGCCCCTACAGCTAGGCGGAGAAGCCTTTACAAACACCTCTTTTAGCCACACCCGGCAAGGCAGAGAACCTTCCTCCTTTTATTTCCTCCTGAAGCAGGCAGAGAACCTTGATCGCTTGCTGGAACATACCTCTCCCAACCCTTCCAAGGACAAGAGACTCTAGGAAAGAAGAAGTGGAACAATGCTTGGAGCAATCCTTGTGAATCCCCTCATAAGCTCCCCCTCACAAGATCTTCTCTCTCTCCCTCCCTCTCTCTCTCTCTCTCTCTCTCTCTCTCTCTCTCTCTCTCTCTCTCTCTCTCTCTCTCTCTCTCCTTTAGGTTTTCTCAGGTCAAGATAGAAGCCAAGGATAATAAAAAATGTTGAACAAGAGCTCTTAAATACAAGAGCTTCAAAGGAGCTCATTAATTGTAAGTTGCCGATAATATCGTCCAGGATGATATGGACATCGTCCTGGCCGATCAGTATAAATTCCATGAGATCAAACAGAGTATCACCCTGAATGCAAATTGTACAATTAAAAAATTGGCTTGATTTTCTAGGCCGATCTCATGATCGTCCCGGCCGATCAGTTCAAATTAGAGGAAAATCATCCAGAGCATCGCACTAAATTTGTGCTGGCCGAAATGTATCGTCTAGAAGTAACTAAGGTTTTTGAATAGATCATCCTGGCTGATCCTGTGATCGTCCAGGACGATGTGATCATATTAATCATCCTTAATTACTTCCTTGATTTGTCTGATCAATTAAGGCATAATTGTGAATATCGTCCAGACCGATCCAAGATCGTCCTGGCCGATTTCCAAAAATACAGAATACCTTAATTGTTTATGGCGACAATTTCTTTTTGTTTTGATCCAATCATCCTGGCCGATACACGTATCGTCCAGGCTGATTTGCTAATGATGGCTGCCTTAATTAAGAACCCCTGATTAGAATTTATGTTTTAAGCCAGATCGTCCAAGATAATGTAAATATCATCCTGGCCGATTTGAGTAAAAATAGAATTTCTAAGTCTCTCAAGTGTGTGTGTGTGTAGGGTTACTTAGCATTAGTCACACCAAAGATTACAATAGACTCAAGAGGGGAAAAATAAAATTACAGACTGACTCAACCCTAATCTACCCCATCTTGAGCTGGCTCCATTTTTCTGTCCACTTTGATTCCTGAAAAGTCAGTAGAAAAAAGCAGTCGTAGTGAAGCAAGATATGTTTGTTATCATCAAAATCATAATCTAAAAGCTTGTTTGTAACAGAGATATTGTGAGAAAATTGAAGCCTAGAGAGAGAACATCCGGAATTCTAGAGAGAGAAAGTTCTCCGACAGGTTCAAATTTTATTTTGTGCTGGCTTTTCATGATCGGCAGAATTTATCGCCACATGATCGCCAGCATTTCTTTGCCGGTATCATGAATCCTCCGCATCCTGCTGGTACTCTACGTTCCAATGGTAGAGTATCGAATGGCATTGTGATTAGAGAAGGGGGAAGACCTTCGAGCCGTCAAATTCTTATTGAGGGTAAGGGGAAGAATGTTATGGTGGAGGATATGGCTATTAAGAAAAATATGGATATGATGAGAAATCCAGATTTGGCTGTTCTTGAATCTTTGGCTTTGATGATCTAACATTACAGGTGAATAATTTTTCTGGAGTTCTTGATGTGTAGAAGGGTCAAAATATTTCTAATGATCTCACGGCAGTGGAAGGTCAGAAGGTTGATGATAATTTGACTCACGTTGAGGATCCTGCTAAGGATTTTAAGAATATTGGTGTCTCGAAGCCCAATATGAATGATAAATCCTTACAAGAGGGTAATGGTGAGGTTGTTGAAGCATGGTCGAAGTCGAAACATATAAGAATATCATTTAACAGGGACCAAGCTGAATTTTCTATAGATGGGATTCTAGTCAGGCTAAATTTAAAAATGGAGGCAAAGAATTCACAAATCCTAAAAAATTGATTGTAATTAAGGTTTTGGGAAGCAATGTGCCGTTCTCTATTTACAGCATTGAATTGAGGAGACAGTGGAGCAAATACAATGGATTTCACTTGATGTCAATCGGTATGAACTAGATTTCGTGTTCCTTTAAATCGATTGAGGAAGTAGAAGAAATTCTAAATGGCCGGCCTTGGTACGTGAGCGGGTTCATTCATTGTCGGCATGGATAGATGGTCCCCTGCTTTTGATCCAAATTTGTTTAAGGGAATTTCTGCTCTCGTCTGGATCAGATTTTCGTGCTTGCCGCTGTATTGCTGGGATGAAGACAATATAACGAGAATTGATTCTTGCTTTGGATCTCCAATGTACTTAGATGGCAATACATTTCGTTGGGGTAAACGTGAGTTTGCTCGTGTTTGCGTAAGGATCGACTTGGAGAAAAAGCTACCGAAAGGTGTTTGGGTAGATGGCTCAGCTGGGAGATTCTTCCAACGAGTGGAGTTTGAGAAAATTAATCTTCTTTGCTATCAATGTGGTAGAGTGGGTCATGATATAAAGGTCTGTCCGAAGAATGTATCCCTTGGGATTCAAGACCAAACGTTAAGGAAGATGGATGCAATAAATGAGAAAAGTAAGAATGCTGTGGATGACAGTAAGCCTTCCATGATCAATTCTGAATATGGACCGTGGATACATGTTCATTTCAAAAATAGACATTTTAACAAAAATAATGTCACTGGTATGAAAGTTCGTTAGGGATGTTAAGCCCTAAAGAACTGGCCCAAGGTAACCAAGAGGGGGGGTAAATTGGTATTTTAAAATTTTCTTTTCACAAAGAATAGAAATCGCATAAACCAAAATCACACCACAAAAATAAATGCAGAAATTAAAGTGTGGAAGCAAGAAAACAAGAACACATAAATTTATAGTGGTTCGGTCAACTCGACCTACGTCCACTCCCCGGAGGCACCCTCCGAGTATTGCACTACAAACGTAGCTCTCCTTTAGCCCCCACAGCTAGGCGGAGAAGACTTTACAAAGCACCTCCTTTTTGACACCCCGGCAAGGCAGATAACCTATCTCCTTTTGCATCCCCCTGAAGCTGGCAGAGAACCACAACCAAAAGCTAACTCCTTACCTCTACCGACCCTTCCACGGATGAGAAACTCTAAACGAAGAAGAAGCAGAGCGATCCTTGAAGCAACCCTTGTGAATCCCCTCACAAGCTCCCCCTCACAAGATCCTCTTTCTCTCCCACTCTCTCTTTCTCTCTCAAGGCCTTCTCAGGTCAAGGCAGCAGCCAAATGTCTTACAAAACATTGAACAAGAGCTCTTAAATAGAAGAGCTTCAAAGGAGCTCATTAATTGCAAGTTGTTGACAATATTGTCCAGGCCGATATGGACATCGGCCTGGCCAATCAGTACAAATCTCAAAAGATCAGCCAAAGTATCGCCATGAATGCAAACTAGACGATTTGAAATTGGCCTGATTGTCCAGGCCAATCTCACGATCGTCCCGGCCGATCAGTTCAAATCAGAGGAAAATCGTTCAGAGCATCTCCCTGAATACGAGCTGGCCGATATATATCATCCTGAAGTAACTAAGATTTTTTTTAATAGATCATCCTGGCCGATCCTGAGATCGTCCAGGACGATATGATCGTATCAATCATCCTTAATTACGCCCTTAATTTCCTGATCAATTAAGGCATAATTTGAGAATATCGTCCAGGCCGATCAATGATCGTCCTGGACGATTATTTAAAAATACTGTATACCTTAATTATCTATGGAGACAATTTCTTTCTGTTTTGAGCTTATCGTCCTGACCGATACACATATCGTCCAGGCCGATATGTTAATGACGACTGCCTTAATTAAGAATCCTTATTTAGACTTTCTATTTTAAGGCTGATTGTCCAGGACGGTATCGTCCTGGCCGATATGAGTAAAAACAGAAATTCTAAGACTCTCAAGTGTGTGTGTGTAGGGTTACTTAGCATCAGTCTCTTTGACCATTACAAATAGACTCAAGAAGAAAAAAAACAAAAGTACAGACTGACTCAACCCTAAACCTATGCAATCATGAACTGGCTTTGTCTGTTCGTTCGATCTTTGATTCCTGAAAAGTTAGAAGCAACAAGTAGTCCAAGAGAAATAGTGTTTGTCAATCATCAAAACATAAGCCATGAAAATAGATTTTCAACAATCTCTCTCTTTTTGATGATGGCAAACACAAGTAGGAAGAACTAGAAAAAATAGTTCATTAGAATTTCAAAGTTACAAGCACATCAACTTTTCCTACCACAAACTATTCTCCCTTTTGACATCACAAAAAGAGGGTCCAGACAAAAGAAAAAGAAACACAACAGAAACTTAAACAGACTAAAAAGACAAACTACAGAGAAACAGGAAACAAATAACAGAAAATAGAAACTAGAAAAATGAGGGACCCTGATCATCAGATGGAGGTGGTGGAGGTGGCTGCTGAAAGTAGCTGGCAAGTGTGGTGAACTGAGCATTGAACCAGGCGATGTCCTGGTCATGCTGCTGCTGGTGGTGAGTAATGAAGCTATCAAATCGGGCTAAATCCTCAGTGCGGTGCTGCTCGTAGCTGGCAATATCCTCAGAGTGTTGCTGCTCGTGTGCAGCAACATAAGCGTCAAAGCGGGTCTCCCATCGATCAAACCTCTCTATCAACTGACCAACTGGTGAGTGCTAGTGTAGAGGAACAGGATCAGGAAAGGGGGCGGGAGCGAAAGCCTCCTCCTCCTCAGCCCCCCCGACCTTCCCCATCTCCTTGGTGGAGAAGAGTACTATGAAGGATAGTGAAGGAATTGTTTGAGTAGCAAGGAGGCTGAAGGTCGTGACGAGCAGGATATTGGAGATTGTATTTGGTTTCAAGATTTTAGGCTATGATGTGTCCTAAGGCTAGATTGGGTTTTCTCTTATGGCCTGGATCGCAAATAGTTGTTAGGTGATCGATGTAGTGAAAGAGTAGATCAGTGGCATTAAATTCTCTCCGGGCCATAATGAAAAAGGTGGTCAAGGAAAGTAGTGAAGTGATGTGGATTCAGTCCCCGACTTTTGGAATTATAGAGGTGCGAAGGACATGTTGGATTGTCCTAGCATCTTTGACTAAAGAGCTAGTCTCTCCAACATGAAAGGGTGTGTTGGTTTGGCGGAGGAAGTGGTTTGTTGTGGACCAATCAAAATTCGGATCAGTAACGATTATGTGCAGCTTATCCCCGGTGGTGGATAACTATAAAAGCTCCGCACAGCCTTGATATGTGATCTCGACTGGGCATCGATTCATATAGGAGGTAAGGGTTGTGAAGGTAGGGTTAATGCGAAGGTTTGCATAAAATTCTAGGAGGAGTTCGGAAGAAAAAGGGACGACGAGGGTGAGTATGAAACAAAGAGAGGTGTGGGCAAAAAGATCCATTATCGGATACGAGAGATATGTAGGATTGATTGTCTGGGAGAGGGTAATGCCACACTCTTTGTAGCGATAGTAGGCAGCCTGATCTTTTGCCTCCCTGAGTCGAGGGTCCAGAGTGGCCCTCGAGGAACTCCCAGAAGCCTATCGAACTCATTTCCCACCAGCCATAGCAAGGAGACACAAGAGGAGAAGGGATGAAGTGGAAAACCATGGCTGGATTGGCCAGAATTTAAAGAAACGGCCATATCATCCAGGCCGATCACAGAATCGTCCAGGCCGATATGGCTCAATAATTGCATACAGGTCGATTGGTCAAAAAGGCGGTCCGATCATCCAGGCCGATCAGATATCGGCCAGGATGATTAGACACAGACGATCGTCCCGAGGAGTCAGGCCGGATGACCGTTGAAAAAGCAGATCTTCCGGGCCGATTAGGTGTATCGTCCAGGGCGATGCATAATAATTGATCGTACCGGCCGAAGTTAAAATGTTTTAAATCTGTGCCACGTGTATCGTCCCGGACGAACAGTGGATCAGCCAGGACGATTGTCCAATAATGAATCATCCGGGGCCATTTTTAAAGATTCTAACGTGCTGACACGTGGATCGTCCAGTGTATCGGCCAGGACGATGACCATAAAATGCATCGGCCAGGACGGAATATGTTATCGGCCAGGACTATCATCAAGATTGCAACAGAGTTCGATCATATCGTCCAGGACGATATGGGATCGTCCAGGACGATGAGTTACAGCAAGCATAGAAAAGACCAGCAGATGGAATTTGAAGAGATTTTGTCCTATCGTCCAGGATGATAAAAGTATCGGCCAGGACGATGTGACTAGAAATTGAAACCAAGGAAAATATGGTGATGATCAAGGCCCTCAAAAATAAAACAAAATAAAAAGAGACAAAAACATAGTAAAAGAAAACAAAAACACAACGAAAATAAAAAAATGAATAATTTTGAATTTTAATTTTTCTATATTTTTTTGTTTTATGGAGGTATCATATGAGAAGTTCTCAAAAAATTAAACTTTAGAGTTCCACAAGATCAAGGAGTTTAGCCAATCCTAATCAGACAAATGTAAAATATCCGATTGTGTTAACCCTAGATCAGACGTTCTTTATGGTACAAATTTTCTTTTGTAAAAAAAAAATGCTTAGCTCAGAATAAACCTAATTGGGAGAAAAGAAGATTCAATCAAAACTTGTTTACAAAGAAAAAATCTCATAAATAATAAAACAAAGTAATTTTTCTCAATCATGGAGCTTGAAATCAAGTCTTTGAAAATCTCATATAACCCATAAGGCTTCTAAGTTTTAAAAGTTTTGAAAAGAGAGGATAGCTTACTTTTTAGTGGGCTTATTTTATGCCTCTTGTATCTTTGATTTGGCTCTTTGAGCATCTTGATTTTTGATACACATTTGTGTATATATTTTTCTTTTTCAATTTGGCGTCATTGGCCTCTTTCCTTTTTAATTCTTGCAAGCTAAAAGCTCTTTTGAGAACTCTTAAAAGAAGCTCAGTTGTGAGTATATCCTCCAAATATTAGAGAATAGGAGCTCTTTCTCTAATATAGGGAAGAATAACCCATAAAACAAAACTAAAGAATCATATGATCAGTGCAAGGGCAAGATCTCAAATAACTTAAAAGATATATAAGAACTTTGGATATTATGCATAAGATAGATTTTTTGTAGCAAGATAAAAAGAATCTTAGTTTCAAAAACCATTAGCTAAAGTGAGTTAGACTTTTGTTTTAGAGAAGAAAATCATACCACTAAACAAGGTCGGAAGGAGGGAAACCATCAACGGTGTTTTCCTCTTTAACCAATTTTAGAAAATCTAAACACTATCTTCAAAACTCCAAAATTTAAAATCTTGAAAAGATTGAACATATAGAAAATCAAATATAAAAGCAAAGAGAAAACAAAACAAATTAAAACAACAACAAAGCAAAAATAAAACACACTGAAACAAAACACATTTCAAGGAATTATTGAAGCAGCATGGTTAAGCATTTAAGAGCTACGAGCCTTCATATGTCCAGTTATCCTATGCTCCCACAAGATCTTTGGTGAGAGCACTCCTTCAAAAACTCAACAACAATCAGATTTAGGAACCCAAACAGGTTTAGGCCCCTTCTTAGGAAAAGTAGAATGCAATGCAGGTATGGTATGTTGTGAATCATGCATCTTAGGTCTCCACACCCAATGTGTACTACGATGAATGGTGCAAGTGTGTGAGATGTGTCCTAGCATACCACATGAAAAACATCTAAATCCAGGAAAAGGGTTTCTTAAATGGTTTGAGTTATAATGCCTCTTCCTAAGTTTTGGCTTAGGATCAAAAGTAGATGTCATCCAATTTTTCTTATATGTATCCAAATCATTTTGAATCCTCGAGTTAGTTCTTTTTAATGCATCATTATCAATCCTCAAATTTTTTTCAATCTCTTTAGATTTCTTAAGATCAGATTTAAGTGAGGTGTGTGAAACTTTTAATGCATTATGTTCATCAATTAATTCCAAATGTTTTTTTGTTTAGATCGTCAAATTCATCAAGAAGAGCCATGTGATTCGAATCTATCGTTGCATGATCTTTGAGAAAAACTTCATGCTCTTTTTATAAATTCGAAAGTTCTAATTTTAGGCTAGCATGAGTTTTCTTGAGTTTTTTGTATGATGCATGTATTTTCTCACAAATCTCAAATAATTCATCATAGGTTGGTTTACATACCTCTTTCTCATCACTTTGATCTTCTCCCATTAAACCCAAGTTTGTAGTCTCTTCCTCTGGTTCAGTCTCAGAGGAGTCAGTACCAGATTCCACCCAGAAAGCCTTTGGATTCTCTTCTTTTCCTTCTTGAACTTAGGTTTTTCCTCAATCTTTTCCTTGCTTGTGTTATCTTGAAGTGTCGGGAAATCATTTCTCACATGTCCTGGTTTCCTGCAATTATAGCAAATAATATCAGAAGATTCTTTAACATGTTTATGATCCTTACTTTTTCTCCAATTTTGATGATGCTTTTGTTTCTTCCTTAGAAAGCTTTTGAATTGCCTTGTGATGAAGGCAACTTCATCGCTTTCAGACCCGGAAGATTCAGAATTCGATTTGTGCGCCTTCAAAGCAACTGTTTTCTCCTACTTCTTCTCACCTATATCAAGATTTCTTTGATTCACCCCTTGCTCGTAAGCAATGAGTGAACCAAGTAAGTTATCAATAGAATAAGTGTTTAAATCTTCAGATTCAGTGATTGCAGTGATTTTAGCATCAAATGACGAAGGAAAACATCTCAAAATCTTGTTAACTTTTTCATAGTTTGAAAGTTCTTTTCCTAGTGCATGCTGTGAAGTAACTATCTGAGTAAATCTTGTGTACATGTTAGAAATCGATTCATAAGGTTTAATACGAAAAAGTTCGTAGTCATGCAAGAGAATGTTCAAACGGGATTGTTTAACCTCATTAGTACCTTCATAGGTGATGCACAATTTATCCCAAATCTCTTTACCCGCTTTGCAAGTGGAGACACGCATGTAATCCTCAGATTTTAAAGCACAGAAAAAGCAGTTCAAACATTTTGCATTCAATTGAGCTAAATCTCATTCATCGAAAGTCCATTCAGTAAAAGCAACTTCAGTTTTAACACCATCAATTTCATGAGAAGGTGGAGAATAACCTTCTTTGATAAGCATCCACATGCGATAATCAGTAGATTGTAAAAATGTTGACATGCGGGTTTCGAAAGATAAAAAGGTAGGTTATCGAACAGGGGAGGTCGGGTAATAGAATACCCTTCCGTAGTGTTACGATTCCCAAGGTTAGCCATGGATCAAATTCAAAAAGTTTTCAAACTTAAATTTTCGAATCCCGCTCTAATACCACTTGAAAGTTCGTTAGGGATGTTAAGCCCTATAGAACTGGCCCAAGCTAACCAAGAGGGGGGGTGAATTGGTATTTTAAAATTTTCTTTTCACAAAGAATAGAAATCGCATAAACCAAAATCACACCATAAAAATAAATGCGGAAATTAAAGTGCGGAAGCAAGAAAATAAGAACACAGAAATTTATAGTTGTTTGGTCAACTCGACCTACGTCCACTCCCCGGAGGTGCCCTCCGAGTATTGCACTACAAACGTGACTCTCTTTTATCCCCCACAGCTTGCCACCCCGGTAAGGCAGAGAACCTATCTCCTTTTGCTTCTTCCTGAAGCTGGCAAAGAACCACAACCAAAAGCTAACTCCTTACCTCTACCGACCCTTCCACGGACGAGAAACTCTAGACGAAGAAGAAGCAGAGCGATCATTGAAGCAACCCTTGTGTATCCCCTCACAAGCTCCCCATCACAAGATCCTCTCTCTCTCCCACTCTCTCTTTCTCTCCTCAAGGCCTTCTCAGGTCAAGGCAGCAGCCAAAGATCTTACAAAATGTTGAACAAGAGCTCTTAAATAGAAGAGCTTCAAAGGAACTCATTAATTGCAAGTTGCCGACAATATCGTCCAGGCCGATATGGACATCGTCCTGGCCGATCAGTATAAATCTCAGAAGATCAACCAGAGCATCACCCTGAATACAAACTGGATGATTTGAAATTAGCCTGATCGTTCAGGCCGATCTCACGATCGTCCCGGCCGATCTCACGATCGTCCCGGCCGATCTCACGATCGTCCCGGCCGATCAGTTCAAATCAGAGGAAAATCATCCAGAGCATCGCCCTGAATACGAGCTGGCCGATATATATCTTCCTGAAGTAACTAAGATTTTTTTGAATAGATTGTCCTGGCTGATCCTGAGATCGTCCAGGATGATATGATCATATCAATCATCCTTATTTACTCCCTTGATTTTCTGATCAATTAAGGCATAATTCGAGAATATCATCCAGGTCGATCAATGATCGTCCTGACTGATTATTTAAAAATATAGTATACCTTAATTGTCTATGGCGGCAACTTCTTTCTGTTTTGAGCTTATCGTCCTGTCCGATACACGTATCGTCCAGGCCGATATGTTAATGAAGTCTGCCTTAATTAAGAATCCTTATTTAGACTTTCTATTTTAAGCCTGATCGTCCAGGACGATGTAAATATTGTCCTGACCGATATGAGTAAAAACAAAAATTCTAAGACTCTCAAGTGTGTGTGTGTAGGGTTACTTAGCATCAGTCTCTTTGACCATTACAAATAGACTCAAGAAGAGAAAAAACAAAAGTATAGGCTGACGTAACCCTAAACCTATGCAATCCTGAACTAGCTTCGTCTGTTCGTCCGATCTTCGATTACTGAAAAGTTAGAAGCAACAAGCAATCCAAGAGAAATAGTGTTTGTCAATCATCAGAACATAAGCCATGAAAATAGATTTGCAACATGGTAGAGGAGGGATTGACAATGGGGTTAATATCGACTACAGGGGAAATAACAGGCAAAGGGCTACTGTGCAGGAGGATATTCAGTTGATGGAGGTGGCAGATGCTGTTGTAGGAAAGTCTATTCTGGATCCAGGAAACGGCTCAGGTATTGAGAAGACTACTGGTGTTAAGGTGCCAGAAATTTAGTTAATTAACAAGGTTGCTGCATTAACTGTTGGTAATGAAGAAGAAGATATTGATGAGCATGAAGGAATTGACAAATCATTAGACAAGGGTATGGACATAGCTGATCCAGAGGTCAGTAATATTGTTTTGGATTCTCAAAGTGGTGCTGCCAAGGTCAAATTAGCCAAAGAGGTGAGATCATTGGGGCCAGTTGAACCAGATTATAAGAAAAAGAAGAGGGATGGAAGATTGAAGTCCATCAATGGGGAGAGATCCCCTTCACTTGTTTAAATGTCATCAATCTTATTTTGGAATTATAGGGGGGCAAGGAAGAAAGAGGCTTCCCTGTATTTAAGGGAAATTGTTAGAGACCAAGATGTGTTTTTTGTTGGGCTCATGGAGACCAAGCTTTCTAGCATTGAAAGAAGGGAGATTGACTGTCTTATTGGGGTTGATTGGAATTATTTGCATTACCTTGCAGTGGGTACCTCAGGAAATATTTTGGTGTTATGGAATAGAAATTTGGTTTCATTTGATGTGAAGGAGACTTCTTCTCAAACTATTGTTGGGGATCTTTCGGTTCCCATCTTGGGAACGTGGAAAGTTGCTACTATATATGGGAGTAGGTGTTGTAAGGAGAGGGGAAGTCTTTGGAATTAACTTGAGAAATGTATGGAGGATTCAATTCCTTCAATCATTGGAGGGGACTTTAATTGTATTTTAAACAAGGAGGAGAAGAGAGGAGGTAAGAGGTTCTTGTTCTCAAAAGGACCTAGGGAGATGAAAGGCTTTATGATGAATTCAGATTTTCATGACATTGGAAGCATTGGTCCAAGGTTTACTTGGAGTAACAACAAAGAGGGAGCCTCTCGAATTTGGGAGAGGTTAGACAGATGTTTGTTGAATTCAGTTGCTACTTAGAAGCTCCCTTTAGCTACTATTAGACATATTGCAAGAGTGGCCTCTAACCATAGTCCAATTGTTCTTAAATTGGATGTTGGGGTGCAGTTTAAGTCAAAGGCTATCAAGTTTGAGGATACTTGGAGGTCTTACCCGGCAGCTAAGAGATGGACTTTAATGATGAGTTTATGATCTTGCAAAGGAAGCTTAGCCGAACCTTAAGAGCACTATTTTTTTGGAATAAAAATAAGTGTAAAGACTTGAATAGGTTGAAGGAAAAGCTGAAAGAGGAAATCCTTGAAGTTCAAAATAAGGAGGCTTTGGGTGATAATTGGTCAGCTGATGACCTCTTATTACTTAGGACCAAAGTGCATGAACTTAATGTCACTTTAAGAAGACTTTCTACTTGGTGGAATCAAAGGGCAAAAGCAAGATGGCATGAAGAAGAAGATACAAATTCTAAGCTTTTCCATAACTTTGCTACGGCTAGAAGAAATGGAAACCGTGTCAACCAAATTAAAGATGAGTTTAATAACTTGCATGATGAAGATGATCAAATTGAGAAGGTCTTCATTCATTTTTTTTAAGATGAAATGGCCAGAACACAGGAATTGTTAATTGACAAGCTGGCCGGTGGCTTCAAAAAATCAAAAGGTTTCAGCTGAGGATGCAGAGTTGCTTAATGCTGAATTTTCGGTGAATGAGCTGCAGTTTTTGGTCTTCCAGCAAGGGAACAATAAATCACTAGGTATGGATGGTGTTACTTCTTCTTTTTACAAACGTTATTGGAGTATTGTATGGTAGACTTTGTGGAATGTTGTCAACTGTTTTTTCAAATCCAGCCATATGAATAAGGAGTGGAAGGATATGTTGATTGTCTTGATTTCTAAAGTTAAGAACCCTTTGATTCCGGCTAATTACAGGCCTATTAGCCTTTGCCAAATTAACTATAAGATTGTAGCTACCATGTTAGTTAACAGATTGAAGAAGGGTATTTCCAAGATGATTTCTGAAGAGAAAATGGCCTTCATTCCTGGAAGATCTATTTCAGAGCATTATCTTTTGGCTCAGGAAATCTTTCACAAGTTTAAGATCTCTAAAAATAAGAAGGGATTGATGGATATAAAATTGGATATGGAGCAAGCATATGATAGCATGGGGTGGACTACTGTTCGTCAAATTCTTAAGTGGTATGGTTTTCCTACTAATTTCTCTAACCTTCTCTTGGAATGTGTTGTAGATGTGAGGTTTTCCATTATCATTAATGGAAAGAATTCCAAGGGGATTAATGCTCATAGTGGATTCCATCAAGGGTGTCCACTCTCACCCTACCTCTTCATACTGTGTTCTCAACTTTTGTCCAATTCAATTGAGCAAAGGGGATAGTCTCTTGGCATTCATATTTCTTCTAGAGGCCCAAAGATCACACATCTCCTGTATGCAGACGATGTGTTAATCTTTTCCCATGCCTCCATTTCCTTAGCTAATGCATTGAAGACTATTGTGGAAGATTTCTGTAAGTGGACAGGACAAAGGGTCAATTTCAGCAAATCAAAAATTATTTTTGGCAAGATGGTTAGGTACCTAATGAAGAAGAAGATTGCTAGAGCCTTGGCTTCAAAGTGTTCAAAGAAATGAACTACTTGGGGGTGAAGATCTCTTTTAGGAGACTCAGGATGGTTGATTTTCAAGAGCTTCTTAGTAATGTTATGGATAGACTCAATGCTTGGGGTAAGAAGTCTCTATCAATGGGAGGTAAGCTCACTCTCATTGAAAGATCTTTGCTTTCTATGCCAAATTTCTTAATCACTCATTCTTTGGTTCCCAAGAGGGTGTTATATAAGTTGGAAAAATTGTGTAGAAATTTCATTTGGCATAAAACTGATGGAACTAATGGGATGCATTATGTTGCTTAGGGAGAGGTTTGCAAACCGAGGAGTTTGGGAGGGCTGGGTTTGCATTCTCCTTTGCTCAGAGTTGGATATCTAAGATCTAGTTTGGCTTGGAATTTTATGCAAAAGCTGGATTCATTATTTCATAGAACAATGAAGTTTAAATATGGTAGGGATGTTATGAATGGAGCCCATAAGAAGATTACTTCTAGTGCTTGGCTAATTTTGTTGGATGGTGGTAGACATTTGAAAAATGTAGTTAAATGGAGAGTGGGCAAGGGTAACAGAATTAGTGTATTAAATGATGCATGGTTGCTTGATAAATGCATCAACCGGTGGCCAACATTTATTGACTGTGAATTGCTGGATGGGGTCTATGTATAACTGCTTACTTTGAGTAATGGTGAATGGAATTTTACAATGTTACAGAGGGCCTTTCATCCTAATTTAATCTTACTGATTAGTCAAATTTGTATTGATTATGAGGAGGAGGATCAGGTGGAGCTGCTGAACTTATGCTCGGGGAAGACAGTATCTGCTCTGGTTTATGAGCATTTGATGTTTAACAATTATACTTTGGAGGAGAATGGTTACTTCAAGTGGGTGCAGAAACTCAAACTTAACAAGAAGGTGAAAATTTTTTGGTGGAGGCTCGGCAAAGGAGCAATTCCAACCAATTTGTTCCTTAAAAACCGCAGGTTGTCTGAGAATGCACTATGTGCTAGAGGTTGCCAATCTAATGATACATATGAACATATCATGGTTCATTGCAAATATATGGTTTAATTTATTGAGAAGATGCTTTGATGGGGTATTCATGTACCTGTTCTTAATACTTTGGATAGCTGTTTACAGGAGTTGAAGAACTTAGCAGACCGAAGTTCTGGAATTGCTAGAATTTACTGCACTATAGTTTACCTCTCATGGAGAAATCAGAATGATGTCAAGCATGGTAAAGTTGCTTTGCCGTGCTCTATGGTTTCTTCTAATGCTTTATTCTTAGCCATTTCAAAATCTAATCCATATCTTACTAGTTGGGGCACTAATCTCCTTAGGGAGTCTCAAAATACTTGGTGCCCTCCACCGAAAAGATTGGATTAAGATTAATGTGGATGCTTCATTGCTTAGTTCCAATCTTGCTGGAATTGGTGGCATTTTTAGAGACTACAAAGGCAGGTTTATCAGTGCTTTTGGGAAGAAGAAAGTACATTGGGATATAGATCAACTTGAGCTAGAAGCTGTTTTCACGGTGAGGGAATTTCTTAGAAGTTGGATGTTGGCATGCAAAGGATTAATTGTAGCAAGTGATAATACCAACATTATCAAATTCATTTAAGACTCTTTAAAGACGAATAAATGGCATGTGGATAGGTGGCTGGCAAAGGATTTATGCTTCTTAAATGATTTTAATAAAGTTGTTTTCCATCATGCCTATAGAAGTTGTAATAAAGTAGCTAATTGTTGTGCTACTATGGCATTGGAAACTAGTTTCTTTTATGATAGTTTTTCTTTTGAGAACATTCCTTCTTTGTTGTTGAACTTAATCAAGGAGGAATGTGATCCTTTTATTACTTGTACTTAGTTCTTTGTTCTTAATGCAATTTGATGCAATTCTTAAAAAAAAAAGATTAAGCTCTTAATATAAATACTCTTTTAGAGTCCTTCGATAGGATCTGAAGGACTTCTCAAGATTTCTTTTATCTCTAATTATAAGGAGTAGTATCATGAGTAGAGCAATGCTGGGAGATCTAAGAGGGTATATAGAGGGAGTTCTTAGATAAAATCATTCTATTGTGACTTAGAGAATGTGGGAGATATTAGAGAGATTATGAGGGATGTCTTGGAATGGTACCCAAGGGATTGTGGTGCATAAATAATATTCTTCCCACTCGATGACCATCTTTCCTCTATTTTGGTAGAGTGAGGTCTCTTGGGTATAAGAGCTCTATAATGTCTTTGAAGAAGGCTCTTGTTCTAATCTAAAGGTTAGTGGTGAGGCATCTCTATTATGTTGGGTTTAAAAAGGAGGGATACTTCTCAAGATATAGAAGTCATTGCAAATAAGTTTTATGAGCCCACAAGAATTTTTGTTTTAATGTTTCTTTATTCAAATATGCATAGCATAACATATATTACCTCAAAAGACAAATTCATGCTCAAGTATAAATTCAAAAATAGAAATATGTTTTATTCCCATATTCAAATACAACATAAGGAATGTTAAATTCATCTTGAAAGATAAAAAAAATGTTTACCTATCATTTTAAATGTGAAACTAACTAATGTTTAAAGTAAAGTATGCGTTCACAGGACTCTTTCCTTACCTTAGAGAACTATGATAGGATTTATTTTTATTGGGTTTTAAAATCCCTTTAAAGAAAGTCTCTATATTTAATTGCATCTCAAGAAAATTATTGAGATAACTCTTGATTAAAGAGAATAAAAGACTTTTTAAATTTATAAAGATTTAAAAAAGGCTGGAGTTTAAAAGAACTAAAGAAAAGAGTTGGACTTTACATTATTGGATAAACCTCTAGGGGATAGGAGAAACTAAGGGGTGTATAATGTAGACTTACATCTACCTAGAGTGAATTGCTAGCTAGCATCCTAAGTGCCAACCAATGCCTTATGAATGTAAGCAAAGATGACTCTATACCTTATTAATCATGGGGATTTAAATAAAAAATAAGCATTATTCCTTTATAATATAAGTACAACACAAGGTCGACTATAAAGTAAAGGTGATCAGGCATAACATAATAAACTTAGATTTTTATTATTATATAATGTAAGTTTAAAAATAATTGCCTAATAAACCTTTTGGCTCTCACAATAGGAAAATCATTACCGTCGAATCATTTTTCACCAGAAATTCATCAAAAAAGGGAAATTCAGGCAGATTTCTGATGTTACTGGTGGATTTTGTATGTCGGTAATAGAGCATTTTCTTGTGATGTCTTGGATCTTTTATAATATTCCAAAATATAATGATCTTTAAATGAAGAAGAAAATTTTCCTTTTGTAACTTTTAAATGGATATAAGAAATCATCTTTAAATCTTTTTACAACTCTTTATAATTTAAAACTCAATTTATCTCTACCAAAAGTCTACAATTTTACATTTACATCTGTACTTAGGTACATTTAATTGCTACATAAAACTAAAGTACAATATATAAAGAATATAAAAGTGTAATGCATGTTTATAAAGTATAACACCTCCTAAGAGCATAATACGATATATAGAGTCTAAGGTGCACCAATTGGAATAACAAACATGACATACAGGGCATAAACACACTAAATATGAGTATCCTCTAGGCAGGGTACTCCAAATAATCCAAAATAACTGACTAACCTAGCCTAACCTAGAGTTTGTTGCCTTAACAAACCATATAGAGTATGTATAACATGTAGTGTAGTTTGGATATGCTCAATGTTTTTTTGCTTAAAATTATCTACTATTATATTTTAATTTGCTTAAGGTCAAAATGGTTTTATTTTATTTAAGTTTTAATATTTTTAAAATTTATGATTTATTTAAAGAATATATTTTAAGGGTTTCAATTGTTTATTTTATGTTTTAAAGAACATAATGTTCAATAATTTTTAAATGCAAGTAGTTATTGATTAGCAACTCTTAGTTATATATTTATAATGCATTTGATTTCCTCAAAAGGATCAAATCCAATATATAAAGTTCTTTATTTGAAATAGGTTTTAAAGAATCTGGTTAATTAATCATTTCAAACACTTGAGGCTCTTCATTGAAAGATTGTAGGCTCATAATTGTAATAGATTTTATTCTCCTTGAATGATCAAATCTAATTGTATAGGTAGAGCTCTCAACTCATGTACTCATAAAGTTGGGCCTCTAAGAGCTAAGCTTTCTTGGAAGTAATCTTAGAGAAGGATACCTTTCTTCACAAGGTAATGTTTCATAGATACAATTGTCTGGTAATGGATGAACCAATGAGCAAGGGTGGATCAAATGCTTGAAAAATAATTTCTGATGGTGGAAAATATTTAAAGCCTATTAATAAATGGATCATAGCTAATGGTGAATCCATTCAAGTATTCAAGGACACTTGGATTTTGGATAAATGTTTAAATAGATGACCAACCTTTGTTGTTGCTCATGATGACAGCAACCTCTAGGTGAATTGCTTCATTTCAGATGGAGCTTGGAATGTGAATGAACTCAAGACATATATGGGAAGAGAAATCATAAAACTAATATATCAGCTTCAAATTTCACCTGATCTGGGTGAAGATAAGATGGAGTTATTATATCACTTATCTGGTAAGACAATCTCTACTCTTGTATATGACGGTTCGGTAAAAAACTACTCTCCTACCATTTTTTGGAATTGGATCAAAATGGCAAAGTTGAACCCATTGGTGGAGAATTTCTGGTGGAGGATTTTTAATAATGCCATTCCAACTTATCACTTCTTATCTTATAGAAGATTGCAAAGAGAAATTGGGTGCTCGAGAGGTTGTAGAGAAGTTGAAGATATTGAACATGTCGTAATAAAGTGTGAAAAACTGTTGGCTAGAGTTCAAAAATTGAATGGATGGGGATTTCATATTACAACCTTTCAATCATTTGAGGATTACTGCAAGTGGATGTCTAATCAGAGATCATTCTTAAAAAAATTGTATTGCAATGTGATCTTTTCTCTTGGAAATCAAGGAATAAACTGATTCACAAAGAAAATGATGATAGTTATTTAGTTATTGCTTCTAATGCATTGAGCTATGCCTCCTTCTTTACTGATGTGATTGGTATAAATTCGGGTATATGGGGTGCTAACCAATGTTCTAGGTTGTCTAATTTGCATTGGCACCCCCTCCTCCCAATTGGATAAAAGTTAATGTTGATGCGACGTTGCTACCATCTTATAAAGATGGAGTTGGTGGAGTTTACTATGATTAAAATGGAAGGTTTCTTTTAGCTTTTGTTATGCTTGTGTTCATTGGGATATTTCTAGATTGGAGCTTATAGCTACACAATCTATCAAAGGAGTAATCAAAGAATGGATGTACAACTACAAGGGGATTATTATTGAAGGAGGAGAGAATGCTAACATCATCAAATTTCTTCAAAGTTCAAATACAAACAGTGATCCAAATTTGGAAACTTTTAAGTATATCAATAATTTCAATCATGCAATTTTTAGTTGTATAGATAGAAAATGTTATAAGTTAGCAGATTTATGTGCTAACTATGCTTTGATGAGTTCTTTTATTTGGGATGACATTAGCATGAATAAGATTCCCCCTTCTTTCTTAGCTGTGTTAAAGGAAGAATCAGTTGTTTGATTGGTTGTAGCTTGTATTTGCTTCTTCTTTTTATTATTGCAATAGTTGCATTTTCTTCAAAAAAAAAAAAAAAAGAAAAAAAAAAGAATGATCAAATCTAATGCATAGAGTCCTTTATTTTATTTAAGTTATCATCTTTAATTTCATTTATTTTATTTATATTTTTTTTATTCATATCATTGATATATATATATATATATATATTATTTAAAATTTAATTGATTTGTTTGTCTATTTTTATTTTTTTTTATTTCTTATTAAATTAGTTGACCAAACTTTTAACTTTTATTTTTTTTTTAAATTTTCTAGACATTTCTAATTTTTAATTATCCGGATTTAATTTAGAGTTAAACACAATTTATTTTATATTTTTAGGATTTTTATTTGTTTATTTATAATTTTTATGAAACCATGAATATTAATTGAATTAATAATTCAAGTAATTAGGTGACTTTAAATTTTTTAACCCAATGAATTCCAAACCACTTAAAATTATCACTAAAGGTCATGAGTGATCTCTAAGAATGATTATAAGAGTTTGAGACTATTTAGAAATTTATTTGTATTTAAATTTTTATTTATTTATTTAGTTATCTTTAAAAATTTTAGTATTTGTTATTTTTAAACTTTATGATGGAGTTTTTATTTTTCATTGAAAGTATATTGAATTTATGATTTATTTTATTTTAATTTATGTTTTTCTAATTTATTTTGGATTTATTATGATTTACTAAAAATCCTTTTTTTAGTGAAAACCAATTGATGGACTTACATGCTAATATAAAAAAGATTACAAAGTCGTTAAGGTGAAAATTTAGCTCTCTACTTCTTCGAAGATCTACAAAAAAAGCCAAAATAAAACTTATGAGCCTAAGGTCCCTTCTAAGCATAGTATAAAAAAACCTAATAACTTGCTAGGTCGGCTAGGAGACAACACCCAAAAATGAAAGATCTAATGGTAAGAAATTAGCCCAATCTTTCTTCCAAAAAAAAAAAAAAAACCTTGCATAAGAATGAACAAAAGCTGGGATGATAAAGCATAGAATAAAAATTAAATTGAACAAGACGACAATTAAATGCATACCAACCTGCACACAAGAGGATAAAGGGACCCATGTACATCTATTTGTTCCCCAATGAAAGTTCGTTCGGGATGTTAAACCCTATGAACTTAGTCCCAAGCTAACCAAGAGGGGGGGTGAATTGGTATTTAAAAAAAAACTTTTAAGACAAAGAAATAAAATCACAAACCAAATCACACCACAAGAAATTAATGCAGAATTAAAAAGTGCGGAAGCAAAAATAAGAACACAAGATTTATAGTGGTTCGGTCGATTCGACCTATGTCCACTCCTTGGAGGCACCCTCCAAGTATTGTACTACAAAACGTGACTCTCTTTTAGCCCCCACAGCTAGGCGGAGAAGCCCTTAAAAAAACCTCCTTTTGCTTCCTCCTGAAGCAGGCAGAGAACCACAACCAAAAGCAAACTCCTTACCTCTACCAACCCTTACACGGACGAGAAACTCCAGACGAAAGACAAGCAGAGCGATCCTTGAAGCAACCCTAGTGAATCCCCCTCACAAGCTCCCCCTCACAAGATCCTCTCTCTCTCCCTCTCTCTCTTTCTCTCCTCAAGGTCTTCTCAGGTCAAGGCAGCAGTCAAAGGTCTTCTAAAATGTTTTGACAAGAGCTCTTAAATAGAAGAGCTCTCAAGGAGCTCATTAATTGCAAGTAGCCGACTTTATTGTCCCGGCCGATATGTACATCGGCCTGGCCGATCAGTACAAATCAAAGAAGATCGGCCAGAGCATCGCCCTGGGAACAGTTCTGGATGATTGAAATTTGGCTTGATCGTCTAGGCCGATCATACGATCGTCCTGGCCTATTAGTTCAAATCAGAGGCAAATCGTCCTGAGCATCGTCCTGTTTATGACCTGGCCGATATTTATCATCCTGAAGCAACTTAAGGATTTTGAATGTATCATCCTGGCCGATCCTGCGATCGTCCAGAATGATATGATCGTATCAATCATCCTTAATTACTCCATTGATTTCCTGATCAATTAAGGCATAATTTGGTAATTTCGTCCAGGCCGATATGGGTATCGTCCTGGCCGATAATTTAAAAATATAGTATACCTTAACTGTCTAAGGCGGCTACTTCTTTCTGTTTTGAGCTTATCGTTCTGGCCGATACACGTATCGTTCAGGCCGATATGTTAATGTCGGCTGGCTTAATTAAGAATCCTTAATTAGACTTTCTATTTTAAGCTGATCGTCCAGGACGATATAAATATCGGCCTGCAAAAACAGAAATTCTAAGTCTCTCAAGTGTGTGTGTGTGTAGGGTTACTTAGCATCAGTCTCTTTGACCATTTACAAGTAGACTCAAAAAGAGAAAAACAAAAGTACAGACTGACTCAACCCTAAACCTATGCAATTCTGAACTTGGCTTCTTCATGATCGTCCGGTCTTCGATTCCTGAAAAGTTAGAAGAAACAAGTAGTCTAAGAGAAGTAGTGTTTGTCAATCATCAAAACATAAGCCATGAAAAAAATTGATTTGCAACAATCTCCCCCTTTTTGATGATGGCAAACACAAGCAGGAAAATTTTCATTAAAACATCAAGGTTACAAACCCAAGACCAAACAGCTTTTTCCTACACCCTACTCCCCCTTTTGTCATCACAAAAAGAGGGTTCAGAAACAAAAGAAAAACATCACAAAAGACCAAGAAGCAAACTACAAAAAGAAAGGAAACAAAACAACACAAAGTACAGACTAAAACAACGAGGGATCCAGATCATCAGATGGAGGTGGTGGAGGTGGCTGCTGAAAGTAGGTGGCAAGTGTGGTGAACTGAGTATTGAACCAGGTGATGTCCTGGTCATGCTCCTGCTGCTGCTGAGTAACGAAACTGTCAAATTGGGCTAAATCCTCAATGCGGTACTGCTCGTAGCGGGTAATATCCTCAAAGAGTTGCTGCTCCTGTGCAGCCACGTAGGCGTCAAACCGAGTCTCCCAACGATCAAACCTCTCAATCAACTGGTCAACCGGTGAGTGCTGGTGGAGAGGGACAGGATCAGGAACGGGAGTGGGAACGGGAGCCTCCTCCTCTCTAGCCCCCCGACCTTCCCCATCTCCTGGGTGGAGACGAGTACTATGAAGAGCAGTGAAGGAATTGTTTGAGTAGTAGGTAGGGTGAAGGTCAGTACGATTAGGGTATTGGAGATTGTATTTGGTTTCAAGGATATAGGCTATCATGTGTCCTAAGGCTAGATTGGGCTTTCTCTTATGGCCTAGGTCGCTAATTGTGGTTAGGCAATCGATGTAGCGAAAGAGTTGATCAGCGGCATTGAATTCTCTTTGGGCCATAATGTAGAAAGTAGTGAGGGACAGTAGAGGGGTGATGTGAACTCGGTCCCTGGCTTTTGGGATAATGGAGGTGCGAAGGACATGTTGGATTGTCCTAGCATCTTTGACCAAAGAGCTAGTCTCTCCAACATGGAAAGGTGTATTGGTCTGACGAAGGAAGTGATTCGCCGTGGATCAGTCAAAATCAGGATCAGAGGCTATTCGGTGCAGCTTATCCCCAGTGGTGGATAGCTGTAAAAGATCAACACAATCCTGATATGTGATTTCGACAGGGCGTCGATTCACATAGGAGGTCATGACTGTGAAGGTGTGGTTAATGTGCAGGCAAGCATAAAATTCAGTGAGGAGTTCGGAAGAGAAAGGGACGGCGAGAGTGAGTATAAAACAAAGAGAGGTGTGGGAAAAAAGGTCCATTATCGGGTATGAGAGATGTGTAGGATTAATTATCCGGGAAAGGGTGATGCCACTCTCCTTGTAGCGACGATAGGCAGCCTGATCTTCTGCCTCCCTGAATCGAGGATCCAAAGTCGACCTCGAAGAACTCCCAGACGCCTGGCGAACACGCTTCCCACTAGCCATAGGAGAGAGGTAGCAAGAAAATACACAAGAGATGAAGGTAAAGGGTGAGAAAGCATGGCTGGAATTGGCCTGAATTTAAAGAAACGGCCATATCGTCCAGGCCGATCGCCGAATCGTCCAGGCCGATATGGTTCAATAATTACGTACAAGCCGATTGGTCAAAAAAGCGGTCCGATCGTCCGTGCCGATCAGATATCGGATAGGCCGATTAGACATAGGCGATCGGCCCGAGGAGTCAGGCCGAACGACCGTTGAAAAAGCAGATCGTCCGGGCCGATTAGGTGTATCGTCCAGGACGATGCACAATAATTGATCGTACCGGCTGAAGTTAGAACGTTTAAAATGCTTGCCACGTGTATCATCCACGACGAATAGTGGATCGGCCCGGACGATTGTCCAATAATGGATCGTCCGGGGCCAAATTTAAAGATCAAAATGTGCTGACACGTGGATCGTCCAGGACGATCCAGTGTATCGGCCAGGACGATGTACATAAAATGCATCGGCCAGACGAAATTTTCTATCGGCCAGGACTATCACCAGAGTTCGATCAAATCATCCAGGTTGATATATTATCGTCCGGGATGATGAGTTACATCAAGCACAGAAGAGTTCAGCAGATGGATTTTCAAGGTGAATTGTCGTATCGTCCAGGACGATAAAACTATCGGCCAGGATGATGTGACTAGGAATTGATTTCAAAGAAAAGATGGTGATGATCAAGACCCTCAAAAATAAAGCAGAAGAAACAACAGTCAAAACACAACAAAAGAAAAGAAAAACAAAAAATACGAAGAAAACAAATAAACAAAAATAAAAGCAAATATTTTTGGATTTTAATTTTTCTAATTTTTTTTTTTGTTTTATGGGGGCATCAAATGAGAATTCTTTCCAAAAAATTATCTTTTAAAGTTTCAAGAGATCAAGAAGTTTAACAGATCCCAATCAGAAGAAGGTAGAACATCTGATTCTGTTAACCCTAGATCGGACATCCTTCAGGGTACAAAAATTCTTTTGAAAAACAAAGATCCAACTCAGAATAACTAAATAGGATAATAAGATCCATTCAAGACTTGTTTACAAAGAAAATATCTCATATTTAATAACCCAAAGTAATTTTTCTCAGTCATGAAAATTGAAATCAAGTCTTTGAAAAACATCACATAATCAATGAGTTTTCTAAGTTTTAAGAGTTTTACAAAAGAGAGGATAGCTTGCATTTAGTGGGCTCATTTTATGCCTCTTGTCATTTTGATTTGCTCTTTTGAGCATCTTTTGATTCTTTGATACACTTTTGTGCATATAGCATTCTTTTCAATTTTGGCTTCATTGGCCTCTTTCCTTTTTATCTTTTGCAAGCTAGAAACTCTTTAATATACCCTTAAAAAAAAAACTTAGTTGTGAGTATATCCTCCAAATAGTAGAGAATAGGAGCTCTCTCTCTAACATAGGGAAGAAAAATCCACAACACAAAATCAAAATCATGTGATAAATGTAATGGCAAGATTTCAAAAGCTTGAATGATATTTAAGAACTTTGGCTATTATGCATAAGATAAATTAATGTAGCAAGATAAGAAAAAAGATCTTAAATAACAGGCCATTGGTTAAACCGAGTTTAGACTTTTGTTTTAGAGAAGAAATCATACCACTAAACAAAGTCAGAAGGAGGGAAAACATCAACAGTATACTCCCTTTAACCAATTTTGAAAAGTAAAACACTACCTCCAAAAACTTTAAAAATCTAAAAGCTTGAAAAGATTAATCATATGGAAGGCCATATTTAAAGATCACATAAAAACAAAAATAACAAAAACAAAATGAAATTAAAGCAAACTAACACAAAGCAAGCACACAAACTAGCACAAAAAGAGAATAAACAAATAACACAAAAGGAATTTCAAGCACGTGATAAAGCAGCGAGTTTAAGCAATTTTGAGCTGCAAGCCTCCTTATGTCCAGTTATCCTATGCTCCCACGAGGACTTTGGTGAGAGCACACCTGCAAAACTCAACAACAGTCAGATTTAGGAACCCAAACAGGTTTGGGATTCTTCTTAGAAAAAGTAGAATGTAATGCAGGTAAGGTATGCTGTGAATCATGCATCTTGGGTCTCCACACCCAATGTGTACTACGGTGAACGGTGCAAGTGTGTGAGATGTGTCCTAGCATGCTACATGAGAAACATCTAACTTCAGGAAAAGGGTTTCTTAAATGGTTTGAGTTTTATTGCCTCTTCCTAGGTTCTGGCTTAAGATCAAAGGTGGAAGTCATCCGATTTTTCTTATATGTATCAAAATTATTTTGAATCCTCAAGTTAGTTGTTTTTAATGCATCATTCTCCATCCCCAAATTTTTCTCAATCTCTTTAGATTTCTTAAGATCAATCTTAAGTGAGGTGTTTGAAGCTTTTAATGCATTATGTTCATCAACTAATTCCAAATGCTTTTTGTTCAACTCATCAAATTCATCAAGAAGAGCCATGTGATTAGAATCAATTGTTGCATGATCTTTGAGAAAAACTTCATGCTCTTTTTGTAGATTTGAATGTTCTAATTTTAGACTAGCATGAGTCTTCTTAAGTTTTTTGTATGATGCATGGATTTTTTCTCAAATTTCAAACAATTCATCATAGGTTGGTTTACATACCTCTTCCTCATCACTTTGATTTTCTCCCATGAAACACAAATTTGTAGTCTCTTCATCTGGTTCAGTCTCAGAGGAATCAGTACCAGATTCTGCCCAAAAACCTTTTTGGGTTTTCTTCTTGTCCTTCCTTGACTTGGATTTCTCCTCACCTTTTTCCTTTTCTTTGCTTGAATGATTTTGAAGTGTAGGGCAATCGGCTTTCATATGTCCAGGTTTCCTGCATTCAAAACAAACAACATCAGAAGATACCTTAACATATTTGTGATCCTTACATTTCCTCCAACTTTGATGATGCTTTTGTTTCTTCCTTAGAAAGCTTTTGAATTGCCTTGTGATGAAGGCAACATCATCGCTTTCAGACCCGGAAGATTCAGAATCCGATTTGTGCGCCTTCAGTGCGATTGTTTTCTCCTTTTTCTTCTCACCTGCATCAGGATTTCTTTGATTAACCCCTTGCTCGTAAGCAATGAGTGAGCCAAGTAAGTTATCAATAGAATAGGTGTTCAAATCTTTGGATTCAGTAATGGCAGTAATTTTTACATCATAAGACGAAGGCTAGCATCTCAAAATCTTGTTAACTTTTTCATAATTTGAAAGCTCTTTTCCTAGTGCATGCAATGAAGTAACAATCTGAGTAAACCTAGTGTACATGTCAGAAATCGATTCATGAGGTTTCATATGAAAAAGTTTGTAGTCATGCAAGAGAATGTTTAAACGGGATTGCTTAACTTCATTAGTACGTTCATAGGTGATGCATAATTTATCCCAAATCTCTTTACCAGTTTTGCAAGTTGAAACACGCATGTAATCCTCGGATTTCAAAGCACAGAAAAAACAGTTCAAACACTTTGCATTTAATTGAGCCAAATCACGTTCATCGAAAGTCTATTCAGTAAAAGCAATTTCATTTTTAATACCATTAATTTCACGAGAAGGTGGAGAATAACCTTCTTGAATAAGCATCCACATTCTATAATCAGTAGATTGTAAAAACGTTGACATGCGGGTTTTTCAAAAATCAAAAGGTAGGTTATCGAATAGGGGAGGTCGGGTAATGGAATACCCTTCCGTAGTGTTACGATTCCCAATGTTAGCCATGGATCAAATTCAAAAAGTTTTCAAACTTAAATTTTCGAATCCCGCTCTGATACCACTTGAAAGTTCGTTCGAGATGTTAAGCCCTATGAACTTAGTCCCAAGCTAACCAAGAGGGGGGGTGAATTGGTATTTAAAAAAAAACTTTTAAGACAAAGAAATAAAATCACAAACCAAATCACACCACAAGAAATTAATACGAAATTAAAAAGTGCGGAAGCAAAAATAAGGACACAAGATTTATAGTGGTTCGGTCGATTCGACCTACGTCCGCTCCTTGGAGGCACCCTCCAAGTATTGCAATACAAAACGTGACTCTCCTTTAGCCCCCACGGCTAGGCGGAGAAGCCCTTACAAGAACCTCCTTTTGCTTCCTCCTGAAGCTGGCAGAGAACCACAACCAAAAGCAAACTCCTTACCTCTACCGACCCTTCCACGGACGAGAAACTCCAGACGAAAGACAAGCAGAGCGATCCTTGAAGCAACCCTTGTGAATCCCCCTCACAAGCTCCCCCTCACAAGATCCTCTCTCTCTCCCTCTCTCTCTTTCTCTCCTCAAGGTCTTCTCAGGTCAAGGCAGCAGCCAAAGGTCTTCTAAAACATTTGGATAAGAGCTCTTAAATAGAAGAGCTCTCAAGGAGCTCATTAATTGCAAGTAGCTGACTTTATCGTCCCGGCCGATATGTACATCGGCCTGGCCGATCAGTACAAATCAAAGAAGATCGGACAGAGCATCGCCCTAGGAACAGTCCTGGACAATTGAAATTTGGCTTGATCGTCCAGGCCGATCATACGATCGTCCTGGCCTATTAGTTCAAATCAGAGGCAAATCGTCCTGAGCATCGCCCTGTTTATGACCTGGCAGATATTTATCATCCTGAAGCAACTCAAGGATTTTGAATGTATCGTCCTGGCCGATCCTGCAATCGTCCAGGACGATATGATCATATCAATCATCCTTAATTACTCTCTTGATTTCCTGATCAATTAAGGCATAATTTGGTAATTTCATCCAGGCCGATATGGGTATCGTTCTGGCCGATAATTTAAAAATACTGTATACCTTAACTGTCTAAGGCGGCTACTTCTTTCTGTTTTGAGCTTATCGTCCTGGCTGATACATGTATCATCCAGGCCGATATGTTAATGTCGTCTGCCTTAATTAAGAATCCTTAATTAGACTTTCTGTTTTAAGCTAATCGTCCAGGACGATATAAATATCGGCCTGGCCGATGTGGGCAAAAACAGAAATTCTAAGTCTCTCAAGTGTGTGTGTGTAGGGTTACTTAGCATCAGTCTCTTTGACCATTTACAAGTAGACTCAAAAAGAGAAAAACAAAAGTACAGACTGACTCAACCCTAAACCTATGCAATTCTGAACTTGGCTTCTTCATGATCGTCCGGTCTTCGATTCCTGAAAAGTTAGAAGTAACAAGTAGTCCAAGAGAAGTAGTGTTTGTCAATCATCAAAACATAAGCCATGAAAAAATAGATTTGCAACACCCAGGGCCTAGAAAAACACATAATCCTTGGGATAAATAATCAAGCATACAAAGGTAAGCAATCATCTATAACATAAGTCCAATTTATGAGCCACTTTCAAACTCTAGCACAATAAACATAAGGCCAAAAATTACTCATCTTGAAAGGAGAATTGATATAAATGTTGTCCAAAAAATTTCTCCAAACATTCCACAACTTGGCACAATCATCCAAAATAATAGGTTGTAGCAATTAGCTTTAAGAATATCCAACAAATCTAAAAGTAGGAAACTATCCAGGAAGCCAAAAAGATAATTCAAAACCAGAAAAGTAGAGTTAAGAAGGCATGAGAGAACAAAAGCTAAATTATAACCCTCATAATAGCAATATATTTCCAAGTAGGGACTCCCAAAATAAGTCAGAAATGTATAAAGCCATGAAGAAAGGGAACCAAATTCCAACATACCATAATTTCTCACTAGAAATGGAAGAAGAAACACTGTAATGCAAGTTTTAACATGTAAGAAAAGAGTAATAAGCCAACCCCGCAAGAGATAGCACTAACCAGACCCTCACTTCAAAAAAAGGCACAAATACATCATAAAACCAAAATTATTTCATGAAATAAGGTAGGCCAACTTCATCTAAAGAAGTCATCCCACACAATAACTTGGGTAAATTAGAACTAGGGAAACCTATGAAAGCATTAAGGTTATAACCATACTTAGCCAACAAGTTAGCACAACAATTACCCTCATGATAAATATGGGACATATGAATATTAAATAAACTAAGAAGGCATTTAATGCTTTTAATTAGGTGTTGACCTCATTTTTGTATGAGGTCACTAGAGCTAATCCAGTCTCTAGGATCTATCTTGACCCTAGATCAATCCAGACCCTGAGATCTATCCAGGTCCTAGATCTACCTAGACCCTAGATTTAACCCAGATCTTAGATCAATCTAGATTCATGTTAATCCAATTCTCAAATCAATTTAAGTTGGAGGTTTGATTGCTAACAAGAAATCTGAGTACATTGGCAAAGGTAAGAACATCTTGATTGAGAACAATGTTAGTTTCCATCCTTCTGGAGTTCAGGAGTTTAATCAGCTTGCCCAGACAAATATTTCGAATAATTTCTTATCTTGCATACCACCTTCCTATGGTAATGCGGCAATAAAGGAAATATTGGTGCCTAAAGAAATTCAGAATTCAGATGAGAAGATCCAAATTACTGATGATCTGGTTTCAGAAGATGCAAATACTGCTGTTATTGATAATAATAGGATGGATGCTAGTAAATCCAAATCGGATCTCTTTACTATAAGGGAATGTATTTCTGGAGAATTGGGGAATTGCAATGTCAACAAGGCTGCTGGATCTGTTAATCTTGGAAATTCAAATACTGGGAACAATGCATAGAAGAAGAAAACAAATATCAATATTTCAGATTTGGACTTCAGCTCAAACTACATTGAAGAAAATGGTGTTGTTAAATTGAATTCAGAAAAAGAGATGGAGAACTCCAATAAATTGTGGCACTTGTGATTAAAATATTTGGCAATAATATTCCATTTCATATCATTAGCATAGAACTGAGAAGGCAATGGGGAATTTTTGGAAAATTCCATTTAACTCAACTGGGCTTAGGATGGCTGCTTTGTGCTTTTGAAGTCCCGGAAGCCTTGGAAGAAATAATTTCATCAGGCCCCTGGTATATTAACAAAAATATAGTGGGCATGGATAGATGGTCAGCAGATTTTTCCCCATCCTCATTTAAAGGCCTTATAGCTCCCATATGGATTTGCATGCCCAATCTCCCTCTTCATTGTTGGGATGAGGTAAATGTGTGTAGAATTGCTTCCATGGTGGGTACTCCGTATTTAATTGATGGAAACATGTTCCAATGGAGCAGGAGAGAATTTGCAAGGGTACGTGTGAGAATCAATCTTGATGAAAAGCTACCCTTATGTGTTTGGGTGGAAGGCAAACTGGGAAAATTTTATCAATGCATAGAATACGAGAGGTTACATACGTTTTGTTTCAATTGTGGTAAACATGGCCATTTGGAAGAAGATTGCTCAAAGAAGGACAAAGTCAATTATCAAAACAATCCTAATTTGAAAAACATACTCAATAAGAGTAATCTGGAGGAAGGCGTAAAGGAAGCTCTACCAGTTGTTGAAGTTCAGACTTCCATTGAAGATACAGAGAAAGGATATGGTCCTTGGATTCATGTTGACTATAAAAAGAAAAAGTTCTTTAAAGCTACATCCAATTTTGGATATAAAGATCCAGCAGTCAAGGAAGGTGGTAAAGCGTTTACTAATAAATAGGATAAATTTTCTGAGAAAGATAATTCTTCCAGGGTCATTGACAATAATGAAAATAATGGTGACAAGCCTCAGCTGAAGAGCACTAGTTCGTGCCAAGAGAATACAAGAATTGGTTCAGGAGACAAGGAGAAATTCACTGCTACAAATGAGCAAAGCAGCCTAATAAATTTGGTGTCCAATTCTGAATTGGTGGAAATACAAAACATTAATTCTTTAGTTTTTAAAACTGATGTTTTCAACAATAAATTTGAAGTGTTGAAGGATATTAATGAAGAAGAAGAAGTTTCTGTAGAGGCCCAGTCAATTACTCTGGAGGAAGCAATGATCAAAGCAAATAAAATCTCAGCAGATCCTATAGCTTTTGAAGAAGAAGCATCTACAAATAAGAAAAAAGGCAGTAAACTATTGAAGAATTTGGGGCCAGTGAAGCTGTTATCAAGAAGCAGAAGATTAGGTGGAGAAGATAAGGAGAAAGGGGGAGGAAATCCCCACTTATCCAAAAATGAATTCTATCATTTTTTGGAATTGTAGAGGAGCGAGAAAGAGGAAAGCTTCTCTATACCTTAAGGAAGTAGTTAAAGAACATAATATCTTTTTTTTTGGTTTATTAGAGACTAAACTAACTTCTTTTGATAGTAAAGAAGTTGAAACCTTGATTGGCAATGGTTGGGATTTCTTCTTTGTTCCTTCGGCTGGGCTTTCAAGAGGGATAATTGTATTGTGGAAGAGCAACTTGGCTAACTTCTGTATGATTGATTATTCTCCTCAATTCATATTAGGAGATTTGGAAATTCCTCTAATGGGCAAATGGAGGATCGGCACGATCTATGGCAGCAAAGAAATCTATAAAAGAAGAGAACTATGGAATGTCTGGAAAAATATACTTCACCAGATTGGCCTATGGTGATTGGAGGTGATTTCAACTCTATTCTCTCTAAAGTAGATAAAAAAGGAGGTAGGAGATTCATGTTTTCCAATGGGCTTAAAGAAATGAGGTCTTTCATGAATTCTAATGATTTTCATGAGCTTGGCTTTGCTGGTCCTAAGTTCACGTGGACTAACAATAAAAAAAGGGGTAGATAGGATCATGGAAAGGCTTGACAGAATGATCGTCAACTCCACTGCTATTAAATCAAATCAAAATTTTGTACTGAAACATCTCCCTAGAGTTGCATTGGACCACTGTCCAATTCTCCTCAACTTGTTTGAGTCAGCTCCTAAAATGAAAAGCTCTATTAAATTTGAAGATATCTGGGTTTCCTACCCAGCTTCATTTGCTATGGTGAAGAAAGCTTGGGAGAGGGTTGGTAATGGCTCTGCAGCTGTTATTCTCAATCAAAAACTGAAGAGATCTCTGAAATCTCTATTCTGCAAAGCCAAACTAAAAAACTTGAATCAGTTGAAGGAATCTCTCAAATTTGAAATTTTACAACTTCAAACTAAAGAAGCTGAAGAAGGTTTGTTGTCTGCTGAGGAAACTTGCTTATTGAAAAATAAAATAGAAGAATTAAATTCTATTCTGGCTTGATTATGCACCTGGTGGAGACAACGAGCTAAAATTAGATGGATTTCGGAAGGAGATCAAAACACTAGATTTTTTCATTCGGCTACTAGTGTCAAGAAAAACTTGAATTTCATTACAAGTATTAAAGATGAGTATAATAATGAAGTGAAAGAGCATAACCAAATTGAGGAACTGTTTATCCAATTCTTCAAAGGAAGATGGGGGGAAAGAAGATGCATTCTAGAGGACTGGCCGTTCAAACAACAATGGTTTGGGAGTGAAGATAGAAATCTTTTTAGTAAGGATTTCTTGATTGAGGAAGTGGAAACGGCTATTAAAGAATCTACTGGTTTCTCTGCTCCAGGTGAGGATGGGATCACATATTCATTCCTTAAACAGTATTGGCCAATTATCAAAAAGGACTTCTAGAATGCGGTTCAGCTTTTCTTCTCTTCAGCATCTATGAATGAAAACTGGAAAAAAGCTTTGATTATTTTAATTCTAAAAATCAGCAATCCCAAATATCCCAAGAACTTCAGACCGATTAGTCTCTGTAACACGGTATACAATGTTATTGCCAAAGTTCTTCTCAATAGGCTCAATGATGTAATTCCTAAGATTATATCCTTAGAACAAGCTGCATTCATCAAGGGCCAGTCTATTCAAGAACACATTCTTATTGCTCATGAACTAATTCACAAGTTCAAACATGTTAAAGCTGCTAAGGGTCTGGTTGCTATCAAGCTTGATATGGAACAAGCTTACAACTCTATGGGATGGCCCTGTTTAAATAAAGTTTTGGATTATTTTGGATTTCCTAGCTTATTCTCCAAACTTATTATGGAATGTGTTCAAAATCCAACCTTCTCTATCTTGATCAATGGGAAGCCTTCTAACTGGATTAATGCCAATTGTGGATTTAGACAAGGTTGCCCCTTGTCTCCTTTTCTTTTTATCCTTTGTTCTCAACTTCTATCAAATGCTACTATTGGGAAGGAAGCATTTGGTGTCTAGGTGAGCCACAATAGTCCAAGGATTACACATTTGCTTTATGCAGATGAGGTAATATTCTTTGCTGAAGCTAAAATAAAAAATGCAAAGATTATAAAGTCCATTATCAATAAGTATTGTAGTTGGATTGGGAAAGCTATAAACACTAGCAAATATGGGATCCTATTTGGGAAAGCTACCAGCCGAAGATCAAAAAGGAAGATTAAAGGAATTTTGGGGTATAAAGAAGTCAAGGAATTAAACTATCTCGGTGCTAAATTGGCTCTTCGTAAATTTTCTAAAATGGACTTTCAATTCATTTTAGATAAAATTCTTATGAAGATGAACAGTTGGAGTTCGAAGCTATTATCTTTACCTGGCAGAATTACCTTGATTAAATCGGTAATACTCTCTATTCCCACTTTTCATTCCACTATATCTCTTATTCCAAAAGCTATTCTTGGAGATATTGAAAAGCTATGCTGGTTGTTTATATGGAATAAGATTAATAATGCCCATGGACTGCACTATGTGAGTTGGGACAAATTATGTGAGCCAATACTTATGGGTGGTAGAGGGCTACACTCATGTTCCAAAAAAGCTGGTCCCTTAAGAGCAAAACTAGCTTGGAGATACATGAAGGATCATTATTACATAAAATCATTTTCCCAAAGTATGGATCCTGTTAGAAATCTGGTAACAGAACCAATTCCGGTTCTGTAACCTGAAAGCTAATAAAAAATGGTGGTTTACATCTTAAACCAATTGTAAGATGGGAATTAGTTAATGGAAATTCAGTGGATGTTCCTGAAGATATTTGGATCCTGAAAAAAAATTTAGGCAAATGGCCTACTTTTGTTAACTCTATAGATGAATCAATCGAATCTATGACAGTTGACAATTTCAATTCAGATAGCCATTGAGATCATTCTAAACTGGAAAAGTTTTTTGGTGTAGAGCTGGTAAATCTTATTTCTAGCATTCAAATCAATTCTGATCTTGATGAAGACTATCTTGAGCTGATTTACAAGAACTCTGGGCATACTATATCAGCATTGGCTGCTGGGAATTACTCTCCTTATTCTGTTGATTGTTCAAAATGGAAGTGGCTTAAAAAAACAAATCTTAATGCACGGGTGGATAATTTCGAGTGGAGGGCTATCAGTAATGCATTACCTACTAACTCTTTCTTATCTTATAGAAGAATCCAAAGGTATGATCAATGCCCAAGAGGATGTAATGAGGAAGAAAATATTGATCATGTGATATGTAAATGTGCGAAGATCAAAGATGTTATTCAGCAGCTGAATAATTGGTGATTTGAGATTTTTGGGTTGGATTTGAAAGAAGAAGTTTATAATTGGCTAGAATCTCACAATGCTTTCCTACAAAAATTGTTTTGTAATGCTGTTTTCTTGTCATGGATAGATAGAAATGAAATTGTTCATGGAAATTATGCTAGGAGTGAGGTTTACATTACAGCAGGAGCATTAAGCTATACGAGAACTGCTTTTATTCCTAATTATAATTCAACGGGCTGGTTGAGTACTAATTAGCTTACGCTGTTGGATGATCGTTGGTATTCTCCTCCACTCGATTGGTTAAAGGTTAATGTCGATGCATTATTATTACCTAATTACAAAGGAGGCACTGGAGGAGTTATTAGAGACCATAAAGGAAGATTGGTATCAGCTTTTGGTAAACCGTTAATACATTGGGACATCTCTTATCTTGAGTTTCTTGCTATACTATCCATTAAAGATGTCATTAAAGATTGGAATCATGACTTCAAAGGAATCATTATTGAAAGTGATAATGCAAACATCATCAACTTCATTCATAAAGCTCTAAGGAAAGGAGGTAAAAGTATTGAAAGTATTTTTTTTTTTTTGATGATTTCAAGTTTTTTATTTTAATTGCATTAAGAGAGATTGTAATAAGTTAGCGGACTTATGTGCTAACTTTGGGGTTTTTTTTGAGTTCTTATGGGAAGACCTCTTACTTGATAAGGTTCCTTCTTCATTTATTGATTTGTTGAAGAAGGAATATCTAGCTTGTTCTATGTAGGCTTTTTTCCATTTGCTTCTTTTAAGTTTATAAAAGCTATTTGCTGTTTTAAAAAAAAATCAATTTAAGTCTCAAACCTAGCCAGATTTTGATACAATCCAACCCATACTTTAACCTATCCAACCTTCTATCAAACTTTCATCCTATCTAATTATTCATAATCAACTAATTAATTATGATTAATTTGGATAACTTAGATTCAAGCAATCTAATGCAAAATCTAAATTAGATCCAAAAAATCAAGACCAAAATCCAAGTTTTAAAGGCTCTATCATGAAAGTATTTTTAATGATTTTTCAAATCCTTTAAACCCTAATCAAAAGATCCTCAATTCATGATCTATCAATTTCATATTTATTAAAAATGTCCTTAGGGTCTACCCTTCAAATTTGAGCTCAATCTGAGCCCTTTAACTTTAGAAGCTAGATTAAAATTTAAAGGTTATAAAACCTTCAAATATTTATGACCTAGCCACTAAACCCTTCCATAAGTGAAATTTGAACTTAGAGCATTCTCCAAACCCTCTGATCATATCTAAACCTTGGATTATGACTTATTAAGCATTAAAATGTATTTTGGTAAACCCACTTTGAGCCCTAGTCGACTAGGGGTCAAAATGACCAAAATGCCCCTAAAGGGTAAATTTGGAGGTTTTTCTATACTTCAATTTAGCCATTTCAAAATAAGCCTCAAAACCTCTTCCAATGCATCCTAATCACTATTAGGAGTATATTGGACTCAAGCCTTTACCCTAGTCAAACTTGGTTGACCAGGTCAACAAGTTTTGTCCAAAATACCCTTTAGGGGTTTGAACAGTCATTCCAAACCAAATGGCCTCCAAACTTATATGATGACTTACACTAGATTTTAAATATAAAACCAAATATATGGACCCAAACCCTTGGTCAACTTGGTTGACCAAAAGACCTCTTAAGGGTCTAAATAGTCAATTTGACTTAAAAAACCTCCCAGATCACAGGACCACCATCAACAGACTTAAAATATCATTTCAAACCTATTGAGCCCAGACCTTGTCCTTGGGTCAACCTAGTTGACCAAGTCAACCTAGGTTATCCTAATAACCTTTTTAGGGCCTAAATGGTCATTATGACTATTTAAACCTTTTTTACCACTGAAACCATCTCTACCAGCCCCATTCATCATTTTAAACCAATTGAGCTCAAACCTAAGTCTTGGGTCAACCCAGATTGACCCAATGATCCCTTAAGGCTTAAAGGGGTCAATCTAACCCATTTAACTAAATTAAGCTTTTCAAATCTTCAACCTATCTCCAATGTAGGGCTCAAACAGGTCCAAAACCTTTCATGAGTCATGTTACCATAGGTTGACCAAATCAATATTTTGAATTTTTATCAAATTTGTGTGTTTATATTAAACCACTATATGTATTTAATCAAATTTTATCAAGCCTTTATTTTTACTCCTTTTCAGAGTTAAAATCTATCCAGGTCTAATACAAGTCAAATCCTATGGAGTTTGACCAAGTCAACTCATCCCTATTGGTTAAACTCTATAACAAATAAATTATATGTCCATTTTAATATTCTTCAACCTCCTTAATCTACCAAGCCATCTCCCAGGGTTTCTTTGCACGCCACATCATCAGTCATATAGGTTACTTGACTAATCAACCCAATCAATAAAGTCTCTAAATGGCTTTAAGTGGAAAATCCATTATTTAAGCTAATCTATTCCAAATTCAGTCATTTAAGTAGTACTAATCAACTTCTAGATCATTCCTAAAACATTCCCTAGCCTTTGATGTAGGATTAAATGGCTCTAGTTGAACCCATGTGCTCAAAATGACATAAGGGACTTTCCATGTCATATGTCATTGTGTCCTTCGATTCCCCTGCACCTAATAACTCCTAGGGTAGGTGGCAACATCCTAAAAAGCCTCCAAGTCAATCATAGCTACTTATTCTACCTGATTATTTTGAATAGGGCAAAACTCCTAAAATGAGAATCATTTTAACTTTTACCCTCTCTCACTACACTCTCCCGCTACATTCAAGCTCCCCTAGTCAGTCTTTAATTTGTTCAAGCTTCCAAGGTCATCCTTTTCATTTCTTAAGCCCAAATCAATCAATGCTCGCTGCTGGTGTATTCCTTGTGAACTTAAGCTTATCTCTGTCCAAAGCTTTGTCCACTCAATCTAAAGCACATCCGATCACACTTTCAACTTGGAAGTTTACGAGGACAATCTACAAGCTCAATCAAACCAATTTCCCTCAAATCCAACAGTGAAATTTCTTAAAAACTTTAGCCATAAGTTACAGTACATAGAGTAAAATAGCATTTTAAAAAATGCTTTTTGAGCTAAAAACTCTTCCCCCATTAATTTTTTTCATATATAGAATCTACATTTAATATTTTGTTTGAATCCATTATATATCCTGAAAGAATAAAGGCATTTTTTGATTCTAGAGCTTCTTTGGTACTCTGTATTAGGTGTATGAAATCTCCGCCGTTGATCTTCTAATAAACGGCTGAGATCTTTTCATTACACGGCTAATTCAAACCGCGTGGCTATTGTATTGATCCAAATCACCATCCGACTGTATCTGGATTCCTGTCTCAGAATAGTGGAGGATCGAATGGTTCTTACTCCATGCTAAGATAGATAAGTGAGGCACGTGGCTGCCGCCCCCGTAGTTCATTATTTACCAATGATTGCTGGTAGCATAATCATCACTAATTAATGCACCGTTGAGCAATGATTGGCACGTGCATTGGTTTGGCTAATCAAAGTGAACCACACATCTAATGCTGCCATCAATTTAATTAATAATAATTTATTTTAAAATGATAAAGCTTTAAAATTTATAATAAAATAAATACTAAAAAAATCATTATAATGTATCAAAATGCTCAGTTAATTAAATCCTTTTATTTAAAATTTTAATTATATTTTAAATTATTTTAAATAAGTTTTATTAATATTTAATTAAAATAATAATAATAATATAGTTAATATACTTCAAAATATCTTTTGGTTTTTGAAAAATATTTAAAACTTATTAAGATTATTTAAAAAATGTTTAATATATATTAATTAATTATTAAATTTTAAATATTTAAATATTTAATTCATACTTAATTAAATTTAAAGTATAATATTAATAAGATATCATTTAATCTTAAATAATTTTAAAATTTAGAAACTTTTATCAAAATATTATAATATTAAATTTTTTTAAAAGTTAATTATTTAAAATATTTTAAATTTATTAATTAATATAAATTTCAAATAATTTAAATAAAATTCTAATTGAAAACATAAATTTAATTATAAATGATTATTTTTTCAAAGTTTAATAAATTTTAATTTAAGATTAAAAAATTAATTTTAAAATATTAATTATTTCAATTACATTTGAATGTATAAATATTTATTTATTTAATTAAAACTAAACTCAAATAATTTTAAAATTCTTAAGAAAATTATTTAAATTAATTTTAAAATTTCAAAAAGCATTTAAGATTTAATTTAATTTAATTTAAAAATTCTTTTAAACATTAGTTAATTAAATATTTTCAAAATAAAAGTTTTATTTTTAAATATTTTAAATAATATGAAGATTATAATAAGATATTTTAATTAAAATTAATTTGAATAATTTTAATTATTTAAATGTTTAAATATTTTATTAATATCTAACTAATGTTTTACTTAAATTATTAAAAAAAACAAAAACTTATATTTTAAAGTATTTTCATAATATTAAGGCTGTTTCAAAATTATTTTAAAACAATTTTTTCTAAAATTTAAAAATGAATTATCTTCAATATAAAATATAATTTTTAAAATTATATATTTTTTAAGCCTTTGAGTGTCAAGAGATCCCTTGAAATTTTAAACATAGATTGAGCTTACTTGAATAGGATTGATTGGGAATGGTGATTAATCAATGGGCAATTATTTTTTATAATTGTTCATTAATTAATTCTTAAATTAGTTAAGTTTTATATTGATTTACATTTGTAGGATGCTCACACTCATTAGGTTCTCCTAGTTCTAAGAACTTGAATGTGATGTTTTTGCATTTATATATGTTTGTCCAAGGGTTAGAAACATATATTTCAAACCTATTTAACTTAATCACACCTTAAGGGCAAAAATTATGGAAATATTTTAAAGAACATAGATTAATTTTAGGAATTAAAATATATATCCATTAGGGATAAAACTTTAAACACTTTAACTTAGTAACATATTCATCCCAAATAAAATTTTTCACTAATTTTAAAAATCATTTAGCATATTAATTAATTTACTTAAATTTAATGCATTAATTAAGCCATAATACTTCTTAAAATTCTAATAAATCAAATTTTAATCCAAAAATTAAAAATAATACCTCAAACTAACTAAAATTAAACTCTTAATCAAGAAAAATAGAAGCCTCTCAACTGGACTTTAATTTCAACCTTAATTTAATTTTAATTAAAATTAATATTTAATTAATTTAATTAATTAAAAATAACTAAAAATTATAAAATTCTCAAACATTTAAAAACACCTCCTTAGATCATTTATGACATTTGGAGGTAACTTCAAGAAGTTTGGAGTTCACTTGGTTTCAAACCATTAAAAGCCCTTAATTAAACTAATTTTCATAATTATAAAAATTCCAAAATTTTAAAATCTTAACTAATTCTTGAAAATTTCAAATTGAGTAAACTCAAAGGTGTTGGACTACATTTGGGTTCTAATATCTATTAAAAATATTAAACCACCCAAAATAATTTAAATTAAAAAAAGTTAAAATTTTTTGTCAACCTTTAGTTAAAATTCAAGTCAAAACTTAAAAAATTTATAACTAAATATAGAAAAATCAAAATATCGCAAACTTATAGTCTAATTGCTCATCTTAAGGTATATCATTAAGGGTATCAATATTGGACTCGACCCGAAAACCTGACCTAAAAATTTGGGGTTTGGGTTGACTTGAACCGAAAGTGGGTCGGCTTCGGGTCTAAAAAACTGACCCGTTTGTAAAACTGGATTGGGTTCGGGTTGACCTAGAAACTCAACATAACCCGAAATGACCCAAAAAAAAAACTTGATCCCCACCTGCCATTGCTGCCTACTTGCATCGAGCCGCGCAGCCTGCCCGCTTGCCCCGCACCCTGCTGCCTCACTGCCGCGTGCGAGCCCATGGTCCAAGACTCCGCATTTACTCAAACTCACATGACACACTGCCGCCTGCCCACCTACCCAAATATGCAGACTAGCACCTACCCGAATGCACGTGACCCGCTGCCCGCTTGCCCGTCTACTGTGTGTAGCCTGCCTCACCTACCTACTGTCGAACGTTGGCTGCCCTCTGCTACTACTGAATGGTTTTGGCAAATTTTTTTAATGGAGGAGTAGGATTTGGTTGAAATAGTTTAGATCATGTTGACAAGAATCTGACTCGAACTTGAAGCAGGTTAGGCTCGAGTCCAGAAAATTGACCCTTTTGCTGTTAGGTTTGACCCAATTAATGCTGGGCAGTTAAGGGTTCGACCCGAACCCGACCTGTGACCCAAAATTTACACCCCTATCTATTATTTAAGAAAAATATTAACATTACAAAAATCATTCTTAATTTAAAAGTCATTTTTTTTCCTTATATTAATTTTTTTAAATAATTTAAATAATTTTAAAAATTTTGATATTTAATTTTGAGATCCATAAAACCTTATTCTAAATTTAAAAATAACAACCTATTAATTATAATTAAAATTCAACAACCTTCAAACCTTAATAAATTCAATTTACTTAACTATATTGGTTACCACTAGATAACCTTAACCTACAAGGCTATTAACTTAGCCCCAAGTAAGGTGAAATAAATTTTACGGCCTTGGCGAGTAACAAAGGTAGTATCCAATTAACTTTAAAATAATTCTTCTTAAAATTAATTCTAAATCATTAATATTTAAACCTTAATTAGAGTTTCTCTTAAGTCTTTCAACCAACCAGAACATCAATCAACTTTAACCAATTACCCTATATGAGACATATATAAGCCACATAACCCACCTCACATACTTTAGATGATTTGCTAGGACAACCAACTCTAGTCTTATGTTAGATTGGTGTTTACTTTTCTTCTATGTGCTAGGTTTTTCATGGTTTTCACTACATGATGGTGTTTATTTAATTTTTATAATCTCTATATTAATGTTATGGGCATTAGATTTACCCTTAGGTTAGGGATAATTTAAATGCTAATACAATCTTATACATGTAGCCATACTTATATAGGGCATAAAAATTAAAGGGAGTAAAATATAATTTAAGCTTTAAATTAACGATATTTTCTACACGTACTTCAAAAATGTTGTCCCAGTTTTAAATTAAATTAGCATGGCCAAGTGTGTTTGGTTTATGCATTTTAAATTTTATTGTATAATTGCTTGGGATATTGATTTAACTGTTGATTATTTAGGATGACCTTATAGGTTGTTTGAGTGTAGGGTTTAATTTTCTACTAGATGTAATCTAATTGTATCGAGTTATAATTTTGAGTTGTAAAAGTACTTTGAGATGGGATGTTAAGCATCCAATTTAGAATCCAAAGAGGAAGGGACAACCCTTAGGGGAGAGTTTCTCTCCATTTGGAGATCCAAAGTAGGATGACTTTTAAATATCCAAAGAGAAAATATAACACCCCATTTTAGGGGTAGTTTCTTTTCATTTGGATATCTAAAACCAATGGATCTAAGGAGCATATTGAAGGATAAAGAAGTGAAGAATAAGAAGAATCACATTCTCAAACTCACTTGGCTCTTTAGATTAGAAATTCAAGCTTGTTGTTAGTAGTACCCAACATTTTACTTTTTTTTAAAGATTTTGTGTTATAAAATTAAGTGGCACTTGCCACATGGACATTCAATTTGACAAATTTTATTGATTTATTTAATTTGATTGAGCAACAAAATTTACATTTCTTTTCTAGCTTTTTTTTATTGCATGTCGCTTTTGATTTAGCCTAGAATGATCGGAGTCTCGTGAGGGTACGCTAAAAAGTTTTTTCTACTTTAGTTAAATTATTATATTTAAGCGTATATAGCAACTCTAACTATTTTAAGAAGTAAGCTTAGGCTCGCCGAGGGTCTTGTGCATATATATTAAATTTTTCTCTACCTTATAAAACACCTCTCCACCTGTGGGTACTGGCCGGTCATCTGACCTATTAGGGTGCAGTAGTGTCAAGGGAAAGTTATACATTCCTTAGGATAAAATCTATTTTCTAAGCTTGATTTTAAAAATGCTTTATATTTGATTTTCAGCATTCATTGAGTAAACTTACATGCATTACAATAGAAATAAATTAAAATTAGTCAAAAAATTAATTACATTTTACTTTAAGCGTTATATTACCCAATATAAATGAAGTGGACAATTAGGATCTGTATTATATATCAACCCCAATTCCTTAAACTTAAGTAAATAATGTCCTTACCACTCTTTCACAAGTGACCTGACTCATAATTTTAAAGCGCTTAGGTGGTTAGATGGCACCCCAATCCAGACAAGAGTAAGCTAAGGTTTGCACTATATTAGTTAGGGTTGGGTTACTAATTTTCAGTGCCTAATTTAGACTTAGATTCTAAGATAGGTTTAGACTATAAGCTCTTAAAGTTTGGGAATCTAATTCCAACCTTTTAATAAAATTGATAATTGAAATTAAATATTTTTTAATCCAAGTTTAAGCCCAATACTAAGGATAGGCTAGGATACTTATGAAATGTTTTAGAGTCCCAAAGCACCTCTTACCTTTCCTCCTTTAACCTCTAGAAATAAGTGTTTCACTTTAATCTGATCCCTGTTAAAAATTTCAATCCTCACATCCCTTGATATCAATCTTTAAGAAATCTTTTTAACTGTTGATTATTTAGGATGACCTTATAGGTTGTTTGAGTGGAGAGTTTAATTTTCTATTAGATGTAATCTAATTGTATTGAGTTATAATTTTGAGTTGTAAAAGTTCTTTGAGAAGGGATGTTAAGCATCCAATTTAGAATCCAAAGAGGAAGGGACAACCCTTAGGGGAGAGTTTCTCTCCATTTGGAGATCCAAAGTAGGATGACTTTTAAATATCCATAGAGAAAATATAACACCCCATTTTAGGGGTAGTTTCTTTTCATTTGGATATCTAGAACCAATGGATCTAAGGAGCATATTAAAGGATAAAGATGTTGCAGATCTGTTTTCATGATTTATGATTTTGATGATGGCAAACACTTCTATTTCTCTACGACGGCCTTATTTACTAACATTTCAGGTCCACATGATCAGATTGCAATTTGGAACCAGCTTAAGATTAGGTAGACTAGGTCTGAGTCAGTTTGTACACTTTTTCCTTTCTTGAGTCTATTGTATTTGGTGTGGCTCCTGATGCTTTGTAACTTGGAAGATTTTCTGACTGTTCCCTAGAGTTTATTATTTTTGGTAACATCGTCCAGGATGATATTTATATCGGCCTAGATAATCTGTTCAAAAGCAGAAACCCTAATTAGGGCATCCTCATTAAAGCAGCCGTCATTATGCAAAATATATCATCCTGGATGATTTTGTATTAGCCAGGACGATAGGCTCAAAATAGAAAGAATTTGCCGCCAGATCTATTTAGAAATTACTTATTTTTGGACATCATTCAGGACTGTTAAATATCATCCAGGACGATCCAGGATAATTTTTCCAAAATTTCTCTAAAATTTAAGGAAAGCAAATATGACTTGATTGCATGATCAAATCAACCTGGACGATCACAAAATCGTCCAGGCCGATACGCTGGATGATTGGACATCAGACAGCTGTTTTTCAGGGCGATGTTCAGGATGATATTCCACAATTTGTTTTGATCGTCCAAGATGATATATTATCATTCTGAACAATATGAACAAACTTCTTCTGATCATCTCAAATTGTCCCGACGGATTGTGCTTATTTTGCACTGATCGTACAGGACGATATTAGTATCGTCCTGGATGATAAAGTCGGCAACTTGCATTAATGAGCTCATTTTGAGATCTTCTATTTAAGCGATGACATGACACTTGGTAAGTGTCTTTTGGCAGCCATATTAGCTTCATTCTTTCGGGGGAAACTTGAAGAGAGAGCTTGAAAGGGAGTGAGGAAAGGGTGGAGTTTAAGAGAGGGAGAAGATCCTATGAGGGGGACTCAAGGGAGTGTGGAGGGGGTTCCACATGATTGCTCTAGCAAGCTGGCACCTGAATACCATCGGATTCAAGGCTTGTCTCGAGGGAAGTTCACCAAAGAAGAAGATCTCTTTGGTGTCAAAGGACCCGGCGACTCCGTTGCACCGGGGAAGGTGGAAGTGATTTTGTAAGGGCTTCTCCGCCTAGTTGTGGGGGCTAAAGGAGAGACACTTAGTTTAGTGCAATACTTGGAGTAGGTCAAGGTTTGACCGAACCACTATAAATCTGGTGTGTGTTCTTTCTTTATTACTTCCGCATTTAATTTCCACATCATTAATTTCTTTGTGGTGATATTGGTTTTGATTTGTGTTTTGATAGAAAGATATTTTTTACCAATTCACTTCTCTTATATTTAGCCTTGGGCCAGTTTATAAGGGCCTATCATCCCTAACGAACTTTCAAAAGAAGTGAAGAATAAGAAGAATCACATTCTCAAAGTCAATTGACTCTTTGGATTAGAAATTCAAGCTTATTGTTAGTAGTACCCAGCCATTTTACTTTTCCTACAGATTTCGTGTTATAAAATTATGTGGCACTTGCCACATGGACATTCAATTTGATAAATTTTATTGATTTATTTAATTTGATTGAGCAACAAAATTTCCATGTCTTTCTAGCTTTTTTTTTATTGCATGCCGCTTTTGATTTAGCCTAGAATGATCAGAGGCTCGTGAGGGTACACTAAAAAGTTCTTTCTACTTTAGTTAAATTAATATATTTAAGTGCATATATAAACTCTAACTATCTTAAGAAGTAAGCTTAGGCTCGCCGAGGGTCTTGTGCATATATATTAAATTTTTCTCTACCTTATAAAACACCTCTCCACCTGTGGGTTCTGGCCGGTCACCTGACCTATTAGAGTGCAGTCGTGTCAAGGGAAAGTTATGCATTCCTTAGGATAAAATATATTTTCTAAGCTTGATTTTAAAAATGCTTTATATTTGATTTTCAGCATTCATCGAGTAAACTAACATCCATTGCATTAGAAATAAATTAAAATTAGTCAAAAAATTAATTACATTTTACTTTAAGCATTATATTACCCAATATAAATTAATTGGCCAATTAGGATCTGTATTATATATCAACCCCAATTCCTTAAACTTAACAAAATAATGTCCTTACCACTCTTTCACAAGTGACCTGACTCATAATTTTAAAGCGCTTAGGTGGTTAGGTTGCTCCCCAATTCAGACAAGGGTATGCTAAGGTTTGCACTACATTAGTTAGGATTGGGTTACTGATTTTCAGTACCTAATTTAGACTTAGATTCTAAGACAGGTTTAGACTATAAGACCTTAAAGTTTGGGAATCTAATTCCAACCTTCTAATAAAATTGATAATTCAAATTAAATCTTTTTTAATCCAAGTTTAAGCCCAACACTAAGGATAGGCTAGGGTGCTTATGAAATGTTTTAGAGTCCCAAAGCACCTCTTACCTTTCCTCCTTTGACGTCCAGAAATAAGTGTTTCACTTTAATCTGATCCCTGTTAAAAATTTCAATCCTCACATCCCTTGATATCAATATTTATGAAATCTACATAAAATTTCCACTCTTATTTTAATCGAGAGTATTCATAGGGAACTCCTGTTTCCTATGATATAATTAACTACAATGGCTTGTTCTCGTAGGATACTTTGAAACCCAGATATTTTTTTTTAAATCAAGCTTTCAAAATTTAATTAATTATATTTCTAAAAAAATCAAATTTTATAATCATTATCATCATATTCAAATGATTGATAATTGGCGATATTCTCTTTCACCGAAAAGATATGTCCTTCAACTATCATTATTTTGATTATTAATTTAATAATTATTTATGCAGATCATCATAGTCAAATACTAGAATGAACATCATTTTGATCTTTTTGTGTCATTTGTCGATCTTACCAGAATCTAACTACTACAATCAGGGTAAATTTAACATTTTGTAATATGAATCCATTAGGGAATGATATGTTCACCTCTCAAGGTAATATATCATTCATAATGATATGTTTTATTTCAAAATTAAAATTCCAAAAAATTAACCTTCACAAAGAAAATTAATCTTTTCAGGACTTCAACAACTTTTTCAATCAAACATCAAGTAAAGGATCTTAAGGTTGTAGGAATTATCATTTTGAATAAAATGTAGAACCAACATAACATCAACCTCAACTGAAATATGCCTAATACCCATACCATAACATAGATTGAGACCATGGTTAAGAGAAATGAATTCAAATAGTAATAGTAGAATAAATAGATAATGGGTATGAAAAGGCACAAAGCATATTGCCTATATAATCCCTAATAATACCACCACAACAAGCCAAATTATTGTTAACATGACCATGAGTGTTGAGTTTAAAATAAGGCATCTCAGGTTTATGCTACCTAATAATTTTGGAATTACCATTCTCCTTGATACCATCTAACTTTAGGCCAATTTTAGATGCAGCAGAATAGTATTTCTTAAAATTATGAGAAGTGATGAGGCTAATAGCATAAAGGTATTGAATCTTATCTTTAATCTTAGATATAATATTATTAGCATTTATCTTAACAGTGTTATGCTTGGAATAGTTTCTTTTAGGCCCTAAAAACCACAAAAAAGAATACACACAAGGTTTCTAATAAGATCATGCATAGGAAAAACCCAAGCTAACAAGATAGAGATAATGTAATTAGAATTGCTAAAAAAATTACTATCAAAGGTATCATCAAAATACCTCCAGACTTTAGTAGCAATATAACAAGTAAGAAAAGCATGGTTTAAAGTTTCACAGTGAAAATAACATTGACATTTGGAAGGGATAAAAAACCTTTTTTGTAATAATAAAGCATCAAAAGGTAGAAAATACATTAATATTATCCATTCCAAAATGGAATAAAATATAGGGATTCTTGTATGGAAAATACAAAAATATAAATCAAATTTAGTTATAGTAAGTCTAATAACTTCCCAAACCTTCTTAACAGCAAAATTACTAGAGTTAGTCAGTTTAAAGAAGATTTAATTGGAAATGTCAATTTCGAGAGGAATCTCAAAAACATTATACATATGATTAGCAAGAATAATGTCTTTCAGCTTCTCAATATTCCATCTATTACCAATAAAGAAGTTATTGACCTTGATAGAAGCAGTAGAATGATAATTTAAATAAGAGTTAATAGCAGACAAACCTATCCAATTATCCTACTAAAAGAAAACCATATCTTACCCAGTAC